>VDFB02193867.1:505395110-505899334 GCA_007258455.2 Sequoia sempervirens | reverse complement strand
GCGACGGGGCGGTGTTGCCCCGGCCGTGGGCAGAACCGCCCTGCTACAGCTGAGCGGGGCCGCCCGGGGTTGGGAGTGCCCAGTCAGAGGGTAGAGCCGCCCCGGCAGTGGGCGAAGCCAACCCAACGGGGGGTGGGGGCAAGGAAAGAAGAATTCAAGAGGTAAGAGAAAGGACGAAGAGATAGGAAAAAAGATGGAGGGGTGGGGGGATTGTGAAAAAGGATGAAGGGATGGGGGATACATGCAAGATGATAGAAATGAAATGCAATCCTAATGTAAGTTGCCATCTTTGGAGCACTGAGTTTTGCTATAGCATAAGACACCAAGTGCCAGGGTATGTGGAACTAAGGCGTATTAGTGTCTAATGCATGAAACAAACACAACAGACAAGAAGGCTATCCCAACACGCCAAAGTCACAGACCTTGGTCGGGCTAGGTATTGAGATAACCACAAGCACAAAAGGATGCCCCAACATAACACAAGACCTCGGGGATCTTGGTGGGTATTATGTGGGACAACCAAGAAGACACAATCAAACAAAAGATCAAGATATGCCCCTATGTGGACCAATCAAAACATGCCATAATATGATGGATCATGGCGGCCTTGACAAATGATGATAGGGAGCTCAAAGGATAAACAAAAGCCAAAAGCATCAAAAGATCGCAATCAATTCAAATGTCCTGTGCCATAGGATCAAAAATGATAGATGGGTTGATGAAGTCTGTTAGGAAGGATGCATCCTGTTGAGACCAAAGATGATGGATACGAAACTAAAAGATCGTTATGACGTGGGATGTTCAAAATCACTTGGATCTCATGATACAAGTGGATCTTGTTTGTGAAGAACTGGCTAGATAAGGGCATAGCTTGATGGCATGACATAAGGAAGACAAGACATGGGACTGACACACCCTAAAGACCTACGGGCTCGGGGCCTAATCAAAGATTAGCCTTGCCTACATGAAAGCGTAGAGCCCTCAAGTTTGGTGAAAGGTGGACGACTGACCATGGATAAAAGATGATGAATGATGACAGATGACAAGGAATGGAGAGACAAAAGCCAAGACTAATGATAGACGAGATAGGAGTGGACGGAGAAAGCAGAAAGACTAACGCTAGATGATAGAGGAGCGGATGGAAAAAGCAGAATGACTGATGATAGATGATAGAAGAGAAAAGGGGACAATGAAGATCGATGATGGAACCCCGGGGGCGGATCAAATGATCGACCTTCCCACGCGGAAAGCCGCCAGGGCAACATAGTTCAAAAAATCGGGGCAAACAAATGGATAAAGGATGATAAGATGATAGGATAAGTGGATAAAAAGATGGGACCGAGCATGACAAGATAGGATAGACCGTTGGATTGATAGGATGATTTATCAACACATAAAAGCCTGTGGATGGGGATAGTTATCCAAAAAGCATTAAAATGGACTTGGGGAGGATGAAAAGATAGATAGATGAATGATGAGAAAGGATAGGAGATTGAAAAGATGTGCAAAAGAAGCAAAAGTGATGATGATGAGGTAGATGGCATTGGGTTGCATGGGGAGTCTTATAGCCGATACCACAATGACAAGGGACTGGTGGAGGGATGGGGATGGAGGGATTGTTTGGATGGATAGGAATATAAGGATTGGGAGATGAAAGGGATGCTAGGATAGATGGATACGAAGATAAGGATGGGGATATGGGAGGGATGCTATGATAGATGGATAGGGACGTAAGGATTGGGAGATGAAAGGGATGCTAGGA
This sequence comes from Sequoia sempervirens, assembly GCA_007258455.2. Lineage (NCBI taxonomy): Eukaryota > Viridiplantae > Streptophyta > Pinopsida > Cupressales > Cupressaceae > Sequoia > Sequoia sempervirens. The sequence continues at coordinate 505,897,572 of VDFB02193867.1, read as the reverse complement.
TAGATGGATACGAAGATAAGGATGGGGAGATGGAAGGGATGCTATGATAGATGGATAGGAGATGAAGGGATGTTTATGATAGATGATGTCCCAAGGACTATGCGTCACAAGGAAGTAGATGCCCCCCACTCTAGATATGTCACATATGAGGAGGCATGAGGATAGAAGACAAGGAGGGGATGATAAAGGAGATAACTAGATGAGGATAGGATGGGCGGATTACGAACATGATAGAGCACATGAATGAAGGAAATCGCATACCAACAGGTCCAAAAGCACGCATAGATAGGCGCCCCTATCTTGGATCAAGATCACAAGAAGGATGGAGGAATGGGAGATAAAATGGGATATGATGGTAGGATGTGGAAGATAGGTGGGATGTGGGGGATTTATGAAGAGGACTGGATAATCAGAAGACGGGTGCATAAATGGGAAAAGCATAGCCGGATGGAGGGAATGCATAATCGTGAAGCCAGTTCCAAGTGTGATGGGGATTTACTTACGATGCCCCATTCGCCGCCGGTTTTCATCATGGTACTTATCCAAGGCGCTTGTTTGCCAAGTTTTCACCATTGGACAAATTATTTTTTTATTTTTATTTTTATTTTTTTGGATTTTTTTACTTTTTGGATGTCATGAGAAGGAGATGGGTAAGGATAAGGAAGTGGATAAGCAGATTTAGAAGACATGTGATAAGGATAAAGGTGTTATTAGCCCATGTTTGAAGTGACTGTTGGATGTTGGTACAACCTTATTAGGCTAAATGGATTACACATGAGGGTGAATTAGAGGGATTTGATGGGGTTGATACATGGGATAATGGATGGGATGCTGGAAAGGGTATGGATAGAAATGATGGGGTGGATATGTGATGGGGAGATGTGTTCAGGACCAACATTGGCACATGTGGTGGTGGATGTGGAAAGATAATAGGATTAAGGGATGGAGAATGTGGGGATAATGGAGGAGATGGAATGGTGAATTTCGGGACATAAGGACCCAAACAGACTTAGGAGATGAAAGGGGTGTATGATGAGCTTTTGGATTAGTGACTTTGGATGTTCTTACCGATTTTTCATGTGATGGCATTGCATCTTTTTTCTTTGGGATCCACATGGTTTTGATCTTTGCTTTGGTGGGTCTTTGTGGCCTACGGATTTGATGTAGATTTAGATTTTTCTTCTCTTCACCATGTCTTTTAGAGGGGACATGGGGAGCCATAGATTCATGTGGATGCTTGGATTTATGCATTTTTTCTTTAACAGCCAAAGTGCTTTTAGTAGCAATGGCATGGGTGTGAGGAGATGGATGATGTGGAGTGATGGAGGTAGGAGTATGGGGATTATGTGTAGATGGAGGATGTTTAGGTAAGTGCCTTTGTTGATCCTGACTAGGATGCTTATGATGGATGACATGGATAGGTGTTGGATGGATGAAAGGATGAGATGGAGGAGGTGATCTTGGGATATATGGACCGAAAGCACATAGTGGGTGGAGGGACATAAGAACCCAAGATGGATGGAGTAGATGAAGGATGGGAGATGGTGGATGGAGGGATGTAAGGACCCAAAATGGATGGAGTAGATGAAGGAGGAATATGGACAGTTGTTTTGAGGCAATAGGATAGAGGAGGAGGAATGGCAGCATATGATCTAGTAGGGTGATGGGAAGAGCCAACATTTCTTTTGGAAAAGGCTCGTTGAGGATGTCTAGAGGTTGTACCAACATCTTTAGATTGTGAGTCTTGGGAAATAGGTCCAAGACCTTGCATGCAGATTTGTTCTTTAGCTTGGATGGGCTCCAAAATACCTTGCTCATGAAGGCCTAGACCTTTTCCTTGATAGTTCATTCTCTTGAGCATTTGATCTAGGATAGGATTTTTGTTATTCTGGAAGAATGATGCGAGTTCATTATTAGGTGGAAGAGGAGGGTTGGTGTATATGCTTTGCTTTTCTTCTGCGAGGAGACTACCATGGAGGAATGTGAGAGGACCAAGGGGATATGCAAGTGATGTGGGGATAGCATTTTTAGGCAATGATGGGGGATCATGAGAAGGAGATGATGGGATAGCAACATCAGGAGAGGGAGTAGGGGCCATGATAGGATCTGGGTTTGTGGTAGTAGGTTCATGCGATGGAGATGGAGATGGAGTAGTGGAAGCTTGAATGACAACGGGATTATGGGATGGAATGGATGGGGACTGTGATCTTGAGGTGGACTAGATGGGATGGTAGGATCTTGATCTAGAGAAGGGGATATACTGGCATGCTTTGGATTAGACTCTTGGCGTGACTCATCTTGTGCGGGAGGCATGGTAACAGAGTCTTGTTGGGACTCTTCAAGTGGGGAAGATGGAGGGATGAAAGATTCATAAGGTTCATTGGAATGGGTTTGGGCATCGTCGATGGGTTCAATGACTCTTGGAGTAGGAGGTGGATGTTCAATGGATTTAGTAGATGTGAAGGTAAGGGATGGGGACTTAGTAGATTCAGAAGATTTGATGGTAGGAGATGGGAGTTCAACGGATTCAGAGGATGTGATGGTAGGAGATGGGGGCTCAGTGGATTCAGAGGATGTGATGGTAGGGGATGTGATGGGTTCGATGGTTTGAGTGGTGCTAGGGGTGGTACCATCAATGATAGGTGTTGTATGGAGAAGGCTCTCATCACTAGTTACCGTGGATGATGGATTGGGATGGCATGGTTCCATGACTTCAAGATGTTGAGTTGGGGATGGCTTCTTTGTCATGAGTCCTTGGAGAACTTTTGAAATGAGAGACTTGCATATGGTTGGCTTGGCTAGGGTGGTAGAAATGGATGAGGGATTATGGATTGGTGGTCTAGGGTTAGATGGAGGAATGGGATTGAATGTAGGACTATGAGTAGATGGGGGATTAGGATTGGATGGAGGACTAGGAGTAGATGGATGAATGGGATTGGATGGAGGACTAGGATTTGATGGAGGACTAGGATGGGATGGATGAATGGGATTGAATGGAGGACTAGGAGTAGATGTATGAATGGGATTGGATGGAGGACTAGGAGTAGATGGAGGACTAGGATTGGATGGATGGTTAAGGTAAGGATATTGGAGTGGTGAATTAAGATAGGGGGCATGGATTGTGGATTAGGACAAGAGGATGTGGGGGATGGATTATAATAAGGGTATTGGGATGGTGGATTATGATTAGGATATGTGGATATAGGATTAAGGTAAAAGGGTGTGGATGTAAGATTAGTATGGATAGACTGGGAAAGAGGATTAGGATAGGGGGTCATGTATGGGGAATTGTAATAGGAATATTGTGATGGAAGATGAGGATAAGAGGATGTGGATGTTGAATAAGAGGATTATGTAGATGAGGAAGGGGAAGGTACTGGATACCCCTTGTCAAAGGTAGCATAAGGAACATGATTAGGCTTAATTGGATTTTGGAAAGTGGGTGGAGAAAGCTTACTAGAGATGATAGTGTCAAGGGGATCTATGTCGTATACCTCTTGATCAACAAGACATTCATTATCAGTGTTGACGTAATTAGGGTTTCCCTTGACTACTATTGATGGAGGATAAAGATTCATGATGGTGAAAGGATAAAGAGGATGGATAAAAGATTTTGGATGGAAATGGACTAAAGCTCAAATCAGGATTTCGGTCAAGCTCAGATCAGGATTGGACAAAAGCTCATATTAGGATGATTGGATGATGAGATCAGATTGATTTTGATTTTGATGGGATTCGGTAGACAGGTGATTGGATCGGGTAGATGATTTGATGAATTTGATTAAAGTACTAGATTAGCTTGATTGGATAGGATCAAATGATTAGATGAATTTGATTGGATAATTGGGATTGGATGAACTTGATAGGATTGGTGTGCTTGGATTGATTAGATGATTGTATGTATTTGATTAGAGGAATGGATTGGTTTGATAGATTTGGATGATCGGATGGGTATGAGTGGATGATGAAAGATGTGAGAAAAACCTTGAGTTTAATCAAAGGAAGTTACCCTTAGTGACCTAGAGCTTTGATTAATTAAGAGGATGATTACGGCACCGAATCCACCTTAAGATAAGAATGGATTGATTGGGCCAAGGATGATAACTTACGACACCAAATTCACCTCAAGATGGAAGCGAATTGATTGGGGTCGAAGTTAAAGACTAATAATCAAATTCAAGTGCTATGGTCAATTTGGGTAGCCACTTTGTAATACAAGGTTAAGGCGGTTTAGTTATGAGTGGTGTTTGGTGATGTAAACGGTAAAATTATGATGTTTGCTAGGTGATGGTAGGGTCTTTTGAATGGAATATGAGGAAATTAGAATGAACGGGTGGATTGAAGATGATTGTAAAGAATGAGTGGGGATTTAGAATGGTTAAACAAAGATTTGGAATGATAAGATGGAGGTTTAAATGGATCAAATGGAGGTTTTGGGAGGCTTAGAGTGACAAAATGGAGGCTTAGGATGATGAGATAATGGTTGGGAATGATTAAATGATAGTTTAAAGGCTAAACAGATCCAAATGGGGCAATTTTGGGTGTTCAGGAGGGCAAATCCGCCCCTCTGCAGTAAAAATCAGGGGCATTGACAACTTTCTGCAATGAATCAGGGGCGCTTCTGCCTTCCTGCAATAAAATAGGGGGTGCTTCCGCCTTTCTGCAGTAAAACAGGGGCACTTTCGCCATTTTGCAGCAAAACAGAGGGCGCTTCCGCCTTTCTACAGCAAAACAGGGGGCGCTTCCGCCTTTCTACAGCAAAAATAGGTGCGCTTCCACCTTTCTACAGTAAAACAGAGCTTGGTTTTGATGGAAATGGCTATGGCAAGGACTCAAAATGATAAAGTAAGGCCAAAGTATCAAAGATTTCATAGGTTTTTCACAAGAAAACACTTCAAACAAGCATAATCCTATGATTAATGTTAAGGGTATGGCTAGGCAAGGTCTTAATCTAGGATGCACAAGGCTTTTAGGGAGTCCTCGATATACTCTCGGTACGTGAGGCACAACCGTGAACACCATCCCATCACAAGCATGAGTCGGGAACCCCAGCGAGATACTGAATGGCTCAGACCAACTCTTCATGTCTATCTAGGTATCACCCTAGTTTCAACGCTCCGCCAATTACGACATGACTGGATTGGGGTACAACTTTTGTTCTCCCCCTTTATATACCCCACCAATACACGTGGTTGGAATCATCCCTTGGGGTGATGAAATCTCCAAGCAGGTCCCACTAAAAAGAAGACACTAACCGCTTCCAACTACTCCCTAGGCTCACATGAAGTGCAAGGGGAAAGTGAAAACAAATTAATGCCCCCTTGAATGACACAATAGTAGACAAGCACAACAAGCAATAAAGGTTACTTCCCCCTAATTAGACTATGTGCAAACAACAAGGATAGTTTTTCATAAATTTGTTCAAATAGATGGCCCTGCAAACAAATGTTAGCTATCTTTTCCTTCGTTCTTGGTCAATTACGCCATAATGCGCTATAAAATGTTAGCAAAAAACACCAATATTCTTGCCAAAACAATGTTAGAGGGTTACTACTTAAAAATAGCAAAAAAAATGAGAGCAAAAATGAAGTTAAAATGACTGTTTTACTTTCCAAACTATGCTGTTTTGGGGTGCTTCTGCCTTTCTGCAGCAAAATAGGGGCACTTCCACCTTTCTGCAGCAAAAACAGGGGCGCTTTCGCCTTTCTACAGTAAAATGGGGGCGCTTCTGCCTTTCTGTAGCAAAACAGGGGCGCTTCCACTTTTCTACAGCAAAAGGTTAGAGGAAATGAACCTTTAAAGATGAAAGGGTGTATCCGCCCCTTTGCAGGAAAATTTATTAGATTTTTAAAAAGAAAAGTTGTATGCCCCACTACAAGAAAGTGTTAGAAACAAACTTCTAAGTATACACCTACCTGCAGCAAACTGTTAGAAGAAAATGAAATTGTCAGATATAGGGCGCTTCTGCCTTTCTGCAGCAGACAAGAGGGCACTTCTGCCTTTCTTCAGTAAAGCATAGCGCGCTTCTACCTTTCTGTAGTAGGACAGAGGGCGCTTCCGCCTTTCTGCGGTAAAGCAGAGGGCGCTTCCGCCTTTCTGCGGTAAAATAGAGGGTGCTTCCACCTTTCTGCGACCTTTTCCTGCAAATTTCTTAGCAAAAATGAAGTTTAAATGCAAGAACCCATTTGTGGGTCCCACCGGGTGTGCCAAAAATATGTACCTTAGAATTTTACCCTACTCTAATGTGCAAAATAACTTAAAATGTGAATGATAAAAGACTAAGGACACTTCAAGATTAGCCTAAAGAGTGATAAAACAAGAAGGAAAGTAGATAAAACAAGATGCAAATGATTATACCTTCTTTGATGTTGGAGACTCCTTGGTTGGCCCTTGATTTGGATGACTTTTGTGGGCTCCTTAGATGACTTCTTGAGTGACTAAATGCAAGATCAACTTATGCAAAATGATTAGAATGGATGGCTAGATGATAGTGAATGAGTGAGAATGCAAATTGGCAGCATGTAGTTATAAAATGGCTAAGTGTTAAGAATGCCCTTGAGGAGGGGGTATTTATAGGAGAATTTGAATTCTCTAGAGAATTCAATGGTCAAGATTCATCCAACAAGGTCAAGATGAAGGGATATGGTGGGTTGAGAACCCACAAGCCCTCACATCTTGACATGTGGATGGTGAAGTGGCTAAGAGGAGATGAGGTGTAGGTGAGGTGGCCAAAAGGTACATGAGGTGGAGGAAGGACAAGTACCTTCCAAGTACATTGGGAGATGGAAAGAACCTTGAGTGAATAAAAGTGAATTAAGAATTCACAATGATTGGAAGAATCTGGTGGATAAGACAATGTTCCCAAAAGGTGGGAGTTTGTCACATGTGACTTGATGTGACAAGTCAAAGGTTCTAGAAGATGCATGGGAAAAGGGGATTCTTGGAGGAATAAAAAATAATTAAAAATTTCTTGGGGGATGGAGAGAGTTGACCAAGGTACTGATTAAGATTAATTAATCAGTGATTAGAAGATAAATGAGGATTAGAAGCCAACTTGCAAAAGTTGGAGGATGTGACACATCCTAATCAAGGATTAGGCATGTGCACATCCCTAATGAAGATATTAGGAGATGGATTGGGATTAGATGAAAATGACATGTGAGGAATTAAATAAATGTAATATTTATTTAATTTATTTGATGAAAAGAGGATTAAGGAGGGTAAGGTATTTAATTATTAATTAAATACCTTACGAATTTGGCAGAATTAAGGGTATTAATTAAATAATAGTAATATTACTTAATTAACTTGGATAAGAGGATGTTTTAGATGAAAAGTGATAAATTTGGATAAATTAAGTGTCCAAATTTGTATGTCTACAAGATTAAATATTATTGTGGTAGATTATAAAATAACTTAAATAATATAAAATTTCACACATACACCACTCATATATATCAAATGAAATAGTATGTCGAGGAAAATTGAAAAATAACATAAAAAGTTGACCATATGATATAGAAGTTCCATGCATAATCATTCAAGTATGAAATGACATTGCAAAATGTGCTAATAAAATGTTATTAAGCTAAGGAGTAAAAGAAACCCGAATTCTCACATATAGGTTATGATAATCGTATTATGTGGTGGTTTATTTTTGGTTATATATTATCATATGGTTTAAAAAAAAATCAATCTTAATATGCATTCCACAATACATAACATTGAAAAATGTGCCAATAAACTATAAAAAAAAATCAATCTTAATATGCATTCCACAATACATAACATTGAAAAATGTGCCAATAAACTATAACATGAGACCAAGAAGTAAAGAAAACTCTCCATTCTCATGTATAAGTTGGTTAAGGTATATTATTTTTTAAGTTGACCTAAGTTACCCTATATTATAATTTAGTGTTGGAACATTTCATTCTTACTATCTACTCCATTATGACATGAAATTGGAAAATGTGCAAATAAAACATAATGTCCAATAAAGGAGTTACAAAAACCCCTCATTCTCATGGATTGATTTTGTTAAGTTGTATTAGTTAGCAAGTTGATTTATGTTATAGATTATCCTTTGTTGTTAGTAATTTTCATTCTATGTATCTACTCCCACTAATATAAAAATAACATAACTCCTAAATTTTTTCATATCCTAGTTATATCATTTCATACTTTTATCTTTTACTATATTTTAAGAGAAATTTCTCTGAGAAGAGAAACATGTTGTATACCCAATAATAACATATTATGATAATTATTTTTGCATAAGAGTTATTGTTCAAGCAATGATTGGTAGACACCAAGGGTATATCAACAATTAACTAATGAGTTAAACATGGGTTAATTATGATTTCTTTCTCAATGATTTTATAGTGGAAAAATAAAACCTAAAAGTTATATTGCTTATCACTAAATGCTTTTAATGCTAAGTGTTATAATCATGTGAGTTATTCTAGTGCAGTTACATTTTATCTTAGGTAAGTAGGTTCTTTCTATCTTTGTAAAATATATTTTGTTTAATATATCTCTAAATTCTTTTTCTAGTGATTCATTTATGAATTCACTGTAAAATTTCTATTAATAATATCCCTATATATATATACACACACATACACAAAAATATGTTTTCTTATTACATAAAGAAGATTAAGACCTTATTTATAATAAAATCAATAGCTTTATATAGAAGTTACCTTCATATTACATAAAAAAATGATTTATTAATCTTATAAAATGTTACACTCAAGTGAGCTACCCCTATCAATGGTCCACCTAACACCAGTGTTTCTACTAGCACTTGTATATTGTGAGATGATAAAATAAAATAACTCAGATGTATTAAATAACCAAACATGTGTTTTAGAACATAATACTAAATATAAATTTTATTTACAAATAGATATAGAAGCAAGGAAATAGGTATGGTAAACTATATTTGGGCATGTATATAAACATGTGTCTATATGCAATAATGTGGGGACATGGATGAATTCTTTATTCTTTGGATTTAATTTTAATGTTTAGTAGAGATTGATTTCCCAAAATTGCAAACACAAATTTTCTAAGAATTACTTTCAATTGTCACTTTTCTAAAATGTTGTAGAGTAGATTATTTTTCTTATGATAAAATAAATGGGGCGTGTAAAGGATGCCTATTCTTTAAGTGCCTCTACATATATTTTTTAAATTACTACAAATGATATTTGATTATTTAGAACTCTTTCTACATCAAAACTTTGTTGACATTGAAATGATGAATGCTAATTAATTTAAGGGGCCCATGAGGTGGTTAGTATTCTATATTAAAAGTTAGAAAGAATGCATTTAGAGTGTACAATAAAAATTAATGTGTTATCTTAGATGTAAGTGACCTCCTTATAGTTTTGGAGGGAGCTTGTTTCATATGTAAAATTGTGGTTTTACTATATGATTGAAATTACCAATCCATATCATTAATTAAAATTAGATGTTACATGTCAATGGTCTTTGGTCTACTAACAAAGTTGCTTACGTCACAAAGAACCCACTAAAGATCAAATCTTGTATAATACATTAGGTCAACACGATAAAGAATGAGGATAAGATTGGACCCCAAGAAAAATAGATTGAATCAATACCATCAATCTTGATTATTCATGCACCTAAACAGTAAGTTGCTTCTTTACTTCCAACAATGAATATAGATCTGGTCCTTAACAGTCAATGAAGGATAAATATTGGACATACACGGCTGATACGACAACGACGAACAAAATTTGTGCTCCCACAAACATCACCATTATTCATCCTTATCCGTTATTCATTCTTATCTAATACTATGTCTAGAAAACACCCATCGACAGGAAGAATAAGGGCAAAAAGACATGAAAACATCTGACCTGCGTTCATATTCAGCATCGTGCGTTTCTGTCCTGGCGAGAGTCGAAAACATGCATCACATATTATTTCAAAAAGCGTTTAAGGCTCATGATTTTTTTCTTACTGAAGTTGCGTAATGCGCGGAACGAAATCAGAAGCTCCTAATAGTGCGCCACTGTCGTACTGTCTTACGGAGCCAGCAGATGCATATTTGACTTATTTAATTGAAAATAAAACAGCATATTTTGAATTTTTAATTAATTAATAAATACAGTCAAATGTACATCTTATTGATTGTATAGACATCGTCCGGAAAATGATCCACTTTTATTAAATAATAATTAGCAATAGTACTTAGGATGGAATGAGTAATGGTCATAGGGATCGACAATCTATGTTCTATCTAATGCAAACACAAATGCTCTAGGAATTAATTTCAAATGTCACTCTTATAAAATATATGGGTCATGTAAAGTATGCATATTCTTTGAGTGACTCTACATGTTTATGTAAATTGTTGCAAATGATATTTCATTATTTAGAACTTGTCCTACATCAAAAGATTGTTGGTACTGAAATGATGAATGCTAATGAATTTATGGCACCCATGAGATGGTTAGTGTCTCATGATAAAAGTTAGAAAAGACGTATTTAGAGTATACAATAAAAAATTATGTGTTGTCTTATCTTAGATGTAAGTGTCCTTATATCTTTGGAGAGCGATTGCTTCATATGTAAGTGGCGTCCTTATAGCTTTGGAGGGAGCTTGTTTCATATGTAAGTGTCCTCCTTATAGCTTTGGAGGGAGCTTGCTTCATATGTAAGTGTCCTCCTTATAGCTTTGGAGGGAGCTTGCTTCATAATCGTCGAAGTATGAAATGACATTGCAAAATGTGATAATAAAATGTTATTAAGCAAAGGAGTAAAAGAAACCCACTTTCTTAGATATATGTAATGATAATTGTATTATTCGGTGGATTATTTTTTTATATATGTTATCATTTGGTTTTAGAAAATTTTCATCTTAATATATATTCCACAATGACATAACATTGAAAAATATGCTAATAAATTATAACATGAGATCAAGAAGTAAACAAAATTCCTCATTCTCATGTATAGGTCTAGTTAAGGTATATTATTTTTTGAGTTGACTTGTATTCTATATTATTATTTATTTTTAGAACTTTTTATTCTAACTATCTACTCCACTATGAAATGGCATTGGAAAATATGCAAATAAAGCATAATGGGGTAAAGGAGTTACAAAAATCTCACATTCTCATGGATTGATTTTGTTAAGTTGTATTATTTAGTGAGTTGATTTTTGTCATATATTATCCTTTGTTGTTAGTACTTTTCATTCTACATATCTACTCCACTAATATAAAAATAACGTAACTCCAAAAAAATTTTATTTCATAGTTAAATCATTTATTACTTTTATCTTTTATTTTATTTTACGAAAAATCTCTTTCAGAAGAAAAACATGTTGTATACCCAATACTAACCTATTATGATAATCATTTTAGCATATATCATATCCCTTAATCATAGTGATTGTTCAAGCAATGTTTGGTGGACACGTAGGGTATATCAACAATTAGATAGTGAGTTAGACATGGTTATTTATGATTTATTTCTCAATAAATTTATAGTAGAAAAAAGCCCTAAAAAGTATATATCTTATCACTAAATACTTTTAATACAAAGTGTTATGATCATGTGAGTGATTTTAGTGTAGCTACATTTTATCTTAGCTAAGAAGGTTCCTTCTATCTTTGCAAAATATTTTTTGTTTAATATATCTCTACATTATTTTTCTGGTGATTCATTTAAGAATTTAATCTAATAGTTATTTGAATAATATTCTAAATATATATATATATAATTGCGTTGTTCTATACACAAAAATATGTTTTCTTACTACATAAACAAGATTAAAATCTTATTTATAATAAAATCAATAGCTTTATATGGAAGTTACCTTCATACTACATTTAAAAAAGATTCATTGATCTTAGAAAATTTTACACTCAAATGAGCTACCCCTAGATCAATGTTCCACCTAACACTAGTGTTCAACTAGCACTTGTATATTGCGATATGTTAAAATAAAATAACTCACTTGTATTAAATAACCTAACATGTGTTTTAGAGAATAACTCTAAACATAAATTTTATTTACAAATAAACATAGAAGCAAGAAAAGAGGCATGGTGAACTATATTTGGACATCCATATAAATATGTGTCTATCCCCAACAATGTGGGGACATGGATGACTTCTTTTTTCTTTTGATTTATTTTTACGCCAAAGGGTTCCCTCTATGAAGAAGATAAAGCAAATCTTTACAAATCTTTTGTATCTATGGTTGATATCTATCCGTCTCCCCATAGGATCATCAAATGCATCCAGACCGTACATATCAAATGTCAAATCAGTGACGTTCTGCGGCCTCACCCACTACAACTTCTACGTCAATTACAGATACCGTAAACGGCTCACTACACTTCACAATCAATGGCTACTCCCTCTCCAAGGGTATGGGAATCAGAAAATACATTGCCAGTGAAACTTTTGTTGTGGGTGGCTATGAATGGGCCATTTACTTCTACCCAGATGGCAAAAGTGTCGAGGATAACAGTCTTTATGTTTCGCCCTTCATTGCCTTGGCCAGTGAGGGTACATACGTTGGACGTTAGGGCTTTGTTTGAATTGACGTTGCTGGATCAGAGCGGGAAGCAGAAGCACAAGATGCAAATGCACTTCGATCAGACGTTGGACTGGCTCAGCAAAGAAGTGATTTGCTCTACCACCTTCATGACTGGCTGTACTGTCCGCTCGCCCCACCAAAAAAAACAAAGGTTTGGGGCTGTTGATATTTTTCGTCAGTTTTTCGTTCCCGAGCCGTGAACTCCGTTTTTCGCTCCTTTCCCCGCCGCTATTGGTTTCCGGTCCACTATTCCTCACTTAAAAAATGAAAATTACGGCCAAGATCCTAATAACAAGCACATTTAGGTTTTAACATTACGACATTCTTTATCGGAAATATAAATTAGTATAATTAATATATAATGTATATTTTATATAATAAAAAATAATATAAAACTATTAAATACACATATAAAATTATTACAATTAATAATTAATAATTATTATATTTTTATATAATATAATAGATTACATGATATATAATATAATTATATTTATGAAAAAAAAAGACTAAAATTTATCTTAATTGATCTTTTATAGTTAGTTAAGAAAGGTAGCTTATACGGAACATAATGTGTACCTTGCTTTGCATGTCGACAAAAGTATTTCGCTCTCACCCTCTCCACTATTCCTAGTAGCTTAAACCAAACACGATATAACTATGGGATTTCATCTCCTTCGAATCCCCATGTGTGTACAAAGTTGAAGCTCACAACAGCTAAAATAGATGATGCCCATTACCTAGAGACATGAGAAGACAATGGTGCCTACAAATTATTTTGCACCAATGAAATTTATAGTATTAAACAAAGATATAAACAAATGATAGGCCTGGAAGATATTTATCTAAAGAAAATTGAAGAGTATTTCTGGAGACTGTCAACCATGATGAAACACATCTTCATATTGAAGAGTTGAAATGCATAGCCACTAGACAATTACTAATATATTTTTGGATATAAATGCTCCTTTGCATCATGCTTTGGTGGAGTCTATATCCCAGTCCATGGATTCTGTAATGGCACAGGCGTGGGGGATATTGGCAAATGCTGTGAATTTGAATATAAATCTGCCATTATTATTGATATAGGTGCAAAATGCTAGCAAAGACCACTGGCTTTATATTTGTGTGCAGGGCATTCTATGAGATCACTTTACTTTGAGGGCTTTACATTTAATTTTTTAATTGATACTAAATATTATTTAAAATTTATTACATATTATATAATACTATTAAATAAGGATTATTTATTAGATAGTTATATTATATTTAAAATAGTAATCAAGTATCATTTAAATTATATAATAATATATAATAATTTATAGATCAAAAAAATTCCTAATTGACCTTCTAATCTCTTCAGCGTACCCATTGCACACCTAGGTGTGATTGCTAGTTAAAGTTTAGTAGAGATTGATTTCCCAAAATTGCAAACACAAATGGTTTAGAAATTACTTTCAAATGTCACTATTATAAAATGTTGTATCTAGTAGACTATTTTTTTCTTATGATAAAATGTATGGGTCTTGTAATAAAATGTTGTAGAGTAGATTATTTTTTTCTTATGATAAAATGTGTGGGTCATGTAAAAGATGCATATTTTTTAAGTGCATGGACACATGTTTTTGTAAATTGTTGCAAATGATATTTGATGCTTTAGAAATCTTCTCACGTCAAAAATTTGTTGGAATTGAAATGATGAATGCTAATGAATTTATGGGGCTCATGTGGTGGTTAGTGTCCCATGTTAAAAGTTAGAAAGAATGCAATTAGAGTATACGATAAAAAAATATATGTTTTCTTATCCTAGATGTAAATGTCCCCCTTATAGTTTTGGAGGGAGCTTTCTTCATAAGTAAAATTTTAGGTTTAATATATTATGTAAATTACCAATCCATATCATTAATTAAAGTTGGATGTTACATGTCATCTTTGGGCTACAATTGGAGATGCTTAGCTCACAAAGAGCCCACTAGAGATCAAGTCTCATAGAATATATTAGCTGAACATCTTAAAGAATGAGGATAGGATTGTATCCCAAGAAAAAAAGGTTGAGTCAATACCACCAATCTTGGTTATTCATGTGCCTAAGCAATAACTTGTTTCCTCACTTCCAACCATGAATGTCGATCTAATCATTAACACTTAGTCAAAGAAGTATAATTATCCATTCAAGTGACCAATAAGTTATGTCATCACCTCTCACTTTCAACCATAAATACCCCTCCAATCCTTAATAAAATAAAATCCAACTATCCAACCAAGAAAATAAAAAAACATGTAAAGTATATATAGATCATTGTATTAATTAACAATATAAAGTCAACTTATTTATCGATAGTGGCCAAGGAAGATGCAACTGTAGTTAGCGTATAAGCCTTGCCAAACATGTCAAATATATATAGATCATTGATTTACTACCATGATAACATAATTAATTAGCACCATAAAGTTTACTTATTTATAGGTAGTGGCCAAGGAATACCCAGCCATACAAATAGAACATATATAAATCATTGAATCCCTCCCACCATAACATAACTAGTTAGTACTATAAAGATCACTTATTTATAGTAGTGGCCAAGGAAGATCTAGCCGTACACATACAATATATATAAATCATTCACTCCCTCCCATGATAACATAACTAATTAGCCCTATTAAATTTAGTTATTTATAGGTGGTTGGCTTATGAGTTTTGCCAAACTATAGCAATCAGACTATCCACCTCGAATACATTTCCATGATATCTCTCTAAATCTTTGATCTTCGTTTTCTGCTATGACCGTGCTCTCAAATCTTACACGAAAGTTAAGCTTCTCATTCTTCTTTGTAAATACTAATGTCTCTGGTTGAACGCTTATTTTTATTCCAGAAGGATTCTTCATGTGCACTTTGTAGGTAGAACGAGCGACACCCATGTTTGTTACTATTCTCCTTCTCACGACAACTTGAGGTATTCTGGTGGAGTTGGTGGGCTTGAAGTGAAGAGAGAAAGATGCATAATTGAGATTAGTTGTGCCCTTCAAATTACTTGATCTAGGGCACGAGATTGTGTGGTTGTCCATCAACAAAGTGATCTGTTTGACCGTGTAATTAAGAGCATAGAGAAAGTGAATGTAATCATGAGGTGTCAGGTCGTACATGAGCCTGCGGTCCACAGTAGCTATTGGATTTACAAGACCTATGCCCAATGTGAATGGGTCTGTGGCCTCCATAGTGTAGGTATCTTTGATGGGATGATTTTTATTGTCATGGACATAAGCATATGTAACATTTGAGAGCCGTTTTAATGGCGGCAGGACTCCAAGAAGGATGGACGTTGCGTATGAGCATTGCAAGGCCGCTTACGTGCGGACATGCCATGGATTTCCCCGACTCAAACTCATATCCCTCCTTAACTGCCACTAATATGTCGACACCTGGAGCAACCAAATCTGGTTTCAGTATATCTAGAAATTCCACAATTAGCCCCTTGCAGAAAACAAAGCCACAAGTGAAGTTGTTACTGCCTTTCCAACCACTATTAATCTCGTTGGATTAATGGAGGCGGTAGGATTACTGATACTGTTTATGTTCGCTTTGATTTTCTCTCCAACTACAAAATCCACACTAATAAAAAGAAGATCATAATAGTTTAGTATTTCTTGCTCCCCCCATTGGATGAGAATGATCGTAGCTGGCTAGCCCAACTTTTTTTGCTTTTGTTGAAACTTCTTTCAGCATGCTAACCACCTTGTGTGAAGTGACCCCTACGAAATCCATATAAAAATCTTTAGTATCACATGGCAAAATTTTACCATTCAACATACTGAGATCGATACCCAAATTGTAGAGCCTGTTGCTTTTGTTTTGAGATAAATACACCAGAGTCAACTATTGAACTACTTGAGCATCTTGAGAAAGAGAGGAACCACTGTAGATCTCACGATTGCCAAGTCTAATAGGTGCGGGGAACTTTTTGTCCACGGTGTTGGCTCCAACAGTGAGTATCCATAGTGCCATATTTCCTACTGAAGAGAGAATAGGTCCATCATTGTCGGCTGAAGAAGAAAACAACACGCCCTTGGTCATCGCTTTAAAGGCTCCGATGGTAATGAAATCATTGTAAAAATGGATTTTTGGTCTGCCAATCGACATAGAAATAATATCCATGCCATTTGAAAGGGCCATTTCTATGGCAACAACGTCGTTGTTGTTGTTGATTGCACCCCTTTTACCCCAGGAGACCTTATACATGGCCAATCTAGCCTGAGGAGCCATCCCTATAGTTGTTTCGTTGGCAAAGCCATTGAAACTCACTCCTCCCACTTCCGACCCGGCAGCAGTCGAGGCACAGTTTGTGTCTCTCGTAGATTTTATTTCATCCTTATTGAGTTTACCATAGGTTGCTTCGTAGCCTTTAAAGAAATAACGAGCTCCAATGATTTTCTTGTTGTAGTGAGAGGAATTGAACATCTCCCCACTTTGACATATGCCCTTCCATTTTGCGGGCACAGGTGCTAGGCCTCTATCATCAAAGCTCTCACTCTCGGGCCATATTCCAGTGTCAAGCATGCTCACAATCACATCTTTTCCATAATCGGACAAAGACCACAAATTGTTATGCGAGCCTCCCAGACCCAAAAATGTGGCGAATGGGTTGAGCGCAATTGCGTGGTCCAGATGATGGCATTACGACCAAGCAACCATCCATGCTCTCTAACACTGTAGCTTTTGCACTACTTAGCTTCACTACAAATCCATGCATAACTATATCATATGTATATAACAATAGGCTTCCATTGATTGAGCCTAAAGTTACCTCATTGATAAGAGAAGCATACTAGTGCTCATGAAGTGAAAAATGTAGAGGCTTCATGGACTTATTCATGTGAACTATATGTGGCTTTCTTATCTCCTCACACACAGTTGTGGTTAATGCAAACATAGTAACAAAGAGAGCAAAGGATAAGAGAGAGGGAAAACAATTGGCCATTGCTATCAACAACTACCAAGTGACTTACTTCTTCTTGTGTGAAGCCAGGTAAGGCACCAGTCCTTAAATAATGCATCATGACATGCGTTTCTCCGTATGTATTAATAAAAAATATGTTGTATTGTTTGCATAGATAGTACGCTAATAAAAACATTGTATAGTCTGGATTGTCATTTTGAGGTGGATCACACCCTGCAATCGATGAGCATATGCTTCTTGACGAGTCTGACAAATAAATAAGACTCGTTGGGTATCACTAACAGACAAAAAAATAGAACTGGTCGGATATCACTATAGCAATGGAGGCCCTTCCCCTCATACTACCACAAATCTAGACTTAGATTGCCCTTCCTAACCCATATTTTTCTTTTGTATCAAAGATTCCTTGTTCAATTTAGTTTCTCCCTACCAATTTCCACTAGACCTCATTTTTTAACTCCATGTCATCCTACTATTGAACCTTATCCCTATTCTCTATAACCTCCACCTTATCCCATTTTCTTAACTCCATGTCATCCTAGTATTGAACCTTATCCCTATTCTCTAGAACCTCCACCTTATCTCCATCCTTTATTATGATTGTCTAAGATTCTTCAAATGCCCCACTCATTTTTTCAAGAGATTTATTCTTCCTTAAATTATCTATAAGAAACTTTTCTCATCATGCAACCTAACTAGTAACTCTCTAGTGATTTATTATCATCCTTCAATTAAGGATGTCCCATTTTTATCCATAACATAGTTTTTTCCCCACTTCTCCAAATATCTTCCCTCCACACATCACTAAGATAATTGCAAAAAGTTAGGTCCACTTTTTAGCCAAAAAGTGGGTGTTCTTCTTGAAAACCAAAGGTTGTCACAATTGGACTAAAAATTTGAAGCATTTACAAATAAAATCTAAAAAAAGTCTAGTAATATGAAATGTAAGATTTTGATTTTAGTTTTTAAATATGAAGTTTATTCTAATGCCCATATGATACACATTAATTTTGTAGTCTTGTATAAAAACCACTACTAGACTACTTCATGCTTCCCAAGACATCTCATCGCAACATGGAAACACATAAGAGGGAGAGCTACTCCACAACACCCCATGAATTATAAGGAATGTAGAGGACACCAAGAAGGCGCCAACCAAGAAGGTTTCTAACTTTCCCATGTCTTCGCAACACTGGAAGAATGATCTCCCACAACCTTAGGTTGACAACAAGTCCTTTCAGAAGGTTACATACAAAATGATGCAGAAGATGACATAAGTCCTCAATAATGATACTTGAGAACTAAGTAAAAGAATTAATAAGACCCCAAGCCTATGGTGAAAAATTTTCTTTTACATTTTTTTTGTAAACAAAGTCCTGAAGACACAAGCAAAGATCACATTTTGAGTTGGAGAAAAACTGACTAAGTTTTGAAGTTTCAACAAACACAACAGTTGAAATGGAAGAACTACAAGACATGCACGTTATTTGACAAGGGAATAGGGCATTATAAAACCTCTACCTATTAGAAGTTTAAAAATTTTACTCTTTGGTTTTTTTATGGAAACAAGGCCACCCCAACACAACCAATTTTTTAAGTTTTTTGGCCTACAAAACTAGGCTACCCCTGAATATGAGGTGATGTGATGAATAAATAGTTAGCTTCCCTTTTATTGTTTAAAACTTCTTATCATATATTTCTACTATGTTTCAAGACACTACCGAGACCTTTTACGCCTTCTATATACTTTTAATTAGTTTTAAGCATATGAAAATATAAACATGTTATGTTGATATGTGTATGTATGAATTGATGAATGTCTAGATGAAGTTTAATAGGATTTTATGTTTAATTTATGACTGGGAATAATGAGGATGCCTTAGAAATAAGACTAAAACTTGTAGCAAGAATAACTATCAACTTGTAATGACGAGTTTCTCATCGCACAACATAAGGACTGCAGATTGTTGTAGAGAAGAAGTTAGCCAATCAAGACACAAAACTTTCAAAAGAAAATGAAGGTGGTCATTTTATAATCAAGATATGCATTTCCTACTATCACTCTAAGCTTTCAAAGAAAGATAACAAGGAGAAGGAGTCTAATTGTAGCGACACTAAATTATAATAAAACTATTTTGTGAAGATGTTTCGGTTACGATCAGTTAAAGTTGTTGGACATAAAGTCCATAATTGGTTTTTTACCCCTGTTTCATATAGTTATTGCCTCTTTTTATAAAACTCAACTCTTCTTATCCTTGAGGAAGAGTTGACATTTATTTTATAAGTATTTTTTCAGTCCATGAATAATGAAACTCCTCATAGACCCTATATATTAGGATCTTCTTTCGAGAAGGAAATCTAGTTATCCAATTACTAGTATTACCAAGTAGTTGCAACATTATTATGAATAGAAAGTGTGTTATTGAACAAATATTTTCAACAAATTCCTATTGGATTTTGTGTAATAGTTCATTGTTAGAATGCAATAAAGAGAATTCATTTGATATCATGATTTGCTTAGTAAGTGAGTGTGTGAAAAAATCCTATGGAAGCAACAACTCAAGAAAGGGCTACTTGAGGTATTCTTGAATCACTTTAGTTTATGTTGTTATATTAGATAATGCATTGTTGTAAGGAAAGCTAAGGTGTGGAACTAACTCTCCTAACGTCAAAACCTTAGGGAAGAATGCAGAGATACTTTTAAATTTTCAATTACAGTCCAATCAAGATACACTTGAAAGCAATAACAGAAATAGAGAAATAACCATACACAGATGAACACCAGATTTACGTGGGAAAACCCTTATGGGAGAAAAACCCACCACACCAAGAAAAACCCCTTTGTATTACAGTAAAGAAATTACATATAGAGTACATGCTTCACTCTCTCTAATGTCAATTTATAACAACATTCACAATGATCAACCTTGCTACAGAACATTCAAGTTACAATCCTCTCATAATCAAATTCACACTGATCATACATCAAACTATTCATCCAACTATTCATGCAACCATCAAACACTATTGATCGAACTGAACATCATCTACAATTCCTGAGTATATCCATGACACCCATGGTCTGTCAATCTTCCTCTCAGTAACGGCTACAACAGTCCAACTGCTAGCAGTTCCCATTCTGCTCCCTGATTGGTCGTAGACTCACCATGTAGGATAGTCATCACTCGATCAAAGGAATTCAAACTATGTTGCATGTCGGTGAGACACTAACCTTGTATCCCCGATGCCACAAGAATGATTGTAATTATTGCCAAGAGTCGACCCAATTGGCAAGACGTTATATCAAATGCAAATTCACCTTGTGAAGATCTACCGACAAGAGTTCAGCTATCGGCGAGATTCATACCGATGTTCACAAGTCACATCGACCTTAGCATTGCCATCAGCGAGACTATCGCTACTCGCCAAGAGATCACACCGAGCCTTCCAGTCATATCGAAACAAACAACCATCCGCAAGACTTACCGCTATCGTTGAGAGGTAATACTGAACCCACAAGTCATACCGAGCACCAAACAGTCGCCAGGAGTCATACCGACAACAGATTACCCCATCGCTAAGACAAACATCCATCACTAAGACTTCATACTGAAGCCTTCAAGTTATCTTGATGACTCCGAGTGTAGCTGTTCGGCGAGACATACCATCTATCAGCAAGAGATCTTACTGAGTCACCATGTCACCCCGATGTCTTCTAGTGAATAACTGTCGGTGAGAGAACCAACAATCAGCAAGAGTTCTTGCCGAGGATTTCACGTCACCTCGATAGCTCCGAGTGTATGCTTATCGGTGAGACATACCACCTATCACCAAGACTTCATAGCGAAGCCTTTGTGTTACTCTGATGATTCCAATCGCCATGAGTCTCCCCAATAACCTTTAGGCATCAACCCATCAGCAAGACCAATCCACTCGACAGAAGGTTACAGCGATCATCATGTCACAACGATAGGTCCATTCGGCAAGATTGAAACAAGGTCTTAGTGACCAGAGTTCTTTTCACAAGGTACCAAAGCTACTAGTTAGCCAGAGAATATGGATGTCACACTGACTTGGCTCTTTCAAAGGTTTCAGCCTATGAGATTGAGACACATATATTTCCAACAATCTCCCACTTGACGAAGATCACATAGGCACCTCTAGAGCACAACAAAAAAATACTGACATTCATGGGCACTTAGGCCCATCGAATTGGCACACCACCTGAACTTGTTTGTGCTCACTCTGACTGTCACAATAAATTGTTATTTGCCCTGCATCAAAACCAATGTTAGAACACAAACATTTTAACCAAATTGCTTCTTTACAAGCGTGTTTTTTTGCCATGTATTATGCCTCTGTAGTGGATAAATCGAGTATAGCCTGCCGCTTACTCATCCAACTAACTGCACCACCATTCAACATGAAAGTATATCCACTTGTGGATCTCCTACTGTCAATGTCCCCTACCCAATCAGAATCCACATAGCCTTGAATGCTGAGAGTCCTCTATGATTCAACCAAGTTCTTGTGGTAACACAAAGCATATTCTGAAGTGCCCTTCAAATATCTAAATACTCTTTTCACAGCATCCCAATGTGTCCTTCTAGGATTAGCCATAAACTGACTAAGTACTCCCACTGCTTGGGAAATGTCTGGCCTTGTACAGACCATTGCATACATAAGATTGCCAACCGCACTAGCATAAGGTACACTGGTGATGTCCTCCATCTTAGTAGGAGATTTTGGAAAGTCTTCAACAAATAACTTTGTTCCCTATAAAACTCGAACAACTAGCTGCTTACAATCATTCATGCAAAATCTCTCTAGAACAGTCTTGATATACTTACTCTGACTGAGCCAAAGTTTTCTATTCTTCATGTCCCTGGTTATTTCCATTCCCAAAATATACCTTGCTGCACCAAGATATTTTATTTCAAACTTTGCAAACAACTGAGACTTAAGATCAGAAATCATTAACTTACTATTGCCTATGAACAACATATCATCAACATAGAGAGCAATAATAAGAACTTAATCACTTTCAGCTTTGTAATACACACAATGATCAGATTTTGATCTTACAAATCCTAATGACAAAAAAAAAGTGTCAAACTTCTAGTACCACATTCTAGGAGATTGCTTTAATCTATATAGAGATTTATTCAACTTGCAAACCAATTTTTCTTTACCTTTTTCTACAAAGTACTCAGGCTGGGACATATAAATCTCTTCTTCAAGATCACCATGAAGAAATGTTGTCTTCACATCCATTTGTTCAATCTCTAAGTCATACACTACTACAAGTGGAAAAATAAATCTAATGTACATCAGCTTAGCTACAGGAGAAAAAATTTCTCCATAATCAATTCCCTCTACTTGGGAATAACCCTTCGCAACCAGCCTCGCCTTATATTTTTCCACACTGCCATCTAGACCTATTTTCTTTTTAAATACCCATTTGCAGCCTACAGCTTTTCTGCCTTTAGGTAATGGCACCAAACTCCAAGTATCATTCTTTTCTAATGATGCCATCTCTTCATTCATGGATTCCAACCAAGAGTTTTCATCAAACATTCTAAATGCCTCTTTCATAGTCCTAGGCTCATTAGTGCTAGAAATTAAACCATATGCACAAGTAGAATCTATCAAAGAAAACCCATACCTATCAGGTTGCTTTCTTTCATGAGTTGACCTCCTCACTTGCTGAGGCTAAGGTTGTTCTTCATCAAAACTCTCAAAACTACTTGAGCTCTCCTCAGTTTCAGGTACATTTTGAATTTTCAATTCCTCTTTATCTAGTGTGGGAGGAATTTCAACCACATCCTTTTTGTTTTCTGATTTTGTCTCTGACTACAGATCCAAGGTAGAAGGCTTCAGCTCATGAAAGCTAACACTTCTGTTGTGTAGAACCTTCTTCGTATCAAGATTCCAAAGCTTGTATCCTTTTATGCCAACACTATAGCCAATAAAAATACATTTAACAACCTTGTTCTCCAATTTAGATCTTTTCTCATACGACACATGTGCATATGCCTGACAGCCAAAGACTCGAATATGTCTTAAAGAGGGCTTCTTACTAGACCATGCTTCTAAAGGTGTTTTCTCAACAAGAGCAGAATTAGGAGAATGGTTTATTAAGTAACATGTTGTAGCAACTGCCTCAGCCCAAACTTCTCCTCCAAGCCAGCACTGCTCAGCATACTTCGTGCTCTTTCCATCACTGTCCTGTTGAACCTTTCTGCAACTCCATTTTTCCACGGAGTGTAAGGTGTAGTTGTATGTCTTTTAATCCCATGATCTTTACAGTACCTCTCAAAATCATCAAAACAAAATTCACCACCATTATCAGTCCTTAAACATTTTATTTTTCTTCCAGTCTAATTTTCTACAAGATTTTTAAATTCCTTAAACTAACTGAACACTTCTGATTTACTTTTCAAAAAATAGACAAATTCCCTTCTTGAATAATCATCAATAAATGATACATAGTACCTTGACTTAGACAAAGAAGGAACATTCATTGGACCAAAAACATCATAATGTATACAATCAAGCAAACCAAAAGATTTGTGAGGACTGAAATAAAATGAAACACGGTGTTGTTTACCATATATACAATGTTCAGAAAACTCGAATTTGAGGTTACAATCTTGAAGCCCCTCAACCAGGTTTTTATTCTTCAAGGTTTTTAAACCTTTCTCTCCAATGTGGCCTAGCCTATGATGCCAACACATAGTCTTTTCTACTGGAAGTTTAACTTCCATAGAGTTTACACTATCAAGAACTTTTTCCTCTTTTCCTCCATGAGTAGCTTTTTGTGACTTGGAAGAGACACTATTGCATTGAACAGGTGCATGTGCATCCATATTATACAAGGTACCAATACGAGCACCCCTTGCTAGCAGCATTAAACCTCTAGTCATCTTGCAGCCATTTCTAGAGAATGTGTCTTGCACTCCAATATCATTCAGCATACTAACATAAAGTAAGTTTCAAACCAGACCTAGTATATGCATTACATCATTAATTCCCTTCACTCTTCCATCAAGGAATTGAATTTTGACTCTTCCATGACCAACTATTTCCAATGATGAATCACTTGCCAAATACACCTTTCCACCATCGTATTTTTCATACTTCGTGAATCAGTCTCTATGAGATGTCATGTGGAAATATGCTCCAAAATCAATCAACTGAACATCATCTGATGCCTGCGTAGCCAAGGCTGCAATGAAAGCGTCTGCATCACTCTGAAAAGAATCATTGCCAGAAGAATACTTCTTCTTCTTATTTTTCTCCTCTTTACAATCCTTTCAGACATGACCAGGTTGCCCACAATTCTAGCACTTCACCTTGGACTTCTTTCCAAGAGACTTTGATCTCCCCTCTTATTTCAATTTGGACTTCTTGTCCTTCTTCTTGCCTTTATCTTTTGATATGCCTCTAACAACAAGAGCCTCCTTCACCATCTTAGAAGATTTCCTTCTCATCTCTTCTAATAACAAAGAAGCAACAACATCTTCCATCTTAAAAGTGGATGTCGTACTCCCAATAGCCATCACCAGGTGATCCCAAGAATCTAGCAAAGAACATAATAATAGCATACAGTGATCCTCTTCATCAATCTTCATGCCCACAGATGTTAACTGTGCAATCAGCATGTTGAATGCGTTCAAATGATCAGCAACAGATCCTCCTTCCTGCATTCTCAAAGAGTACAACTTCTTCCTCAAGAATAATTTATTCACCAAGGACTTGCCCTGATAAATAGTTGTCAGTCTTTTCCACAAGGAAGATGTAGTCTTTTCTTCATGAACATTCAGAAGAATAGAGTTTGCTAAACAAATCCTTATCAACCCCTTTGATTTTCTATCTGCAAGGTACCAATCCTCTTGCTTCATGCTTGTAGGCTTCATTCCAGAAATAGCAATCCAAAGATCATGATCAACCAACAGATCTTCCATTTTAAGTTTCCACAACTCAAATTTGCTGCCATTGAATTTCTCAATTTCAATCTTTCTTGACGTGCTTGCCATCTTAACGTATAATTTGAATTACCAAACTTGTATAAGACTCCCACTGAACAAAAAATGACTCAAAAAACCCAACATACCCATAAGGATAACACAACTGGCTAGGCTCTGATACCACTTGTAAGGAAAGCTAAGGTGCGGAACTAACTCTCCTAATGTCAAAACCTCAGGGAAGAATGTAGAGATACTTTTAAATTTTCAATTACAATCCAATCAAGATACACTTGAAAGCAATAATAGAAACAAGAAATAACTATACATAGATGAACACCAGATTTACATGGGAAAACCCTTACAGGAGAAAAACCCACCACACCAAGAAAAACCCCTTTGTATTATAGCAAAGAAATTACATACAGAGTACAGGCTTCACTCTCTCTGATGTCAATTTACAACAACATTCACAATGATCAACCTTGCTATAGAACATTCAAGTTACAATCCTCTCATAATCAAATTCACATTGATCATACATCGAACTATTCATCCAACTGTTCATGCAACCATCGAACACTATTGATCGAACTGAACATCATCTACAATTTTTGAGTATATCCATGATGCCCATGGTCTGTCGATCTTCCTCTTAGTAACGGTCACAATAGTCCAACTGCTAGCAGTTCTCATTCTGCTCCTTGATTGGTCGTATACTCACCACATAGGATAGTCATCACTCGGTCAAAGGTGTTCAAACTGTGTTGCATGTCGGTGAGACACTAATTGTGTCTCCCCAATGCCACAAGAACAATTGTAGTTATTGCCAAGAGTCAACCCGATCGGCAAGACGTTATACCAAATGAAAATTCACCTTGTGAAGATCTATCAGCAAGAGTTCAGCTATCGGTGAGAGTCATACCGATGTTCACAAGTCACATCGACCTCAACATTGCCATCGGCGAGACTATCACTACTTGCCAAGAGATCACACTGAACCTTCCAGTCATACCAAAACAAACAACTGTCGGCAAGACTTACCGCTATCGCTGAGAGGTAATACTGAACCCACAAGTCATATCGAGCACCAAACAGTCACCAAGAGTCATACCGACAACAGATTACCCCATCACTAAGACAAACATCCATCGCTAAGACTTCATACCGAATCCTTCAAGTTATCCCGATGACTCTGAGTGTAGCTGTTCGGCGAGACATACCATCTATTTGCTAGAGATCTTATCGAGTCACCATGTCACCCCGATGTCTTCTAGTGAATAACTGTCGGTGAGAGAACCAACAGTCAGCAAGAGTTCTTGCCGAGGCTTTCACGTCACCTCAATAGCTCTGAGTGTATGCTTATCGGTGAGACATACCACCTATCGCCAATACTTCATACCGAAGCCTTTGTCTTACTCTGATGACTCCTGTCACCATGAGTCTCCCTGATAACCTTTAGGCATCAACCCGTCAGCAAGACCAATCCACTCGGTAGAAGGTTACAACGATCATCATGTCACAACAATAGGTCCATTCGGCAAGACTGAAACAAGGTCTCAGCGACCAGAACTTTTCACAAGGTTCCAAAGCTGCTAGTTAGCTAGACAATATGGATGTCACACCAACTTGGCTCTTTCAGAGGTTTCAGCCTATGAGATTGAGACACATATTTCCAACAATTGTTGAATTCAATTGTTATTTTTTAGTTATATGTTTATGAATGTATTTGTTATAATTCATGAATTGGATTTTGTAGCTTAATGTTTTGTTTCATAGTGTAGAGGATTGGATAGGTTAGTACAATATAGTTTAATAGTTAACAATTATAGTCTTAAGCATTAAGTACCCATAGTAGAAGGTAGTTGTTTGCATTCATTTCCCCTATTTTATGAATTAGAAGTTTATTCTAATTTTTAGCTTTTATTTTATTTGCACATGTTTATTTGTCTATTCTCAATTGATGTAATATGTTTAGAATATATTCAAATGCATATATTTTTCTAGCACTATCTAAATTTTTACAACTCCCTTGATGATAATTTAATTCAGCCCTCTTGTGAAAGATGAACTACTCAGTTAGGGATTCTCAAGTCCTATGAGCCATGTGTATACCCAGTAGCACCAAATTAATTAAAAATTAGAGTGGATCCACATTTTTAGTTTCATTGTCAAGCATGATACTATTGCAAGATTCTTCTATGTGCTTTTCAATTCTTTTCAAGCTTTTGTAGTATAGAAACTTTGTTTCAGAACTATGGTAAATAGGTATTTTTAGGCATCAACAGAAACATGATTTACCAACAATATGCAAGAACTGTTGATATAAAGAGTTCATACCATTGCATGAGGACACATTGCTTGACACTTTGGGAAGATTCCTCCTCCTAGAACTTGAAGTATTAGAAGACATTGGTGAACAAAGTGAAGAGTTTGAGGGAATTAATGAGGAAGAATTATCCCTTACACTTGTAGCTACACCAAATACAAAGGAGCATTCCACCATAAAATTTGATATAATGGCTAAAGTTGTGGATAACCCAAGAGAGCATGTGACATTTGAATTCCCTATAGCCAACCAAGAAAGGGATTTTGTACTAAAAAATATACCAATTTTAATTTTTTTTGTTTCCTATGGGATGGTTACAAAGGATCCAAACACCTTTCTCTTCAATTTTGATGTATTATGCTAGAGCTATGACTATACTATAGATTCCCACCAAATTAAATTATTCCTCAACATACTAAAGGATGTTTCTTTACATTGGTTCATGGGGTTGGGAAGGAATGTTGTTCCCAATTTGGAGGCCATGAAGGAAAAATTCTTGGAAAAATATCAAGTTCAATAGAAAGGTATAGATAGAAAGAGAGATGACATCATCTGGATTTCATAGAGAGAGGATGGTCCATTGGAAAATTATGTTGAGAGGTTTTAGTTTTGGCTCAAGAAATCCATTAGAAAAAACTCTCCCATGAATCCTTAAAACTGGTTTTTTAAAGGGGAGTTCATGAAGACTGTGTGGATGCCCTCAATCTCATAGGAGCAAGGGGTCTCACCTAATTTCCCTTTAATGAGATTTGTAAAGTGTGAAAAAATAGCTCTAAATTATTCATCAAGAAGACTAGGTGTGATAGGACCTCTTCTCTCAACAAATCATCCATTAGAGTTTTTAGGGTAGAGCATAACAATCTTCTATCTAACATGAAGGAGGACATCATTAGCCACTTGGGTACACAACTGGATACCCTCCATATCAAGAAGAAGTAGGAAGAAGTATAGGTATCCATCACAAATTTTTTATCTACATTGTCGCCTAAAGAAGATCAATTGCAAGTGCAAAAAATCTGGCCACTATCTCTAAAGACAAGTAATCAAATCTTGAATTCCATGCCTTAGAGATGAAGAAGGTCAGGTCTTTTAAATTTCTCAACACAATCTACGGTGAAACCACAATAGTGGTTTACAATTGAATTGACGAAGGAAAATCTATTTTTTTGAGATTTCACTAGCTAGGGGGGGTTGTTCGAACTAGCATGTTCAAACGAACCCCTCTAGGCATTCGGTTGAACCTTATGGTTCACCCAAACCAAGGGTTCATGCGAACCAAATCAAAGTCAACAAAAAAAAAAATTTAAGGGGTTCGAACGAACCCCTTTGAATTAGGGCTTTTTAAAAAGCATGATCTATCACTGTCAAACAAAAAGAGAGCTTCATCCGAATGGTGAATGACAAGTGCTTGAAACATCTATCAACGTGGACCACCATCTCAATGTGCACCACCATATCAACTTTGACCTCCATAGCTTGAAACAGGTTGGTATTCTTTGTTCCAGAATCTGTTGATTTAAAATTTCATTTGTTTGAACATTTGTAAACCCTAAATGGATTCCATGAGACCAAATTTTTCATTTAAAATGAAGGAAAAATCCATGAAACCAAAATTCCAAACAAATTTTTCGTTTAAAATGAAGGAAAATTCCATGAAACCAAAATTCCAAACAAATTTTTTGTTTAAATTGAAGGAAAATTCCATAAGACCAAAATTTATTGTTTAAAATGAATATACCTTGTTTCAAAGTTCCGATTTTGGCTCATAGAGGGTAAAGGATGTGGAAGTTGGCTTTACAGCTGAGAATTGCATTTTCTTGAAAGTTTCTAAAACCTTTTAAACAATGCCCATTTTTTAAAATTTGGATTTACAGCTGCCAATTGCATTTGCTTGAAAGTTTCTAAAGCCTTTTAAACAAACCCATTTTGCAACAAAATTTGGATTTACAGTTGCCAATTGCATTTGCTTGAAATTTTCTAAATCCTTTTAAACAAATCCATTTTGCAAAATTTGGGTTTACATCTACCTTTTAAACTTCACTCTTCTCAAGATAAGGTAAGTTTTAACTTATAAAACATGGTAACTCAGAGATTTTCCTCACCAAAATATCTCTCCAAATTTAAATCCATCCAAAAAAATAAAAATTCATAACTAAATTTAATTCAAAAATTGGACCATCTATGGCCTTCTATACTTCTCGAAGATGTCATTCCCATAAATGATAAATTAAAAGTTAAGTTATATTTAAAAGATGTCATATTTGTATAAATCGCTCAAAGAAATTTTTTAACTAATTTTAAACACTCAAACAAATACATATATATGAATATACTTCACTTATAAATTCTTGGATTATATCAATCCATCACAATTAAAATCTTAGACATCATGCAAAAGTGGACCATCTATGACCTTCTATAAACTTTTCGAAGATGTCATTCCCATAAATGATAAATTGAAAGTTAAGTTATGACCTACACCAAAATGACATGAAATTATCTTTCTAAGATGTCATATTTGCATAAATCCCTCAAAGAAATTTTTTAACTAATTTTAAACACTCAAACAAATACATATATATGAATATACTTTAGTTATAAATTCTTGGAATATATATCAATCCATCACAATTAAAATCTTAGACATCATGCATAATATTTTTGATGTATTCACAAAGCTAACTATGGTCTCATCAGACTTGAGTAGGTGAATACCAATATGCATATATCTAATGGTGGGGTAAATGGAGGAGTATTAGGAGTAAACTTTCATATATATATATATATCTATTACTTATTTTGGAATCCAATATATTGGTTGGAGAGGTTGCATTTGAATAGGAGTGAAGATAGGTCTATTAAAATATGACTCACCATGTTCTCTATTCTTAGGTTTTTGGAGTATATCAAAATATCCAACCTATATTTCATTGTCTATCTCAACCAATCTTTGCTTCAACTTCCAAATAATCCACACAATCCTCCCTAAAATATTCAATATGTGAAACATAATTATGACGAAGATACAAATAATCCTTGACATAGCTTTTTGTATCAAAGGATAATATGGTTCTATAAATTTAAACTATTTCCAATTTTGAAATCAAAATACAATAAATTATGTATTTAATCTCAATAATCATAATTTTAAGGAAAAGATAAATTACTTGAATCTTTTTAAGGTCTCTCATTATATTCTACTTACTCTAACTTAAATTTAAAAAACAACATTAAAATCCACATAACAAATTTCAAAGACATTATTATTACAATATTATTTAAAAATCTAATTGTAATGAACATGTTATAGTAATAAAAATTCAATTTTAAATCTATGAAAATATATAACCAAATGATCCTTAGTTTTCATATATCATTTGTGATGAGAATGTTGAATATTATAATTTTTTAGGCCAATCTTTAGGCACTAATTCACCATTGTTAAAATAATCCTCAGTTTATTCATTTTTTTTCAGGATTATATTTTTTTACAATTTCTATTAAACCAAACTCAAAATAATGGTATAGATTAATATTCTTGTCTTTATCCTACATTTGGGTCGTGTTTGATTAGATTTACTATCATATTTAGAAGTTGTATTTTGTTATTATATATTTAAATTTAACATATATAAAATGTATTGTTGGATTAGTGAGATATTTATAACAAGTATACAATATGAAATCAAATTTTATTAGATTTATTCTTAATAAATTAGGAATAATGATTAAATTTATAGTTTTATGCAATCTATAAGTATAAATAGTTTGATGGTAGAAACTTTGTACATATAAAAATATGATAAATGTGTAATTATTTTTCTTTCCAATCTATAAAATTTGTATGTTCTTTTCTATATAACTAAGATGATTCACTCATAATTTAATGATAAAATTCATCCTCATATGGAGGATTTTATATTATCTTCCATTAAATTCATCCTCTTTATGAGATTCTTATGGAATATTGATATTCTAGTGTGAATTCTTAATTTTAGACATACTTAACTAGATAAATTTAGGTTCAATGAAGACAATAGAACTTTTTTTCACTTACATAATCCTATCTTGATGTTCATTTATGTTAACACTATTAAATTATATTATTTTTATCCCCAATTATTTTCAAATAATTTTACACTAATCTTTGTTTTTAGATTACTCCTCCTTGATCTAGCTATGCAGTTTTCTTATTTTTTCTTTCATTGATTCATTTAAAATTTGAATCATTTAAGGATGCTATGTTATAGATTATACTTGTCTCCCAATTCTTTATAAATTGTTCAACCCTCTCATGGTCTAAATAATTTTACATTCAACAACCATGTCTAAAGTACATTATATACCCAACCTCTTCCCCTATTTAACACACTCATAAACCTTGTTACTAATCTCATTCTAAGAGATGTAACAACCAATCTTAGAGGGATCCTCATCCATAGGAGAGACAAGAGATCCATCAATCTAGGCTCTAGTACTATTCTAGAAATAGTAGAACTAGAAGCTAGAATCCTAATAATGATAGCATTTGGATAATACACAAGTTTTCCTTTTGAAGGGATTGGGAACACTTATTGGATGGGTTTTATTTACCCTTCACCACATCTTGATTAGGATTAAGAATTGAAATAATAAAATTCTCAAATTGGTATAAGAAAAGGAAAAGCCCTTGGTGGAGGGGAGTTCATTTTTTTCCCATGTGCAACTCTAATAATAGATTTATTAAATTACATGAGTAAATGAAAAGGGAAGCTAACAAGTCACATGCATCTAAGATTATTTATAAGATAAAAGTGATAGGATAAACAACATCTATAGTTTCCTTCTAGGATGAAATAAATAATCAAGTAGAAACATTTATATACTTGTGAGGAAATCATCTATATGTTCCTTCCTCTTGTATTTACTTTCTTTATGGGACTTCAAGCCCTTCATGGATAAACCACTTGTAGTAGCAATACCTTACTCAATGGCTTTAAAGGTTAACCTTCTCACTTTTTAACCAAAATTTTAATAACATTCAATTTTGTGTAATTTATGGAGCACTATTATCATTTTAATTCAAAATAATGTAAGAAATTTATATAAATTTAAAAATTAAAAAATCCTAAAACAATAGTTTTAAATTAATTGAAAACATGGTTGGACACCTCTAATTTTGTGGAACTGTTTCTTAAAAGATATTTTAGTTCAATTTTATATAATAGGCAAAGGAAATCACATATTGCATTAAGACCTTCCTTGATGGTCTTTACTAGGAAATTTTTAATTTCATTCATAGGTCTTGAGGTATTTTAAACAAAAGTTGTGCTTGGAAAAAGGTATTTAGTACAAACTCCCCAAAAAATTAATTTTATATAATTTATGCTATTAACACATGAGGGTATGTGTAGGATCATCATCGAAAAAACAGGCCCTTAAGTGGCAAATAATTCAGAAAAATAAGAGTTAGGCAACTTGACGTAAAAAATTGAATAAGTTATCTATATTATTTCAAAAATATGTAAGAATATATTTGTAGAAAATTGAATGTAGTTTCTAAACTACTAGGTTTATTTTAAAGAAAACAAATCTATTTGGTGAAAATTTAAAATTTCAATGTAGTAGTAATTACTTAAATTTCAGGGAAAAAATAAGAAGTAGGTGTCTGTCTAACCACCCTAACCACAATAAAATGATAATTCTTTTTTATAAGATTTTAGATATAAGTAGAGGACTCATGTCCTGATGTGATGCATATTTTTTTGTTATTTTTTTCCAAGTAAATAATTAATTATGAATTTTTTATTACAACTTTTAAAAAATATAAAAACTCATATGTCTGACCACCTTAACTTGGTCAAAACTTCATGAAATTCATTTCTTTTTTTTCAATCCTATAATATATGAAGCATAGAATGTGACACATGTTTTAGATTCAAAAAATGTGATACCATTTGAAAGCTATAGATGTTTTTCAATCAACCTATCAATCGAGACTTTAGTTGTAATTCAAATAGAAAATGAATAATAATAATTCATTAAATTGGAAGTAAGGCATAATTTATATTGGTGGAAAGCTAAGAATCTTCTTTAAAAACCCTTTTCGTTTCATCAATTTTGGGTAAGTAAAAAGTCATTAGCCACATACCCTACAAATACCCATCATATCGCCACTTTTTGGCCCATCATGATTCTGCACATACCAATAAAATTTTGGGCCTTAAAATAGCCACATCGTCCCCATATTTTAATACAAAAGAGACATTGAGGCTTTATGTCACTTATAATAGATCTATTATTCTTAAATTATTTGATATAACTCCATTTAGGCCAATCCATATATCCTAATTTCTATCAAATCATAGGGTGTCAATTTCAATAATTACACAATGAAGCACATACAATTTTTCATTTGCTAGCAGAGGGTTATCTTATTATGCAATTAAAATAAAATATAGGTCCTCAATAATTTTCATCTTTATTTTCCATCATTACATTGAACCTTATAAGGGACATCTTCATTGGTAATAATCTAATGCATAAAGACAAATAATGTCAAGCTTAAGCCCTTAATTTTATAAATAACTTAAAATAATTTATAACATGGGTACACACTAGAGTCAATCACATAATCTATCATATACTTATCAGTCAAATTTCAAATCATGTCTATCATTCTAATGACTAGCTTCCAAATAAAAGCATCCTTCTAAATAAATTAAAGTGTTCAATTATGGTTACATGTTACCAATTTTACTTCTTGTAAAATAATATAATCAATCTAGACTCATAAGATCCTCTAACATACAATCAATAGCTCTCTTGCTAAGAGATTCTTTACCTTTTAGATTTAAACTATTAAAATTCATAATTAACCATGGTAACACTTAATATAGTCTATTAATAAAAATATAAAGCCTTCATTTCCTTCCTCTTTTGGGAGAGTTAGATCTACAACCAATTATGTGCATCATTCCATCTTTCATCAATGATTTGGAACATCAAGGATTGATCATTGTGCATCATTATACAAAGCTAGTCCATTATATCTAGTTGTAGAATTTATATAGGAAACTTTTTAATTTTAAAAAATGTAAGAATTGATTTATTTTACTATAATATCCAAGAAATTTATAAAAATAATATTATCTAAATGAGTAAATATAGCCATATTTTCATATGGAGGATTTTATATTATCTATAACATTTGAGGTAATATAAAAAATATGTACAAAGATTAAATCTTCATTTTCTCCTATTCTTTCATTATTTCTTTCTTTTTGTACTAGGGTTAAATCTTCATCTAGGTTTGTTGTATACTTATAAGAAACCTTTGTTCCTTAGTATCATGTTCTTGTACATTGTATGGTAACTTTCATGATAAATATTATGTGCATGTGTCCCTCCTATCAAATTTTCTTTAAGCATATGAGGAAGTTTATTTCTATTTTTTTGGTTTCCTCCTTATCAAAATATTGCTTCAATAATTTAGAAATCGTATTTACAAGCTTATCATCTCTCTCATTTCCTTTTCTTATTTGTACCTTCAATAATGACTAAATTGATTTTACATGACTACCAATGTTAAGTATTGATGCTTTCCCTTTATTACTAGTTGTAGGAAATAAATCTTAGATGCAACCTTTATAAAAAAAAATTAAGTCTCTAATGACACATTTTGTACTAGAGTGCACACTTGTAAATTTAAATTTTAGAATTGTTTTAGATTATGTTTTGTGTGCAATCTAGTAATTTGAATGTTTTGATTATTAAAAACTATGATAGATGTTGAATGTTTTTTTGTTAATGGTATGAAAATATTATTGATGAGTAGATGAATTATTAGAACTGTTTTAGATTTCTATTCCCTATATCTAGATATATTATTTACAAAGGTCTCATTGCTCCTTTAGGTGTACATACATATATAACATGGAAAATGCAGATGTTCCACCTCCAAAATCTTTGTTTGTAAATACGACTAATGAAATTAAGAAATTGAGAGACTCATTAGCATAGGGTGCAATCTTAGGGATATATTTTGAACCATGCATGTCAATATTACATAGTCTAGAAAAACTAAGAGATGAACTTGAGAGGACTAGTGCATTTTCCCTAGTTAGAGTAGCTGTTATTCTTTCCTACATGTGGGAAGAAGTAAATGGTGAGGTTCCCCTTAAACAAATACATGATAGTGTGACCAACAAAATGATAAAAAACACTTTTTTTCCATTTTATCAAAATGTATGTAAGGTTAGGGGATACCAGGTCACTAGATGTGTTGATTGTGCTATGGCCTCATTAGTCTACCCACGATTTCTCACAACACATCCATGTCAATAATAAAAAAATGAACATATTCCATTATAATTTGTTCAGCAGTTGTATGCTAAGGTCCATTTGAGCCTCAAAGTCAACTACTTGGACATTCCACCATATGTTGGTCAAGGGCATGGCAAGATTGTCGATAGGCCCACCTATCGTCAAGCAGATAGACCAGTCCTAGTGTTTAGGGTATTGGTTGAGGTCTCCTTCTCTCACCCTAGCTCTAGCCCCATCGCAGATGAGGTTGTTGTTGCTTCCAAAAAGGAAGAAATTGACACTGTAGGTGACATTGTAGCTACCACCAATAAGATATCTACTAATCATGTAGGTCAATATTTGATGTCTAGACATTGCCGATCCACACCATTTTTAGCACAGTGGACCACCATGGATCCTTTTACAGTGGTGGGCATCCCTACTCCCATAGAGATTGAGGCACTTACAGGAGATATGACACGCAGGAATCTACATTGTTTGGCTGAGGACCTCTTGGAGGCATATGCCTTCGAGTGATCCCACAAAGCTGGTTTACAATTTTTGTGAGGAACTGATTTTTGCTGAAATCACATATTTTTAGAAAATATAATGATTTAATCCTTAAAAGGTTCCATTTAAAGAATTCCAATTGAAGAAGGTTTGATCAAACTACCTTAAATCAAACCCCCTTGGATAGAACCCTGCTAGTTTTAAACCATACCTATAACAGAGTCTCCTTTACACCTATCAAAATGCTGATAAAAAACCACTTTTGATTTACCTTTTGGGGATCAAATGAATTCATTTAAAATTTATTTTTTCAAGTTTGTAGTCCTTATTATAAGCTTCCCAAAAGTATAATTTTAAATAAATTAAATTTTATTATTATATTTAATTTTTATTTCTCGTGAATGTAGGTTTTTCATCGAAAATCAAGCTCTTTGTTCTACACGTGAAAAAATAGCAGATTATTAAAAAAAAATTAAAAATATTAGTGCACCAGATATTGAAGTGCTTGATCTAACAAATAAAAAAAATGAATTTCAATACATACAAAAAAAGTTACACATTATACAGTCATGCTATGTCTGAATTATAATTGGTTTGAATTCAAAACTTGATTAAAGAAAAATATTCAATAAAAAACTATCTAACCAAGTGGAAGCACTAGATATCAGAGTTAGGAATCTAAATTCGAAAGAATTAGAATTTTATCCTTCATGGAAAAAAAGTTGTGTTATATAGTGAGTGTCACTTCTTAAAAATGTTGTTTTCTGAAAAAAACTAGTTTTCGAAGGAGATGGAAAAAGAAGTGTAATCTGATTCCAAAAAATTTGAAAAAAATATATTTAGAATCTATAGACAAAATTTCACGGAACTCTAGTTTGCATCATCTTCAAATTCCTCACAGTTTAGCCGCTATAGGTGCCCAAAAGTGAATATTTAGTTAAAAAAATTATTTCAGTGTCCAGTTTGGCCAAAAATTGTAAACCACTATTGTGGGATCACCCCTTCATTGCATTAGACTATGTGATCAGTGTAGAGCATGTCAGAGACCATTTGACACACAAAGCCCATTCACTTCCAGGATCCCATCACTCTTAGCCTAGCACTAGTGCACGTCAGGATCCACCTACAAATTATTCAGCAGTTGCATAGACTATGGGTTTTACTAAGATGTTGATTGGTTCTGGTTCATCATCATTGATGCCATCTCACCTACATAGTCCTCTTCACTCATCATTTATGGTATGAAATGGGATAGATTAGATGGATTCAGATGTTGGTTCGTCACTTGACCGTATAGTTGATATGGTGGAGGCAGTTGTTTCAGAGGACTCGGGTCATCCAATATCAGATGATGTGCATGTATGTGTGCATGTTCATGTTTCAATTCCTTTAAATTAATTATTTTTAAACTTTAGTTTTAACTAGATATTCATGTACTGATATATATGTATATATATTGTAGGTGGACATACCTCATGTCACTCTTAGCCTTGGTCTAGATCATGTACATCGACGTGACTTTGTGGATGAATCTGTTGTCAGTGGACATGTGAGTTTTAGATTTTTATATATACACGTGTATATGTACATGCATATGTATGCATAGATCTAGATAGATATTTAAAAATATATAAGTACATTCTTAAAAATAACTTTCATAAAATTTATTTAATATAAATTATATGTACATTTAACACATTTTGTACACAATTTTATTTGCAGGGCTCAACACATCCATCAGAGTAGGACCATTCTCATTCAGATGATCGTTCGACTAGGAATTGACATTCATATTAGGCCCTGCACTAGATTTATGATCTTCACTACATGTATTTTCTCATATGATGATCTTTAGTATTCGACATTTGATGATCTCTAACTTACATTTTCTTATATGATATACATACATTTGCCTCTTTGCTTATAACATGTTATGTTTATACATTGAATCTATTTACATGTATGTATGTGTTTGCTTATGTTTACATGTTTACATGTTTATATGATATATGTATACATTTTCTGATATTCAATAAACAACATTTGCTTATTTGATGATCTCTTAGAACTTACATTTCCTTATATGATATACATTTGATCTCTAGTAGAATTTTAGGAAATGAATGCTAGTTTATAATTAAGTTCATTCATGTTGATCACAATAAATATTTTGCACACACACCCATTGAATTTTATAGTAAATAGTAAAATATTATTAAAAAAAATGACTCCCAAGCTCAAGTAAACTAACGATATTTTATAAATGAGTGTATTTACAAGCCTATTTATTAATGCACATGTTCTTCTAGTTTTAAAATTTGATAAAAATAATGAAATTAAAATCTTGATAGAAAGTAAGAACAAATAAAGTGCATCACTTTGTGGTACACAAAACTCCTATTTTTTAAAAATGACTTAAGCAACATGAACAATTGAGGAGTTGAGAATAAAATATAATTATAAAGAAGAGGTAGGAACATTCCTTTTATAATTATATACCATCCTTCAAACACTTTCCCTCTAAGTTATAAAATTTTATGTTAAATTATTTCATAAATAATCTCTTAATCTACACCATTATTAAATTATAGGAAAAATTTATTCTTTGAAACATTAAGAAAATTCAATTCAAAGTATACCTCTATTATCTTTTTGACAAGTAACAAAATTATAAAATTACTAGATATGTTGCATATCTATGCATTAAATAACAACAAACTCCACAATGAAATAACTTGTTTGATTGCCACTTGATTCATTTAATCTAGGATCTAGTTATTCCATACACTAGAATAATTTTTTTCCCATATGCATATAAATACAAGCTTATTTTTCATTATTCCATATCAAATTGCAAGATTAATTCACATTTATATCACTTGGAGTGCAGATTTTGGAGAAGAGCTTTTTGCACATTTATCAAGGAGGCAAATATTGGAGAAGACAACTTTTCATTTTTATCAATCAAGGAAAATTTTGGGGGATAATTTAACTAAGTTGGTAGAGGATTTGTTTTAAGTCATATTTAACTTGAAGAAGAAAATGGGACAACAAAGAAAAAGAAAAAATGCATCTCAACGAAAATTGTCAAAAGAAGAAGAAAAAAAGACGCGTGAACAAAACCTTGAAATTTATCATAGAAAGAAACAAGGTACATGCTTGTTTCTTCTCTCTCTCTCTCTCAAGTGTGTGTTTAGGACTTTTATTAACATCTAATTTTTTTTTGCTTATAAATATATTTCCAATTATGAAAACCATGTTAGATTTAACTTGGAAACTCTAATACTAAAAAATAGTCATCTTGCATAGACATTACCTAAATTTCCTATCATCTATTTCCAATTGCTTTTGTTCCATGGAATTCTTAAGTTCAAGAATCTTTGATTTTATTTGTTTCAACTCCACTTAAATAACTCATAGTCTCTCACTTTCCTTGCTTGCATGTAGATTCAAACAAGGAGGAAATTCTCAAGCTGAAGTCAAGCAAAATCTAGATATTGGATCAAATGAATCCACTGAAGAACACATGGACCTTGAAGTTAGGGAGGAGACCCAAGTTCAAACAATGCTTGTTGGAGAGGGGTTAAGATCACTTCCTTCTATTGGTATGGATGAGCATATAAAACTAGTTGAAACTTCTATCACTTATATCATCATGTCTTATCACTTTGTTTGCTTGCATATATAAACTTCACTTATATTGAGTCATCTCTCACTTTCTTTACAAAATATTTTGTGACATGTAGAAAGGGATCAACAAGCAGGAAATTCTCATGCTGAAGTCGAGCCAAATCTAGATATTGGATCAAATGAATCCACTGAAGAACACATGGACCTTGAAGATAGGGAGGAGGCCCAAGTTCAAATAATGCATTTTGGAGAGGGGTCAGGATCACTTCCTTCTACTGGTATGCATGAGCATATAAAACTAGCTGAAAAGGCGATGAAACAAATTTCTTATAGAAATTTAGATCATTTACTTGAAATGGATATGGAGAAACTGAAATATTATGCCAACTAGCCTTATAATAAGAGAAAGAGGTGAATGACTAAATCTATAAATTATGGAATAATCAATGATCATTTCAATCATCTTGATACATTTGAAAAAACCCAATTGTTATCAAGTTTACTTCTTTGTAATGAGCTGAAAGAGTCATTACAATTTTTGGGTGTACATTCATCATCAAATAAGAAGAAACACATTGGATTATAAAAGGATATTTCTCAAAATGTTAAAAAGGGTTTAGATTCCATTGAGAAAGGATCTCGATCAGTGGATAAGGCCACTATAAGAAGGGTGATGTTGACATCTATTGTACATCAAGATATAGCAAGAAAAAGAAAAATGTTTGCACTTTCAGCTGAAATTGGTTATAGTAGAACCACATTAATAAAATATGAGAAAAAGAGAGTTTTTGGATGAGAGTTCAAAAGGAAATTTTGCTAGAAAAAGAGAAATTTTTTAGATGAGAGTTCAAAAGGAAATTGGGAAATTATGTGTAGAGCTCCCTATTTTGACAGGATTGAAGATGTTGTTAGGAACTTGATCTCAATTTTTTGGCATGATTAGACTCGTCCATCATCAAATACTAGAGATGCTATGAGACATAGGATTGAGCTTGGTATTTATGAAAATCATATCAAACATTGGCTAGAAATAACACGATTTGAGATGTATATGAACTTTTGTAATACATATCCTCATATAAAGATTGGGGAAACAATGTTTGAAAGGTTAATGACATATTATGTGGGTATGTGCAGGATCATGATGAGCCAAAAAGTGGCAATATGATGGGTATGTGGCTGACGACTATTTTTTTACCCAAAATTGATGAAATGAAAATGGTTTTTAAAGAAGATTCTTAGCTTTCCATCAATATAAATTATTATTTACTTTGAATTTAAGAAGTAATTATTATTCATTTTCTATTCAAATTACGACTAAAGTCTTGATTGATGGGTTGATTGAAAAACATCTATAACTTTCAAATGGTATCACATTTTTTTAATCCAAAACATGTGTCACATTCTATGATTCACATACTATAGGATTAAAAAAAGAAAAAAACAATTTCATGAAGTTTGGACCAAGTTAAGGTAGTCAGACATACGAGTTCTTATATTTTTAAAAAAGTTGTAATAAAAAATCATAATTAATTATTTACTTGGAAAAATTACAAAAAATATGCATCACATTGGGGCATGAGTCCTCTACTTATATTTAAAATATTATACAAAAATATTATCATTTTATTGTGGTTAGGGTGGTCAGCACACTACTTAGTTTTTCCTTGAAATTTAACCCACGCATTGAAATTTCAAATTTTCACCAAATAGATTTTTATTTTTTTTAAACATACCTAGTAGTTTATAAACTACATTCAATTTTCTATAGATTCTATTCTTACACATTTTTGAAGTAATATCGATAACTTATTCAAAATTTTATGTCAAGTTGCCTAACTCTAATTTTTCTAATTTTTTTGCCACTTAAGGGCCTATTTTTTCCATGATGATCCTGCACATACCCATGTGAAGATAAACAAGTGTTTTGAAACTAGTTGTTGTCATTATCATATTGAATTTGATCTCTACTATC
Source organism: Sequoia sempervirens (assembly GCA_007258455.2). NCBI lineage: Eukaryota > Viridiplantae > Streptophyta > Pinopsida > Cupressales > Cupressaceae > Sequoia > Sequoia sempervirens. The sequence goes on along the minus strand of VDFB02193867.1, from coordinate 505,855,335 downwards.
AGGTGTTTCGAAAGATGAGAGAAGAAAGTTGTGGGTTTCAAAATGCACCTCCTAAATAGGCAAGTTTGTTCATAAAGGCTATATTATGTGATCATGAAAATGGACCTCAAATAAACTGCATAAAAGGAATGTCAAAAGTTTGTTCAAAAGTTAGAAATCTTTTATTGATTGTCAAAAATCTCTCTTTTAGTTGGAAATGGTGAAAGGACTAGGTTTTATAGTCTTCTTCTCTAATTTCCTGAATATTAGATCTTGATAGATAGCACATGAAATTTGAATTTGACACTTTAAAGTATTGCCAAAAACATGTTTAATTTTTTTTTTGGGACATAAAGGGGACCCATTCACCTGTGGGAGAATGGGTTGTGGCCTATAAGTCCAAGACCAATTTTTTTTAGGGTCATTAATTAATTAAATTCATTTGTTAAATGCATGTTTTAATGTAGGAAAATGATAAAAATATGCCTTGGAATGCATAATAAAGGGAATTAGGGGCCTATCTAGGAATAGTAAAAGTGAATAAATGCAGGGTCACTAAAATAGGTCCAAACTAAGTGTGAAATTGTATTATCACCTAAAAGGGAGTAAAATTTTCTACACTAAATTTTTAGCCCCCACTTTAGTGGCCATATGACACTACATACATATTCAAGCTAAAGTAGTGAAAGAAAACTATGCTTCATAAAATGATACTCATATGGATGTTATCTTTCATTCACAAATTGAGGAGAATGAAGCCCCTAATGTAGTCATCTTAAAAACCACAATGTTGGGAACTACATCCTATGACACTAATTTGTTAGCTATTTAAAAACATTTTATAAACATGTAAAACCTCTTTGAATAATCAAATTCAAGTGTAGATGTACACCCCTTGATTCTACTTGCTTTATGGAGGTGGAATCATTATTACAATCTAGACTCATTGAATTGATTTACTTTGTGATGTGATTTCTTTCAATAGGTTATTGAGGTTACAACACCATATATCGTTAAACACTAAATAATATCAAAGAAGGAACTATGAATCCAGTGTAACAAACATGAAAAATAAAGTTCTCTAGCCCCCATTATGTTGATTCGAATGAAATGTACAATTAAGAATATTTACTATATGTTAGTGCTAAGTTTTTTTTTTACCATGATTTTAATATTTACCATTTTGAGATCACCTTGTTGTATAGGAGTGAATATGTCAAGTAAATGACCATACCAACCTCCAAGATTGGATTTCATGTGAGCCGAGTTGGCATGTGTCAAGCTCCAACACATAGTGAGTCCATTGTACTCACTTTCATGATTACTTTTCTAAATTTTATAACATTTTTAATGCATTTTTTTAAAGGTTCTAGGACCCCATCCAAAAATGATGCACCTATCCTATTTTTTCCATGTGTCCCAGAATGGCCAAAGTGTCTTGGACCCCCTATCCAAAAATTGTCTAAGTGTCCAATTTTGGCCCTCGTTTCCTAGGGTAACTATGTTTTTATTTTAATTGGTTGGTTAACATTATTAAGCATGTTATTGATGATTTCTTCAGTCTCTTTTAGGTTCTACCATATGCTTGACAATGTCTAGGAGGCCACTTGTTCACCCTTTTCCAGGAGCAGATCAGTTGACTGACTAAGGAGGAGATTGGGAAATTATGTGGGATTGATTTATTTTGGATCTATTTCATGCCACCCATGAGGTACCATGATGGTATATTGATGGACTTTCTTGAGAGGTGGAATCCAGACACATGCACATTCCACCTTCCAATAGGAGAGATAATGGTGACCTTGGAAGATGTTCACTATATTTTAAGATTACCCATCTAGGGTGATAGCATCCACTTGGAGGAGGATCACACACAAAGATAAATGAGATAGGACATTCAATATTTTTTGGGAAATCCTATTTCAATAGAGGATGATCTGTATAGGATCTAGACTAGATTGCAGTATTTAAATGCTTAACTTTTACAATGATTATTCCAAGTTAATTAGAACAAAATTAACTTAAGGAAATAACAAAATGAAGGAATTAAATAACTGAGAGAAGGTGAGAGAGAAGAAGAGAAGTGCAAAAAGTGTTTGATTATGGAGTTCATCACAAACGTGACTACGTCTCTGGGTCCACTCCAATAGAGAGACCGATCCGATTAACTCCAAAAATCAATTACAAAGCACCACAATCATTCTTCAAGCACTTCAACAGCATAACAACGCTCTGACGTGCAAGAATGACTCAAAGAATCTCCACAAGACCTCTCTTTCGATTAACTCCACAACTTCAAGACTTCGTCACCTGAAAAAAACTTAATAGCAACTCTCACCTCACACTCCCCTTAAATACAAAAAATTAACTCAATTTTGCCTTTAACCAATTGATTTACAAAATATTCCTTATCTCTCCAAATTACATAAAAATCTTTAAAAATCTCCCTTTTACTCATAAAAAAATCTTCAAAATATCCCCTTTAATCCAAATAATAACAAATTTAAGCCCTTTTACCTATTTCTTTCGGGGCTTTTGCCGTTTGGGAGGTTGTTTTATTTGATTTAATCTTCATTAAGATTATTCTTTGTTTTCATTTTAAGGGAAGTTTTTTTTTAAGTTAGGCATTCGGTTTTCATGCACTAAACAAAATAAATCAATGCCACATACGTTTTAAACTAGTCGAGTGGCTCAGCGGTGTGTAGAGATTTTGTTCACCGGCCGGTACGGGGTTCAAACCCGCCGGCCATTGTTTGTTTTAAAACGAACCCACAAAATCTTAAACAAAACAAACCACTACTAAATATAGAATTGAGGAAGTTACGGGCGCGACTGGTGGAGGCGTGCTCTTGTTGTTAGAAGGTTAGGGGATCGAATCCCCTTAACCCTTTTTTACCGCAACATCCCAACAACTACCGACCGGAGGATTAGAAGGCCACGTGGCAGAACACAATTCGTGGACTATGCTGACTGTGATGCTGACTGGGTGCCACTCTGATGCCGACATGGAGGCTGACTCATCTGCTGACTAGATGATGACGTGTCCCACCAACTGTGCCGCTGACTCAGATGATGACGTGGACAATGACTGTGCACCGACTGATGACATGTGTCGTTGACTGTGTATGGATGGACACATGTCACGACTCGATTAGTCCGTATAATGCTGACATGGAAGCCACATGTCAGATTCTGATTCGGACACTTCATAGTCCGTACAGTACGGAATGCTGACATCAGCATCCATATGGTCCACCTCAAAGCGTCAACTGAAAACTTTGACCGCTGATAACTCTCGCATACGATGTCAGATTTTGACGAAACGAACACCATCGGAATCATCTTGATGAGCTCTTCGCGATGATACCAACTTTAACAACTTTTGATGACATCATTTTTTCCGCTTCTTGGATGCCCCTGATTCCAATTTGACCATAGGTTTGACTGGCCATAACTTGCACAAACTGACACCTTTTTGGTCCATTCAAGTTGCATCGGAATCAGAACATCGAGCTCTTCCTGATGGTGCTGATTTTGGAGAGAAATGAGACACTTCAATTTTTAGTAAAAATATCCACCGGATCAGGCCTCCCCACTGAAGACCTTTTGGACCTCCAAAAGTGGCATTTACTCTGACATTAGGTGAGGACTTGGCCTCCCCACTTGTCCTATATCCTCTTTACATCTGAATACCTAGCTCACAAGCACAATGAAGACTACAACAATATTGTTGAACATAAAAATTATTCTATCACTTCCATATGCTTCTACATCAAATGTCGTAGCCACTAACCAACAAAAATTGACTAGCATCAAGCTGAACAATAATGCAGAAATGAAAGAGAATAAGTCAACAACATATCGATCCTTCACAATAGGAACATTTTTACCCAAGGGTTCATCAATGCTTTCAATCATCTTTTTCTCATGTTGTATTGCAAGTGCATCCTGCAACATCTAACCCTGGTTAGCTACTCCAAGTTCAAGTGTAGAACCACCTGTACTGACAGACATAAGAATTAACTCTTTACTTGCATTAATTACCCTCTTTAACTGCCCTGTGTTTGCAAAAGAACAATCAGTCTTAATCCTGTGAGAATGTACAATATACTGAATTCCATCTTTAAACAAGTGATAATGATTCTTTTCCCTGTAGAAAATTGCTTTTCTGTCATAAAGATAAGGGCTACCAAGCACTATCCCACAGATATCCAATGGAACCACATCAAACTATACTTCATCCACAAATTTACTAGTGATTGCAAATCTTAGGGTGCATTGTCTTGTTACTTGCAACTTATCATTTTCACAAATCCAGCCTAGTGGATAAGGTTTCTTATGTTGTGTAGTTTTTAATCCCAAGTTCTTTACAACACTTTCTAAAATTAAATTCACTTGAGAACCACTATCTATGAGTGCATCAATTTTACTATTCTTAGCAACAAGCCTTAAATGAAACAGCTCATTCCTTTTGTTATCTTCAGAGAAATCATTAACTATAGAAGTAGAAGCACAACTAGCAACAGAAACACCAGAAATAGGAGCTTTAACTTTTAACCCCATAGCTGTTATCTTAGTCTCATCATCTGAATCTGAACCAAGATCCATAACAACATTCGTGGCTTTCTCCTTACCTTTATGTTTCTGATTCCGTCTTTGAGCCCACTTAGGCTTCAATTCAGGATGTAACCGCCAACAATGTTCTTCATCATGACCATTCTTGTCACAATGAGTACAAGAAAGCTTCTCATCCTTTTTAATTGTAGCTGCCTTCTTTCCTTTCCCTGTCTCTGCATTCTTAGAAGATTTCTTTACATCATTATCAAACTTATCAATAAAAGATCCTTTACCCCTTGACTCTAAGTGTGTAGCTTGAACAGACACTTCATCCAAATTACAAGGGTTCAATACCAAAATGGAATGCCTAAGATAGGAATGCAAACCTCCTATGTACTTCAACAACGTGTCCTGAGTGTACAAAGGAACATTCAAAGCAATAGCCCTTTTCCTAAATTCATGGGTGTACTCTTGAACAGATTGACCCTTCCCTTGCCTAAACATTTGCCAGTCCATCATTAACTGTTGCATATGTCCTAAGGGATAAAACTGCTTCTTAAGAGCATTAACAAACTCTGCCCAAGTTAAACTAACTCTACCATGTTGTGAAACTTCTGCCTTAGACTTACTCTTCCACCAGGTTAAAGTTGTACCTCCTAAATGAAGAGTAGCTAATTGGATCCTATCAACATCATCTAATAGGTTCTGGACTCTACAGTAGACTTCAACTTGCTGAATCCAATCATCCAATTTTTCAGCATTAAGTTCACCACAATACTTTGGTAAATCAAATTTTACATCCAACTTAATTTTAGGCTTATACCCACTCTTGAAAGGATTAAAAGAAGTAGAATGAGGAGAAGATGGAGAAGGAGAAGAGGGACGAGAAGAAGAAAAGGGGTGATCTGGTTTCTTGCCACCATCTCCATGATGTTTCCCTTTCTTGTCTTCACGATCTTCTTGCTTCGACGAACATTCTTCACGTTTCTTCCGTTCTTGTCTCTCCTGAAAAAGAATGTCCACCTTAGCCTTCATCTCGAGGAATGCTCTCCGAAATTCTTGCTCACTGATTTCTTCAGGAACCTCCATTCCAGAAACTGACATCTTTGGAAATGTTCTACACTTCCTGATCTCAAGATTAAAGTCTTCAAGCTTGCCTTCACCCTTTTGAATCCTGGATCTCGTTAGCATTCAAAAACAGATAACTGCAATAAAAGTCAACTGTGCTCTGATACCAACTTGATCTGTATAGGATCTAGACTAGATTGCAGTATTTAAATGCTTAACTTTTACAATGATTATTCCAAGTTAATTAGAACAAAATTAACTTAAGGAAATAACAAAATGAAGGAATTAAATAACTGAGAGAAGGTGAGAGAGAAGAAGAGAAGTGCAAAAAGTGTTTGATTACGGAGTTCGTCACAAACGTGACTACGTCTCCGGGTCCACTCCAATAGAGAGACCGATCCGATTAACTCCAAAAATCAATTACAAAGCACCAAACTCATTCTCCAAGCACTTCGGCAGCATAACAATGCTCTGACGTGCAAGAATGACTCAAAGAATCTCCACAAGACCTCTCTTTCGATTAACTCCACAGTTTCAAGACTTCGTCACCTGAAAAAAACTTAATAGCAACTCTCACCTCACACTCCCCTTAAATACAAAAAATTAACTCAATTTGGCCTTTAACCAATTGATTTAAAAAATATTCCTTATCTCTCCAAATTACATAAAAATCTTTAAAAATCTCCCTTTTACTCATAAAAAAATCTTCAAAATATCCCCTTTAATCCAAATAATAACAAATTTAAGCCCTTTTACCTATTTCTTTCGGGCTTTTGCCATTTGGGAGGTTGTTTTATTTGATTTAATCTTCATTAAGATTATTCTTTGTTTTCATTTTAAGGGAAGTTTGTTTTTAAGTTAGGCATTCGGTTTTCATGCACTAAACAAAATAAATCAATGCCACATACGCTTTAAACCAGTCGAGTGGCGCAGCGGTGTGAAGAGATTTTGTTCACCGGCCGGTTCGGGGTTCAAACCCACCGGCCATTGTTTGTTTTAAAACGAACCCACAAAATCTTAATCAAAACAAACCACTGCCAAATATAGAATTGAGGATGTTGCGGGCGCAACTGGTGGAGGCGTGCTCTTGTTTCTAGAAGGTTAGGGGATCGAATCCCCTTAACCCTTTTTTACCGCAACATCCCAACAACTACCGACCGGAGGATTAGAAGGCCACGTGGCAGAACACAATTCGCGGACTAAGATGACTGTGATGCCGACTGGGTGCCACTCTGATGCCGATGTGGAGGCTGACTCATCTGCTGACTAGACGATGACATGTCCCGCCAACTGTGCCGCTGAGTTAGATGATGACGTGGACAATGACTGTGCGCCGACTGATGACGTGTGCCGTTGACTGTGTATGGATGGACACGTGTCACGACCCGATTAGTCCGTATAATGTTGACATGGAAGCCACATGTCAGATTCTGATTCAGACACTTCATAGTCCATACAGTACGGAATGCTGACGTCAGCATCCGTATGGTCCACCTCAAAGAGTCAACTGAAAACTTTGACCGCTGATAACTCTCGCATACGATGTCGGATTTTGACGAAATGAACACCGTCGGAATCGTCTTGACGAGCTCTTCGTGATGATACCGACTTTAACAACTTTTGACGACATCATTTTTTCCACTTCTTGGATGCCCCTGATTCCAATTTGACTAGAGGTTTGACTGGCCATAACTTGCACAAACGGACACCTTTTCGGTCCATTCAAGTTGCGTTGGAATCAGAACGTCGAGCTCTTCCTGATGGTGCTAGTTTTGGAGATAAATGAGACACTTCAATTTTCACTAAAAATATCCACCGGATCAGAGGATGTTGGAGCTCACATCGATCTTCATTGGCTTCTATATGCTCGCTCAACATTGTTATGATGGATTATTGTTGTGACTATTATCTTAGCACTTATGCTAGATGGGCGAGGTGCACACCTAGAGGTGGCCTCATTCATACCATTTTTCAAATGGAGTGACATTATACTATGTATTCATGGGTCCATAGTATGATAGCTCACCTTTATTATGACCTCAAGTGATTTATATATTAAGATTTACACAACATATTACATTGTACACTAGTACTGCAAGTTTGGGCCTTTGAGTATATCATGTGTACTAAGCGCACTGGTTATCCTACTGTAGTGGCCACGGGATATCCATGAAATTTTAGTAACACTTTGAGATGAGTTTGGTGATTCGAGGATCTATTGTACTAGAGTGTCTTGTTTGATCATATTGTGGAGGAGAATATAGTATGGAGACCTTACCATACAATACCCCAATGGCCATATCACACATGATAACTTATCAAGATGTAGCAGGACAAATTATTACTTGGACAACATGACTATATAGTTATTCCCTTTTATTATGACCATTTTATGTGGCAGTTTGGGTAGGTTTAGGTACCTCCTAAGCCATGACCTACATATCTGAGAGTAACACAAAATGGCTCTAGGCCAAGAAACATCTGATGTCCTATGATTTATAATATCATTTCTAGTGATTCAAATGATGATGATTGAGATATGTCCCCAACATTAGATTTAGATGATGTAGGTTCCATGATAGCCTATGAGCATTGGTGGATGAGAGCAGAACCTACACACATATTTCGCATCCATCACCCTATAGGAAATGCTAGACCTCTTCTAGGTCATGGGGATGAGAGAGAGGATGGATCCATGGATGGAGAAATAGATGATGAGGATAGGGTAGAAGGAATTGAGGTGGATGAGGAGGATCAACAACCTATGAGAAATGACTCTGATGAGCCAAAGGAGATCAAAAATTTCCCCGAGGAGAGATCTTCATCTTACCCTCAAGTCACCTAGGCACAAACTTTAGTTTTAGTAGACATTAATTCCCATGATCATGAAGAGGGTAGTGGTGTGAAACCTTCCATGCTTCCTGATCATGAGGGATCTATTATATCACATTGAGATCCTAATTGGAAAGCTTACAATCTAGGTGATGATGTGTTATTATAGTTTTCTTGCATTTCTAGTTATTGCATTTAATATTTATCATATCTTGTTCTAATATTAATTATGTTTTGAATCTTGGAGTGTGTACATGAGAGTGACTAGAATTCTTTTGTTGAGTCATTACTGAGATGGTTCCCTACATGCCCCCACATCAGGTGACATGAGTGGAGAATAGGTCATCACCTAGCATGGGGTTTTGTGCTGACCTATTTGAGCCTTTAGTAAGATGGAGGGTATCATACAAGGAGGCTACAAGGATCACTAATATATCTATAGCTAGAGATGAAAAATCAAGAGTTGCACTTGCAGAGCTTCAAAATGCATATAAGGAGCTTCAAGCCGCCTGGGTCATAGTTGAGAGAAATTCACACGATTTCATGTGGTCAGAAATCAATATTATTATAAGGGAGCTCACTAGAGTTTAGCAAATCTTGCTAGAGTACACATTGAGAGGGACTAGATAGATCAAGAGCATGTCACTACACTCATACATGAAGGGATGGCTAGAGGTGAGGTAGAGGGCCTACGAGATTAGATGAGCTCCATGAGCTGCTCACAATCCACTATCTCTTGATGAGCACTGCCACCAACCCCTAAGAAGTATAGTAGCCATAGGCCACACTAGATATGTTATGCTATATTATACCACATTTTTCTATCGTAGCTTATAATCTAATATAAAAATTAAATTTGTGTGTAATGATCTAATTTAACACAATGTGCATGGGTTTGAATGACATGTAAAGGAGAGTAATAATTCAAAATAATGAATAGTTCATCTACATAATTCAAGACACACCAAATTTTTTTTGTCAAGAGTAAAGCAATGTGAGATATAATAGACAACTATCAACTTAATCTAACAATATGATTTAATATACATACTATTCAAAAGTAATGTGAAGTGTAATATCTATGCAAATGTCCAGTGTTGATAGGTTTTTTAGGAGGTGTACCATCTTTTTTTTTTTAATATATATGCTCTTGGCCTGTAGCTTTCCTCAATGACATAATGGCCTAACAAATTTGAACTATTTACTTTCCTTTTTCACCTTGGGAAAAAATGACATTACATTGATTTTCACATAACACTAAGTCAAATTTGTGAAATGAGTGAGGAATAGCATTATCATTGTAACTTCACTGCATTATTTTGGAATAACCTTGAGATTCCCAAGAGCATTGATGCACTATTCATCAAGCATTTCAAGTTTTTATAACTGTTTCTCTTTATAAGTTATGTCAATAATCCCTCTAAGTCAATTCAAAATCAAGGAATGTCTAACTCCAAGGGTATTATTGTAATAGCACCATAAACAAGGTCATAAGGTTTATTTCATGTGGATGTTTGAATACTTGTGTGATAGGCCCACAACGTGTAAGCTAGGTTAGTGTGTCAATCCTTGTTGTTTCTTATTTTTTTCGCAATATTTTCTCAATAATTTTATTAGTTACTTCCACTTGACCATTAGATTATGGGTAATGAGGTGTTTAAAAATTATGTTTAATGAGAAATATTTCCAAAAAAATCATGTCATTTTCCTTAAAAGGTGTATCATTATCTGAAACTAATGCAAAAGGAAGACCAAATCAAACAATAATTTGTTCCAATATGAAATGATAAATTGCATCAATGGTTGTGGAACAAAGAGGAATTTCTTCTACCCATTTCATGAAATAATCTATTATGGTAATTCTAAATGTATGTCTAGAAGAAGAAGGTGGGGATATTTTTCCAATGAGATCCAAACCTGAAACTGAATATGGCCAAATAGGAACTTGGGTGTAGAGTTTGGAACTAGAAGCGTGGACCAAATTGTTATGTTCTTGACATTTGTGACATCTCTTAACATGATCAAAATAGTCTTGTTCCATATGTCCTCAATAATATCCTATGCAGATTAACTTTTGAACTAAAGATCTTCCCCCAAATTTCCCCTCAGAAGTTGACATGAGCTTCTTCAAGGGCTATAGGGATATCTAGCTTCTTAAGGCATCTAAGAAAGAGACTGTCAAAGGATTTTCTATACAAGATACCTACTAGGATTATGCATCTATTTGCAAGTTTACAAATACAAGCTCTAATGTTTTTAGTGGTTGGTTCAAAAAAGGAACCTTATTTTAAATAATTGAATATCATTGTGTACTATTCACTAGAGATGGAATATTGGTCACTGATGCTTCTTTCATCTTTTCATCTATCAATGATTTTTTGATTATGTGAACTACAAATGTGAATTCAATAGAAAGATATTTACAATACATAAGGGAAGTAGTGTTTTCCATTGCATCTATACTCTAATTATCCTTTCATGAAATACTATCTATGGTATATGACTAAATCATTCAATAAATGTTATTGTAATGTTTTTATATTGGGATAACTTATCACATTTTTCTTGATAGTCCATCAATTTTTTTGTTTAATAACCAATTGAGAATCACCAAAAATATGAATGTGTTGAACACCTAAGGATAAGGTCACACGTATTCTAGCAATTAGGGCCTCATATTTTCTAGTTTTATTTGTATATAGGAAGTATAAATGATAAGATAATGGAATAATATTTCTTAAAGGTGGTATTAATATAACCCTACTCCACATCCAATTCAACACTTAGAACCATCAAAATACAATTTCTATGTTTCCTTTTTAGTTTTCAAAAATATTATTATTAGGAAATGAGTCATGATGAGGTGATGTTAATGGTGAACAAGTGTCAACTAAATGGTTGGTCAAGGCTTATCCTTTGATTACCTTTTGAGAAGAAAATTTAGGACCAAACTTGGTTAACAACATAACCCATTTCACTAAACATCTTGACAAATCTATTTTAGTAAAAATGTATTTAAAATGATCAAATTTTATAACAACATGCACCTTTGCATTTAATAAATAGTGTTTCAATTTACTAGTAGCAAACAAAAGAGCTAAACATTATTTTTCTATTTTTCATAATGAGTTTCATAATCGACTAAAATTTGGATAATGCAATAAATATGATATTCTTTGACAATTTCATCTTATTGAGCCAATAAAATTGCTAGGGAATTTGTGGATGCTAATATGTAAAGGATTAATGTATTTCCTTGCATACTAGGTTACAAAATTGGAAGACTAGCTAGATATTATTTCAAATTTTCAAAAGCTTATTTACAATCCTCATTCCATTTAAATTGTGATTCCTTCTTAAGAAGTTGGGTAAAGGGGAGAGTCTAGTCCACTAGTGATGCCACAAAATGATAGATTGGTTGAACTTTTTTCAATAAACTATGCTTTATTGAGAAATATTTTTAGGAGGTGACATGTTTATGATAGCATTGATCTTTTTTGTCTCCACCTCAATGCTTTTATGTGACACTATAAAACCTAAGATTTTTCCACTATCCACACCAAAGAAACACTTCTTCAAATTTAACCTAATGTTCTACTTATGAATTTTTCAAAGATTTTATTAAGAACTTTGACATGATCTTGGCAAGTTCAATACTTAGCCAAAATACCATCAATATAATCTTCCAAAATGTTGTGTACAAAATCATGAAATATTAGTGTCATAGTACTTTGATATATTTCTCCAACACTCTTTAATCCAAATGGAATAACAACCCAACAAAATTCCCCCAAGGCATAGCAAAGGATGTTTTGTATTGATCTTGAGGATTGATGAAAATTTGATTATAACTTGAAAAACCGTCCATGAATGACAATAAGGCATGGACCATGGTTGAATCTACTTTCATGTCAATATCAGGAAGGGGAAAGCCATATAAATTTAAAGATGCTTTATTCAAATCATAAAAAATTGTACACATCCTAATATGATTATCAAGTTTTACAACATCTAAAATATTAGATATCCATGGTAAATAATCAATGGGACAAATAAAACTAGCATCTAGGAGTTTCTCAATTTTAGTTTTAAAGAACAAAGCTATCTTAGGATTCATCTTGCATATCTATTTCTTATTGGTTTAGTGTCTTTCTAAAGGACAATGTTGTGTGTAACTAGTTCTTAGCATCAATAGTCAACATAGTTGAATAAGTCCAAGCAAATATTTTAAGAAAGTCATGCAATAATGTTGCATGATCTTCTTCATCATCATCAAGAAATTTTTTTGTTTGAATCACTTTCTCTTTCTTATATGTATCCATTAGTATGTTGATTGTATCTCCCATAAGTAATGCACTTTGATTTTGAATTTAAATAATTTATTCATCCTCATCCCATTCAATATTGATTGTTTTAGTTTCTTCACCAAAGTATCCCTTATTTGTTAAGGTACAAGTGAATCATTTTTTGTGGTGATGAGTTGGTAAATTATCATAGAATCCCAAAAAAAATTCTAAAGCCTCATCATTTAGAAAGTAATCCATTGGCATATCATCACTTGTGGTATCTATTAAGTCAAGATGCATCAATGTGAGAGTTATCCTAGGAGAATATTTCATGATAGTGTTGATGTTGAGTGAAGGATTTTTTTATTCTTTTATTATCTTAGAAGGACACTATCCTAGACCTCTTGTTAATTATTTTATATTAGGCTCTATAGGGAAACAAATACCTTGTTTGTTCATGCCATATCCTTTCCTATTATAGCCAATTTATTTCAAGAGTTGATACCCTCTTCCATAGAGAGCTTCCATTACTTTCAAGGATGGAAGTTTCTCATGGTCAAGCTCATCATAATTGGTTGTGTAATTTTTCTTCTTCTTTGTTAAAATTTGTCAACTTGGATGCTTGTGATGATACTTATTCATGTTGTGTTGATACCACTACTGTTTCCTTTTCTTCACCTAATTCTTTCAATGTGATTTTATATTTTCCCATGAATGTAGGTGTAAAATCCAATGAACCCAAATCATCAACCAATAGCTTTGTGATTGATGATAAACAATTCTCTTTTTCTTCTTCTTGTGTAGGTTCAACTTTTGAAATTGGTATCAATGTTCTCAAAGGATTTTTCATGCTTGTTTTTATTTAGAAACAATTTTTTTATTAGAGGTCAAATTTGATTGTGTAGACCTTGTTTAAATGATAAGTGTACATCATTATATAGTGAAGTGATAAAAGGACTTCATTCATTTCATGAATGCAAGGTCGAACTAAGCGAATATTATATGATATTTTTTGATGCATGACATGAATAGGGGTTTTCAATGTAGCCTTACCCACTTTAACATGTAATGTTATCACATGAAGTGGTTGTTTTCCCACATTGTCAAATCCATGGATAGATAAAGAATCTAGTTGAATTTTACTCTTGTCCACTCCAATCTTATCTAGAATGTTTACAATACAAACATTGAGTGTTGAACTATTATCAATGAGAGTACATTTTATGTCAAACCTATTAATGACAACCACTATCATCAATGACTAATTTTACTTTTTCACTTCTAATGGAGGTAATTCATCTTGATGAAAGACAATGTCTAAGTTGGTTGAATTCATACCTTGAATTAGGGATGCTACACCATTTGGTTGTGCACTTAGAGGAACATAGCTTATTGTAAAGAACTTTGAAGCATGATATGATAATTAGGTGATGTTTGGATGAGGTCCAATAAGGAAATATTTTTAGGATTGTTGTGAAGTTGTTCCACAAGATCATACTCCTTTTCATTATTGAGAGACAAGTTAGGAGTAGTAGAAAAAAAAGGTTGAGGGACTGCCAATGAAGTAGGTATGGTATGTGGTTGCCTATTATTCCTTGTATTATATGTATGAGCAATGGTAGTATAAGTTGGTTGTTATAAACTAATTTTATTGGTGAGTCTCCCTATAAAATTTAAGATATTTCCTTGAGGTTTTGGTTTGTTCTTAGGTGGTCCTATGATGATCATAGGATTGGTTTGGACTTGTGGTTGTTGTGAAGGTGGGTAAATGATAAGTTGAGGTGTGATTGTAGTAACTTCCCTTTATTTTGTTTTGTTATGACAAGCCTTAGTAGATGATATTTATGAGATGAAGTCCTCAAGTGTTTTATCTAACATGTCAAATTCATCATTACTAAAGGGCTTGAGGGATATAGTAACTTGTAGAAACAGATCTGACATGATCAGATACCTATGCTTTCTCCAAGGTTTATCATTTAGTGTACAATTTTTTGTTTGATGTCTTGAGATAGTTTATGGGTTCTAATGACTGAAAAATGAAAACTAGTCTATCTAAACTATGCAATGATGTAAAAGGGTGAAAAAATGTCTATAGATCTAAAACTCTCTAATACTAAAACATAAAAAACTATTTTCAATTTTCTTCATAAGTTAATAAAAAGGGACAACTTTCTTTAATGTGTAGAAAATACAATTCAAAATTACAAATTTATAATTTAATAGCAGAAACATAAAGTAAGAATAGAGACAAAAATGCACCTAGAAGATTGCCAAGACACCTATGCAATGGCAGGTTCACCCAAGGGAAAATGGGTCCTTGCTCAACATTCTAAAAAATAAATAATACAATGTCTGAGCTAATGTTTGTGTTCACTATTTTAGGTTATAGAATGTTTCTTTTGTGACTAATTTTCTAGAATTTACTATTTAAATGCAAATACAACAAATAAAAAAAGTGAACAAAAATGACAACTTTTTGAATGCAATTTTTACTTAACTTTTTTATCTAAATGACTAAAAGACACCCTTGGGTATGTGCAGGATCATCATGGGAAAAATAGGCCCTTAAGTGGCAAAAAAATTAGAAAAATCAGAGTTAGGAAACTTGACGTAAAAAATTGAATTTAAGTTATCTATATTATTTCAAAAATATGTAAGAATAGAATCTATAGCAAATTGAATGTAGTTTCTAAACTACTAGGTTTGTTTTTAAAAAAAAAAACTATTTGGTGAAAATTTGAAATTTCAATGTAGTAGTACTTAAATTTCAGGGGAAAAATAAAAAGTAGGTGTCTGTCTGACCACCCTAACCACAATAAAATTATAATATTTTATATATAAGTAGAGGACTCATGTCCCAATGTGATGCATATTTTTTTGTAAATGAATGAATGCATGTTTTGGATTCAAAAAATGTGACACCATTTGAAAGCTATAGATGTTTTTCAATCAGCCTATAAATTAATACTTTAGCCATAATTCAAATAGAAAATGAGTAATAATTACTTATTAAGTTCAAAGTAATGCATAATTTATATTGGTGGAAAGTTGAGAATATCCTTTAAAAACCCTTTTCATTTCATCAATTTTGGGTAAAAAAAAGTTATCAGCCACATACCCATCATATTGCCACTTTTTGGCCCATCATGATCCTACACATACCCTCTTGATACAACTAATATGCAAGATTTATGCAATATTTTTGGATTTTTGTGAGTTTAAATGATGCAAAAATGAAATTTTGAAACACTAAATGAGATGCAAAAAAAACTACTACAAAACCTAGATCTAAGGTTTTAGAGATTTCCAAACCATAATTTATGATGTACAATGTCAGGTTCACCAAAATGCAATAAAGGAAAATAGGTTTCCACCAAAATGAAATGGTAGAAAAGGGGGCATAATGAGTTCAATCAATTATGAAATGACCTAGAATTATAACACCCCTTTCCCTTATTTCATTGGAAAAAAGAGATCTCAATGGGATAGGAGTGATTTTCAATCTTAAGGTGGGTCAACCCTATTTTGGGATTTGTTATTTTCTTAGGATAGAAATGACTAATTTGCAATGTTTTGGAATAATTTAAAGTGCATTAACTAAATTAATTATATGATTTAACACTTGAAATGCATAATCATATGATAACAAAAATGGAAATGACAATTTGTAGGTAAATCTAAGAAGGGCAGAATGGTGTTCACCTATCATAAAAAGAGGGTTTTGAGCTCTAATAAAGGACTCATTTTCCCAGGGGAAAATGGGTCTTTGTGTCCCCTTCTAAAACTTCAAAAATTGAAACTATAGCCTTTTTTCTATACTCTACTCCTATACCTACAAATATTCACTTTTAGATTTAAATCTATGATAAATCTAAAAAAAAATGTTTTTTTCTGTATGGGGGTTTGTATTGGCCAAACCCCAAGTTTGGTAATTACACTTTGATAAAATATAAATATCTGATAAATGACAGTGTGTGAAAGCCCTAACCTTAAGTAAATATAAGGTTTTTATGAGCTAATATGCAAACAAACCCTACTCAACTGCATTAGAGAATGATTCATGTATGACAATAATAAATGACAAATATTCAATTAGGGAGAAGTTAAAAAACTTGAATAAATATCAAGTATGATAAGACATTTTTATAGGTTGCTAGTAGAATGATACTTGAGTATGGGAACACTAGGAAATAAGTCATTTTGATCATGGTCCACCATTGCATCAACCTTCAATCATGAACACTGATTGATCAAACCTTTGACAAAATGAGTTTGAAGACCTGCAAATTAAAAATAAAGTGTTTCTCCAAGACTTCAACTTTGAATGCTTGAATTTTCTCTCCTTTCTCTTCAAAATTTTTCTTCTCTTTCTTCTAAAAAATATCCTTTTTAGTTTGAAATGGTGAAAGGACTAGGTTTGGATTCTTCACTAATTTCTTGAATATTAGATCCCAATAGTTGACACTTGAAATTTGAATTTGAGACTTTAAAATATTGCCAAAAACATATTAAAAATTTGGTTTTGGGACTTGAAGGGGACCCATTCACCCATGCCTATAAGTCTAGGACCAATTTGTTTCAAGGTCATTTATTAATTAAATGCATTTGATTAATGTGTGTTTTAATGTTGGAAAATGATAAAAATAGGCCTTGGGATGCATAATAAAGGGAATTAGGGGCCTATTTAGGAAGGGTAAAAAATTATGAAAGGTCAATAAAATAGGTCCAAACTAAGTGTGAAATTGTATTATCACCTAAGAGGGAGTATCATTTTCTACACTACAAATCCTAAGTAGGCTTAATATGTGAATATGTCCCCTAAGTCCCTAGTAAGGAAATTAACAAGGTACGAGAAATTTATTCACACCAACACACCCTTAAGTGAAACTTAGGGAGAAGATTATTATGCAAACTATGCAAAAATGATGATGGGTCCCAACTACAAGGCTATGCTACGTAGCCATTTACAATGCAAATACAATAAATGTAGTATCTCACAAACAAAGAAAAGCAAAAAACCTAGTGGGATAAAACTCCTCTCCAAAAGAGAGATAAAATAAAAAAATCAAGATGATGTATGGAGGACTCAGTGATACCCCCAAGGAATACATTGATCATGTATATATAATAAATAACTCCTCCATAAAAGGGAAATAGATTTAAAAGATAGTATCACACAATGTGTAATCTCTTGCAGATATGGTAAATATCTGAAGACATAACATAATCCAATGCATACAAAAAATGTTTCTCCACTTTGGAAGAAGATAAACCAAGTACAAATGAAAGAATGCTTCCCATTTTAGATAGGAATTGGTAGGAAGATGAACCAATATGTATTGTGTAGATCTAAAATTTGTTCATGTGTTTTCATGTTCTTAGATGACAATGATGATGCCACAATCCAATTAGGTACATGCCTAATCACAAAACAAGGTGAAAAACTAGGAAGACATGGAAATTGATCTTGAAAAAGCTCCAAAGACAAAAATGAAGTGGGAATAGTTGATCCAAGAATATCATAAAATAAGAGAATTAAACCCTCAAATTGGTCCTCCAAATATGAAATGTGATATTGTACAAACAAAGATGCAATGCTTGATAAGTAGGAATCCCAATCAAGAAGATAATTAGACACTTTTTGGAATGAATCACTAGAATTACTCAATGAATCATCAACAAAAGATGAATGTGATCTCCATTGGAGAAGTAGGAGTTGTAGGAAAAATATTTGGATCATCAAGTATGTTATCAACATCATATTTAAACTCATCTAAATTCTTTTTATCATAAAGTATATTGTGAACATCATCAAATGGAATGAGGCAATCTAATGTAGGATCATCTAGGAATGGAGGATTATGCAGATCTCCAAAAATATCCTAAACTTTGGTCCAAGCTATGCATGGGCATGAGATTCCTTAAATATTATAGCAAGTCTCTCTGAAGATACTTGCACTAAAACTACAGCCAATCAATCCTATGATATGATCATTCCTAATACCACAAGCATACATTTCTTATATGTTGCTTCTAGCTCAAGTATTAGTCTATAAAGGCGAGGAAAAATATTTAGCCACCTATAATGTGTTATTATACCTTCTTTATATGACTCATAATTGTCCTTAGTCATAATCATTATAGAAGAATGAGTTACATAACCCATGATTATAATGATGATACACTTCTCAAATGAAAAAATATATGATCAATATATAAAATATAGCTGAAATAAAGTACAATGATAAAAAAGCCCCTCCTAATTGTCAAATTATCTAAATAATATTTGGTATACACATCAAGAAAAATTGAAATCACAATATTACTAGGATAGAAATAGGAAGAAGTGCATGGATGGTTGGATAGAGCTCATCAATACCTTTCCAACACTACAAAAATCATGAAAATTGAAGGATGTGGCAAAAGATTATGAAGCTTTGGAGCCATAAAAAGGTCTGACTTCAATAAGATTTAATTATAATCAAACAACAAAATTTTCTAAAATAACCTACACCATTAGAAAACTAAGAGAACCACATTTCCAACAATATCTCATTTGAAAAAAGGGGCATTATGGGGTGAAAGATATAGAAAAATGAAAAAGGCTTGTTTTAGGAATGTGCAAACTAATCAAGTGAAAAATATTATCCCTTGGCAGTTGTCTCTTGGTTACCCATTTGACTATGGGTGAAAAAATTACAAAACAAAATCATTGTCGATGAGCGACAGAGGGGCTGAGAGGCAGGTGATGGGAGAGGTGGTAGCTCTTCACATGCAACCATTGAGCTATAGCCCCCAACTCTATGATGTGATTGGGGCTTGGGGAATTGAAAATTTTGACAAGTTTGTAGAGGCCAACAAGCCTACATGTGTGAGGTATGACTTGTTGCAGAGTAAACAAAATTTTCCACCCAAAAATTTAAAACACTTGAATTTTTTATTTTTTTGTGCTCAAATGAAAAATTTTATTGCTTGAAATTTTAATAAAACCATAAAAAAAAAAAATTCTATGAAAAATCAAAATTTTGTAGGGCATGCACGAGCAAAAAAATTGCCTCAAAAACACCTAACACCTAATATAGGTGAATTTTATATCAAAATTCATCTCTTGGACCTTTTGATCACAATGGCAGGGTCATATTTCTCCCAAAGTGCCCTAAAAATTTCAACTACCACCAGAATCCTGCAAATGTAACCCTCAAAATGAAACCATTCATAGATTAGTGAAAATTTCAACTACCACCAGATAACCCTCAAAATGAAACCTTCATAGATTAGGAAAAACATAACCAAAAATGATAAAACGTAAAGAAAACTTTACTTTATTTGATGCCTTGGATTCAACTATGAGGTCCTTGAAACCTAACATGCACCTCAAAAAATATTCAAGCTAACACAAAACCCATAGATCTGAGAAGGAATCTACAACACTAGAGCTCTAACACCAGTTAGGAGTTAATGATGACTCCTCAACACCCCCATGAATAGTTTCTAGACAAAAATATTTTCCACAAGAGAGAAAATGGCAAGAATATATTTCTATGATAATGGATGCAATATTACAAGATTGAATATGCAAGTATACAGGAGAGGCTTTGCTTATATAAGAAAGGTGAGAGGAAGTATTAGATAAGATTGTGAAAAGTATCTTAATCCTATCACATAAGACAACTAACTCATAACAACCTACGATAAGATAAGATCTATAAATGACAACTAGGACTTTTAGAAGGAATCTTATAATCCTAAGTAAACTTAACATGTGAATATGTCCCCTATGTCCCTAATAAATAAATTAACTAGGTAGAAGACATTTATTCACACCAACAATTCCAAGCCATCAAGAATGGTTTTTTTTTTATGTGGTTTGATAGATTGAAATATAATTAATAATGGATCTTTTTTCTAGTCAAGGATGGTCTCTTCAAGATTATTAAAATTTCTTAGAGAGCTATCTATCAAAAAGATACTAAGATCTTCACCCCTCACTCCTCTCTTAATTTTCTTATCTTTATCCTTTGATCCAAGCCTTTATAGAAATAGGATACTCTATATTTTTTTAATTTAAGAGAACTTGTGAGGTGGGGAGTTCCTTTATCTACCACTGGAAAGATCCTAATAGTTTTCTTGAATGATGATCTTCTAAATATTGGGCCATATATTCTATTCTTCAACATCAACCATGTGTCTATCTTGAGGATTCTAATGTTCTTACATGCATCCATGATTCTAAATTAACTTATATGATGACTCTTCGATGCTCTACCCTTGATACGAAAAATGGTCAAGCTAGATAATTTCCTAGTTGGAGTAAAACCTAGGACAAATGTAGATAGCCTAAATGCAACTTCTCCATGTAGCTTCTTTTTCACAATAAATGTCTCACATAGATAATATTAAAAAGTGAGGATTTCAAGGCTCTTAAAGATATTTTTTATATACTATTGAGGACGAATGTATTGCTCACCTATTCTTCTAGTTCCTTTTCAATCTAGCTATTTGGGAACAATACGACAAGATCTAAAATTTACCCATTATATGGTTACCCTTTGAAAGTGGCCCAGGGAATGAATCATATTTGCATCCTCGAGTAGTCACATATTGAATTGAATGATCATATTTTTCAAGGTCATTAGTGTCTTATCACATAAATATGATAGAAGGCTTTGTTTTTAGTTAAGGAGGCAATTGGTGGTAAGTGTTTAATGGATAAAGGATTGTCTCCCTTTGATCTTCATATTTTAAAAATACTTGAGCGTTAATTTGATGGCACATCAAGTATTATTCTACCTCATGTCATGGGATTTTAGAAGGCGAATAAGTTTGGTAAAACTCCCCTTCATGTTTTTGAAAATAAATATTGATAATATTTTTTTGTGGCAATTTGGGTGCTACTACAGCTAGAGGGGTGCACCATTCTTAAGATGGGTAATCATTTATTTTTCTTTCCTAATATGGGGGACCTTGATAAATAATTAGATGGAGGCCTATGATATTCTTTTAGATCCTAAAAAATATTATGAGTTGGGCTAGAAAATATTATCTATGAAACAAACTCCTTAATTGTGGATTCTCTTTTTAATTGAAAGAGGACTGATAGGTCCTCATAATAGTTGGTAATTTTTGTTGAATATATTCTCTGTCTTACTCCTTAATTTGAAGCCATATCCTTTATTCATATCCCTTAGGAATAGAGTTTGGTTATGGATTGTCTTTTCAAGTGGGCTAAATTGGAAAATGGTAACTAGAATTTCTCTACATGAAGGTTTTTACCACCTAAAAATGTATCTTAGCTTCTCCATCTTGTTCAAATGATCATTTTGAACTCCCCATTCTTTTCTAATACAATGCAAGCTTGAAGATTGTCACTCTCTATGGAACTCTTCTACAAATCCTTTTTTATTTCTCTTAAATATTTTTTTTTGGCCTCTCATGGTTGATATCATTGTCATACTAGCATTGCTAATAAGGGGCTCCCTTTATTCCAAGTTTGTGGTAGTTTGGTGGGGTCTTTATATTTTTCATGGAAATGAGATTGTGGAAAACCCATGAAGGTTTTATGTTTTCTTGCTTTGCTTATGGCTCTCATCATTTCAAAATCATTGTCTTGTAACATATTATGATTTCTTATTGTAATTTTTGTTTGCTATATCTCTTAAATATTTTAACTAAAACAATTCTTGAATAATCTTGAAGTAAACTAAATAATTCTTTAAGTAAAAAATAAAATGTCTCTTTAGTAAATATTTTTGGTACACGGCACAAGCACGAAAGATAGACCCTGGAATGGTGAAAGTGTCCTGTCACGTCCCTGCTCGGAGCTTTTAATTATCCGCACTTGTAATATGCGTTGCATGAATATGCCTCTCATTGTAAAGTTGTAGATCGCATCTCTACCTTGTCTACAGTTTGTTTCCCTTGTACATTACACCAAAAGGCGTGGCCTACAGGAATCGTCTGATAATGTTATCTCGATGGGAAGATAGTACTGCTCCACTAGGGAAAAAGTAATGTCTGGAGCTCTGTGGCACGACAAAAACGCTGCCCAAAGCCATGATTCTCTAACTGAATAATATCCTGAATTTTGTTTTAAACGAGAGAGGACAAAAAGCATGATTTAGTGTACAATTATGGATCTCTTTTTTTAGTGCGCACAAGTATGGGTCTTTCTTTTTTGGGATCTTTTTGGACATCTCGACAAAGAAAACATATTGATGTTTAGATATGGACATTTTCATAATGACATGATTGCTGCAATTTATGAGCCCATTCTACTATAGAGTGTAGTAAATTGTGTGATGACATATGATGACATGATCAATAGAGTCATTGAAACTCTCTACAAATACTCATCACTTCTATTAGACTAGAGAAATTTTATCTTTATCCAAAAACTATTCTCCATGAGAACTTTATTGTCCTTCAACCTAGACAATACTTCATTTTTGGATGTTGTGGAATAAAAGGAATTAGAAATAATCATTTTCGAGGGTTCTCAATTACATGCTTCCTAAAGGTGAGATATTTAACATTGTCACACTAATGTCTCTACATACAAATTACTCAAGAAGTTGAGAAGCCCTATAGTTTTGGTAATTTGAGAATTATTGTCAATGGTACTATCATAGGATATAAATTTTAAAGAAATAAATTTAATTACTAGTACAATTAACTCCTATAACCATGTATGTAGTCTGGCAATATATCAATTTATAGTTTATGTGAAGCATGTTGTAATTCCAATTAGTGTATTATCCACCTTTGAAACCATAGACATAAATTTTAATGTCTTGGATAATGGATTGAAACTATAGTTTTTATACATGATATCTGTCTATCAAAATATACCCAAAAAACTATGTCATAGTAATCACTCTTAGCTTTCAAAACCTATTTCTATAGAAAAAAAATGTTATTATTGGATTGAGTGATTAAATAGATTTATAAAATCTATTTCTATAGAAAAAAAATATTATTATTGGATTGAGTGATTAAATAGATTTATAAAAGTTTGTGATCTATTTATTAAGTATGAAATAATTATTTGAAAGTTATATTGTGAATGTACATATCACCACTTCCAAATATGGTGAGAGAACAATCATCTATTGTTAAAATAATTCTCTTTGATGCAACATTGGCTACTTTAATAAAATGTTGTTTTTGATGAGTCAAAAAGCACACCAGTAGATTGAGAACATGAATCCTCCCTCAAGAAAGGAATAAATTTCTAAAGATAATGGGTATCATTTATTTTGCTAAAAAAATTCTTAAAGGATAAATGAAAATAATTCTATAATTAACAAGGTAATGGAAATCTAATCAAAATCTAGTAAAATGATCAAGCAATAAGAACATTCAACATCATCAAGACTATATTTTCGTGGATAGAAATAAAGATTACTATTCAAATTGATTTTAATCAATCCATGATTAGCACAAAAAAAAGGAAAAAAAGGGGAGAAGGCAAAATAGATGAGAAAGATGAGCATACAACTTAAAAACCTAAAATATACTCACAAAACTAAAATCTAAAACAAAAATATTAGGTTGACACAGTATTTTAGATGCAACAACAAATGTCTAATGAAAAAAATACAAAATACATGAATATGCCATGTGATTATACACAAATTCCTTCCAAAGAATTCATCAAATTTGAAAAATTAAGAGATATTAAATAAGATGCATAAAGTAATTAGGTAACATTAAGCTCATACCGATTTATGATTACATTAATGCCTCATATAATTTCTTAGTTTGATGAATACCAAGAGAAATTATATATAACTAAGCTTCTAAACTCTCTATATTTCATAAAATCATCTCCAACCATTACAATAAGGAATAAAATCCATTAAATAAGAGAGCTTAGGAAACAAAAAAAATTAAATCCTATCATAGAATTTAAGATAAATTCAATTATTAAATCTTGGTAAATTAGTTGTCTTATAGTTCTTTAATTCTAGTACTCAAAAGTTTGATGTAATTTTGTTTATATTATTAATAATATTTCAGTGGTTCTACCACTTTTATTAGAAAAAAAAATAATTCAATTATTAAGGCTAGGAATTTCCTTTTTTATTAACAATACAAAAAAAATAATTTATTTTAAATTTAAATATTAATATGTATCAATATGAATGCCAAGCAGCCACTATATATATATATATACACTAGACACTACAAAGACAAGTACTTGCAACTACATGACACTACTAACACAAGTACTCACAATTACATGACACTTATTTCATGAAGAGAGTATCTACAAATTTACTTATTATTATGTTGATAAGCATTTTATAGTAGTAGCAAGGTATAGATCATGTACACAAAAATTAAAATGAAGTTAATATATATTTTATAAATAATTAAATTATAAAATTAATATTAATATCTTATATACATTTATCTAAAAGATATTGAGATATATTTCTTGGTATTTGGTGTTTATGAGGTAGATGCATTTAAGTTTTTTTAATCTATAATTTAAATAATATTATTTAATTAATCTATTTGTAGATCTTAAATAGATAACCACATCAATAATGCCAAAATTTTATGAAAAAAATATTTAATAATTTTTTATATATTTTTATTCCTTAAATTACACAAAACTTCTTTTCATTTTTTTTAAATAAGTGTTTTATTAATTTAAACTACTACAAATACATAATCAAATAGTTAACTTGATGGAAAAAAAATATTTTACCATATTTTAAAACTAATTTAATTTTGAAGACATATTTTTTATCATACACTAGAAAATCATTATAAAAAATCAAATATTTCAAATGAAAACCTAACCAATAACTTCCATTAAATAAATAAAAAGAGACCTAAATTAAATCTAGGAAGTAGTCACTCTAATGGGATCTAATGTAAAATTTTAAATGCCATATTGTATTGTATTTTGTGATATTATGGTGGATTGGGTGTCATTGGATGCTCATAATTCTATGTTTAACATCATACACCATGTTCATATTGTACATAGAATTAATTTCAATTGTTATCTAAGTGTGATGTGAAAATATCGGTATTGGCTGAATTAGGCTTGATCCATGAAGAATTGAAGCATAACGGAGCCACCAATACTCAAATCTCAACACGATCAATCAAATAAGATTGAAACTAAACATTTTATCAAAACCTAACATAAAGATTTCAAACATCTATTCTAATCCATCTGAAACTTATCTTGTTGTGGAATTGGTGTTGTGTTGATGTGGAATGATGACCCTTTCCCAATCTCATGATTAGTGAGCCTATTTCAGTCGATTCTATGGAAGAGAATCGATGAAACCATAGTGATTGATGTACGAAAACCTAGATTATACTAAAAAATGAACATGATGCAAGCTAAGTTACCATGATTTTATGCTACAAATGATTTAATTATGCTATTGCTAAGCTAATCTAAGCTAAATTACGCTAAAAGATGAAAACCCTAATTCATTTACAAACTAAGATGGATACATGGAATCCATTAATGGATGGTCTAAGCTATTATGCAATGAAAATGGACTAAGACAAGCTAACAAGTGAGTAAAAGATGAGTGTGTATGTGAGTGAATTCAACAACATGATTTTGCAATTGAAAGATGGATGTATGAGTTTCAATAGCATAAGTTTGCAATTGAAAGATGGATCCATTTGTCTTCAAATAGTGATCTATTTAAAGGAGAGCAAATGAGGAATGAATGGTTGAGGTCAAAAAGCTTAATCAACAGTTCAAGATGAAGGGGATGAGGCATGGATCATGGATTCTCATCAATGGATGAAAATGCAAGATGAAAGTTAATATAGGGACCACACTTGCCTTAAGCAAACACACTTTTGACCTACTCACACAAGTCAAAGGAAACTTGCTTAAGAATTTGAAGGTTTAGCTTGTTCAAGAAGCCAAGTGAGTTGATTGGAGGAGAGAGAGTATTCCATTGTGTGGGGAAAAAGGTAATTTACAAATTAAAACAATGTTTTAATTGTGAAAAAAGGATAAAGAATATTCCATAGGAATATTCCCTTTGCTTAGAAGAAAATTAGTTTAATTTCTAATTAAACAAGGTTTAATTTATCCAATTAGGGAATTAGAAGAATTAAGAGATATTTATTAAATTAGATGATTTAATAAATAGGGGAGGGGGAAAATGATATTTAATTAAATAAATTAGGGTTAATTAAATAAGATGACTTAGGAGATTAAATTAAATATTTTGATTTATTTAATTTAATTAGATGAAGTGTTAGCACAAAAAGAGATGAATTAACTTGATTAAATTAATTAGGCCAAATAGATGAAAATGATGTAATTAATTAATTAGCTAAGATAATTAAATTAATTAAGCAAAAAAGGATGGATTAAAGAGGAAATGATGTTAGAAATCTAATTTTAGTGTATGACATCAATTAGGACATTTTTTAGTGTCTAAATTTCCCCCTCTTTGAAGCGAGGTACATGTTGCTTCAGTTAAAAGAACAATGCTTTTTAGATTAAAATGCTGCCCAAATCAAAAAATATTTTTTTCTAATTTTTTAAATGCCCCAATGGAATGATAAAGCTAACTCACTGCCCCCTTGAGAAATCAAGAAATTTTTTTGAGTTTTGGGTTGATTTCTTGACAAAGATTCAAAAGCTATTGCAAGGGTCCAGAAAGGTTTTGGGATGCAAGAATAATGCCAAAAATGCAAAAAATAATGCAAAAAATAAGCAAATTTGGTGAAAAGGATAATAAACCCCATTATTGAGGTTAAATTAGGGAAAAATTTCCTAATTTTCTAGCTTAAATAGGCCAAGAGGGGTCATTTTCAATTTGTTTGTGCATTCACACTTAAGGAATTCTTGCGATTTGAGCTCTAAACCTTTAACGAAATGGCACGTCAGGAGCTTCCCAAACACATCTTTGATCGAGTTTGAGAGTTCTAATGGCTTCTAGGCATAGGACCACCGGTATGTATTCAAAACTTGATTTGAAATTTGAAATTTTGATGCATTTATTAGGCGTTAGAATTTAGATTTTGGTGGTGTCACTATATAGCGACACCCAAACTTAAATCGGTGACACCCAAATAATTTATGGTGGCACATATATATGGTGACACTTCTCTTGATTTAAAATTAGGGTTTCTAATTTTAAATGGCAATGCAAGCTTATTTGGCGACACTTGTCAATTTAGAAATTAGGGTTAGGTTAGGCCAAAATATAAATCACGACACTAGCTTGTCTAGCGACGTACTTTCCAATTTGAAAATTTAAATGTATCAAGCATCGCTATTTGAATTTTGAATATAATGATGCTATTGTAGATAGCAACGTTATTGTGATTTTCAAGCCAAAAAATTCAAATAACTTTAAATTTTGATGATTTCTTGATGTCGTGCGCTTCGTGGGTGCAGAAGGTCTTCCCACCATTGATGTCGAGGGAGCATAGGCCAATGGTTCTAGAGAGATTAGGTGATATTTTAGATTTGTTCCAAGAGCACCTAGGACAGATCGAATTGTGGTGCATTGCATACACACCTGTGATTAGGAATCATTTGGAAATGATGATAGATCTGTGTGAGAGATGGCATGAGACCTCGTCCTTCCACCTTCTAATGGGGGAGGTGACAGTTACTTTGGAGGATGTGTGGCATATATTCCCATTCATGGTGATCGCATGATTTACAACATTGATGTTGAGTTTGAATGTCTCGAGGTGATAGAGATGGACCGGATTCATACTCAAGTGTTGAATTTTAGATTTTTTAGGATGGGGCTTGGTGTGGCATTTTCTAATGCTAGCCTCGGCATGCGATGCGCCTCTACATCACACATTGATTGTACACACTGGATGAGAGGAGATGCAACACATAGGCACACTATGGATTGAGGAGATGAGTTATTGATGATTGTGTTCATCCAATAGATGATGATGATATATAGGAGGTGAGCAAGAGCGAAAAAGCAGACAATAGATTGATGGTTTTTTGCTAGATGATGGAACTAATACATGGTTGGTTCACCGTGTCAACATGCAGTTGTATAGAGAGGCTATCATAAAGGTCATACTAAGGTAGCACTATCATTGGGATGTTCTGAGAGAGAGATGCAACTCTATAGAGAGTATAGGTTGTCACCAAAGAGAGAGATTAGGAGGTGGCAAGGCGGCAGTAGATTGAGGTTATGATGGAATCAATACATGGTTGGACCGTGTCAACATGGTTGTATAGAGAGGCTATCATAAAGGTTGCATACTATAGGTAGCACTATCATTGGGATGTTCTAGTGGCTCTCCATCAACTAGATTTTTCATAGTGTAGTGACATGCATCCCCAGGTAGAAGATCAATCTAAGAGGTAGGCTAGAGAGGGTAGCAACCACCCGGGCTAGCTTTTTGATGTATAGACACTTTTTCTTTTTTCCCCATTCTTTATCACTGATAGGGATTCATGGGCTCCTTTTTGACAGCCTTGTGGATATTGTACTTATTGTCGATGTGCATAAACTGATCCAAATTTTGTACCATGACATATTTTATATATATATATGATACATATACGAATGATTCATGTTATGATGTGTTTACTTTATTTCATGTATGGATGATGTATGGATGCTTATATATGCCTATGTGATATGTGATGGTCATGATATGGATGGATGTAATGTTATATTCTTTTTCATTATCTTTTTGCAGCATGGATGATTATGATATATAGATGTTATGGATGCAAATGATGTGGATGCATTTCTTTTTGTATATTTTTTATGCATTTTTTACGATGATTATGTATGCATATGGATGTATGGATGCAAACTACTTATGATATGCAATGATTTAAGATGCTTAGAATAACAAATCTATATTATTCATCACAATTGAAATGATAATGCAAAATGTATGATGTGATATAATCATAAGATGTGTGATTATGTTGATGGATGCTATGATTATGATATGATTATGGGATGCATGTATGCTGATGGTTTATGGATGAAGGTTGGATGCATTGATGATGTTTTTGTTGGCTATCATGATACTAGGTTAGAACATAGAGAAGATAGAAGAATAAAGAATAAATGACCATTGCTAATGATGATTGCTTCAAAAGATCCAAGTCCTCTATCCATCAAGACTTTATTAGAGATGGTGACGAGATGATACAAAATGCAAGATGTGATGCTCACTCTTCGGGATTGGGATTTTCTTCCATTCCTTATTGTTTGATATAACACATAGACATGATGGATCAAGGTATTTATAACTAGGACGGTGTTGTATCTAGTGTAATGGACTTTAACTCGACAAGCAGATAGGATAGTTCTTGTTCACACCTTGACATATGAAAACAATGATGGAATACAAGTTAGAAGTTTAGAATATATTGGACCAAATCATACGCAATAGTCAACAACATACCCGAAATGACCTTCCTACACACAACTAAGCAAGTATGCACCAAGATTATTTTACAAGAGTATCCACAAGCATAGAAAATGAAAGATAATGATTGATGCCCCATTCCTTTCTCTCTAAATTGTTTTGTTAGACATCATTGAGAGGTCCTTGGAATGGGTCATTAAGATAAATCATAAGAAAAGATAAAAGATAAACAATCAATGTTATCTATAGCTCTTGCCTAGTTTAAGTTTAGGTAAAGGTGATATTTGATGTTGATGTCCATCGCAGGAAGCATACATCCTAGGACATTTTGATCAGAGGGTTGTTTGATGTTAGGACAATGATGCTAAGATGAGTCATTGCTACAAACTTCACTGACACATTTACCTATGATTTAGACTTTAGATTTAGACTTTTAGGTTTGCACTTTATGACTTGCTATGTTTGCTTTCTACTTCTTTTTCCAAAGGGTGAAGGTGATGATTGTTTATTATGGGTGAAATTTTATTGTGGGTGAAAGTGAGATGGGATGGATGGGTTTTGGATTTTCTTGAATATTTGAATGTTTTTGGTATTTTTGAAATGTTTTGAGGTTGTTTTTGATATTTTTGAAAGTTTTGTGAATATTTAAGTTTTTTAGAATTTCTAAGGTTGTTTAGGATTTTTTTGAATGTTTTGAGGCATTTTAGGTCTTTTTGAACTTTTTCTATTGTTTGTGTGTTTTCCATTTTCAAATATTTTCTTGTTTTCTAAATATTTGGATGTTTTTGGATTTTTGAGAATTATTTGGATGTTTTTTGAATTTTCAAGATGTTTTGATGTTTTTGGATGTTCACAATATTTGGATGTTTTGGGATTTTCAGAATTTCGACCAAGAACCTAACCTAAAAACCTATCCTAGGGGCCTTTGGGGCTGATCATAGATTAGCATTGCCTACGTTATACATGTAGAGACCATGTAGTTCAACTAACTCAACCCAATTACAAGATATGAGCAGATGAGAGATGATAGTTAATTACAACAAACCGCTAAAGGACTAACCTAGAGTGTCTTGAAGGCACAACAATGATGGCCTTAGTTATATTCACGCTAAGAGACATCTGACATAGTTCAAAAAAGTGACAGTTTTTTTGATTTTTGATGTTTGACCTTTTTAGGGTTTTTGATGTTTTATGGATGTTTTGGTTTTTTGCGTTTACAATTTTCTAAATGCTTTTGGATTTTCAATATACAAAATTTTGTAAATGTTTTTGGATTTTTGGGATAAGATTTTATGAATGTTTTATGTGTTTTTTGATAAGATGTCCCATGATCTCAAGATATACAAAACCTGATTGTGACACATAATGAAATTTCCCCAGTGTGATATGTTAGCCTACTTCAATAATGAAAAGGTAGACTAACCTTGGGAATATGCCAAATAGTGCTAAAGAGTTCATGATATGTAACAATGGCAAGCCATGATAAGAACGTGAATGCGGGATGAGTGGTGATGCAAAGAATGATAGGCCAAAAGAGCCAAAGAATAGATGGAGATTCTTTATTTACCCAAGGCACCTGCTTGCCAGGTTTTCACCAAGGTACTTTCCCAAAGCACCACCAGAGTGGTTTTCACTAGAGGATGATTTTTCTCTTTACTTTTTTCAATCCCTTTTCTCATTTTTTTTGGATTTTTGATCATTTTTTGATTTTTTTGTATTTTTTGATTTACACCATTCATAATTAAGCATAAAACTTTTTGAGATGCAAGTTGTTGATTGGGTCCTACAAGGGTTCACCTTCAGGGGTTGATAGTTGGTATGCTCCTAATATGTAGCTTGTTGTGATGACAAAGGGACCCAACTAGTTAGGCTAAAACTTTCCTTTATTGTTTTGATCTAGAAGGTTCTTCTGATTTTGATTTAAGATAAGATCACCTACTTAGAATGACCAAAATTTGATTCTCTTGTTATAGCTCCATTTCAATCAGTTTTGATATACTTGCAAGTGATTAATGGCATCAAGACAACATTCATCTAGGAATTCTAGCTCATTCAATTGAGACACCCTGTATTCCTTAGTTATCATATTCTTCAGTGACACTCACAATGATGGGAGATCAACCTTGATAGGAAAGATGGCTTTTGATCCATAGAATAGGGAGAAAGGGGTTGCACCTATAGATGTGGGGATATTGTTCCGATAAGCCCAAATAACAGGATTTAGCTACAAATGCCAGTCACTAATAGCTTCATTAACTGTTTTCTTTAGGATTTTTAGGATAGTTTTGTTTGTTGCTTCTGCTTGGCCATTTCCTCAGGGATAGTATTGGGTAGATAATTAGTGTTGGATATTGAATATTTGACACAACTCTTTCACATCCTGATTCTTGAATGGTGTTCCATTGTTTGAGATGAGGGTTTGTGGTATACCATAATGGAAAATTAGGTAATTTTGGATAAAATTTGCTATCTGCTTCCCCATTATGTAGGTCATAGAAATGGCTTCAACCCACTTAGCAAAGTACTTAATGGCAGTTATGATAAACAAATGGCCATTGGATGAGGCTGGAGTGATTTTTCCTATGAGGTCAAGTCCCCACTGTGAAAAAGGCCATGGTGTGATGATTGGCTATGATTCTTGAGCTCGAGCATGAATCAAATCCCCATTTATTGACACTATATGCATTTCAACACATACTGATGAGCTTCTTTTTCCATGGTTGGCCAATAGTACCCTGTCCTCAACAATTTCTTAGCTAAGTTCATACCGCTAGAATGGGACCCACATATGCCATCGCGTGCGTTTGTTAAAGCAATAAAGGCTTCCTCTTGGTTAAGACATCATAATAATGTCCCTTCAATACTTCAACGGTAAAGGGTATCCCCTAGGATCACAAATTGGGATGCCTTTTTGACAAAGTTATTTTTAAGGTTCGAGGTGATATCTGATGGAAGGGTTCCTCTATTAAGATAAGTAAAGATGCCATGGTACCACAGGGATCTAGGACCAACAATGACACACACAAATTCAGATTCAAGGATTTTGAAAGTTGGTATTAGAATCTATTCTACCAAGAATTCACATTGAAGAACATTGTTCGACATGTCTAGTAATGATGCAATTGTTGCCATGGTGTCTGTTGCTCTATTGTTCATGTGAGGAATTTGTTCAAAAGTTATGTATATAAGAAGATCTTTTAGATTCTCCACCATCTTCTTGTAAGGAGTGAGCTTGTCATATTTAGTTTGATAGTCATCATTGAGTTGGTTGATAACCAGCTGTGAGTCTCCATAGACTTTCATCTCTTGTATCTACCACTGAATTGCTATCTTGAGACCTGTGATCAAGGCTTCGTACTCAACAATGTTATTGGTACATGGGATAGCCTATAATAATTTGGGATGCAATCACCTTGGGGGTGATGAAAATAATTCCTGCACCTGATCCATGCTAGGTGAATGATCCATCAAAGTACATCTTCCACTGAGCTGTGAGATTAATAAGGAACACTAATTCATTAGGGAGCTCAGATATTAAAGGGTTTTAATCATAGATGGGTGCTTCTTCTATATGATCTACAATCACTTGTCCTTTGATTTATTTGTGCTCCACATACTCTATGTCAAACTCTATCAAGATCATTACCCATTTAGCCATTCATCTCGTGAGAGTTGCTTTGGATAGCATATATTTTAACGGATCCATCTTTGCAATGAGCTTGATTTGGTGTGACAACATGTAGTGCCTGAACTTTTGTGAAGTGAAAACTACCACTAGGCATGCTTTCTCAATGGGTGAATAGTTCATTTCATAGCCTACCAAGGTTTTGTTGATGCAGTATATGGCTCTTTCCTTTCTGTTTTTCATCATGTTGTGCTAAAAGAGCTCCTAGTCTTGCTAGTGTTGTTGAGATGTACATGATTAGTGGCTTGTTTGGTATCGGTGACATGAGCAATGGAGGTGTTAGTAGATAACCCTTGATTTTCTGGAAATCTTTATCACATTTTTTATCCCATTTGTAAGTTATCCCTTTATGGAGAAGATGTGAAAAGGGATGAATCTTGCCTAATAGTTCAACTATGAACCTTTTGATGGACTGCAACCTTCCTTGTAATCCTCTCATCTACTTCAATTTTTGTGGTGGTTCCATGTCTAGGATGGCTCTTACCTTTTTTGGATCAATTTCTATTCCTCTTTGTGAAACGATAAATCCAAGAAGTTTCCTTGATGTGACCCCAAACATACACTTTTTTGGATTCATTCGTACCTTGTATTCTTCAAGTTTGTCAAAGATAGGTCCTAGGAATTCTATTTGTTCACTTCTCTTCTTTGATTTTTCCAAAATATCATCCACATAATCTTCAATTTTTTTATGGATCATGCTGTAAAAGATCAGGGTCATTTCTCTTTGATAGGTAGCTCCTATATTCTTCAACCCAAATGGCATCACATTCCTACAATAGGTTCCCCATGGAAAAGTAAAGGTAGTTTTATGTTGATCCTCTTTGGAAATTATGATTTGATTGTAGCCTAAAAATTCATCCATAAGTGACAAAATTTTGTGCCCAACTATTAAATCTACAATGAGATTGATGTTGGGAAGAGGGAAATCATCCTTTGAACATACCTTGTTCAAATCTTTGAAATTAGTGCATATTTTAATGCCCCCAATGGGTCTTGAGATTGGTACCAGGTTTGAAACCCACTCAGGATAATCTATTGGTCAGATGAATGCAACATCAAGAAGCTTTGGTAGTTCTAGTTTAACCAAGAGTGCTATTTGAGGGTGTGTCTTCCTTAATTTCTACTTGACTAGTTTGGCATTAGGAGAAACTGCTAAGTGATGTAGAACCACTTCTTGATAAATGCCTAGCATATTTGTATATGACCATGAAAAGTTGGATCTTCTCTCTTTAAGGAATGTTGCTAGGCTCTTTTGTTCTTCATCCAACAAGGATTTAGCATACAAAGTGATTTGGTGCTTCTTTTGTTCCCACATTGACTGGAGTAGCCTTTTCTACTAGTATTGCTAACTTTTTTGGATGCATTGCACTAAGGGGGAGATTGAATCCCTCATCCTTGGGTGCCTTAAAGAGGTTTTCACCATTAGATGTGTCCTTTGTTTTTACTGTTTTATGAAAAGAGAGTTCCATTCAGTGGTTTTCACTCAAGGAACTGCATGTTAATTTCATTTCATTTATTTTGCAACTGAAGGATTCAATTGTCTCTCCATAGTATGCCCCTATATCAAGCTCTATGTCAAAGCCTGCTTTATGATCTTCCCATGATAAGTTGTCTTAGAGTCCCATGAATTATAAGATCACTTCATTGTTATCAGATAAATCTAGAACCAGTGGTCCTTGTTGTTCCATGTCAATGAGTTATGAGTATACTAGGCGTATTTTAGTTGGTTGGTCATTTGAGACAAACGATGTTATGGATATCATGAAGAGGGTGTTGTTATCAAATAGGTGAGCAACATCAAGGGGAAATTCATCTAAGGTTGTATCACGCGATGTAGGTGACCAAGAGGAAGCCTCAACTCATTTAGCAACAATACTTTTTCCAATAAGTGTGACCTTGCTAGTAGTACAACCTAAGCCAATATTTTTTAGTCATTTCTCAGGAATGATGGGTTCTAGTAAACCATTGTCATTATGTCCTAGCTTATCATTCTTGTTATACCCAATACTCTTCATTAGTTGTAGACCTTTGTTGTCATCTTCCATGGGAAGATCAAGAATAGGACATTCATCTTGATAGAGGATTTTAGAGATATATTTCTCATGGACGTCTTCTTCATTCAGGTCTCCCCACTTGGTGAAGGTAGTGGTTCCTTGGTGCTAGATGTGGGTTTCCCATGATATTGAGGAGAAATAGGAAACTCTCCTAAGATAAAGGTGTCTTTTAATAGTTTGTAGCTTCCACAACCATCATCTTGGATCACTGCTTTGACATCAAGTATGCTTTTCACAATTGGCACTTTTGATGTTGAGGTAGAGGCTAAAGATGATGAGTCAATATATGAGCTTGATGGTGTAGGTCCTTCATCATTTTTGGGTATTTGTGGGATTTTATAAAAGTTGGCCTCAAGATTCTTGCAGTAATAAAAAGGCTTAGGATCTCCATGGATAGTGATTTCTCTGCCTTCACAAGGAAACTTTACACACTGATGATAGGTTGAGGCTACATGTTTCAAAGCATGGATCCAAGGTCAGCCAAGTAGTATGCTATTTGGAAGATCAAGATCGAGTACGTGGCATGTAGTTTCTACAATAATAGGTCCCACTTGGATTGGAAGTGAAATGATTCCTTGTGATACTCATTCTTGGTCATCATATGGTCTGATGGTGTTACTCTTTGTCTTCTCAATAGTATCTTTTGAATAGCCTAAATGCTTGATCAATTGCAAGGTACAAATGTTTAGACTAGCACCTCCATCTACCAAGACTCTTTTGACCTTGTTTTTATGAATGAAAACATCAAGGTGTAAAGCACAATTATGAGATGGTTGTGATGGTAAATCTTGTTCAAATAAGGTGAGAAGATGGATGGCGATATGCCCTACCATAGCTTGAAAGTGATCAATATCAATGTTCTCAAGAAAAGATGACCCAGAGAAGGAGTTTTTTAGTATTTCCATATGTGCAAGAGATAACCTTAAGAGTTTTGAGATTGATATCTAAGTGTGGGTTTGTTTAAGCTAATCAACAAGATTGTACTTGCTAGGATTAGATGTGGGAAGAGGAGGTTATGTCCTAGACTGAGCTGGGATAGCTCCTTGAATGGTTATTTTGTCATGTCATGTGGTGACTTCGCATTTTGTACTAGCTTCTTTGATGGTGACAATAGTGATAATGCTATCATAGGAGGAAACTACATTGGAATAAGTATGCTAGACATTGGTTTAATCATTAGCTTTTCCATTGTTGTTTGCTTTTTTATGATCAAGCATAGGGGTCTTGTATATCTTGAGATCCTTGTTTCTAGCTAGTACCTCAATAGATATGGTATTGTTCTCTATGAGATCTTGGATGATATTCTTGAGTTTCATGCAGTTTGTTGTTTTATGTCTTTTGATTTTATGAAAGTCACAGAGATCATGCTCATTGCACCAAGATGGATTTTCTTGTGGTTCTTGGTAGTTTTCAAAGTTAGGAAGTGTTATCAGATTTGACTCTACCAATTTCTTCATAATTGTATCAATGGGTTCCGATAACTGTGTGTACGTGCATTTGGAATAGTTGTTCTTGTTACCAGTTTTCCTTTGTTGCATGTTGGTGTTATTGATCTGATTGTTTTGAGGTGGTACCATTTGTTGCACATTTGATTGGATGTTAGCAACTTTATTGTTATTGGGTCTAGGAGCACTTAGTATGACCTTAATGTCTACCACACCGTCATTTGTTATGTTTTTGTTCTTAGCCCATACAGGAGGTTTCTAATTCAAACTAGTTGAAGTACGGTTGTCTTTGTAAGCTTGAGTATTTCCTTGTCAAATTAGGGCTCTTTCAATGTTAAGGTCTCTCAGAACAAGCTCGTCATACAATGTGATACATTGCATTGTCAAGTGGAATGAAAGATTTGGATCAAGGTTGGATATAGTGATTCCCACTCGTTGTTCATCAAGAAGAGGCCACTTGCTTTTACTAGCTCTTTGTCTCCATCATTATAAGAAATTAGCAAAAGTTTCTCCTGGATTTTGTTTGAGTATACAATTCTTCTATACTAACATCCATGTCAAGATTGAAGGAGAAGTTTTTGATGAATTTATCAGTGATTTCTTGAATAGTTTTGATACCAGGAGGGAAATGAGAAAACCAATCCATTGTATTACTTGTTAAACTTTGAGGGAAGAGGTGCATTAGATATGAATCGTTGTAAGCCATTTCCATGCACACGATGTTAAGTTCTTTGATATGGTCAACAAGAATTTCTCTCCCTTTGTATTTGTCAAACTTGGGGATTCCAAAATAGGAGGGAATGGTATTATTGCTATGTTTAAATCAAATGGATAAGGACACAAGTTCTATGTATGAGACTTCTTTGTCTTTCCCATGCAAAAGTCCTACATTTCTAGTGAGAGTGCTCTTAATTGTGATGCTAAATCATTTGGTGGATTTGGTGGAGGAACATATGGTGGGATGAGAGATGAGTTATAAGGGGTGTACAAAGGTGTGATATTTTGTGAAAGTGATGAATATGTTCCTAATGTGTTTGGATTGACGATGTTCATATGAGGATAATAGGATCCTTGTTTCTATTGTTGGGCATACTGTTGAGCTAGTAAGGCTTGTTGTTGAGCTTCTTGTTGTTGTTGGGCCACTAGGGATTGTTGTTGGGCCTATTGTTGTTGTTGTGCTAATAAAGCTACTTGTTGTGCATGTTGTTGTTGCATAGCTTGTTGTGCTACTAAGGTTGCTTGTTGTACAATGGCCACTTGTTGTTGTTATTTTTTTGGTGCTAAGGTTGCTTGTTGAGCTTGATGTTTTTGTTGTGCTAGGGATGCTTGTTTAGCTTGATGTTGTTGTGCTAGGGCTGCTTGTTGAGTTGCTAAGGCTGCTTGTTGTGCTTGTTGTTGTTTTTGTGCTAAAACTACTTGTTGTTCTTGCTATTGTTGTATGAATTGTTGATATTTTTTTGTGCTTACTGTAGAGCTAGGGTATATGGTTTCAATGTGGGATTAGGTGGTTGTTAAGACATCTATGAAGGATTAGGGATATTCATGTTTTGAGTGGGTAGCGGATTGCTGGTGAAAGCTAGAAGGTTCCCTTGGTTTAACATTCCTTGCAATATGGTAGAATGAGGTGGAGGAATGTATGTTTGAGGTCCTAATTGATTTGGCATATAAAAGAGAAATATTGGAAATGATGATGTCATTAAATTTTGTAATGGAAATGACACACTAGGACCTTGAGTCCATTGATTGAATAGATTCCCTTGTCCTATATGTTTTGAGGATTTCTTTGTACAAAAGATGTAAACAAAGGATTTGTGATGAAGGTACTCCTGAGATTGATAGAACTTGTAACCAAGGGATTTTTTTGAGGTGGATTGATTGAGGATGATGTGGAAATGGTAGATGGAATGGATGAACCCACTGGAGGGTTGGATAGAGATGTCCCTATTTGTGTTGAGGGTTGATTTTTTGATATAGTGTTGAGATGCTCCTATGTGCTATTTTGAGATACTTGGTCTATACTGCTTTGCGTGATGGTAGGTATACTTGTGGTACTCATAGGTGTGGATGAAGAATGGTGTCCCCAAAATGTCGAAGTGGTGGTGGAATAATGAAGTTCAAGTGGAGTGCATAGCTATTTTGGATCTTTGGGAACGAGAGGAGCACCAAAGGTAGGTGTCCAAACAGTGGTGGGGGGTGGAGGATTAGTTTCAAGAGTACCCACAAGTGTACTACTTTCAAATGGTGAGGTGTGACCAAAATCTTTAGCAAGGTTGGTTGCAAGAGTAGGTATGTAAGTTTGACTTAGCCCTTGTGATGGAGTTGTGAAATCTTTTGTTAAATTCTATGCTACAAATGTAGGGGAGATAGGAGCTATACTTTCAAAAGATTGATGTTCTAAAAGTTCTTCTCTAGAGTGCTCAAATGGATTGTTCATGATGTCTTTGATTTCATATGGTCCTAAAGGAGATGATGGTTGTTGTGATGGTGTAACATGACTTGTAGGATTAAATTCTAAAGTATTTGGATCACTTGAAGTAAATGTAACTTTGCCTTTCTGCATGATTCTCTTGTGTTGTGATCTTGTCTTTACCATAAATTTGGTGTCTACTATGGGAGATTTGTGTTCATTTTTGTAATGTTTGAACTCTCTAGTTGACTCAAACCTAGGTAAAAGTGATGCTCTAAGTCTTTTGGGAGCAATGATGGTAATGTGGGATGAAAATATGGGTGATGTGGGAAGTGATGCATTTTGGGATAACACTTTTGACTTGAGTTTGATGTTTTGATGTTGGGATAAAGGATGCTAATGAACTTAGAAATCCTTAGGTTAGACTTGTGACCTTCAAGAAAAAATAGTTCAAAGATGATAACTATCTCAACTAAGTGCATGTAAAAGGATACATTTCACATACAAAGTAGCTAAGGTAGCAAGTTGGTTTGATGTTTAAGTCCCAAAGTGTTGGTGTATTTAAAATTGTGGAAAGATAGATGAGGTGAAGGATGAAATTTGATGAAGGGGTGAATGAAATGTTTGACCCAA
Organism: Sequoia sempervirens; assembly: GCA_007258455.2. Lineage (NCBI taxonomy): Eukaryota > Viridiplantae > Streptophyta > Pinopsida > Cupressales > Cupressaceae > Sequoia > Sequoia sempervirens. The sequence goes on along the minus strand of VDFB02193867.1, from coordinate 505,815,019 downwards.
TCTTGACCTAAAGTGAACCTTTCGTTTTGACAAGATCAAGATAGTGAGAATGATGCTAGACCTATAAAATGTTCAAATCCTAGAAAATGAGAGGATGGATGGGAATGTTCAAACTTGTTTGGGTTCTCCTAGCTTGAGCATAAAATTTTCTCAACAAAGTGTAATGGTTGTGAAAAAATATTGAAGACCACTTTTCACTATACCTTGTTCTACGATTCCTATGTCTAAAATGAAGTGCTGGAGATTTTCCCCTACAAATTTTGACTTTTTGATTAATCATTTAGAGGATTTGAGTATCTTGAAAAAGACCAAGATTTTAATTCCAAAAGAATGCATACAATTTCGAACTATACCTTGAAGCGTTTCTATAAAAAATTTCTACCAATCTTTTTTTGTTTTTGTGAACTACTCGAAGGTGTTTCTCAAGAGCTTTTGGAGTGAGATGCCTAAGTCTAAAATGAGGACCTGCAGACTTTGGCTTAGGAATCCTAATTTTTTGTGAGATCATATGGAAATAGTTTAATTTTATGGAAGAAAGGAAGATATTTATTTCCAAGAAGGTGGTGGTAATAGGGGCCTTCCAGCCTCAATATCGGTGTGTTCCTCTTCTTCATCTAAAATAGTTGTTGTGTTTCTCCACTGTGTGTTCATTTCCTTATTTTCCAAAGTGAAGGTTCTCAAACTGCTAATGAGATCTGTTTGTTCACCCTATATGGGTTCAAAGTTTGGCTAAATTATAGCACTTGGAAGATCAAGTTGTTCAATGGGATCAGTCGGTCTCCAAATAGTCATGTGGGGTTCATTTGTCAATTTATCTTTGCTTAAGTGAATTTATTTTACCACAAACACTTGTCTTTGATTATGTTTCCAAACTAGATGTTCATGTCAAAAACATCGTAACTTTCATAATGTCCATTTTGTGAAAATCATGAGGTTAAATCCATAATTTCCTTATGTTGTCTTTGGTAAATATGGGTTTGAGATTAATGTCAAGATATTTAGAAATATCTAAGGATAAATCCTTACGACAAGTAGTAATATCAAGGCTAACTCAAGAAGTCCATATTTGAGCCAAAGTTTTTGAAATTTGGATAATGAATGTTTATTTTTGGATCATTTTGAAACCAAGCAAAGTGTTAAACTGACTCACAATCATTACAACCCTAGGATAGAAATGGCTATATTTGTTGAATCCCCACCAAGATTTCTCCAAACACTAGATAATGCAAATAGTTAGAGATTTGGAAACACTAGCTCCCCTCCACAACACACACTTCTCAAGACCACAAAATCTCAAAATCGTTAAAATCCAGTTATTAAAAGGAATTTTTTTGTTTCTACAATTAAATAGTACAAATGTGGGAAGCTTCAGAATGACTGTTCTTGACATCAACAAATATTAAGGATTTTTTGGCTTCTACACAAGGTTCATAATAACGGTTCAAAGGACACTATGATAAACTCCCTCAAGAGGTCTCCCAACCTTTAGAACAAGGGATTTACGCATCATAAAGATACTGGGGGAGAGCTATCATTCATCATGCCTATTGATTGCAAACTTTCCTTGCAACCACAAATTTATATAGCAGTTCAAAAGAGTCTGGATTATGCTCGTTACTGCTTAGGTCATTCCCTTAGGGTGAGTACCTTTTCCCACCAAGGAAAGCCCTCTAAAGTTGAACAATATTGAGGAAGTACATCCATAGTTCGATCATCTTTGCTTGCATGGACAAAGAGAGAACACATACTATGCCTTTTTCTCACAGTAGCATGGTGGTTCAATTTTAAACCCAAATTGAGAGATGTAGGTGATTTTGCAAATTGTTGGAGAATGTTTCTATTTCTCAAGATCACCAAATGGCACAAGAGAATTGCATACACATTCACCAACAAAGTTGAAAATCACAAAACATAGAAAACATTTTTTCAATTTTAACCTTTCAATGCAATGATGAATTCATTTTAAGCACCAATTGAAAGATGAATTTTTCCTTGTCCAGTTTTAAGCCCAATTGAAAGATGTGATATGAGGGTTCAATTTTATCCAAGTTTGAACATTCATTTTAAACCAAATTGAATTCTAGTGCATTTCCTAAGGCAGAAATTAGAAAGCATGAAAATGGGTTATAATTTCCCTAAAGCATCAAACACTTGTTACAATCATAGAATTTAAGAGAGAATAGAATTTATCTTACTTTTGCACCATGTCCTTAAAACCTGCAAAACCTTGTTAGTCTAATAACCAAACCACAGTCAGGAATGCATCAGTGATCAAATAAACTAAAGAAATTAAGTCACATGTCAAAAAAATAAACATAAAATTTCTTACCCTAGTTGGGCATCACTAAACATGATAGTTTCTTAGTTTGAGATTTGGGCATCATTTTGGTGAAAAAGGGCGTCGCTCTATAGAAAGACTAGTGAGCATGATTGCGTCGCTATTTTGATGAGCGTCTCTTCTAATGATGGAATCATTATTTGGAATTTAAAAGCATCAATTTGGTGAATTTGAGCATCGTCGTTTACATTTTATGGTATCTTCAAATTAAATATGTGTCACTATATTTAAATCAGTGTTAGAAAAATAAATACGCATTGTTGTTTCAAACTTCCCGAGTATCTCTATATGGCGACACTATTGAAATAGTGTCCCTATTTGTGATTTGAGTGTCACTTCAACCTACAAAACAACATGAACATGGAATTCAAGCTTAATAGTTAAATGATTGGTTTTCCCTCCTAGTGCCAAAATGTGATTTGAAAATACAAGTATTGGCCGAATTATGCTTGATCCATGAAGAATCAAAGCATAACAGAGCCACCAATACTCGAATCTCAACAAGATCAATCAAATAAGATTGAAACTAAACATTTTATCAAAACCTAACATACTAAATCATGAAAGCTTTCAAAAATTCATTTGAAACTTATCTTGTAGTGAAATTGGTGTCGTGTTGATGTGGAACAATGACCCTTTCCCAATCTCATGATTAGTGAGTCTGTTTCAGTTGATTCTATGGAAGAGAATCGATGAAACCATAGTGATTGATGTATGAAAACCTAGATTATGCTAAAAATGAACATGATGCAAGCTAAGATACCATGATTTTATGCTATAAATGATCTAATTATGCTATTTCTAAGCTAATCTAAGCTAAAATTATGCTAAAAGATGAAAAACCTAATTCATTTACTAACTAAGATGGATGCATGGAAGCCATTAATGGATTCTCTAAGCTATCATGCAATGAAAATGAACTAAGAAAAGCTAACAAGTGAGTAAAAGATGAGTGTGTATGTGAGTGAATTCAACGACATGAATTTACAATTGAAAGATGGATGTATGCGTTTCAATAGCATAAGTTTGCAATTGGAAGATGGATCCATTTGTCTCCAAATAGTGACCTATTTATAGGAGAGAAAATGAGGAATGAATGGTTGAGATGAAAAAGCTTAATCAACGGTTCAAGATGAAGGGCTTGAGAGGCATGGATCATGGATTCTCATCAATAGATGAGAATGCAAGATGAAAGTTAATCAAGGGCCCACACTTGCCTCAAAATAACACACTTTTGACCTACTCACACAAGTCAAAGGTAACTTGCTTAAGAGGTTGAAGGTTTAGCTTTTTCAAGAAGCCAAGTGAGTTGATTAGAGGAGAGAGAATATTCCTTACAATATTCCATTGGTTGGGGAAAAAGCTAATTTACAAATTAAACAAAGTTTTAATTGTGCAAACGGATAAATAATAATCCATAGGAATATTCTCTTTTCTTAGGAGAAAATTAGTTTAATTGCTAATTAAACAAGGTTTGATTTATGCATTTAGGGAATTAGAAGAATTAAGAGATATTTATTAAATTAGATGATTTAATAAATAGGGGAGGGGGAAAATGATATTTAATTAAATAACTTAGGGTTATTTAATTAAATATTTTGATTTATTTAATTTAATTAGATGAAGTGTTATTGCGAAAAGTGATGAATTAACCTGATTAAATTAGTTAGACCAAATAGATGAAAATGATGCAATTAATTAATTAGCTAAGCTAATTAAATTAATTAAGTGAAAAGAGGATGGATTAAAGAGGAAATGATGTTAGTAAATCTGATTTAAGTGTATGACATCGATTAGCACATTTTTTAGTGTCTACACTAAGTAAATATAAATCTGATTATTCAAAAAAAGTTAAAATTTTTATACCATTTTTAATACTCCTTAGCTTGCACTCACAATTAGCATACAAAAAATATCACAAGTAGTAAAATTTTTGCACATTACATTAATTGATCTTTAACATTAATATAATTATTTTCTAAAATTAAAAAAAATATCAAAGCACATTTTCCTATTTGAAAAATGTCATCTGGATATTTATAATGATTCAATTACTAGTATACCCTATAACAAATGAAACTAACAATCCATTAATCTATTCATATAAAAAAATCCATTATTTTAGATATTATATTTATGCTCTATACTCATGAAAATGAACTTGAACATTAACTTGAACCATGCTAAATAATATCAAGACTTGATCTCCAAGGCCAAAGGTCTAGCATTAGAAATAATATTGGTAATGAGTGCTACATAGTGATTATTATCTACCTTTGAAATGTTGTAATAATAATTTTTTCTTTTTTTCATGGAGGAATAAATCTATATTGTTGTTGTTGAATAATGTTTGTAATTTTATTAAATTAATATTTTATTCACTCTTTGATATTGAATTTAGAAACAAGCAATAGTTCATGATGTAGACCCAAGGTGGAAATCAACTTGAAATGACAAATAACAGATGGTCAACGCAAATTTCAAAGCAAATCAAAATAACTTCACAAATCCACTTGTTAGATGCATTCTTTCCACCAACACAGCCAAACAGTTTCAAGGGACTTTTCACCTAACTTTCCCAAAATACTTGCCAAATAAATAATGGATTTAGACACCCATTAAGGACTTACACAACATACTTCAATATCAGATCTAACTCCTTCGGACCAGTTTAGACTTCCAATACACTCACCATGGGAAAAACAAGGAAAAGAGGTCAATTTAACAAAGGAAGTACCCTTCAAACTTATCCAATCACTTTGAAACATTGGGGCAGCAAATTAAATAGCCCAAAACCACAAAATCCATAATTGGTTTGCACCTGTATGGCCAGAAACACTCCCAACTCAAAAAACCTCTTTTTCTAATGCAAAAACAAGGGTTTTGTAAAAATGTTCATTCCCAGACTTAGATAAACAAATAAATGGTTCAAACACCTTTCATAGGGTCTGCCTTAACATTTTAAATTCTTACAAACTCAACTCCATCAATAATTCATTGAAAAGCACTTCAAAGCCATCACTTTTAAAGAAAAAATTGCATTTTCAGCCCTAGAGCATCATATATTCACCACAAAAATGCTTTATTTTAATGAAATATTAATTGTAACATCTAACCTAATACATTTTTAACTAATCCACCAAGTTACAGGAGAAAACAATGGGTGGATTGGTCAAAATCTTATTTTTTTGCCTTAAAAGCCCTTAATGCAAGGAAAACAGGGTACTTGCAGCAAATTTTCAATTTCTTTCACAAAAAAATGAATGAGAACTCCAAATCAAAATAAAATGAAAATAAACACATATACACAAATTCAATGAAGTTTTCGGAGAATTTTGAGACTTTTCAGGTCCGTACAATAGTAAAGAATTCTGGAAAATAGTGAAAAAAACACAGAAAATGCACCAAAAAATGTGGTATTCTTGTTGTGTGAGTTTTTTACACCTCCATAAACCTTGATTCGAGCCTTAGAAGGCGTATTATAACATTTAAAAGCCATAACCACCTCCAAAACAACCAACTTTCACCTAATCACCCTTTAAATGACTAATTTTGCAAATCAACACAATTTTGACAACATCTGCAATATTTTACATTTTTGCCATTATTGAACTTTTAAGTCTCTAAATACCTTTAGACACCTGAAATATGGTAATTTAGACCTTATTTAACTCTTATTAAGACTTCTAGACTCAAAAACAACAAAATCCCTTGATTTACCCAATTTGACATCTTTGACAATTTTGACAAATTTTCAAGTTTTCACACATTTTGCAATGTATTCATGGAACAAAGATTAAATCACATTAAAATGACCTAAACCTTTTTAAATCCTATTATTGACACCATAAGGTGTTGGTGCTCTTGCACCATACACCCCACCAAGAAAAAGACTCTTGTCCCAAGTGGTAGAATATGCTCCAAGCATTGACCCTGCTGCTCAATGTTCTTCAGTTGTGTTTGCTGCCTTCTTGTCCTTAAATCATGTTTTGATACCACTTCTCCACACCTCATAACTACACACAAAAGGTCATTAGCAAGAAATAACCCTGCACTTTCCTTGTTTTCATTCATATACTTGCAATTGTTCTTCATTCATATATTGCAATTGTTCTTCATTTTATGCATGCCTGTGTGATCAGTTTTGTGTTCCTTGAAGGATTGTGTGCACTCCTTATTGTCCTCAGACCTTTCACACCTCTATCAACATATTCCCAAGTATTAGAAACTCTATTTACCTTTACATCAGCACCTCCCACTATCTTTGTGACTTTACATTCAACAATAGGACACACTATGGTCCCAACAATCACTACACCCTGCTCATTGAACTCCTTAAGTATGCCACCCTGTTTCTCATACATCCCTGCAGATTTGTTAGCATTTATTGTGTTAAAATCAGAATTTGACATAATTTTTTCTACTGTCCTTTGTAAAATCAGATTGTTCACTGCCTTAACACCATTTGAAGGTGTTCCAATCACTGTCCTAACATTATTACCCTACTGCAAATCAGAAAATGCACTGTCCCTTTTGTCTTCAAGCCTTAAGGGCTGCTTTTTACCAAACATAATCACTTTTGACTTACCTTTGATCTGCTCTCTTTCCTGCAAAGGAGTTAACTTATAGCTTTGATCATCCTTCCATATTGCGTAAGTATTGGCCCAACCATCATACATAGACCTTCTATCATATTGCCATGGCCTCCCTAAGAGAAGATGACAACAATCCATAGGCAATATGTCACATAGGACTCTATCTTTGTACTCCCCAATCTAGAAATCTACATAAACTTGCTCATTCACCACTAAAGTTTGACTATCATTCACCCAAGAAACCTTGTAGGGTGCTACATGAGGTATCTTTTCTAGACTCAACTTATCTACCATTTCCCTAGACACCATGTTATCTTGAGAACCTGAATCAATAACAACTTGACACACTTTACCTTTGCATTTGCATGAGGTTCTGAATAAACTCCTTCTTTGGCTCATGTCTTCTTCCTTTGGTGTTTGCAGCAATGTTCTTCTCATCATGAGTGCCTCTCCCACTTCTGGATCTGCAGGCCTACTTATACTTGTAGAACTTTCATACTCTTCCTCTTGAATCAATTGTGTTCTTTTCTCATTCCTCCTATCACCACTTGAAGTTTCACCTTGATTTTGAGGACACTTAAAGAAGGGGTGTCCAAATTCATTACACTTGAAACATCTACCTGAAAACTCATTGAAATCCATCTTTGACCTGAAATTTGTTCTTCCACCTCTCCATCCACCTCTTGATTTAGGAGCTTGTTCCTTTCTTTTATCAACCTCTTCATGTCTTTATTTGGATTTCCTTGAACCTCTTCCTCTATTCACACCACCTCTACCCCTTGCTTGTCTCTCTTGTATCCTCTTGATTCTATCTTCTTCCCTCATTACCATTTGAAAGCATTCTTCAACTATTTAGGTGGATTGAGGCTGATCTCATCCCTTATATTCAACCTTAAACCACTCAAGTATCTAGCCACTCTCTCCACTTCATCTTCATTATGACTTGCTCTTATACATATTCTATGAAACTCTTCAGTGTAAGACATCACATCCATTTCTCTTTGCTTTAATTCTTGCAATTTCATGAAAGTTTGAATAGCATAATCTGTTGGTAAGAATTGAGCCTTAACTTTTGCTACCATTCTATCCCAAGAACATATTTTAGGCTTACCTTTCTTGACTCTATCCTCTTGCACAAAATTCCGCCATGTAAGAGCTGGTCCTTTCAACTTTGTCTTTGCATACTTAACCTTCTTGCTGTCATCAATATCTTCAAACTCAAAAAAGTTATCCAAAGCATCAATCCATGCTATAACTTCTTCATTATCCATCTTACCTCCATACATGGGCACATCAACTTTTAACTTAGGATTATTGTCACCCTTGACCACTTTCAACATCCTAAGCATTCTTCTTTCATCAGGATCTATTTCATCTTCTTCATCTGGAACCAGAGGATCCCCTTCAACCTCTTCATCACTTTGCTCTTCATCTACAACTCCTCTCCTTTGATTCTTCTCCAAAGAATCTATCCTTGCTATAGTAGCATCTTGATATTATTTGTATATCCTCTCCTTCCTTGCCAATTACTCCTTCAACTCTTGTATTTCTTTAGCCATTGCACTAGCCTTTGGAGGCATCCTTCACAAACCTACAAAATCAAACAACCAACAACAAGATCTTGTGCCTAATACTCTGATACCACTTTGATGCATACCCAAGGTGGAAATCAACTTGAAATGAAAAATAATAGATGGTCAACCCAAATTTCAAAGCAAATCAAAATAACTTCACAAATCCACTTGTTAGATGCATTATTTCCACCAACACAACCAAACAACTTCAAGAGACTTTTCACCCAACTTTCCCAAAATACTTTCCAAATAAATAATGTATTTACACACCCATTAAGGACTTACTCAACATACTTCAATATCAGATATAACTCCTTTGGACCAGTTTAGACTTCCAGTACACTCACTATGGGAAAAACAAGGAAAAGAGGTCAATTTAACAAAGGAAGTACCCTTCAAACTTATCCAATCACCTTGAAACCTTGAGGAAGAAAATTAAATGGCCCAAAACCACAAAATCCACAATTGGTTTGCACCTGTATGGCCAGAAACACTCCCAACTCAAAAAACCTCCTTTTCTAATGCAAAAACAAGGGTTTTGTTAAAATATTCATTCCCAGACTTGGATAAACAAATAAATGGTTCAAACACCTTTCATATGGTTTTCCTTGACATTTTAAATTCTTACACACTCAACTCCATCAATAATTCATTGAAAATCACTTCAAAGCCATCACTTTTCAAGAAAAATTTGCATTTTCAGCCCTAGGGCATCACATATTCACCACAAAAATGCTTTATTTTGATAAAATATTAATTGGAACATCTATCCTAATACATTTTGAACCAATCCACCAAGTTATAGGAGAAATTAGTGGGTGGATTGGTCAAAATATCATTTTTTTGCCTTTAAAGCCCTTAATGCAAGGAAAACAGGGTACTTGCAGTAAATTTTCAATTTCTCTCACAAAACAATGAATGAGAACTCCAAATCAAAAGAATATGAAATTAAACACATATGAATGTGTTAAATGAAGTTTTTAGAGAATTTTGAGACTGTACAGGTCCGTACAGCAGTAAAGAATTCTGGAAAATAGTGAAAAAAACACAGAAAATGCACCAAAAAATGTGGTATTTTTGTTGTGTGAGTTTTTTACACCTCCATAAACCTTGAATTGAGCCTTAGAAGGCCTCTTATAACATTTAAAATACATAACCACCTCCAAAACAACCAACTTTCACCTAATCACCCTTTAAATGACTAATTTTGCAAATCAACACAATTTTGACAACATTCGCAATATTTTGCATTTTTGCCATTATTGAACTTTTAAGTCTCTAAATACCTTTAGAAACATGAAATATGGTCATTTATACCTTATTTAACTCTTATTAAGACTTCTAAACTCAAAAACAACAAAATCCCTTGATTTACCCAATTTGACATCTTTGACAATTTTGACAATTTTTCAAGTTTTCACACATTTTTGCAATGTCTTCATGGAACAAAGATGAAATCACATTAAAATGACATTCTAAACCTTTTTAAATCCTATTATTGACACCACAAGGTGTTGGTGCTCCTGCACCAGTTCATCATTGAAGTGTAGGTCAAATAATACTTGAAAAATAATATCAACTATATCAACACTTTTATATTAGGTGGTGCATGTAAGAACTATTAGTTATTGATGACTAAGTGATTCCTTACTATATCATCTATTTTGATTACTTATTTGTTATTGTAAATGAGAATTGTAATGTTTTTGATTAGGGTGAAAATAGGGTCCACCTAGTGAATGAACAAAGTGATGGATCACTTATTTTTCAAGGCCCTAAACACCTCAAATAATGAAAAATAAGATGCTAATAACAACCAGAAATGTAACCTAACTATTATAGAAACTACGGGGGATGTTTTTAGAGAATAAAAAAGATGTGTACTTGGAAAAAAAAGTGTTGTTTTTGAGCTATGGAGGACTCATTCGCCTTCAGTAGTGAGTAGGTCCTTTTAGGGTTTCAAAAAACTAATTTCAGGATCCAATTCCTTGATGCCTGCACTCTTGAAATCCCTATTATCAAGTTCTAGAAGCTTGTAGTTAATTTTGTAGAGCTCTTTTTGTGATCTTGCAGTTTGAATGAAAACTTTAGCAACTTTGCAACTTTGAAAATCTTGCTCAACTTGATCTTCAAACTATAAATCTACAATCACACACTAAAGGGAAAGAAAACTTGTTGATTTGTTAGTGATTTGGGGTTTTCCTCAATCAAACCCCTTGTCGGTAATTAAACTAAATGATGAAATAAAGGAATTGAAGCATGAACATGAAACAATGTAAATGATGTCACCTTTGATTATTTCTTGTGAATCAAATTTACAAACAATCATGGAGAGGCCATGAAGAATGTAGATCTTGGATGTAAAATGATGCTTGTAAATGGATCCTCAATGCAACATTAACTTCTTAGCTCAACACACATGAAGGAATTAAACCTTTGACATGATGATTTGACTTTGAATTGTTGCAATAAACCTTTAAAATCTACCTTGACATGCCTTGAAAATTCCTATGAAATTCTCTAATGCTTGAATACTTAGAATGAATTGTTAGCTCTTGTTAGGAGAAACAATGTGAATTCACCCCTTATTTATACTAAATTAGGAGATTAACCCAAAAATTCAAAGAAACAAGGTTGAAACCATATGTGGAAAGAAGGATAATTAAATTCTTTCAATAATGAAATTCAAAAATAGGAGTCTCACTAAAGGAGGATCCATTCACCATCAAAGGTGAATGGGTCCTGGCTAAGTTTCCAAGACCAAGTTTTGGGGGACTAAAAGAAGGCCAAAAACATATTCTAGATCACCTAAGAAAGGGGGGTCCTATTAAGGGAGGAACCATTCACCATCAAGGGAAAATGGGTACTTGCTCAACTTAGTAGGACCAAACTTTTCCCAATGAAATAATTTGTTATTTAATTTATGATTGTTGAGATAGATCTTTGGGAGGTGACAAATTAAGGCCTAAAAGGGGGTTAATAACTCCAATTAACCAAAATGAATTAATACCACCTAGATAAGTGTGAAAGTGATTTAAAATAGTTTACAACACTTAAAGAAGGTACACATTATGTACATTTTATTTAAAAAGGGGCCCATTAGGCTTAATTAAGCAAATATATCCTAGAAAAGTGTGAAAGTGTGTTGCAACACTTTACAAAACCCTTGGAAAGGACCAATTATGGCATGTTTTAGTAAAATAAAGGTCCTAGAATAGTTTGAATGAGTACAAAACATTGCAACACCACTCTAAGACCCCACTAATTCAACTTTAATGTCAATTATCAAACAAGCAAGGGAAAAGGCTACTTTTTCTGTTACTACATTTTTCCCCCACTTTAGTGAGAGGATGACCCCATGTCAAAATAACACTAAAGTAGACATTCAAGACACTTAAGTATGCAACAATAACAAAGATACATGATCATACCATGTCAAAGGCCAAGAAAAATAAACAAAAAAAAGGATCGAGCACAACCGATTCAAGACGATGTGAGGCAGTGGTTGTTTGTCTATAACATATGCTGCTCACTCTAGGGTAGTGAAACCTCAATTTGTCCACTAGGTGAGTTGTCCCAAAATGTGTGTGTTCTCACTCTAGGAGAGTGGAACCTTAGTCTGTCCACTAGGTGAGTTGTGCCAATGAGGTGGAAAATGAGGGAATCGATATTATCCTCTCATACCATACTAAAGTCATCCTCCTAAAAACTTCAATAAGGAACCACAATGTAAATTATTTTGTCATGTAAAAATTTATTGAAAGGGATTTTTCTTTGTTCATGTAATGGTCTTCCTATTAGGGTGCATTGTGCCTAATTTTTCCAAGGGAGGACAAGTCAAAAGTGTTAGATCATCGCCCATGGGATGCCTCGTTCAAATCATTCCATGACAATAGATCATACACTCTTGGACGACATCAGACCCAATGAAACCACAAAGAAGAGGACACATCACAAGAAAAAAGGAAAATCATGCCATGAAATTTTCCAAAAGATTTCATCATTGTATTCCCCCACTTTAAAGTGGTTGCTACACCATTACTGTGAGCAATTGCTTGAAAGTATCCAATGATTTTGTCCTAAGACATTAGAGTTTTCCTTGGAAAACCGTATGCCAAGTCATATGTTTCCAAAGTAAGTTGCATCATGAAATAAGAAGGAAGGGTTTCTCCACAAATACATAAGGGATCTATGAATTTGGGGTTAGTATATTTGCACTACAATGTTGTCATAGAGCATGGAACTATCATCATTCCCCAAATTCTCATAGAACTAGAAGAATGGCACAAAGAGAGAAAAAAATAAAGAAAAACCTTTTGGTTCAACATGGAAGAAACAAAAATGTGTTGATGCCTTGTGTCATCCCCAAAAGGAAAACACAGGACAAATGAAAAAGATAAAGGAAAAGCTTTTGGGTCAACATGGAAAATACCTAAATGTCTCAACACCTTGTGTCATCCCCAAAATGAAAAATACAAGACAAATGAAAAATGATTACGACATAGAGAAGAATGAAGGTATATATAGAAGAATGCACAAAAGAGAGTAGAACATCAAATGAAACATCACAATGGATCACATTACATACATGCAATCACATAAAGAAAAAAAATGAAAAAGAAAAAGACTAGTAAGGCACATGTGAGTCAACCTAAAGGAAGTCATACGCCTCCCAATCTCGGTCAGTATAAACGAAAGGTGGAAAACTAGCCAAAGTGACCACATCAAGTGCCAAACTAGGACATGCGCCAAGTTTAACACTCTTTTTAGGAGATTTTTCATTTAAGCTCATGGAAGAATAAAAAAATGTATTCAATTCATCATGCACTTGTTCATCAATTTTTGCAATATCAATGCCATCATCTAAGTTAATGACAACAGGAGGTTGAATAACAATATCCATGCACTATTATTTTTTATGTTGTGACGAGGGTTGAGAGTCATCGTGCATTGATTTAGGTAGGTTTAGATTTATATTTTCTATGTTGTTGTTTTCTTTTGTTTGCAATCTACAAGAAATAACACGACATCTATGCCTACGCTCTCTAGCACTTTGATTTCATTTTCATTTATTTTCAATCTATTTTTGTGTAAAAGTAGGTTTGTTAATCATAGGTTCCTTCTCTTCCTTGGGAGGAATAGAAGAAACAAAAATAGGTTGTTCAACCGCTTTCTATTTGACTTTGTACAATTGTTTGACTCTAGGAGGGACACCGGGATTGTTTGTACTATCTTGTGCTCTCTTGTGGGAAATTGCAAGAGTTTGTTCTATAGATTGTTCTTGTATGGTTGAAATTATTTTTAATCAATCATTTTCTCATGAAGGATGGTTTGTTCAGTCATAGGTTGAGGCATGTTTTGAAGGGATAGTTATGCTATTTTCTTTTCCTTGAATTTTTTATATGACTTGAAAAATAAATCTTCACGAGGCTTGATAGGTTCTGTTGGATCTCAAAAATGTATGTTACAAATCCTAAGAGGATGACAAGCTCTATGATCATACTTGCAACATTTTTTAACCAATGAATGGAGTTAACCTAGATGGTTGATGACTCCCTACACTTCAGGCTCTGCTAAACCTAGGGGGGTGTATCTTGATATTTGAAGTAGATCTATCGTTGTCTGACTTAATCAAATTTATAGATATATCCACAGTGGCATGAAGTGTGGAATAGATAGAGGCTTCATAAATATTCTTACTCCTAGTGTGATAATTGGAAATTTATAATATGAAATTGGATAAGTAAAGTATTATGAAATGTGACGTGGACCAGTGCTTTATTGGGTAAGCGAAGTCAATGAAGTTTTATGATAGGTGACTAGTATTGGCTACAGTTCTAATTGTTGGGCACTTTTACTTGTTTATACTTCGTATAAACGTGCAAGAAGGTAATTAAAAAACTCTACTTATTAATCCAATCAATCATATTAGGTTACTGTGACTTATTTAAAAGGATTTTAATTCTTCCTTGAAGGAACCAATCAAAAGAATCACACAATGACAACAAATATGTATTGACAAATGAAGTATATCCTCAATTTTAATAAGATAATATCAAGTTGGAGACGGTATGACAATCTTATCAATTACAGGGCTCTTCTTAATGATCCAAATGTTACTTCCAAGTTATTGTAATCAATTAAAAGGATTTTAATTCTTTGATAGAAACCAATCAACTTGATTACACAATAACAAAAAATTTATCTGATGAAAATGAATATCAACTTGGATACACAAATTCAAATAACAGAGAAATAACAATGTGGATACAACTAGATAATTGTTCAAATCAACAAACAATAGACACCAATGTGAAGTCACATAGAATTTAAAGATATTCTATTGATTTCTATCAAAATTCATGCATGCATCATGGTCCTTTACAGTATAATCTACATGATAAATATTATGAAAGTCTTCTTTTGTATTTCTATCTACTCTCCCTCTTCCTGCTCTTACTATTCAATCATCACATGTTCATCCTATGTAGCAGTATATTGAAGAGGGTATACCTCTTCATAAGTGTATTTTGGAATTTTAACAACACATAAAACATTAACATTAAGCTCTAATGAGCCACAAATGAATTTGTGTAATATGATCCAAGTACTCCTAACTCAAGTGTGTATCAACATCCTCTACAACTTTCCTCACAACAATCTCCATAATGATCATCCTCTCCAAATGCTCACATGCCTCATCTAATGTTGGTTCTTTGTTCTTAGTTGCTTCTAAGGCTTCCTACAATATTATTTGACACTTTTTCATCCATTCACTCTGAATTTTCAGTTCTCCATTATCATTGAACAATGCAGGCACACCCTCTTTTGAAGCATCAATAAACTCCTTGCCATCTTCTTGAAGCTCCTTATAATAGTCTTTATTCTTCCTTATCATGTCTTCAGTAGCTATAATGGACCTAGTATCAGAAGTGATTCTCTTTTTTATCTCTTGGATATTTTCCTAAAGCCTGTCATTTATCTTTTTATGTTCTTGAATGGTAGTGTGAATCTTGGAGTGGGTTACCTAGAACTTGTCCATCCAAATCATCATATTAGCGTGCGTCTCTAGAGTATTGTACAAAGTGTTTCAAACCTAGCCTTGACCACTTGAGTATGCATCTGTTGATTAATCATCTGTAATTACTCACACTTGTCCTTTGATTGGGAGCATTCTCCTTGAGTAAAAATTCTAGTGGATCCTTTAGATGTATCCTTTACTGTGTCTCTTAGGAAATCATTTTCTTTGAGCATCCTTTACTATTCAACTTGTACATATCTCATTCTTTGATCAAAATTTGAATCTGAGCCTTGTTCAATTTGGCTACATTTATGCCAATATCACCTGTGACCTTTGGATCAGTTCCACCCACTTTAATGTCATCACATGACCAAAACCTTTCTCTATATCGATAATCATAGACTTCTTATGTGGGGGGTATAGATCCCAGATCATAAGAGAACTCTCATTAGGATTGTATCTTGACCCAGTGTATACCTTTGTTACCCCTTCTAGACTAAGGTTGTGTTTGGCATCATTATTGTGCAAAAAATTATCAAAAACAAGAGAAAAATTTAAGTCCAAACCAGGAAAGATCATCACACCAGACTCCTCTAATAGTTTTCTTCCTTTCTCTGTAGTCATGTTCTTCATTTCATTCTCCACATTCACTTTCAATGTGTTCAAAAACTAACTTTCATTGCTAGGTGTGGTGTCTACAACTGATTCCCTTATTGTTTTTCCTTTTTATTTATACAAGAAAGATTTAAATTTAGGAGATTTAATGAACTGATCATCTGAGAAAAATGATTTATAAGCCAATTATTGTGTATCTGTGTCAGATGATTCCCTAACTTCATGTTCTCTATTTGGAGGTTGATACTCTTCAATCCTCAGCTTGGGGATCTTATTAGGTTGGTTTTGGGTTCATTTTCATAAGAAGATTCCTCACTACTAGAGGATAACATTTTTGCTTCTTGTAATTTCTTCATATTTTGTTTAATTTCTTTATTGTAATTA
The DNA here is from genome assembly GCA_007258455.2 of Sequoia sempervirens. NCBI lineage: Eukaryota > Viridiplantae > Streptophyta > Pinopsida > Cupressales > Cupressaceae > Sequoia > Sequoia sempervirens. Next base: position 505,798,492 of record VDFB02193867.1, on the reverse strand, counting down.
TCAATTTCCAATTCATCCTCTGCTTCTTCCATGTTTCTGATAATATCATCATGAGGATATGGTATATGGACATATCCACCTAAATTCTTTTTTTCCTAGAAAAATCAATAAAACCTTTAGGATCAAATCCTTTCCTTAGTGCAATCTTCTTCATGTTGAAATGTGACAATTCATCCAAAATGAGATCATATCCTTCTTTTGACACCAAATTAAAATCCCCAAAATGCAATGTACTAGGCATGAATGACTATTTTTGATATGCACTCAAGTTCATGACATTGGAATAATTCATTTTCCTAACAATATCTAGATATGCAATTCCGTCTGGCATAGTCTTGGTTAATAGGAAAGGTGTCTTCAAAATAATAAACCTTGATCATAGTGGAATCAACATAGCAATACTAGTCACCCCAATTATGACCTACAGTCGGTGGTCCATTGAATTTCTTAGGCCTCAAAAATATTTTTATCTCATTAGATAATGAATAATCACAAGGGTGATCATAAAACCTGTACAATTTCTTGACAAAGCATTCTTCAAAATAAATACAATTGGAATTGATAAACCTATTGTCCCAAATGGAGGTCCATAATTGTATTGGTAATGGTTGATCCTCTTTATTCAACTGTGTAATCCTTAATTTCTTTAGCCATATTCCTAACTCTTGTCCATAGTACAATATTATGTGCATGAGAAGGGAGTAATGTTTAAATTACATTGTGGGAGATCCATTCTTGATGGCCATTAGCCCTGAGTCAATCCCTCTAGAAATGTGTGAAGCATAGTCAAAAGGTCTTACATTGTGACATTGTATGTCTGCAACAATCACCGTTTTCCCTATAGATATAAATTCAGAGACCTATGTTCCCATTATTTGACCCACTGAGAAGTAAGTATGTTTCAAATAGGGCTCAAACAAATCAACATGAAAGGGAGGTCCATCACCATCCTCAAGTGGTACTAGGTATCTATCTTTTTTGGGCCTATGTAACAGCCTCCATCCTTTGTAGGTAGTATCCATACTCCAGTACTCCTTTTCCAGATCCTCATGCACTATGGATTGATCACATGAGTCATCTAGGTTGAAAACTTCACCAAGTGCAATTTTTTATATATGTATGAAAGGATTTCCTTCTAGGTTGCATATAGCTCTAAGGTTTAGGTTATAATGTTTGGCCAGAAGTTTTATGAGCTCTACATTCACAAAGACATTGGGAACAACCAGCTTTCGCAAATTGAAATTCCAGGTGTTACAGACTGGTTCAAATCTACTTCTTTGACAATAATGAAATATGAACAATTCATATCCCCTAATGGGAGTCCACACATCACCTACATGTTTTCATTTATCTTCTAACCTTTCTACATCAACACTTAATTATGCAGACCTTCTAGCTTTTGGTCTAGAACTAGGCAATTGATCAATGAGGTCTTGGTTTAATTTTCATTCTTTTTTTTTCAATTCCAACCCCATTTCAATTTTTTGTTTCTTACTCTTGGAATGGCTACTTTCACCTTGTTGCTTCCTATTTTTGTTTTTTCAGAACTTGAACCTTCCATTCTAATTCTTTGCAAGGTGGAATAATTGAATCAATTGCAGGGATACTTTGTATGATTACTTGTATGTCTTTGGCCATACTGAATTCCTTGACTTCCGCTCGATCTCCTATCCTTATTTGTTGCAACTTCTGAAAATTATCTTGGTTCAATCTCTTTTCAATCAGAAATATTCACATAAGTTTCATTCATGTGGCCATTAATGTCTGCAACTGGAAAGGAATGCAATAGGTTTTTTGAATTTTGAAATGTTAGAGCAATACAATAACATTTCATCGATGAAATCCCTTTAGTCTCAGGATGATCTGTGTGCTTTATTTGGTGCCACCTTTGTTTATACGTTCATAATTGATCACCAAGACATAATTGAATGTCCCTTTGATATGAAGTGTCCTTTTGGTTCTCATATTTAGTTGGGTAGACCACTTTAATACTCTCACCAATATTGTACAAATTCATTTTCTCTTTCTTATCAACTTCTATTATTTCAGGGAGAGCATTATGCTGTTTACCCGATATCAAGGTGGTCTGGACCATTAGAAATCCCTTTAATCATCACCCAATTTGTTTCCAATAAATATTCATCATTCCATGTTACCATCGAGCTGACATGTACCATCGTTGAGAGAATAGAATGCCCTTCTGATGTACTTGGTCTCCTTGATGTATTTCCTATACCACTTTGTTTGTTGGGATAAGTCGGTGAGACTTTCCTCAAAAAATTCTCTCATTGGCGTAACCCACATGGTTAGAGAGATCTGAGGGACTTACTTCAATCATACATGTCTCTCAGATACATTTGTTCTCCTATTATGGTGAAAGTATATATGTTTCTTCCCGATGAGGTCTCCATTAGTGTGATGCATGAGCTCGGTGTGATTTGAAAATTTCCCTCTAACCAATCTGCTTTTGCTGATAAGTTTTCATTGGTGAAATGTTATGCACTATCTTCCCAATCGTGCATACTTGTTATCTTTGGGGTCTTTGATCATTGTAACTCTATTCAACTCTTCCTAATATGTAGAAAAAATTCAAATTAAGGGCTATGACTTGTTGATCGGAAAGACATGCACATGATCTTCTTGATCAAGATCAATTGTTCTTATAGTTTTTGTTCAACTATGATCAAGGGGATGCTTATGTGTCAAAGGCAATATTAATGGGATCATGGGTTATGAAATGGATCTAGTCATATGAATTTATACACTTTATGAAATCAAATGCAAAAAAAAATGAATAGGATTTTTAGTCCTAATAGGTTCCATAGGCTCGGGCCAAAAGTATGTTGCAAGAATGGAAAGCTTGAAGGTGTTTTCATTGATGTCAACCAGTCAACTAGTTATTCACTAGTTTCTATTAGTTTTATATGTTGAGGATATTGAGAAAATTGTAATAATGATATGTTGTAGGTGTTCAGTGCTTGCTCCAATTTTTGGTCTCGATATATGATCATGTGGTTGTACGATTTAGATATGTTGTTCATTGTTGTGAGAAGGTACTATATTTATATTTTTGGTTACTAGTTTGTTGTATAGTGCAAGTTGTATTCACCAGTTGAAAACTAAGTATTTCTATGTTTCTAGTTGAGGTATGAGAGAAATGGTGTTGGTCTATATTTCTTGTTGATGGTGTCTTATGATGTGTTGTTATAAATATGAGTTTCCCTAATTGTATTGAAGTTAATTTCGGCATTTGGAAAGCTTGTTCTTAATGGTTCTATGTGTCTTACATTCTTGGTTTTTGGTTTGTTGTATAGTGTGAGTTGTGTTCACCAGTTGTTAGAAGGTGGTATATTTAGATTCTTGGTTTCTAGTTCATTGTACAGTGTAAGTTGTGTTCATCAGTTGTGAACTAAAAATTTTATATGTTTCTGGTTGAGGTTTGTGAGAAATGGTGTTGGTCAAAATTTCTCTTTGATAAATTCTTATGATGTGTGGTTCTAAAGATGAGTTTCCCTGATTGTATTGAAGTTAATTTTGACATTTGGAAAGTTTGTGCTTAATGGTTCTATGTGTTTTACACTGGTGTTTCTGACCTTGTGTGAAATACTAATTTTGAAAATGATGAAGTGTGTTGGATCTATTTGGGTCCCTATGAAGCATGTGTTTGGGTCTCCCTCATTCTAATCCCTTCCTAGGATGTTTTGGCGCAAAATTAATTTGAATTTGGATTTGGATAGCCAACTTTTGATATATTTGAAAGTTGAAGGGTATGTGTAGGATCATCATGGAAAAAACGGGCCCTTAAGTGGCAAAAAAAATAGAAAAATCAGAGTTAGGCAACTTGACATAAAAATTTGAATAAGTTATCTATATTAGTTCAAAAATATGTAAGAATAGAATCTGTAGAAAATTGAATGTAGTTTCTAAACTACTAGGTTTATTTAAAAAAAATAAAATCTATTTGGTGAAAATTTGAAATTTCAATGCGAGTACTTAAATTTAGGAAAAAAAAGAAGTAGGTGTAACCACCTAACCATAATAAAATGATAATATTTTTTTATAATATTTTAGAAATAAGTAGAGGACTCATGTCCGGATGTGATGCATATTTTTTTGTAATTTTTTTCCAAGTAAATAATTAATTATAAATTTTTTATTACAACTTTTAAAAATATAAAAACTCGTATGTCTAACCACCTTAACTTGGTCAAAACTTCATGAAATTCAATTTTTCTTTTTTTAATCCTATTGTATGTGAATCATAGAATGTGATGCATGCTTTGGATTCAAAAAATGTGATACCGTTTGAAAGCTATAAATGTTTTTCAATCAGCCTATCAATCAAGACTTTAGTCATAATTCAAATATAAAATTAATAATAATTATTTATTAAATTCAAAGTAAAGCATAATTTATATTGGTGGAAAGATGAGGATCTCCTTTAAAAACCCTTTTCATTTCATGAATTTTGGGTAAAAAAAGGTCGTCAGCCACATACCCTACAAATACCCATCATATCTCCACTTTTTGGCCCATCATGATCCTGCACATACCCTAAAGTGGTATAAATACAAGATGAGTTAGTAATGGTAAATATACACGAGAGAAGAATAAGTGTGATAAGAGAAAAGAGAAAGTTTAGTTCTATGCGACATTGATGATATTTAGTAAGTGTGTGTGTTGAGAGTGTAGGAGATCGGTGCAAAGATTAATGTTGAGTTTCTAGATGCAGTGAGTAGAAGGTGAACTCTAGATTATTCATGCAAGTTGATTGAGTGATTGTGGTGGAATCCTTTGTTGCATTTTGATTATAGTTTCTCTATAACAAGTCTTGTTTGTCTTATTTGTATCTCTGTGGAAGTGAGCCCTTTGAGTTATAGCCTTGTTGGATAGTGAGTCCTTGTTCTAGATAGTGAGTCCTTATTTCAAGTAGTGGGCCTCTTTATGATTAGTTTTGATATTCTCTATAGTGTGGGTTAATCCTCACTGCGGTTTTTCCCTCATTGGGTTTTCCACATAAATCTGGTGTTATTTTGTTTATGTGTTGGATTTGAGTTTCTGCATTGGCATTTGATGATTAATCATTTTAGTAGTATTAAGTATTAGTTCTAGTGATTGAATTAAAGGTTTAATTCTGTGACAATTGATTCACCCCCCTCTAAGTTGTCCTATTCAAAAATTGGTATCAAAGCACAAGGTTCCTTAGTGAAGAGCTTAACTACTTGAGGAAGGTTTGGGATGCTGGGAAAATGGTTTTTGATTATCTGAGGTTTAATGGAACTAAATATGGTATCTAAAAAGTATTGATTGAAGAATATCTAGAGTATTCTGGATATGATGTGGAGAAAGCTTACAAAAATATTTACACTCCTACTAATCGTCCAAGTACTCCTAAAGAGATAAAAGCACCTGAAGCAAAAAATTAGGTGAAGTTCATCTTGAAGAATAGTCTGGTACATTCCAAGTTGATTAAGGTTTATAATTTGAAAACAACTAAGTTTGGGATGCTTTGGAAAGAGCATATGATGGTGAGGAAAGAGTTACAGAAGAAAAATTATAGAACTTGGAAACATAGTTTGATCTTCTACATATTTCTAAAGATGATAATATTAAAGCTTATGTACAAATATTGGATGAGATGGTGACAAGAATGAGAGGACTTGGTGCCACTATAGATGAAACCAGTATTGTAAATAAGATTTTGAGAACTCTTCCTAATGCTTATAGTGAGAAAATGAGTGCTATTGAGTAGACTATAGGTTATAAGACCTATACTAAGGATATACTATTGGGATTTTTGACATCTTATGAGATGAGGAAGACAAGTCTAAGGAATGGGTGTAAATTAGAGTCTACTTTTGAAGCTATAAAAGTTGAAGATCTGGATGAAGAAAAAATTGATGAAATAGAAGCTAACTTTGTAAGAAGAATGAGGAAAGGATTTGGTAAGTATGAAGGTAAGTTTCTCTTTAAAATCTTTAGTTGTGGAGAAATAGGTCATTATGTTGCAAAGTGTCTAGAAAGATCTAAAAGAAATAAACAAAGATATGAGAAAGAAAAGAAAGGTATGAAGATTAACAAAGCTTATTATGTGAATGAGAATGCTAGTATATCTAAAGAGGATTTAGAATATGAAGATCCTCATGACTATGAATTCATTTTCTTGGTGATTAAGGATGAACCTACTTCTGCTAATTCTTTAAGATAGGTAAAAGAAATCCCTTTGGAGAAGGAGAAAAAATGAAGGTATGGTTATCTCTACCTTGCATGCTAAACAAGAAAATAATTTTTGAGTAGTTGATAGTGGTTTTTCACATCACATGATTGGTGATAAGAGTAAGTTTGTTAAGCTTGAAAAATATGATGGAGGCTTGGTTATGTTTGGAGATGATACTGGTGCTAAAATATGTGAGATAGGTTCAGTGTGTTTTGATGGAAAACATCATACTGACGATGTCTACTATGTTAAGGGTTTACAACATAATTTGTTGAGTGTTGGTCAGATGTGAAAAAATGGATATGATCTTGTGTTTAAGGATGAGAGATGTGAGATTTGGAAAGGATTTGGAACATTGATTGCTATGGGAAATAAATCTGAAGGGAATATCTATCAACTTAAGGGTGCTGATATACAATGTTTTATGACTCAGATTAATGGCAGTTACTTATGGCATTGGAGAATGTGTCACATGAATTTTGATAACTTGGAAAGAATCAATGTAGATCAGGACGTGAGAGATTTATTGAGAATTGAAAAGCCTATTAATTCTATTTGCAGGAATTGTCACTTTGGGAAGCAAGTGAGAAATCATTACAGATCGAAGGAACAATCCACTATTGTTCTATTGGATTTAGTTCACAAAGATGTTTTGGTCCTATAAGAGTAAGAACTCCTCTTGGTGAAAGCTACTTTATGCTTTTAATTGATGATTATTCTAGATATACATGGGTTACATTTCTTGGAGAGAAATTAGATGCATTAGATAGATTCAAGCCATTCAAAGCTATGGTTGAAAATGAAATGAATTTGAAGATAAAATTCTTAAGATCTAAGAGAGGTGGAGAATTCACCTACCATGAGTTTAAAATGTTTTGTGAAGTGCATGGAATAAAGAGACAGTTATCTACCCCAAGAATTCCTTAGCAAAATGGAGTTGTTGAAAGGAAAATAGAACAATTCAAGAGACTACTAGATCAATGATTATTGAGGCTGGTTTATGAGAAGTTTTTTGGAAAGAAGCTATTCATATTTTTTTTTATGTATTCAATCGAGTTCAAGAAAGAGAAAAAAATACAAAGACTCCCTACGAGCTATGGCATGGAAGAATTCCTACCATCATACATTTCAAAGTATTTGGAAGAAAATTCTATATTAGAAGAGATGAGGAAACTTTTGGTAAGTTTGATGCAAGGAGTGATGAAGGAATTTTTCTTGGATATTCTACTAATAGCAGGGCATATATATGTTTCAATAAAAGATTGAGAAATATTGTAGAGAGCTCGAATGTGAAGGTTGATGAGACAATGAAGAATCCTATTGACATTGACAAATATGTATCTGATGAGCATGATTGTGTAAGAATAGAAGAGGTTGTGGAAGAATAGGAAAAATATGAGCAAGGGAAGTAGGATAAACAAAATGAAATGGAAGAAGATGATCTAATAATGTCCCCTAAGACACTAAAATATGTACAAAAGAATCATTTAGAAAGTGAGATTATTGGAGACAAGACAAAAGGAGTGTTGACTAGAAGTAGAGCTGCTACTGAAGTAAATCTATGTTTACTTTCTGAGATTAAACCGAAGACTATAGGTGAAGCTTGTAAAGAAAAACATTGGAAGGAAGAAATGAATGAACTTATGCAGATTGAGAAGAATCAAACTTGGGAATTAGTCCCAATATCAGTAGACAAAAACATCATTGGATCAAAATGGGTATTTAGAAATAAGTTGAATGAGAATGGAAAAGTTAGAAAAAAAGTGAGGCTTGTGTGTAAACACTACTCATAGGTAGAAGGAATAGATTTTTGGGAAAAAATTTCTCCGGTATCAAGAATGGAAGCTATAAGGATGTTCTTGGCATTTGTTTCTCATAAAGACTTTAAGGTCTATCAAATGGATGTCAAGTCACCATTTTTGAATGGTGAACTAGAAGAGGAAGTCTATATGGAACAACCAAAAGGATTTTAGTTGATAGATTAATCGGATATTGTGGGCAGATTGAAGAAAGCTTTATATGGGTTGAGGAAATCTCCTAGAGCATGGTATGAGAGGTTAGATAAGTATTTGATTCAGAAAGGCTTTAACAAAGGTATGACATATAGTAATTTGTACTTTAATATTACAAATGATAAAATATTGATTGTAGTAGTGTATGTTGATGACATTATTTTTGGAGGGAATAAAAATATGTACGAGAGGTTTGTGGAAGAAATCCAGATAGAATTTGAAATGTCTATGTTTGGGGAGATGAATTTATTTCTTGGGCTATAGATTAATCAAACAAAGAAGGGAATTTTCATTTCACAATATAAGTATGTGAGAGAAATGTTCCAAAATAGTAAGTACTCCTATGGTGATTGGATGCAAATTGGGAAAAGTTGATGATTCACCGAAGGCTGATTAGAGAAAGTATAGATCTATGATTAGTGGAATACTATACTTCATTGCTACTAGACCAAATATAATGCATGATTTCTATCTTGTGGCTAGATTTCAAGAAGACCCTAAGGAAATGCATGTTGCAACTATTAAAATAATTTTTAGATATTTGAATGGCACTCTAGATTATGGATGGTGGTATCCTTGAGATACTGATTTTACACTTAGTGCCTATACAAATGTAGATTGGGTTGTATGTGTAGATGATATGAAAAGTACAAGTGGTGGTGCATTCTTTCTTGGATGCAAATTTGTGGCATGGTTGAGTAAGAAGCAAGATGCAGTCTCCTTGTCTATTGTTGAAGCTGACTATATTGCTACTGCATCTTGTTGTACACAAGTTTTATGGATGAAACAAACTTTAAAAGATATCATAGTAGTATATGATGACCCCATTTCTATTTTCTATGGTAATACAATTGCAATTAATATTTCAAAGAATCCTATCATGCATTCGAGGATGAAGCATATATCTATCATATATCATTTCTTGAGAGAGAGGGTCATGGAGAATGAAGTAAATCTTTAGTATGTTATGATGAAAGATTAGGTTGCTGATATTTTCATGTAGGCTATTCCTAAAGATACTTTTGAGTATCTTTAGGAGAATTTGGGGGTTATTTCTCATCCTTTATTGAACTAGATGTATATGGAGATGCATTAGCCTTATGGATCTATCTGGATCTATCTTTTTTTGGGATAATGTTTTGGTGGATACCTCTCAAGGGGAGCAGGTAGTATCATGTATTGTCATTATGAGTATTTTGATTTCATGTCAAAGGAGAAATCAATTGAAAGTATTCTTTTTCCTTTTCCATTGATGTCAAAGGGGGAGAAGATGCATGTGAAAAAGGAAAGAAATATTGGGAAAAGAAGCATATGAAAGGAAAAGGAATTATCTCCTAAGAGGAAGAAACCAAAAAGTGTATTCAGAGCTTGTATGTTGTCTTTGATGGTTTTTCACATCATGTGCTTCCATCAATGACAAAGGGGGATATTTTTGCAAGAATGGAAAGATTGAAGGTGTTTTCATTGATGTCAACTAGTCAGCTGGTTATTCACTAGTTGTTGTTGGCTATATATGTTGAGGATATTGAGAAAATTGTAATAAAGATATGTTGTAGGTGTTCAATGGTTGCTCTAGTTTTTTATCTAGATATGCTCATGTGGTTGTGTGATCTAGATATGTTGTTAATTGTTGTGAGAAGGTACTATATTTATATTTTTGGTTGCTAGTTTGTTGTACAATGAAAATTGTGTTCACCAGTTGCAAACTAAGGATTTCTATATTTTTGGTTGAGGTCTGAGAGAAATAGTGTTGGTCCAAATTTCTCTTTGATGGTGTCTTATGATGTGTTGTTATAAATATGATTTTCCTTGATTTTTTTTATTCAATACATTATTGTCTTAGAGGTAAAATGGGATAACAAAAGAAAAGATGTTCTTGAAAGCATGTGGGATGATCTGATGAAAAAGAGATTTGAGGTTGTTGTGTTTGAAGAAAAGATTAGAAGTGTAGCATCTAATAAGATTCGGTCTTCCTTGACCCTTGATGATCTGAAATCTCTGAAGAAGATCTATGTTGAAATGTTTCAGATGAAGAGTAGAGTGAATATGTTGATGACAAGAAATAAGAAATTGACAAAGAAAGGAAACAAGAAAGGTAATCTGGGAGACAACATAAAATTATGGTATACTCAAAATTGATAATGATGTCACTACTAAAAATGCTGAGGAAAATGTTTCTCTGGGTATAGGTAATGAAGGAATTCCTGATAATTTTGATGTTGAAATTAATATTGGTGATGAAGTTAATGAGCAGAATGAAGGAGAAGTTGAGCCTGAGGTGCATAATGATGCTCCATCGAAGCAAACTGAAGAAGAAGAAGGTAGTAATAGGGAAGGAAATGTTGAAGAGGAAGGATAGGAAAATGAAGAAGGTCAAGATAATCCTAAAGAAGAGCAGAATAAAGATGAAAAAGATGGAAATGAGGAAGAGGACAATAATGACAAAGATAATGATAAAGATAAAGATAAAGATGAAGGTGAAAGTGAAAAGGATGAAAAGAAAGAGGAAGAAGAAGAAGAGGTAGTAGAGGAAGATGAAGAAAATGAAAAAAGAGAGGAAGAAAAGGTCATGGAATCTTCCAAGAAAAATGTAGAAGAAAAACAGATTGTAAAATCACTGAAGCATCCCAGTGATTCATCCTCTGGTGGTGATGTACTGAAAGGTTTGTTATATATGAAAATTATATTTTAACTAATTATACCCCATGAAATTTTGAAACTCCTATGATTGAGGGATTTTTTGATGTGGAAAAGATGTCTCCAATACATAAAGTTGTGTGGGATCATGCAATGCAAGCATCTAGAAGAAAGGAAATTATTGAAGCACATCAAAAGGGAATGAAACTGATAGAAGATGCTCTAAAAGCTTTGCAAGAAGCTATACCTGGTGCATCCATTGATACATCCCTTGCCCCTATTGAAAATATAAGATTATTGTTAGAATCTTTCAAGGAGTATTCCTCTAGGATTAACGAAAAGACAAGACAAGAGATAGAAGAAAATTTGGTAGAGAAAAGGTTGTTGGATTTACATGATAGATGTGCTCTTGCACATTCTTGTGTCGAAAAGTGTCTAGAAGCGATGAAGGTTTGTGAGTCAAAGGAAGATGTTCTCTCTTATTGCTTGAAGTGGTCGGATGCCACTCAAAATATCAAGATTGTTACGAATTCAATTGAGTCTCAGTTGTCTACCATTTTTGGTACTTATAGTGTATCTAAAGATAAAGATAGATCAATATGGAAGCCCATCACTGCACACAGAGAAAATTTATTTTCCTTGCACAAACAGAAGGAAGAAATTATTAGAAAATTTAGTCAATTAAGTGACATTGTAATAATGAAATACACTCTAGTTGGAGAGGCTCTAGCTTCCTCTGGAAGGCTTGAGAAGATCCTGATTCCTGATACTCCAAATGGTGTTGAAGAAACTTTGATAGAGCTGGAATCTCTGAATAAGATGTTGATTGCAGAAAAGGATGGTTGGGAAAATGGAAAAAACTATCTGGGAAGGTATTCTGAAGGAGCTTCAAGGCTCATCATCTTCCAGTTGATATATATTTCTTTGTTTTCTTTGCTTTAATTTTTTTTAGTTGTTCATGGAACACCCTTTTTCCTTGATGTCAAAGGGGGAGTGAAGTGGTGAAATGTTGGCGTTAGGGAGAGAAGTATTGTAAATAGAGAACTCTGTAAATATTCTTTTTGGTTTTGGCACATGTTTCCATCAATGAAAAAGGGGGAAATTGTTGGAAAATGAAGAATAACATCTCATTTTGTTACCTTTCAGTTGTCATTGATGTCACCATGATATATGAGTTGCAACTACAAGATCAAGACTAAAGTTACTTCAGTATTCTAGTTAGGTATCTGAACTGGTATTTTTCTTACATCCTCTAGTATTTTGGTTTTCATTTGTTCTCTAGTGATCACTGTTGCTTGCAATTTTCGGAAATGGTTTATAGGCATGAAAACCATTTCATACAAGATATCATGTATCGAGTTGTTCATATGGTGTCACATTGGTGTTTTGCAATTATGTTTTTTTGGTCCATCTCTAGCCGACTTGATGGATGTATTGTGTAAATGAACTTTTGCTATGCGGACATATGTGTGACCTATTTTAGGTATGTGCCAACTTGTTGAATTGTGTATGTTATCTTTCTCAAATATTGAGGCTAACAATTGATGAGAAGTGCTTCTAATTAGGCTGACCTAATTGATTCTTGCAAAGAGATTGGGTATATATATCAGACAGTTTTTGGAGAAGTGAAGTGATGATGCAAAGTAGTGCGAACATGTTGAAGTGTGTCAAGTCTATTTATTAAGCCTTATTTGGAACTATATTTGCACTCATTAGGTGTACTTTGTTAGTTCATTTTTTGGATGAAATCCATTCAATCATTGTAATTATATAGACAATGAGCCTTTGTTTTGGACGGTGAGTCCTCGTAGTGAGCCACCCATTTTGTAATAATTTATAACCAGTTATACTATATTGTGAGCTAACACTCATCGTGGATTTTCCTATTTTGGGTTTTCCATGTAAAAATTTTGGTTTTCATGTGTCTTGTGTTTCCATGCTCTCATAATGCTCTTATTTATCTTTGTTATTGTATGCATTGGAATAGTTGGACTACATCTGATCATAAAATCTAAGAAGATATTGATTAACCCCCCATTTCAGTATCTTGGACTTTCAACACTTTTGTTATAAACTCATGTTGACCTTTTACACCTAGTTATTCTTTTGTACCTAGGTTAAAGGTGTTAATGTCCCCATTCTTTGTTTTACCTAGGGGTGATGCCTTTTTTATGAATAACTTTAATTCATGTGTTGAATTATCATCACTTAAATCTTTACATCACTCATCACTAAATTTATGTTTCTTATCTTCCCATTTTTGTAATCATTGATGGACTCCTTTTTCTTGCATCACATGCATTTCTTATCACTACAAGTATTTTTCCTATCATAACATTTGTATGATGAATGATGGCTAGTTATTTCCTTTGCATTGCTAACATCTTGTGCATCACTTAAGTTGTTTCTCCCACTTAATCCTTTCCATGACATGCAATGAAATCTTGCATACCTTTCACATTGCATGGACTCTTTGCATCACTAAAAATTTTCTATAGCCTAAATCATTACAGTGATGAGTGATGGCTGATGGGAGAATATTCTTGTGAATATTATTTGCATCAGAGGAACTCTTTGCATCTCAATTTCATATTCTATCGGTGGGTGCCTTTTTGTGATGAGAGATGAAGAGATGAGATTAAAAAATGAACATCCAATGGTTTTGGTTACATTGTTCCCTTGCTTCACATCATTTTTGTTGAGAAAGGTGGTGGAGTGGTTTGCACGATGTGTGACGAATGACCCAGATTTAAGAAGAAGATCGACAACTATGTTTTAAACCTTCATTGGGAATTCAATCTCGTCCCTTCATCTTGAATCTAATGATCAGTATTCAAACATAAATGGCTAGCTGCCTCATTTCATGAGTAAAGAAAAAAATTAATGGTGCATCTACATTTTAGCTACCAGATCAAATCAGAATGGCTCCAAATTGAATTTTGGTGCATCTTCTAGGACAAATTGATTGTTGAGTGGCACCATTTATTCCTCGATGTGTTGCAAAGATCAATGTTATTTTCAAGGTATGTTTTTCCTAATTTATATAATGGATTCATGAATTCCATCATGATGGAGTGTGCTCAAGGTGTCAGGAGCCTTTATGGTTGGTTTTTTCTCAATTTTTGGGGCAGGGGGAGGAAGTTTCAAATGTTTGTAATCAGATCACATTTAATCTCCTTTGTAACTCTAATTGAGTTAGGGTTAGGGTTTGAATTTGAATTGGATTTATGCATATGCTATGAAGGAAAATTTTTTTGTCTTATTTTTCATTTGGAATTCTGCTCTCTAACCTGAGGTGTTTGGTGTAGTGTTTCCCTTCCACAATTATGTTTTCTAGTTTTCTGTAAGACTTTGATTTAGTCAAATTGAATAGGGTAAGTCCTTATGGAATAGATAGGGAATGCTTTAAGCTATGCTCTATAATAACAATAGATTATTACAATGCACATTGTATTTTGTCTCAAATCTAAATGTCAATCTGTCATGTTCTCCAAATATTGTATACATTATCTTTTGAATCAAAGTAATCAAGGGTTATTTTGATTCTTCAAGCACATTTGTTTCTTGAATATTTATGTTATTTCCTATCATTCAGGGAGTGGTGTAATTGCTTTCATATAGATAGTGGAGGTATTGTTGTTGTAATGTTGATTAATGAGTAATGTGATGGTGTTGTCCTTTTGTTGGTTTCTTGCTGCAAAGTAGTAGGGTTATGAGAAGCCACAGTTGGTTTGTTGTAGGATTTTATTTCATTCCTAACTCTGTATGGATTAGGAATTTTTCAAGGAAACTCACAAAGTTGAAGCTAGGGAAGAATCAAAACCTTTAAATAAAAAACATTTCCCTACTTTCTTAGTTTAGATTTTCTTTCATGTTTCCTATTTGTCTTTTCCACACTACCAAAAGTCATTGATAACACAAAAGGTTGCGTAGATGATTTAGCCCATCAAAGGCCATCCACCATCATAGTGTGATGATCTACTTTAACATATAGGGATACCCCCTTGGTACTGTAGAGCCTAAAGTGCAGAGGAGAAACTTTTCAATCATCTCCTGTTCGTTGGCCACTAAGTTAGGGTCTCTAATCATAATGAGTAGCTAACCTTTAGGAGAAACTAGACCATCAGCTAGAAACACCAATAGATTTGAGACTCTTTCAGGGATAAGTACATGAATCTTTGGTGAGCAACTAAAAAATATGCTTTTCCTATTTGCAAGCCACATGAAGTGGTGATTCCATTGAGGAAGATATAGATATATCTATTTGGGAGTTTCATGAAATTCACTAATTTGAATTTTTGGGTTAGATGATTCAAAGGGACTTGCATACTTCAATAGGGAGATTGTTGCAACATTTATGATGTGTTCTTCAATTCTTGTACTCTATTGGTCGAGATAACTCAGAAATACCTAGATCTTGGAAGGAGTTCTTTGCTTCTTGAAGATCTTTTCCTCTTTCAAAGAGGTGGTGACTACAATATTTTTACATCATCATAAGGTTTGGTTGTAGCATTTTTCAAGTATAAGGTTTGCAATAAATTTCTAGTAAATATTGTCCCTTATTTAATGCTTTAAGGTGCTAGTTGAAAAGGGAATTGAGAAATTAGATATTCTAAAGTAGATAGTTGTAGAAGGTTATATATTATTTTTCATAAATATATAACCAAATGGGTTCCCCCTCTACAAGCTATTCTACCATGACTGAACCACAATCATATCCTCAAAGGAAACCTTTTTCTTTTGAGATGTATAACCTTCTATATTTTAGTAAAATCCATGGTTATCCACACATTATTCCTAGATAGATAAAGGAATATTTTCATAATTTTAGAGATGGTTTAGAAGAATCAACATCAAGATATTTGCAGGATTTCACTAATTTGATGGTTAAATGTTAGATAGTACAAGAAGATGTCATGAAATATTTTGTAATAACTTTATAAAATAATGCTAAGGATTGGTTTTTTAATCTTCCTCTACATTCTATTTGTTCATGGCATGGGTTTAAAGAGATATTCATGTATCAATTTGGTGAAGTGGATAATGAATGTTTTTTCAATGGTAGTTTTCTGCACAATTAGGAAAATGAAAAAGAATATGAATATGAGGTTGAAAATTTCTCACCTCTAGATGCATCATGGAACTTAGAAAGATATGAGGATGAATCCCCATCTAAATTTCATGATAAAGTCATGGAATGTAACTTATTTGCTATACTAGAAATAGATAGGCTAGATGAATCAACATTTGTTGATTTATTTTGTCAAAGACTTGAACCGGGTATGAGTACAATGCCACAAAGATGAAATTCTTCCAAAGTTAGAGAGATTTGTAGTTGGATTTCAATGATTGATAGCTTGATAGGGAAATATGGAGATATTTTCTTATCTAATTTATGTGATGGTAATTAATATAGGTTGATCCAATGGAACTGGATGGTATAGTGGAAGACAAAAGTGATGCATCTTGTAGTGGTGAAGGTTCTACTTTTGAGTAGCTTGTACAAGAATTGTGTGTAGATGAGGGTTGTTATAATAGCTACCAAAATGTAAGGTATGATGAAGTGATAGAAAAAAATGATGTCATACCTTTTGTAGATGTTGAAACAATAGTGGTCAAGATTCTTCTCTCTACATCAGAGGAATGCGACAGTATGTGTGGTGATTTTCGACGAGAAGAAAGTAGCAATGATGAATCTAATGATGATTTCTAGTTTGAAAGTGTGGGATATGGCTCTGCTGATTGTTACAATAGTATGGAAGAAGAAGAAGATATGTGTGCCAAAGATTCATTAGATGAATCGTGTTAGATAGCTAATTGTGATGGGCATGCATATGATGGTGATACAAGTGATGAAAAAGAAGCTTCTTCCTTGTTTGATTTCTCACCTTCTTATATCCCTTGTTTTGGTTTTGAAGTTATCACTAATTTTTTGCATGAGGATAGCATATATGTAGCTGTATGTGATGATAAAAATGGAAAGATAAATTTTAGTACAACTGAAGATGCTATTTATGATGAGTTTACATTTATGGAATATGATTGTGTGAATCATATGGATGCTTATGAAAACTTGTTTTCAGGGGGTGCAACTCATATTCTTCCTCATGAGCATTGGACTTAAAATTGGTCATGGAAGAATAGTGTTGCTGAGGTAAGTTCCATAGATGTGTGTCATGATTTTTACTTTTGTGATACATATGCCTCAACAAATTATGAAGAGGTTGAAGAAGAGAGACAATTTCAAGAGTATATCTCTTTACATAAAATTCCACATGATTCAAATGGATGTGTTAATAAGGTTTGAATCAACATTGAGGACTCCAAGCATGCTACTTGTAGTTTTGATGAGGAGCAATAGGGTAGTAAATTTTTGGCTACTCATATCCCTTGTGTGCCCGAGCTTCAAATTTTTTAGTTTGACTTTTCTGAGGATGAATTTCCCTTTGCATATTAGCATAATGAGATGGCATATTTTTCTTCTCCATGTGAATTGGAGGCATTTTATTTCCACCTTGATTCATATGAGGGGGTCATCAGATATGAGGAAACTGTGGTTTTGTATGGTGTTGATCAATGTTATTAGTTTTTGTCACTTGCTACAAAATTATAAAATGCAATGGGTGGTAGTGAGGTGACCTATATGATGTTGTTACCATGTAACAACAAAGCCAAACATGGAGTAATTTCTCACTTGTTCAAAGTAAACCTAGCATTTTTTTTCTAGGAAAGAGGCTACTTGTGCTACTATGGTGTGACATAAACAATTATTAGTTGAAGGAGATCATCTCCTTTATTAGATTGGTGTTTGATAGGGGTAAGTGTTGAATTCCCTTTTACATTTGGTTGCTTGGGGCTATCAAATAAGGTTTGAAAGATTAGGTTGACTTCGTGGCCCAAATGGTTGGCATGATTTGCTTCCCCAAAGATTTGAATTCTCTCTCTATTCCTCCTAAACAAATTTCCCCAACTAGATCCACTAATGATACTTGCAAAATCCACAAACACTTTTAAAATTTTGATGTCTTTAGGGTTCTGAATTGGTAGGATATGGCTTCCAAAACCCTTATGTGCTTAAAACCTACACCATTGAACCTGGAATGCACTTTTGTTATAAAATCATGTTGATCTTTTGTGCCTAATTAGTATTACATCCCTAAGTTAAAGGTGTTAATATCCCCCTTCTTCATTTTACCTAGGAGTGGCCCCCTTTTATGAACTTTAATTCATGTGTTGAATTTCTGCTACTTAAATCTTTACATCACTCAATGCTAAAGTTAAGTTTCCTATCCTCCCATTTATGTGATCAACAATGAACTCCTTTTGCTTGCATCACATACATCACTTATTGCTACAAGTATTTTTCCTATCATAACATTTTCATGATTAGTGATGGCTTGTTATTTCCTTCACATCACTCAGATTTTAGGAGAAGATAAACTATATTATTTAAAACCTTCATTGGAGATTTGATCCCATCCCTCCATCTTACATCTAACAACCAATATTCAAATGCAAATGGCTAGCTGCCTCATTTTGTGGGTAAAGATAAAATAGTAATTATGCATCTGCATTTCAACTATCAAATCAAATAAGAATGGCTCTAGATCAAATTTTGGTGCTTCCTCTGGTCCAAATTGATTGGGGAGTGACACAATTTATTCCTTGATGTTTTGTAGAGGTCAATGTCTTTATAAGGGTATGTTTTTTCTTGATTCTGATCGTGCATTCATGAATTCCATCAAGATGGAGTGTGCTCAAGGTGTTAGGCACCTTTATGGCCAGTTGTTGCTCTATTTTGGGTGGGGGGGGGTTTCAAATGTTTGTAATCATATAGGATTTACTCATCTTAGTAACTCTAATTGAGTTAGAGTTAGGGTTTAAATTCAAATTGGAGTTATGCCTACAATATAAAGGAAATTTTTTTTGTCTAGTTTTCATTTGGACTTTTGCTCTCCAGCCTGAAGTGTTTGGTGTAGTGTTTCCCTTCCATAATTCTATTTGATTGAGTCCAGTTGAATAGGGTAAGTCCTTATGACAAAGATATGGAATGGTTTAAGCTATGCTTTGTAATAACAAAAGATGATTGCAATACACATTGTATTTTGTCTCAAACCTAAATTGCAATCTATCATGTTCTCGAAATATTGTTCACATTATCTTTTGAATCAAAGTAATCAAGGGCTATTTTGATGCTTCAAGGACTTTTTTTTTTAATTATTTTTGTGCTTGCCTATCATTCAAGAAGTGGTGTAATAGCTTGCATATAGATAGTGGTGGTTTTTTTGTTGCAATGCATATTAATGAGTAATGTGATGATATTATCCTTTTGTTGGTTTCCTGTTGCAAGGTAGTAGGGTTATGATAAGCCATGGTTGGTTTTTTGTAGGATTTTATTTCATTCATGACGCTATATGGATTAGCAACTGGTCATGGAGATTCACAAAGTTTGAAGCTAGGGTAGAATCAAAACCTTTAAATCAAAATTATATCCTAGCTTTCTTAGTTTAGATTTTCTTTCCTGTTTCTTATTTGTCATTTCCACACTACCAGAAGTCCCTAATAACAAAGAAGGTTGTGCAGATAATTTATCCCATCAAAGGCCTTCCACCATCATAGTGTGATGATCATCTTTAACATATAGGGATATCCCCCCTTGGTCTTGCCAAGCCTAAAGTGCAGAGGAGAAGTTTTCCAATCATCTCCTATTCATTGGCCACTAACTTAGGGTTTCTAAGCATAAGGAGTAGCTACCCATTAGGATAAACTAGAACATCAGCTAGAAACACCAACATAAGGAGTAGCTAATCTTTAGAAAAACCTAGATAATTGGTTGGAAACACCAATAGGTGCTATGGTGCTTGATAAGGGTGTTTATATTGGCACTCTATATAAGCTAGATGCATGCAAAATTTAGTGCAATATTACTTTAGTGAAGTCCAAGAAAAGGGCTTTTGATTCCATCCTCACCATCAGATTGAGTAGAGAAGAAGAATGTGGTGTCTACATTTGATGGATGTGCTTTATGGGTACCTAAGGGTGCCAATGGTTTGGAGATGAATCTCCTAGCATATTTTTACAAAAAATACTTGGCCATACTAGTGAGAAGGTTGTTAGAGGCCTAAAAAATAAGAGCCTCATTGAAGGCCTTCATGATTGTAATCTTGAGTTCATTTTTTGTAAAAATTTTATATATGGAAAGCAACACCATGTGTCTTTTTATTCTAGTTCTCATAAATCTTTAGGGGTTTTGGATTATGTGCATTCTTGTGTACTTGGTCTCATGTATGTTCCTTTGTTAAATATATTTGTGTACTTTGTCTTATTCATAGATGACTATTATAAAAGGACATATGTATATTTCCATAAAAGCAAATATTATTTTTTTAGTCTTTTTAAGGATTTCAAGTCCTTGGTTGAAAACTAAACTAGTAGAAAATTCAAATGCTTGAGGATGGATAATGGTGGTGAGTTTTATTCAACAAAATTTGATTGGTTCTATAAGGACCATGGGATTGAGAGATACAAGACAAATCCATATAGCCCATAGAGAAACAAAGTTCAAAAATACTAAAAAATTATTTGATGGAGAGGGATGAAGTATGATAAGTGGTGTTGTCCTTGAAAAAAAGTTCTAGGCTGAAGTTGTTGCTACTACATGTTACCTTATTAATAGGTGTCCTACTTTGGTTCTTATAAAAAATACACCTATTGAGACATGGTCTGGAAAGAATCCTTTGATGAGACGTCTCAAATTCTTCCATTGTGAGGCATATTCTCATGTGCCTAATGTGAAGAGATCTAAGTTGGAGAACAAGGAAATGAAATGTGTTGGAACTATTAAAATCTGATATTTTCATAGATTTTCCATTCATATTTTTCCAAATAAGTTATATCTTGAACACTTTCTTGCCATATTTCCCCATTGATTCCATCATGTCATGCATTTTTTCGCATTCTTGTCTATGTCAGCGTGACAACATTAAGGTCTCCCCAATCCACTCTTCTGCTTGTAAACATCTGAGTTGCCTATCGGCAAGATGTTTCCTGTGTCATGGCAAATGGATTTTACTCACTGGCAGTTATCGACATGACTCTCATATTGTTTCGGCGATGGAGGAAGGGTATATCGGCATAATTTTTTCACCAGGGTAAGGTCTCCCCGAATAGGTTGGGTCTCACTGACTTGCACATTTGAGGATTCATCGACAAAGCTTGGAGTTATTGGCATTTGGTCTCGGTGAGGCTTCCTTGTCTTGCTAACCGGTATGATGGATGATACACATTTCAGCATAGGTCTGGGTGTCGATGTAATGTCATGGTGAGACCTTATTGTCTCACTAACCGGCGGTGGGGAATAGACTTATCGGTGTGAGAAAAGGCTTTCCGTGTAATGTCATGGCGATCTCCATATGTCTTATCGACTTTGCGCAGGTGTACACTTCGGCCAGAGTTATAACTTTTAGGGTATGGTCATAACGAAAAGGTCGGGTCTTGCCGACAATGTTTAATAAGTGGATTTCGGCGTGATATCCATGTCATCTTGGTGAACAGGTGTGAGCTTGGGGTGCTTCTATGAGACTTATGTTTCGGTAGAAGGTCTTGGTGAATATCATTTGTCTCACCGCACAACAATATTAAGGGATGCAGTTTTCGGTGAGGGTTGGGGTTCTCGGTAAAAGTCTCGGCGAGTGACCTTCGATCTCGCCAATGGAAAATAATGAAGGATCCTTGTCGGCGTAAGATTTTCCTTGTCTCGGTGACTCAGAATGGATAGGGATTTTTGGTAAAACAAAATGAATTCTACAGGATATCTCCCCGACTCAGATCAGTCAAGGCGATGAATAGGGGAACATGGGCAGACAATGATTAACATTATAATTTCCTTTGGCATACCTTCAAGACTGTCTTGGCTAATGGTTGGTGAATAAAACAAAGATTCAAATGTTGTGGGCCAACATGTGAGATTTTCTAAAATTTCGTTGGAGGCCGACATGATTTTGCCCAATTTCTTCAGTGGCCAACATGAATTTGTAACATTTTGTTTCCTGATTGCTAGTGTATATATATGCACCCCGATTGTAATTAATCATCATCAGATTTTAGATCACATACAGTAGTTAGGAATGGCTACAGTAGAATAATTTTCTCTTATCAGAGACTATGTGCATGTTTTAAAATGGAAAATTCAATGAAAATCAACTAGTGTGGTAGGTTGTTTCTAGTGTCAATTGCATGTTGAACTTATTGAAAAGTATTGCTGAAGTTGTCTCCAATTTGGTTCTTTCTGGTTGTTTAAATTGACATAACAAGTTTATGTTTAGTTTGTCAATGGACATTTTATGTATTTGTGTGATTAATCAATTGGTTCTTTCAAGCAAAGATTAAATCCTTTTTTTGATCATAGTAATCAGGGAGATTCATCTGGATTATTAAAGTAGAGCTTAGTAGTCATAATCCTGCATTGTTTATACAAGTTATGAACATATCATATGCCTGTAATTTGATTTTCTGCCAGAATAAGTTTCCCACTTATGTTTCATTTGACTCTGCATACCCAACAAGGCACCGGTCTCTACAATTTCATCATTTGAATTCACTCAGTTTCTTTATATCCGTTAATTAAGAATTTTAGATTTTAGATTAGAAGATTGCTATCAAGTTGGATTTCGTTTGTTCACTGTCATCTGCCATTGTGAACAAATTGTGTTAAGAAGATAATCACAAGTTAAGTCTACATCATTCAGAAAGGTACACCCACGTAGGTTTGCAACACCTAAAGAGTAGAAGGTTGAGTTCTCTTGACCTTTTCTATTACCCTATAGCGTATCAAGAGATTGACAACTTCTTGAGGCATTTAGCCTACGTTTTTTAGAGCTAACAAAATGTATCTTCATTGGCTATGGAGTTAGTGTTAAAGGGTACAAGCTTTAGGATTTAGTTGTAGAGAAGGTTCTCTATAGTATAAGTTTTAAATTTTGTGAGTTGAAACCTTCCATGGGAGATCTATAGCTAGAGAAGGAAGATAAACAAAAGGAGGTAATTCAAATTACACCCACTCCTGAAAAAGGATGAACTACACACTCTTAGTGGAATTGATGATGAGGAGATATCTAGAGGCTCTGAAAAATCTGAAGAAGAACCAAAACTTCAACCTCAATCATTGAAGAGGTCTACAAGAAAAAGAAAGCAACCAAATAGATTTGGGTATTCTATGTTGGAATCTAGTTGCATATATTTTTTGATTTCTAACATTGATGACTCTAAGAAAATTAGATAGGCTATGGGTATGCATGATGAAAATTCCTAGATGGAAGCCATGAATGAAGAGCTGGTGGCATTGAAAAATAATGCTACATGGGATCTAGTACCTTTTTCCTAAAGGAAAAAAACCCAATGGATGCAAATGGGTGTTCAAGAAGAAGATGGATCTTGATGGTAGTGTTGAGAAGCATAAGGAAAGGTTGGTCATGAAGGAATATTCCTAGGTGGAGGGAATGATTATGGGGATATTTTATCTCTCATTGCTAAGATGACATCCATTTGGTTATTATAATCACTTGCAACAACTCATGACTTTAAAGTCAAGCAAATTTATGTGGAGAAATATTACCTTTATGGTGATTTGGAGGAGGATATTTACATGTCATACCCTAAGCACTTCATTATGAAAAGGTAAAGAGAAACTAGTATGCAAGTAGAGAAAATCTGTATTTGGTTTGAAGCAATCTCCTAGGATGTGGTACCAAATTTTTTGACACCTATGTGTTGTCCTTGGGATTTTTGAGATCCAAATCCAACCATTGTTTCTATTACAAGACTAATAATGGTCACATTCTCATTATTTTCTTGCATGTGGATGATATGTTGTTTATTGGGAATAACAAGAGAATGATTTCATATTTGAAGTTTGAGTTGTCAACTCAGTTTGAGATGAAAGATTTGGGTGTAACTAAAGGTATATTTTAAGGATTTTGATAAGGAGGGATAGAGCTAAAATAAATCTTTGGCTAAGCTAGATCAAGTATGTGAACTATGTGTCGGAGAGATTCAACATGAATTCTTGTAGATGATTATTTGTTCTTATTATGTAGGGGAAGAAGCTTTTTGTGGAGGATTGTCCAAACTATTCTAATGAGATGAAAGGCATGACCAAAGTTCCTTATGTGTGTGTTTTTAAAAGTTTGGTGTATGCTATGGTTTTTCGAGGCCAAACACTACCCAAGAAGTAGGTGTCCTTAGTCAGTTTATGGCTAATCTTCAATGGGTGCACTGGGATGTGGTTTACAGAGTGTTCAAGTACTTGTGAGGTACTTTTGATTATGCCCTATTTTTTCATGGTAGACCTACTAGACCTTGAAATTCAATGGAAATTCATGGATATGTGAATTAACAGTAAGAGATTCACTAGTGGATATGTTTTCACGATGTTTGGTGGGGCTATTAGTTGGATAAGTAAGCAACAAGTTGTGGTCACTTTTTTTACTACTAAAATAGAGTATATGGCAACTAATGATGCTTTTAAAGAGGTCATTTGGCTTAAGATACTATGTTTAGATTATTTTGATGTAGGACATATTACTATCTATTGTGACAACCAAAGTGTTATTTGTTTAGCAAAAAATCCTACTTTCTATGCCATAACAAAGAAATTTGCTATTTAGTTTCATTTTTTTGTGATATGGTGGAAGATGGAAAGGTGAACCTATAAAAGGTGGACTCTTTGATGAATGTTGCAGATGCACTGATGAAGCTAGTGAGCACAAAGAATTTTAGATGGTGTTTTAGCTCTATGCACCTTACTCCCTGAGTAGTGATACAAAGACTCTTGAAGGTAGGAGAATTTTAGAATTAAGGTGTATCAACCACAGTGAGTCCCATTATTATTTAATTAATTATTTTCCCCTAAGTTTAAAAATTTATTTATTCAATGCAGTAATATTTTTTTTCAAATTTCTAAGTTACTTTGTGGGACCAAGTGGGGAGTTGGCATCCTATATTCAAGGTACAAAAAGGAAAATTGTAACACATTTCACATGGGATCTTCACTGGGAAGGAACCAAGCATTAAACCATAAAAATGGGAACTTTGCCATCATGTGGCAATTTATTTTGTAAATAAGTATTGGCGGGGTCCACTTTTGTGCTAGTTTGTCTTCATAAAAGAAAAATCTAGGAAATGTGACAATTGTCATCTTGAGGCAAGTTTGAGCAATAAAAAATGTAAAAACCTCAAGGAGGAGTGCCCTTATTCCATGTGGAATATTTATTGACTTTTTGAATAAAGATTGAAGAGGAAAATTTCTTGGGCGGGGGCTCTAGCTCGGTTGGCTAAGTAATTCCATTGCGGCTCTGCTGGTCACGAGTTCTAGTCTCCCCCATCCCGTGGTACTGGAGGGCGTGTCGCGCCAGCGCCGCCGGTCACGTTAAAAAGTTTACCAGGCGCACTGCAGTTTATAGGGGGTCGTGCTACCCGATTCCTGCAGTCTAAAAAAAAAAAAAGAAGAGGAAAATTTCTTAATGGAGGTTGAGTTGTTAGTTAGAGTGACTAGGAGTTGTGGATGAGTTCTATTTTTGTAGAAAATTTGATTTTCTCTATGGGATACCTAGCATGCGAGGTTGTTTAATTCTTGGATTTGCAAGCTTTTCATGTACTTGCATGTTGTTGCATGTTGGTGCATGCGCATGCATGTTTGACGGTTGCTAATTGGATCACTTGGGACTTGTGTATGTTGTTGATTTTCAGTTTGCATGCATACAGAGACTAGAAGATTGACACATGGCATAAATCAACACCCTTGTATGAGATGTATATATTGATTCATTAGTGCATTGTGTTGAGGTCTTGACTATAATTTTTTGAGATGTTTTGTTGCACTAGAATCACTCTATATTTTTATCACATTGAAACTACACCTACAAGAGCATAGACTCTACAAATTGTATATAATTACTATATTACTATAATACAATTGATCTATACTTTGGTGTATGGTTTTTTTTTTTAAATGGTTTTCCCATGTAAATTCTATGTTATGTGTTGGATTCTTTAATTTGAAGACAATAATTAATTGTATGTGTATTCTTATGTAAATTGTAATTGAATAGAATTTGAAACAAAGTTTTGCAACCTCTTCCCTAATTGATTTGTTGTAGGGAAATGTTTCCACACTCAGATTTCCTTTCAAAATCCATGATAAGGAAAGTCATCTTTTGGACATGCCTTATTTAGGTCTCTAAAATCCATGCATATTCATATGACCCTATTGGGTTTAGTGATAGAGACCAAGTTTGATATACACTTGGGATAATCAATTGGTTGAATGAAAACCTCATCTAACAAATTTTGAAATTCTACTTTGACTAACAATACTATTTGAGAGTGCATTTTGTGGAGTTTTTTCTTTATTAGTTTTTCCCCCAGTTTTACCATCAAATGGTGTCATACTATATTATAGTCCAATCTAGGCATGTCTACATTGGACCATATGAAGTTCACTTGTATTTTTTAGAAAAATTCCATGAAATTACCCCTTTCTTGCTTAGATAATGAAGCTACAAAGAATGTGATCTTGATACTATCTATGGTACTAATTTTTGCTTCCTTAGAGTTTTCAATAAGAATTGGAGATTCTCTTGATCCATGGAGATATTGTCAAATCTTCCATCCTTGGATGTCTCAAGAAGTTTTTCACCTCATATTTTCCTTTATTTTTACTATTTTATGTTTCGAAAGTGTTACATGGTGGTTTTTACCAAGGGACCTATTTATAAATTCTTTTTTTTTTGTGACTAAAAGGCTTGGAATGCTCCCCAAATTATTTCATTGTGTTGAGTTCTATGATGATACCTACCCTATGATCCCCTAGTGGTATCTTGTCTCAAAGTCCCATGAACTTAAATATAGCCTCATTATTTTGGAATATGTCTATCCATAGTAGGCGGATCTTAATTGTCATAATCGATCAATTAGGGATATATAATTGAAAGTTTTTTTCTTGAAAGGTGAAGACTTGAAAGAAATATATAATATGGTGCAAATGTTATGATCTTGGAATAGGTCAGTGATACACTCGAAGGAATCATTATCAGTATCCTCATTAGATGAATTTTCAACATAGCTAGTTTTATATACATACAAACCTATATTTTTGATATTCAAAGATATAGTATCTAGTTTCCTAAATTCTTGCCATTTAAATCATAGTTTTATAGCTACTAAGATAGGTTTTATCATCTGATGTTTCTATAGAATCAATCCACAATGATCACTATATGCAATATGTTCCATAATATGAAATCCTTTGGGGTAGTTTGCTAATGATAGTATGATAGTGTCAGCCTTTTCTTTGTGAATCCA
Organism: Sequoia sempervirens; assembly: GCA_007258455.2. Lineage (NCBI taxonomy): Eukaryota > Viridiplantae > Streptophyta > Pinopsida > Cupressales > Cupressaceae > Sequoia > Sequoia sempervirens. The sequence continues at coordinate 505,771,267 of VDFB02193867.1, read as the reverse complement.
CTTGGATATTTCATCTTCTATATATTCTTTATCTAGTTCACCCCATTTCAAAAATGTGTTTGAATTACATTTGATTATTATGTTGAATAATTCTTAGGATTTTACTCATTTGTTGAACACCCAGAATATTGAGAGCGGGGTGAAATAGTATTCTCTTAAACCATTCAAACATTAAATATCTAATCACTAATGCATATTCAACTACAGTAAGCAAAGAAAGCATGAAAGATTCACAACATTACATAACACATGAATACTAGGATTTTTACATGGAAAACCCCAAATGGGAAAAACCATAGTGAGGGTTACCTCACAATATATTATAATGGGTTATAGTATATTACAAAAATTCTCACTGAAGGTCAAATCACTATCCATAGAGAAAAATATAGAAGAGAGATGGTGGCTTAGAACCTATTTTTGAACTATTACAATTGCATCGTATGTATGCATGAATTATAGTTCCATTGAAGAACAATAAAAAAAATTATTTGATTTGGACTCAACACTTTTCCTCACTCTTCATTTGCACAATTTTCATCTTTAACTTAACATTCACAACTTAACTTCACACTGCTCTACTCAAATTCACATCACATATAATACATGTCACATTTTCCACTCCACAACACAAAAAATGATCCAACATATATATCCACATCAAGTTTAACTTAACATTCACAACTTAACTTCACACTGATCTACTAAAATTGACATCACATATAATACATGTCACTTTTCCTCACTCTTCATTGTAGAGTGGTGTAGACCCAAAAACCAAGCACTATTACACTGAAATGGTAGATTTGACACTTAGTAAAATTTATATGCAATTGATCTTTCTAGACCAATGCAATTGATCTTTCTAGACCAACTCAACTTGCACAAATTTCTTCCTTAACTTCTTAAAACCCTATAAGGATTAATAAAAAATATCCACAATAATTTTGAAATCAAAGAAAACACTGTATCACCATGTTATGTGCCTTCCATGCTCATTTTGTCAAATATCATAATTAATGACAGACTTAAACAATCTTTGGAAGATTCCAACAATATCCCCATTTTTCATTGATGGAAACATACCAAAAAACTCCAAAAATACTCTCCCCATTTGAAATTAAGGGAAAGGGGTTCCTATATAAAGTGTTCTAACTTTTATCAGAACTCCCCCTGAAAGATGTAGTCATATATATAGTTGCAATAATAATGAATTGAATCCCCTTGAGTCATGTACTAAAGAAAAAAAAATGTACTAAAAAAAATTATTTATATTTTTCACATATATACAAAGAATATGAACATAAATGTATAAAAAGATAAATAATGAGTCAACCGAAGGTGGTTGAGGCCTGCAACTTCTTCAGATAATCTTCCCAAGATTTCCTACCAAATTCCCATTCTCTCTTGGCTTCCACAAGTAATTTGGTTTGCATTTCAATCTCAAGTAATAATTCCTCTCCCTCTTCTAGAGTAGAATGTACCAGATTCATCTTCTTAGCTTTTTATAAACTGAGAAGAGCTCTTAAAATAAGTACAAGTTTTGGATTGACTAGATCCCTTACCTCTCCAAACTATAAGATGATATGTTATTTTTGATTTTTTAGTTGGAAGAACTTCTTCTACATGTATCAATTGTATTCCTTCTCTCTCTAATGAGTTCAACAGTTAGATCATATGCACTAGAGGCAACATTGATTTGGAACTCAATGGAGTCCATCTCCTTTCTTATGCTTTGTGTGGCTCTAAGCCACTTCATGTTGTACCAGTATAGTTCCCTAGCCTCGCCAACACAAGCTTCTACATCCTTTAACAATTCAAATAACTTTTATGTGAAATTGCATATCTATTTGTTATCTTCAACTCCTTATTACTTAACCTTTTCTCCATTTCTTTCTCAACTTCTTTCTTTACACCAGATGCATATGTTTTGAAAGAATCAATTAGTAGTTTTAAATTTTCCATATTGGAGAGTGTGGTGTCAAAAATTTATCTAGGTATGGTCTCTTGTAGTACTTTAAGTCCCTCTTCCATAGGTTCTCCACTTTTCTTATTTTTTTCAATTATTTCCTTTCTAGTGGATGAATGGAACAATCTACTAGTTGAAGCTTGTGGATAGAAGATATCTTATCCAAATCCATATTTCCTTGTTGAATCGATATTTGTAGTAATTGGTATGATACAATAGGTTGAAGTTTAGGTTGCATGCTCGAAAGATTCTTCAAGCAATCCCTAGAGGATCCAAAAGATTCACCAGAAGCCTTAGCAACTTCCACAACCTTTCCCTTGTCATTTGCTTCCTTTTTGGAGCCAATTAGTATATGATTTCAAGAATTTGTGGATGCATCATTATCCTTGTTTTCATCTTCTTCATGCTATTCTTCCTTCTCTTCATTAACCTTTTCTTCTTTATTCTCCAAATGATATTTTTTATCATCAAACTCATTAGTGTTCTCTTCCACTGTAGTATTTTTTAGTGTTTGCTAGAGGTGTAACTACATTATTTTGTACAAGAGGTGGAGTGGTGAAATTTTACTTTATAATGTCTTCTCCAATGATTACATCCTTGTCATCTTCTTTTATCATTTCCTCCACTTCTAAATGAGTGTTATCTTGTGCAACTTCCTCATTCGTATCATGGTAATGTTGATCATCATTAGTTTTCACTTCTTCCTCTATATTAGGTTCTAGAGTAGTGGTATCATCATTCACTTCTTTCTCAACCACCATAATCAATCCTAATTTTTGTACAATGTCCTCTATTTTATCATTGCTTTCCTTTTTGATTCTCTCCAAATCATCTTTGTTATTGATCATAAGGGTACTAACCCATTTTTTAGTCAACTTAAAGTGTACAAATGTACTTAATTATGGTTGTAATGATGGTGGCCTTATCCACCTCATCCACATCCTTTTAAAAAGATGTGGTCTCCTTCAACATTTATTTTTTCAAAATACTATTAAACAACGCCTCAAGTTTCATTAGGGAATGGGGCCTTACCGATTCATCTTGTTTCTTCCTTTTGAATTTAATGAAATTCCTCCTTGTTTCCTTTTCTTTCTTCTCTGGAGAAGTATTCTTGGCTTCCTTTTTCTTTTCTCTCTTATGTATTATAAATTCCTCTTTCTCCCTTTCTATATCTTCTTCACTTTTGATGTCAATGACATCATTTCTTTTCCTCTTTCCACTAGCTTCACCTTGTGAAGCCATAATTCTTCTTCTCTAGACCAATTATGGTCCTTCTTATAGCTCTTCCTCTACTCCAAAAAAATTGATACCAATACCCCTATCTCTTGTATCCTTTTGATAAATTCTTCTTTTTGCATGGGCAGTTGAAGCTGCAGTGGTGGTAGTTTTCTTCTTCTCTTTCTTGGTAGCATCCACAACTAGAGGGGATTTCTCCCTTACCGAAGGACTAGAGATAGACTTCCTTTTCTCTTTAGTAGAGGGTAAAGCCTCAGATGACTTCTAGAAAAATGGAGTGGTATCTGGTCTACCTGATCTCCTCAAGCTACCATATGCTTCTTCAACACTCATATCTACTCTAGCTCTTTGTCTAGAATACTACACTTTTTCTTTTGAAATGCCATATTCATGTGCATATATATCAACCATATCATCAATATTCTTCTTGATCTATGGTTTATTCTATTCCATGTGGACTTCCATGGAATTTTCCTCATAATTCCCATATCTAGGTTTTGTTTCATCCTTCAGACTCTTCAACAAAATATCAGCAAAGCTAATAAGATCTTCCTCTTTCACCTCATAGCTTAATTTAGGAACCCAAATAGATATCATTTCCACTACCTCCATGATAAAATGGTCTGTAGAAACTAGGAAAGTAATATCATTTTTGTACATCTCCATAATTTTCCTAGGATTCCTTTCTCTCTCATGCATTATTTTCTAAAATATTTCAAAGAATGTAGTAAGGGAATCATCTTGTGCATTGACATCTCCAAGGCTCCTCATGTAATCTATAATTTGATGTGAAATAGGTCTTCCACTTATCCAATTTACCTTTCCAACTATGAAAATATACTTCAAAAATTATAAGAGTAAGAACATGGCCAAAGTGCCATACATAAACACACATATATATTTCCTTGTTCTGCTTTAGATTCTCCATTAACTGTTCCATAATAAAATCACACAAGTCATAGTCTACACCATTTTCTATCATCTCATGTGCCACATTGATTGTGGTAGTAGAAATAGAGTTATCTCTATTGGTAAATTAGATCTTGTAAATAATAACCATAGTAACATACCTAAAATCTAGATTTCTAATGGGATTTACTACAAGGGATCTTTAGTCAAATGTAGCACATGTTTTCTCCATTAGCTCTTTATTTTTAATAGATTTCAAAATGGGGATAATTCTTTTGGAGTAAAGATCGGTGAACTCTCTTATTACTTCCTTTGTGATCATGTGAGGCATGTCAGCCTAGAAAAATTGATCATGAACTCTACTCAAGGCCATTCTAATCCAACTGACTTCATAGAGAAATTGGGGAACCATTTCCATGCATCTAGTTTCTTCTCAACTAGATTTTTATATTATGGATTTAGGGTGAAATCCTCACTAATTAACTCATTTCGGCATATATCACTTAACTTACTCAGAGAATGATCTTCCATTTTTCCATGAATGTATGCAATAATATGCCCAGTTAGTAAAACCCCATATGGAATATGCAAGAATGCACCTAGTGGGTATCTTCTATCGCTTTCATAGGGTATCTTTTGAATTTAGGTTGTGGTTTCTCTATAACCTCCATAAAATTTGGTGTAGCCATTGCAATATAGATTCAAACTAATTTCAAACAAATATTTACAAAAATAAGGGCATGCAAGATTCACAAAATAACTTTTTAATTTCGTTCATTGAACTAGGGTTTTGATAATCTAAAACTCAAATTTCCTTATGTACTTTGAATTCTCTTCTCGCAGATCTATCCCTCTTCGGATTATTTTGTGAAATTATTTTTCCTTAGTGAACTTTCTTATAACCTTTTTATTTGACCTAATTCTTCATTAAATGTTTCAACTCATGAAGATGGAAACACTTAAACTATATGCACAGTTAACTTATGAAGCTCTACAAACTTCTACATTGTCATATTTTCTTTTGCAATCTTCACCAATAGATCAAGCATGTTGATTTTTATCTCATGTCTTCATGCTATGGCATCAAAAACTATTTTCTAGTAGGGTATAAAAGATATTCATTAAATCTCCTACTAAGCCATAACTCTTTGCTTTGTTTTTGGAGGAAACATTTGTAGTGGAGGATGGTATAGATTCTCCCTTGTCTTCTATATCTTCCTTATTTCTCCAAATATTTTCCATTTCCTTCTTTACTTCAACTAGATCATCATTTTTAACTTTTTCATTGCTTTTACTAGATTATCCTTGTGTTTCTACTTTTGGAAAATTTAGCAATATGGCCAAGTCTACTACAATTGTGACATACAACATTATTTTGAGAAGTATTCCTTTCATTCATTTTATATATGCATTTATTAGCTTTGTGTCCAAATCCATAGCATGTATAACAATAACAATTGAAAGGTTGAATGATTCTTCCCTTGTTATATGCATTCATCATTTGACTTCTGCATGTACTTTCTCTATGACCAAATATTTTGAATGTAAAGCATTGACCAATAAAGGATGAAACATTTTGATTCATTATTCTTCTACAATGCATTTCTCTATTTCCAAATTTATTGCAAGAGTAACAAAAACCATTGAAAGATGGGTAGCTTTGAGCATTTGGTTATCTAATCTAAGGTCTTCTAGCTTCATTTCTTTAATTCTAGATCTTGCCATTATTAGTCTTGTCTTCAATCTTCTTTGGTTCATTGATCTTCTCTTCTTAATTAGGTTTATGATGTTCTTTTGAGCTTTCACCTTTCTCAAATCCTAAACCACATTTGTCTTTAGATATTTTCTATCTTGCAATCATCTCATCAAGTATTGTAGAACTCACCTTGAATTTTTCTTCATGACTTCTTTCTTTCTCCATATCTGATCTTGGATTTCACTTCTTGTTCAATCCTTATACATTCCTCAAATTTTATTTTCACCATTTCATTCATGAAATCTTCAATTATTTTCTTTTCCTCAACTTGCACTTTTATTTTTGTGATGTTTTCATTTCCTTGTTTCAACAGTTCACTAACTTCCTTATTCCTTTCTCTAAACTTCTTGATTTTCTTGATCAATTTTATAACACATTCATTTGCTTCTTTGAAATTTTCCTTTATGTCTATGTTTTCACCTTCAGTTCTTTACATATCTTCAAGAGCAACTTTGAGCTCTCCATCTTTATCAAGTATGCAATATTCTTTTATAAAATCAAAAGTAGGAATCTCTTATTGAGGAATAGAAAAATTTCTATTCACCATGTGTTCAATCTCCAAGACATTCCAAAAACAACTAAGCTTGTTCCAAGGAACCAAGCTCTGATACCAATTTTTGAACATCCAGAATACTAAGAGGGGGGTGAATCAATATTCTCTTAAACCATTCAAATATTAAATATCTAATCACTAATGCATATTCAACTGCAGTAAAGAAAGAAAGAATGAAACATTCATAACATTACATAACACATGAACACCACAATTTTTACATGGAAAACCCAAAATGGGAAAAACCACAATGAGGTTTAGCTCACAATATATTATAACTAGTTATAGTATATTACATAAATTCTCATTACAGGTGGACTAACTGTCCATAGAGAAAAATATACAACATATATGGTGGCTCATAGCCTATTTTTGAACTATTACAATTGCATATTCTATATGCATGAATTATAGTTCCATTAAAGCATAATAACAAACTTTATTTGATTCTAATTCAATACTTTGCCGTACTCTTCATTCACACAATTTTGATCTTAAACTTAACATTCACAAATTAACTTCACACTGGTCTACTCAAATTTTCATCACATATAGTACATGTCACATTTTCTACTCCACAACACTAAAAAATACAACATTTATATTTGTATCAAGTATAAAATTATTTAGGTCAGCCTAATTAGTTGTAATACACAAAATACAACTTGTCAGCTCCAAAACTCTTCACTGACATAACACACCATAATTCAAAACTGAAAGCACATTAACATAAGTTGACACAAACCTATAATATGTCCCAGATAAGATAGAACCACTTATTTATCCTTCACATAACATCAAACTTGTTAGGTTGACTCCATATAATTCCTAAAAGAAGAAAACCTTCATCTGTGTATCCACATCTCAACACCTAGACCTCAAAACTTGATACCATCTGGAATTCATTCTCAACTAACATCTAAAAACTTATCCATAGAGAAATGCGGATTCTCGCACACAAACACACCTATATAGAAAGATAACTATGAAATGTCATGTCAAACTTTGTTGCACATATCTCTCAAACTAATTTTCTGAACAAGATGAAATGTTTGATTTAGATGCATCTAACATGTAGAAAAGTGACATTAGAAGCACAAAGTGATATCTTCATTTGTAGAGTGGTGTGGACCCAAAAATTGATGCACTGTTACACTAAATTGGTAGATTTAACACTTAGTCAAATTTCTATGCACATAATCTTTCCTAACCAACTCAACATGCATACATGTCTTCCTTAACATCTCAAAAACCTATTAGGATTCATCAAAATGATCTGCAACAATGTTGACATCAATCACAACACTGTATCACCATGTTATGTGCCTTTCAAGCTCATGTTACCTAACAAAAACATCAATGATAGAATTCAACAATCTCCTCAAGCTTCCAACATGGTTTTCCATATGATTTGGGTGAGTATGGAAGTTGAACAAAAAGAGACTATGTCATATCATATTCCCCATAGCCCTTTCCCTTAACCTAAATCTTGAATTTGGGAATGAATTTGGACTAAGTGAATGTCATTGTGAGTGCCAATGTGTCAATATAGGATTTGGAAGTGGATGATTATATTTTTAAGGGGCATGAAGTATTGTGTATCCTCTCAAGTTTTTGCAGTATGGGAAAGTATCTAGATCTACAAGAATGGTGACTTCATTACAAATATGGTAGAATTTAGAGACTTGTAAAAATTCTGAGCAGAATATTACTAATGTAATTTTTGTCATCCTTTATTATAAAATAAAAATATTCATCATTACATGACACATACGTGGTATGTTTCTTATATGAAACATGTGCATACTAAAATTAACATTTGCTTATTGTTCATCTCATTGTCATGCTCCATAAAAATACCTTCCAACTGAATAGGGAATTGAAATTATTCATATTCCTCCAAGCAATTGGCATTTTGATACTCAACCTTATCTGCAACATCTGTATCAAATGTGATTCATAGGAAATTCCCTCAAGGTGCACATCAATGTGTTGCTTTGTTTTAATAAGGCCACACTTTAACTCTGTTGTAGGTGCATCATCAAAGTCCTCAATGAAAAATGGATTATCTCTACACCAATAAGGATCACCATTTTTATCAACTGATGAAGATGGAGGCTCATCAAATAAAGGGTTTTCCATTACATTCATTTCTGACATGAAAGCCTCAACTTCCTCAACATGAAGGTCTAATTCCTTCAATTCATTACTACATTCAAAATCATTGTAATCACTAGAAGAGCAGATAGACACATTTTCAACTTCATTTCCACCCTCAAATTGTCCTATACATAAATTAGAAATTCTTGTCTGTTCCTCATGATTTGAAATATCATGGTCAGAAAGCTCTTCCAACTCTGTATCATTATCAACCAGAATTAGTGGCTTCAAATTCTCATTACAATACATTACATAATCATCTGAGAGTGAACCTAAGTCATCTACATATTGTATACTAATATTATCCTAATTTGAAATAAAAATTTCCAACTCCATTCCACAAAAACCATTTTGACTAGAAGAATAACAATCAACAGGATCAACCTCCTGAGTTGAATATACATTAATAGGTCCAATGATACTAAGCTTATTTTTGACAATGATTTCAATCCTATCAATATTGAGATCAAGACTACATGGTTCTTGCATGTTGAATGATGAACAAGTTAGCTCATCATCATTCTTATCTTCAAACAAGTTACCAGATTCCTTTGAACCATAAGAGTATTGATGAAACCTTTTTGTAACCTCATCATTGTTATGGCTAATCTCATTACATGGTATGATTGGCCCAATATCTGAAATTGCTTTTATTTCTTTATCTACTATTCTATGTAGTGCATTTAAAACTTTATGAATGCAATCCACAGGTGTATACATCTCATTATTTGAATCATAGCTCATAACAGGGCTAGTGTGATTATCATTATGAAATGATTTATAAAGTGAAACAATAGGGGTGTAAATGCTCTAATATTCATTTTTTAACTTCTGACTTACACCTTTTATCAACATTTGGTGTCTTTTATAGCAGAAAACATTTGTAGACATTTAACTCCTTTGCATTCCATATTTCAAGTTATTTTCAATGTTCATGGCTATCCCATATGATTGATGCAAGGTTTTGGGATCTTTATCTCTCAACAAATAGCTCATCTCATCATCAAATGCTCCCAAATACACAACCAAACATACTGCATCACTTAGTTCCAAAGCATCAGGGATACCTCTTAATGTCTTAGAAAATATTCTGTTAAATGTTGGGACAAGCTCGTCCATTTCTTTCTCAATGTTCATAAATTTATTGTGCATATAACCAATACCAGTTCTTTCACCAAATTACTCCAAGAAAACTACTTTGAACTCACTCCAAGAATAGACAGAGCATGCTGGTAAATCATAGAACCAATCTCTTGAGTCTCCTTTTAGAGACTGAATAAACAACCTCATGATTAACCTCATAATCATCCACGTGATTATTGAATTCTTGTAGATGCTTACTTGATGATTCACACGTTGTACCACTAAAATTTGGTAGCTCATTTCTGATTTTAGATGAAATAACATTTGGGTAACAGCAAATGCCATCAAAATTTATGGCCATGTACCTTTTGATGTTTAAACTTCTTTTATTACATGATAGGGGCTAATTACAAACTGTGGTTGCACTAGGAACCATACAAGGATGAAAATATTTGATGCACTTTTTCCTAAACCCTTACAAGCTTTTTCAAACAAACTCTATAGTTACATGGCAACTCAAATTTCTATTACAATGTGATCTTAAGCTCTTACAATGAATTTTTTTATCTCTACTTGCTTAAGACCTACTAAATGAGTTTCTTCAAGAATATTGCATACATCACTTTACAATATATACTACAATATGGTAATATAGAAGTATGCAAGCCTAGTACTACTATTTCCCTTTCTTAGTGCTTAATTTCACCAAATAGAGAATCCAAATTTTACAAGATTTAGAACTATGGTTTCCATATACAGATTTATCTCCTTCCTTTTTTTCTTGAAAATCAAAACTAAGAAATACTTGGATATGTGCAGTTGTTGCAAGTTCTTCTTCCTAAATGTAAATAGTTGTAGATCTAAAACGTTCTTTACAATATCAGGTTCTTTGACAGAGTCGCCACCACTTTTTATAGAGGACTAAACTTCAAGTAGTATGAAGCTCCTTCAAGAATGAATTTCCCTCTGGATATTCTTCCACACTAGATTCACACATGAATTCATTTAAAATTGTTGCAACATAACCACTTCCAGGTCTTAGAATTTCTTAATTTGAACCAAATGTTCAAATTCACCAAACAATATGACTCTTAAGGCAAGATGATCTTCTATCAGAATTTCTCAAATTACTCCCCAGTAGAGTCGCCATTTCTATTGGTGATTTTTCTAGGAGAACTAAGTAATTCACTAAAGAGTAGCCAACTCTCATAATAAAGAATTGTAGCGTTAGTGGCCAACACAATGAGTACTAGATATTTTTTAGTCCTCACTCCTTAACTTCAAGCTCTGTGAAACCTAGGAGGGTATTCCCAATTGTGTTTTTTTTAAATGTATTTAATTAGGAACACATTTATTCATAGATTGATTCCTATTTATTTGCAAATAAAATCCATTTCATTGTAGATTTGGTGGATTCATGAATGAATGACTATCTATTTACTAGGAATCAAGGATATTCTTAACCCACATTATCCTTGGAAAGATTTTAAATGAATATTGTTCTTATTTTAAGTCCATGGCTAGGTGTGGTATTTGCTCATTTCATGCACTCTTTTCTAATAGACTCACTAGTGTCTCATCAATTGGAGCAATGGAGTCAAATATATGAGATTCAATGGTATATGAACTACTCAATTTAGAGCTCGATGGGCTATTTTCATAATACTTTGTATTTATCAAAACTCACGACTCCTAAGAACACTCACACCTTACAAATCCTAAGCAATTCCTTATGAAATCTATAACCCTATTTATGCATTTTAATCAACTCATTGAGTTAAAGATGAAAATATAATAATACATTCAAATGGAAAACTTGAAGATAAATGATAACACCATTAGTATTTCTCATTTTTAACTTGTAAGAGATATACATAGGAGAGTGTTTGTTCCCAGAATAAAATTTATTTCTATATCAGTAATTTCTATAGAACTCATTTAAGATTATCATATACAGGACTTCATGTACAAGAAAAATTACTAGCCTATCTATTAGTAATCTATTCTAAGTGCCTTTCATGAACTTAGCTTTCACCTGAGACCCTATTTAGACTTAAACATCCAACCCCTGTAATAAGCCCTAATATCCCTTGTATAGAACAAGGGAGCAACAAGCGTCAGGCTTAATTACATTTATATTTCATTTGTCCCAAAATTTGAGACATTTTTAGTTAGTTACATGTAATCATTAAGGAAAACGGAAGAGTAAAAGACCATATTCCATATTCCTTGAATTTAGACATGCCAACTCTTCAAAAGGCATAGTTTGTTGCAACCATGTTGAATCCTCATCCTTGTTGACCAAAGAAGATTCTCCAATAGTAGCTCTCGCACAAACTTGTATACACAGTGCCAAGGTCCTTTAGTCTGGCACTTCTCCTATACACTAGCCCAAAACTTTCCACATCAACACTAGAAACAAGAAATCACATGAGTGTTGAATAGGAAAATCCTAACAAAAGGGGCATGGTTTTGTCAAAAACAAAAATAGGGTGCAATCATCACTATGAGTCATCAATATCAAAGGATACTCACCCACATTTTTCTTGTGGTGGGACTGGACTAACCGTCACCAACTCCTTGTCAGAATACTTAGACGGTACTAGGGAGAGGGAATAATAATCACCCTCTAGATCAATGTCACCCTCACTCTCTTAAGGGTTATTAGAAACCTCAAATGGAGAATTACACTCTTTCGAATAAGCCTTATAATGCTTACTCTCCTTTTTTCCTTCTTTTCATATTCCACCATCCTCTTCTCCTTGTCTTTGACTAATTCTTCTGAAACTATCTGGCCCTATAGATGGTAATTCTCCTTGTCACCATACTTCTTGGATTTCCTAAGTCCCATTCTACCTTTTTTTGTATCATGAGCTCCTTGTGTTTCAATTTCATCCTCAAGAGCATCTTCCTCAGACTCAAGCAAACTCAACTTCTCAGAATTTTGAACCACCATGGTAGACCTACTTACCTAAGACAACAATGTCTACTTCCTAACTCAAGAATAATTAGTACTTGCACAATTCCTTACTAACCACACCTCTCATTCACATCATATTGAATTATGAAAAAGGTGATCAACAAGCAATCTATATTAAATAGGAAATTTGAAGCATGCAAAATTAATGATTCTAGAGCTCCTCATGTGAGTGATTTGATAACTTAACAACTTGGACTTGAATCTAGATTGTTGATCTTAAAGCAATTAAAACTTTATCCATGGTGATCTAAGCCTTGTTTTTTATGCCTTTAGTAATTTTCTCATAGAAAACAATGATGCCAACTCAAATGTTGTGATCTGTCAATCAGTATGTATCACCAATCTAATATGCGCTTTTCATTAATATTAGTGAAGTAGATAAGATCAATTAGTCTTAGAGAGAAAATTTCCTTATACACTTCATCGCTCCTTGCTGATCTTCCCAAAATTTTAGGGTACAATCAGTGATGAAAGTATTCATGCAACGATGTTGAGTCCATTGGATCATCCTGTTTTAAAACTTGATCAAGAGTTCTCTAGTCCTTTCACCACTTTCCCTTTTTCTTTATGTGAAATCCTCAACATCCTACCACATTGCTTCTTCCATCAATAGTCATCATCTATCACAGATGAGTCTCATCCTTCATTTTCCTTATCAGTGATGAAAATATCCATGTGATGAATCTCATCCCTTGGATATGCGACCTATTCTTTGGTCATGTCCATCCTTCCATCGCACATCATTAAACCAACTTTGTACCTAGGCTCCTATCAATGATGGGAGATTCAATGAAGGCATCATATTTAGAGACGTACACCTACATGGAAATCAATGGTACAAAAGACACCACACATAAGATCTTATCATATTAGAAAATGAAACATTTCAAAGAATACCATCACTCTTCACTATTCTGGAACTTAAAGTTTGAAATGAATCTACATTGAATTATAAAACATAAGGTTGTCGCTTATTGCTAATTCTCCTCATATAGTTTGCAAGCAATTAATGGGAGGATTTATAAAGTTTACAATATGCATCGCATATCACTAATGTGAAACTTAGTATTTAAAACATATCCGTGATCATGTGATGTAGAAGAAATTTCATCATATCGTTGATTGTTGATCCTAAATTTATCATTTTATGACCATTCGTGATGAGCAATAAGAACACACGAACATAATATTGGGGCATCACTCATCACTTTTACAAATTTTAAAGCTCAGAAGCTATTAGCGATAAGTGACCCTTCAATAATACAAAGAACATCACTCATCACACATTTGATTTAAAGGCTATGGTAGCTATTTGTGATGAGTGATAGCATAAGAATATTCCTTCATTGCTCATCGTTAATTAAAAATATGCAATTTTGAAGAAATCAGTGATGAGTGATAAAGTATGATGATCATCAAGACTTAAGTGAAAACTGTAAGCACATGCACTTAAGTTGTTAAAATGAAGGGGATCCCTAGGATGACATGAGAATAATAGGCTTAAAAACTTCTAAGTCATGAAATGCAAAGGATGTAAAGGCCAAAATACCCTTTACTTAACCTTATAAAATAGAAAACCCAGACTTAGGCTTAAGGGATCAGTTACCAGATGACAGTGAATGACATAAGATGTTTTGAAATGACTGGGAACGGGCACTAAGGAGTCAATGATCAAATATAAACTTATAAGCATTTATAATGAATAAAACCCTAAACCCTTATATAACAACCCTATATCCAAATTTAAAAAGGGTTTAAGATGGAACAATTTTTTTTAGGGTTCCATCAGTGGCTCCAACTAGGGACGCATTCCTCCTACAAGAATGGCGATATTTTAGAATCTCAGGTGAAGCAGACCAGACACAAAAAAGAAAAAAAAAGAAACAACATATGCATAGTATTACATAAGCCCAAAAGACCTAGAAAGGGAGATCCAATCTCCACTCAACTTAAAACCTCACCAGAGGTGAAAATTGCACTATGAACTTTACAATACAATGAGGCGTATTTCCTATTTGGTGGCATTAGGCCACCAAAACTTTGGGCCAATTCCTGCCTCTGTCAAAAACCAATCTTTTGAAAGAACTAATGTCCTTCCATCCATAGTCATCCCTGTTATACCCCTACAATAAGAGTGATTTTATTCCTTCCAGAATAAGTGGTAAACCTCTTCTGAACAAGTGAGAATATGCCTGATTACAATCATTTCCATTAACATCTCTCTCAACCTTTTTGAGCAAAATATTTCTAATGTAATTTCTATCATCCTTTATCATAAACTAAAAAACTTCATCATTACACACCACATAAGTGGTATGTTTATTATATGAAACATGTGCATACTGAAAGTAACATTCCTTATTGTTAATCTCATTGGCATTCTCCATCAAAATACCTTCCAACTGAATTGGGAACTGAAACTATTCATATTCCTCTGAGAAATTGGCATCTTGATACTTAACATTATCTACAAAATCTGTATAAAATGTGAAATATTCATAGGCAATTTCCTCAAGGAGCACATCAATGTGTTGCTTTTTTTGCATAAGGCCACAATTTAACTCTATTTTTAGTGCATCATCAAAGTTCTCGATGAAAAGTGGATTATCTTTGCACCAATCAGGATCACTATTTTTATCAACTGATGAAGATGGAGACTCATCAAATAAATGGTTTTCCATTACATTCATTTCTGACATGAAAGCCTCAACTTCCTCAACATAAAGGTCTAATTCCTTCAATCATTACTGCATTCAAAATCACTATAATCACTAGAACAACATATAGACACATTTTCAACTTATTTCTACCCTCAAATTGTCCTATATAGACATAAAAAATTCCTGTTTGTTCCTCATGATTTGAAATATCATAGTTAGAAAGCTCTTACAACTCTATATCATTATCCAACATAATTAGTGGCTTCAAATTCTCATTAAAATGCATAACATGATCATTTGAGAGTGAACCTAAGTCATCAACATATTGTATACTAATGTTATCCTCATTTGAAATAAAAATTTCCAACTCCATTCCATAGAAACCATTTTGACTAGCAGAATAACAATCAACACAATCTACCTCCTAAGTTGAATATACATTAATAGGTCTAATGATAATAAGCCCATTTTTGACAAAGCTTTCGATCCTATCAATATTGAGATCAAGACTACATGGTTCTTGCATGTTGAATGATGAACAAATTAGCACATCATCATTCTTATCTTCAAACAAGTTACCAGATTCCTTGGAACCATAAGAGTACCGATGAAATTTTTTTGTAACGTCATCATTATTATGGCTAGTAATCTCATGATAGGGTATGATTGGCCCAATATCTAAAATTTCTTTTATTTCTTTATCTGTTGTGCTATGTAATTCATTTGAAACTTTATGAATGCAATCCATAGGTGCATACATCTCACTATTTGAATCATAGCTCATGACAGGGTTAGTGTGATCAACATTATGAAATGAATTATAAGCTGAAACAATAGGGGTGTAAGCACTTTGATATTGATTTTTAAATTCTAACTTACACCTTTTATCCATATTTGGTATCTTATAGCAGCAAACATTTGTAGACACATAACTCCTTTGCATTCCACATTTCAAGTTATTTTCAATGTTCATGGCTATCCCATATGCTTGATGCAATGTTTTGGGATATTCATCTCTAAGAAAATAGCTCATCTTATTGTCAAAGGCTCCCAAATACACAACCAAACATACTACATCACTTAGTTCCAAAGAATTAGGGATACCTCTTAATGTCTTAGAAAATCTTCGGTTAAATGATGGGACCAACTCATCCATTTATTTCTCAATGTTCATATATTTATTGAGCATATAACCAATACTAATTCTTTCACCAAATTGCTCCATGAACACTACTTTAAACTCATTCCAAGAATAGATAGATCATGCTAGTAAATCAGAGAACCAATCTCTTGAGTCTCCCTTTAGATACTGAATAAACAGACTCATGATCACATCCTCGTGATTAACCTCATAATCATCCATGAGATTATTGAATTTTTGTAGATGCTTACTTGATGATTCACATTTGTACCACTAAAATTTGGTAGCTCATTTCTAATTTCAGATGGAATAACATTTGGCTAACCACAAATGCCATCAAAATTTATGGCCATGTACCTTTTGATGCTAAAGCTTCTTTTATTACATGACAATGGATAATTACAAACCATGGTTGCATTAGGAACCATACAAGGATGCAAATATTTGATGCACTTTTTCCTAAACCCTTACAAGCTTTTTCAAACTAACTCTGTAGTTACAGGGCAACTCAAATTTCTATTACAACATGATCTTAAGCTCTTACAATGTAAATTTTTATCTCTACTTGCTTAAGACCTACTAACTGGGTTTCTTCAATAATATTGCATACAACAATTTATAATAGATACTACAATCTGGTAATATAGAAGTATGCAAGCCTAGTACTACTATTTCCCTTTCTTAGTGCTTAATTTCACCGAATAGGGAATCTGAATTTTATAAAATTTATAACTATGGTTTCCATATACATATTTATCTCTTTTTCTTTGAAAACCAAAACTAAGAAATACCTGGATATGTGCAGTTGCTGCAAGTTCTTCCTGAATGGAAATAGTTGTAGATTTGAAATGTTCTTCACAATATCAGGTTCTTTGACAGAGTCGCCACCTCTTTTTATACAGGACTAGACTTCAAGTAGTATGAAGATCCTTCAAGAATGAATTTCCCTCTGGATATTCTTCCACATCAGAGTCACACATGAATTCATTTAAAATTGCTGCAACATAACCATTTCCAGGTCTAAGAATTTCTTAATGTAAACAAAATGTTCAAATTCACCAAACACTATGACTCTTAAGGAAAGATGATCTTCTATTAGAATTTCTCAAGTTACTCCCCAATAGAGTCGCCATTTCTATTGGTGATTTTTCTAGCAAAACAAAGCAATTCTCTAAAGAGTACCCAACTCTCATAATGAAGAGTTGTAGGGTTAGTGGCCAACACAATGAGTTTAGGATTTTTTATAGTCCTCACTCCTTCACTTTAGGCTCTGTGAAACCTAGGAGGGTATTCCCAATTGTGTTTTTCTGAAATGTATTTAATTAGTAACACTTTTATTCATAGATTGATTATTATTTATTTGTAAGTAAAACCCATTTCATTACATATTTTCTGGATTTGTGAATGAATGGCTATCCATTTGCTAGGAATAAGGGATATTCTTAACCCACATTATCCTTAGAAAATTTTTAAATGAATATTGTTCCTATTTTAAGTCCATGGCTAGGTGAGCTATTTGCTCATTTCATGCAAGATTTTCTAACAGACTGACTAGTGTCTCATCAATTGGAGCAACAAAGTCAAATATATGAGATTCAATAATATATGAACTACTCAATTTAGAGCTCGATGGACTATTTTCATAATACTTTGTATTTATCAAAACTCACGATGCCTTAAAACAATCACTCCTTACAAATTCTAAGCAGTTCCTTATGAAATCTATAATCCTATTTAGGCATTTTAATAAACTCCTTGAGTTAAAGCTGAAAGTAGAATAATACATTCAAATGGAAAACTTGAAGATAAATGATAACACCATTTGTATTTCTCATTTTCAACTTGTAAGAGATATACATAGGAGAGTGTTCCCAAACTAAAATTTATCTTGATATCAGTAATTTCTATAGAACTCATTTAATATTATCATATACAGGACTTCATGTCCAAGACAAATTGTTGGCCTATCTATCAGTAATCTATTCTAAGTGCCTTTCATGAACTTAGATTTAACCTGAAACCTTATTTAGACTTAAAAATTTGAACCCTATGATAAGCCCTGATATCTATTTTATAGAACAAGGGAGCAACAAGCGTCAAGCTTAATTACATTTACATATCATTTGTACTAGAATTCAAGACATTTTCAGTTAGTTACATGCAATCATTAAGGAAAATGGAAGAGTAAAAGACCATATTCCATATTCCTCGAATGAAGACATGCCAACTCCTCAAAAGGTAGAGTTTGTTGCAACCGTGTTGAATCCTCATCCTTGTTCACCAAAGAAGATTCTCCAATAGCATCTCTAGCACAAACTTGTATACACAATGCCAACACCAACCCGAAAGATTTTTGCATCAATGCTAGAAAGAAGAAATCACATGAGTACTAAATAGGAAAATCCTAAGAAAAGGGACGTGGTTTTGTCAAAAAAAAAAAAGGGTACAATCATCACTCTGAGTCATTAATCTCAGAGGATACTCGCCCACATTTTGCTTGTGGTGGGGCTAGACTAACTGTCACCACCTCCTTGGAAAAATGCTCAGATAGTACCAAGGAGATGGGATAATAATCACCCTCTTGATCAGTTTCACCCTCACTATCTGAAGGGTTATTAGAAACCTCACATGGAGAATTACGCTCTTTTGGATAAGCCTTACAATGCTTACTCTCCTTTTTTTCCTTCTTTTCATATTCCACCATCCTCTTCTCCTTGTGTTTGACTAATTCCTCTAAAACTATCTGGCCCTGTAGATGGTAATTCTCTTTGTCACCATACTTCTTGGATTTCTTGAGTCCCATTCTACCTTTTGGCGTATCAGGAACTCCTTGGGTTTCAATTTTATCCTCATCAGTATCTTCTTAAGACTCAAGAAAACTCAGCTTCTTAGAATTTCAAACCACCATGGAAGACCTACTTACCTAAGACAAGAATGTCTACTTCCTAACTCAAGAATAATTAATACTCACACAATTCCTTACTAACCCACACCTCTCATTCATATCATATTGAATTATGAAAAAGGTGATCATCAAGCAATCTATATTAAATAGGTAGTTTGAAGCATGCAAAATTAATGATTCGAGAGCTCCTCAGATGAGTGAGTTGAAAACTTAACAACTCGGCTTTGAATCTAGGATGTTGGTCTTAAAGCAATTAAACTTCATCCATGGTAATCTGAGCCTTGTTTTCTATTCCTTTAGCAACTTGCTCATAGAAAACAACGATGCCAGCTCAAATGTTGTGGTATGTCAATCAGTATGTATCACCAATCTAATCTGTTCTTTTCATTAATATTGGTGAAGTACATAAGATCAGTTATTCTTAGAGAGAAAATTTCCTTATACACTTCATCGCTCCTTGCTGATCTTCCCCAAATTTTAGGGTACAATCAGTAATCAAAGTATTCATGCAATGATGTTGAGTCTATTGGATCATCCTATTTTAAAACTTGATCAATGGTTCTCCAATCCTTTCCCCACTTTCCCTTTTTCTTTATGCAAAATCCTCAAGATCCTACCACATTTCTTGTTCCATCAATGGTCATCATCTATTGCAAATGAGTCTCATCCTTTATTTTCCTTATTAGCAATGAAAACATCCCTGCGACGAATCTCAACCCTTGGATCTATGGCCTATCCTTTGATCATGTCCATCCTTCCATCACACATTACTAATCCAACTTCATACCTAGGATCCTATCAATGATGGGAGATGTAGTGAAGGCATCAGATTTAGACATGTACACCTGCATGGAAATCATTGGTACAAAAGACACCACACATAAGATCTTATCATATTTTTGAATGAAACATTTCAAAGAATACCATCGCTCTTCACTATTCTGGAAGTTAAGCTTTGAAATGAATCTGTGATGAATGGTAAAACATAAAGCCATCACTCATCGCTAATTATGCTCATAAAGTTTCAAAGAAATCAGCGATGGGAGGATTTACAAAGTTTACAATGTGCATCATGTATCACTAATGTGAAACTTAGCATTTAAAACATATCCACAATCATGCAATGTAGAAGAAATTTCATCATATCACTCATAGTTGATCCTAAATTTATCATTTTATGACCATCCATGATGAGTGGTAAGAACACTAGAACATAAGACCGGGGAATTTCTCATCGCTTTTACAAATTTGAAAGCTCAAAAGCTATTAGCAATGAGTGATCCTTCAATAATACAAACAACATTGCTCATCATGCATTTGAATTAAGGGCTATGGAATCTATTTACGATGAGAAATAGCATAAGAATATCACTTCATCGATTGTCGCTAATTCAAAATATGCACTTTTGAAGAAATCAACAATGAGTGATAAAGTATGATGATCATTGGTACTTAAGTGAAAACTTTAAGCACGTGCACTTAAGTTGTTCAAATGAAGGGGATCCCCTAGGATGACATGAGAATAATAGGCTCGAAAACTTCTAAGTCATGAAATGCAAAGGATGTAAAGGCCAAAAGATCCTTTACTTAACCTTATAAAATAGAAATCCTAGACTTAGGCTTGAGGGACTAGTTACCAGATGATAGTGAATGACATAAGATGTTTTGGAATGATTGGAAAAGAAGAAATAAGGAGTCAATAATCAAATAGAATCTTATAATCATTTATAACAAATAAAACCCTAAACCCTCAAATAACAACCCTATATCCAAATGTAACAAGGGTTTAAGATGGAACAAAAAATTTTGAGGGTTCCATCAAATTCAATTATATGACTTGCATGGCATGAATCTATGGGTGACCAAGAAGTACATTGTATGTGAGTTCTAGATCTAGTACTTCGTATATTAAATCCTTGACTGCAAGTCCCACTTTGATCAAAAGAGTAATGGCTACATTGGAGGTTCATTCCATATCATCATAAGCTTTGATTAGTATCTTCTTAGTTAAATCTATAACTTTCTTAGAGTATCCCAGTGTTTTCACCAATTTTGAGGTGTAGATGTTAAAACCAACACCACCATCTATTAGGACTCATTTTATTCAATGCTTATGGAAACATATTTCCATGTGGAGGGCATCATTGTGAGTAGGTGAATGTGATGCCGTATATTTATTAGAAAAGGTCTGATGATGGCTAGAGATGAGATTATCAACTATGGATTATAATTGGTCCACATTTAGATCTATCAGTATTGATGATTCCATAAGAGCTTCATCTAATATATCTTTATGAATCAATGATATGCACAAATTCTCTAGTATGGATATTTGAGCCAATATTTCACTCAATTGATCCTTAATATTGTATTGTGTTGTATTGGTGTTTCTAGATGTGGCTCCTCATAGAATGATTTTGCTTCTATGGGTTGTAATATTATATTTGGATTCACATTTTTTATAATAATGATAGATACATGTTTTTCAACTTCTTGGATATGGCTAATTGTATAATCATATTTGTCAGCTATATAATTGGCATTGTTGTTGAGGTACTACCCTAGTTAGGGGCATTTACTTTTTTTGGTTGTGTAATGGATCCTTGAAGATCACACGGTCATTTTTTGAGGAATTTTTTCATTTATCCACACCAATATCTCTCTTGTAAATTAAGTCCCTAATTAGGTTCTTTAATTTGGAACAACTGGGAGTAGTATATCCTTTTACCCTATGGTAATAACAAAAATCAGTGTCCTTCCACCATGTGGGTTTGAATTTTCATTCATATTGTCTAATTTCTTGTATAGTAACTATATTATCTTGGATTAATTTGTGAAGTACATCATCAATGGGCTCTCTTAGAGGAGTATACTTCTATTGTGGAGTGTTATTTTTAAAGTAGGAAGTTCTCTTTGTGTGCTATCCTAAATATTTTTGCTGTGTTTTGAACATTCTTTGAAAATTGAATGCATAAGGTGGGTCAAGTAGTTTGAGCCATTTTTTCATCAATAACACCATCATTAACATTTATTTTTATTTTTACTCCAATAATGGGATTTTTCATTTGACGAATTTGAGTAATCTTTATTTTCTTTGTTAATCTTGATAAGTCCTTTAGTAATTAGGGATTTCTCAAGAGTAAGCCCCTCTTTTATGATGTTATCAAAATAATTTGAACATGAATAAATGGTACACAATATATTGAGATTGGGGTGAATAAGTAGATCATTTCCATTTAAAAATCTTTAATTCAACATATATATCTAAATATGAAACATGAATAAAAAATTTCTTCTATAAATCAAGTAATTATAAAAGAACACTAGATATATGTGGAAACATGAAATAGGGAAAACCATGGTAAGAAGAGATTTTTGGAGCTACTATGCAAATCTAGCCTCACAAAAATCATAAATAAATTACCATCATGAAATATGCAGCAACCTATTAGAGACACCAATCCCTTAGACATAGATTTTAGCAACAACTCAATGAGTGTCCTACCGGATTAAAGAGATAAATCTTGTAGATCTTCAATGACTATTAAACAACTTACATAAGATATAATATTTCTTCAAACACACTCATACAATCCCTATGATATTTTGATAATAGTGTACAATGATTGAGATGCAACTCCCATTGAAATACACTTCCTCACAAAAGTTTACACTTCCACACAAATTTGAATCCACACACACCTCAAGAAAGATCTAAAGTATGATGATTATATATAGGAAATTACATTAACATCACTTCATGTTGACTAGGGATCCACAATTAACCAAGATGACATAGGATGGACCTAAATTCAAATTACATGAAAGGTGTAGTGGGATGGACCTAAATTCAGCAAAAAGAACATGATGCCATGCACTTCCACAAGATCCTTAAATTTGACCTATTTTAGCATCCCACACTATTTTTGGAGGTTACATACTTCAAGCAACTATTGCATAGTTATAAAAATGCAACAAGTTAAGTGACTAACATAGTGGTCCTTCTCTCACTTAAATCTTTTTCATGCTGAACATAAATCTTGGAAACTATGGAATAGAATATAAAAATTATAGGAATAATTTGCTTTCAAACTATAGAGAAAAAATTACATCTATAAGGGAATATAGATCATGACTGTGTTGCCAATCTTTTTTTTCCTTGAGTTACTAACCTTCAACATTTTGGATCAGACTTTTGGATTCCCTCTATAAACATGAATAGATGCAAGAATGATATTTTAACTGTATTGTATAGTTAGTCTTCTTCATTATACTCAAAATGCACTGATAATGATAATTCAAGTATGATTACATTCACTTTTCAGCTAGCATTATTCCTTTGACATAAATGACCAATTATTTTCAATAATATCCCCCTTTGTCATTGATGGAAAACAACAAAATTTTGGCCATGTACATGAAGATAAATCAAATTTGTTAGGATCAAGAAACAAAATCACTTGATTTATTTCTCCCCTTAGATGATTTAGCATTTTGAGTTCAATTTATCCCCTTTGATATCAATGGTAATGGTAAAAAACACTCCATACAATTGAAAAATATATTTTCTAGATAAATTCCCCTTGAGTCCATACCACACTATTTCTCAAAAAAATTGTAACACTACCAAGCCTTCTTGTAGAAGGGAGTTAGTGCTCACCCTCAACCCTTTCCTTCCTCTTGATTCAATAGGAGGGAGAAACAAATCCAAACTTTTTCCAAAGAAATTTAAAATTCTCCTTCAGAAGTGGTTTTATGAAAATTCATACTACTTACTCCTTGGTTTCAATATAGTCCAACTTCACCTCTTTGTTTGCGACCTTTTCTCTCAGAACACGATAATTGCATTATTGGTTGTCCTTGAGCTAATTACCAGAATTTTTGAAATATTTATAGTAATAGTATCATAAAAAAGAATAGGAATGGGTTCATCAAACTCAATCTTCATCTCTTTCAATTTATTCTTCATCCATAATATCTTAGTGCAACATGAATTTGTTACAATGTAATCTTCTTCTATTATAGATAACAATACTAAATTTTGCTTCTTGCTTAGCCATGATAGAAAACTATCACCAAGAAATAAATATCCACCACTTATACTCTTCCCATCATCTACACTTCCTACTCAATCTACATATGTGTATGCAATCAGAGTGAGATTTTCACTCTTATGATACCACAAACCAAAACCCATTGTAGCCTTCAAATATCTAAATATCCTTTTTACTACTTTAACATGAGTTTCCTAGGTGTTTCCTAAAATCTAACCATCCTAACTTGCATTATGTTGATTCTAAATGCAATCACATACAACAAACTACCAATCATCGACCTATACAAAGTCTTGTATGTCAAAGAAGATTCATCATCTTTACTCAGTTTACACCCAGTAAACATAGGTGTACTCACCAATTTGCATTCTTTTGTCTTGAATTTTCTCAAAATCTCTTTTATATACTTGTTCCAAGAAATTAATATGCCTTTACCTAATTGAGAAATTTGTGAACCAAGAAAGAAGGAAAATTCACCAAGAATTGACATTGCAAACTCACTTTGCATTGCATCTTAGAATTCTTTGCACATAGCATCACTGCTTCTACCAAAGATAATGCCATCAATACAAACAAAAAAAACCAATAGTTGATCACCTTCTATATTTATGTATAGATTACTATATGCAATGCCTCTTTAGAAACATTTTTATTATAGATACTTATTCAACTTGAGTACCATGCTCTATGAGCCTTTACACTCCAAAAAGTGATTTCTTTATTATGTACACAAAATATTGATTATCTAAATAATTAAATCCTTCTAGTTGCTCAATTTAGACTTCTTCTAACTATCCATTCAAAAATGAAAAATTCACATCCATCTAATATACCTTGAAATTCTTGAATGTTGATAAGGCTGAAAATATTTCAATTTCTTCTAGCCTCACTACCAAAGCAAATGTCTCTTCAAAATCAATTCCTTCAACCTGAGAATACCTATTGTGTGATCTCACAACATGCCCCAAGATTGTAAGACTTGGGGACCCAAGTGAAAAATATCACCTATGAAAGATGATGGCTAGTTGAAGAGATCACCAAAAATTAAGAGAAAAAATAAATCTTTATTAAAAGAATTCTTTGTAATGTAGTGTTCCATGTATAGGATACTGGGAATCAGGAATGTTGAAAAAGGAAAAAGGTAATGCAAACGCTGAGAAAAGTGTTCTGGTATGATAGCCGAGGTCTGGTAAGATGGAAATTCTGATAAAATTGAAGTTTGGGAAAATTCATGGGAAAATTTGAATATCAGGTACTGGGTAACGATGTGAAATGAAGTTTTAAAATCTTATGGTTATCTAATAAATCTGATAGTCTAGTAATCTAGTATATAAATTATAACTATGCAAGGATTTGTGATATGCTAAAAAGTGTGTTATTTATGAGAAATTTAAGTGATAATCAATCTAATGATGGTTTTATTTACTTGAGATTTTGTTTTAAAATGTTTTTTTTTAAAGGGGATTTAATCAGTGGAATTTGTGATTGCAAGAGATGCAGATTGTGATGCAGAGTTCGAGTATGGATGGTTAGGAAAATCAAAGTTGCAAACAGATCCGATGGTGTTACAAGGTTCAACGATATGCTTCAAAAGCTCATCCTAGGATAAAGTTTGTTACAAAGATACACCAGATACTGAGTAACTGGGAATTTGGAGTTTAAGCATGCAGTATAGAAGTGTATGCATCTCAGGGGTTACTTACTCCTGGAATGTTCAAACTAAGGATGAACCTGAATCTAGGAAAGGAAATTCCACTTGATCATTTTGAATATATGGGAAGCTCTTGCATTCTATTTGAATGGATTTTTTGGCTCTAAGAAGGAACCCTAATAATAAGAAGATGAAAAACCTGAAGTGCTTCAACGTGTTGATTGATGTTGACCTTTGTTAAATTCAGTTGCAATTCTCTTACCAGTCACTATATTCTGCATGCCCTTATGTGATTCGTCCCTTGCATTTCCTCTCATGTATTTTTCTTATCCTATTTGTGTCTTATTTCTATAAAAGGCCAGAGGATACCCTCTTTTAAGTTAAGTTCAAAATTTGTGGATGTCAAAAAATCCAAAACTTCTCTAAGTTTTGTTCTTTTTTCCTATTTTATAAATCATTCCAATCTAAAAACGTGTATGCATGTATAATTTAATCAATATCAGAGCCAATTTGATAGCTACCTATCTCATGAATCTTTGTAGCTGGTTTTGTTAGTTCAGCCAAACAAGACTGTGTGTTGCATCGTTTAAGGGTGCATGTAGAACCTACTCAGTGTCCAAACTAAAATCCCTCTCTTTAAAATATCACACAATTTTATATGTAGTTGTGAAGCAATCTGGTGAAGTATAAAGTGGTTTTCTTTGATTTGATTAACTCTTTGGGGCAGGTGTGGAGAATAACTAGGAGAAATTTTAATTTTCAGTATTTTTTTGCTTTATTTTAGAATAGATGTTTAAATTCATGAAAATGTTTCACAAAATAGATAAATGAATATAAATATATTTGAAATCTTTCATTTTCTATGAAATTGATGAATGCTTGAAGCTAAATCTACTTAAGTGATAGCAAAGAATTTTTTGATGTTCATGAAATATTCTTTTAAATCTTTTGATTGCATGATATTATCTTATGATTGAACTAAAAATTGGTATCGAGTATATATGATTCCAAACAATTTTATTCCCTTTGATATTAACAACAATATCACATCATACCCTGAAGTGAACCTAGTATGGTTAAGATGTGACCACCAGAGACTTGGGATTGAACTGAGCCAACCTCTTTTCCTATTAAATAGACACCCCTAGGTTGCCTATGTTTAAGATCTTTCAAGAAGGATAGGCTCTTCATTTTTTTCCTATGATGAATTTATCTACACTATTGTTGCGAGTGACATCGTCGTCAACAGGAACTGGTGCTAGAAGGAGGGAAAGTCTATAATTGTGCTATTCTCAAGTTTTAAAAGTGTCTTGTAAGGATAAAGTCTCATGCAAGCTAGTTCTTTAATATGGAAGTTGAGAAAATTTGGAAAAAATTTAACCAAAGATTACATCCTCTAAGTTTATTTACCTTTGGTAGAGTCACCGAGTTTAGAATTCATGATACAATTGATCATGGTGAACTTGATTGTGATTTTTTAAACTAGGGTGAATTTGGCTATGTGTAAGGTGACTATGTTAACTAAAGAAGTTTTAACTACTAGAAGGAAGGAACTATTAATGAGAAAAGAGTATAACCCTAGTGGAATTGAAAATATAAAACAATTAATTGGTACATCAAAATGGTTTGATAACTGCAATTATTTTAAAGAAAATCCTAACATTTTGCAGTAAAATAAGTAAGAATGCCGAGATTTAGAAACATCACATCAAAAATGAAGAAATGACATTGATGAGTCATCATTCTCTTTATACATGGAAAAAGGAAATGAAGAGGAGTGGGAAAATCAAGCAGGAGACGCATGTCTTTTGCTCCAAGTTGAATGTTTGCAAGCTAAAAAGGAAATTTTTCTAATTTTATACAAGATACAAAGTATCAAGTTTTTATTTTTTGTCTCTCTGATAGTAATATAAATTGTGATATTGTTTGGTCTAACAAAGTGCAAAGTGAAGATAGGACAAAAGACACAAATTTTTTTGGAGAAGAAAGTCAAGAAATGGACATAGTCTTTCATGAAAATAAACAGAGTAGAGAAACAAATCATGAACCAGGGCTGGAATAAGGTAGAGTATGGTCATATCAGATGAAGTTTGTGCAATCGACCTTTAATGAGGTCATTTTCATACATATAAGCCAAGTCATTGGTAAGTACACCTTTGAATTTACATTTATTAAACACAAAAAGTTTAAAATAATTCATTGTTATAGTAGGACATTTGAACTTTCTTTGAATGAATTTAAGGATAAAAATGTTGTAATTCACCAAAACAATGGAAATAGTCATAGAAATTAAAATAACTTTTTTTTTTAGGGTTAGTAGTTTGTTAAATTAGAAGTTTGGTTAGTTAGGGTTAATTTTATTTTTGTAGGGTTCGTTTTGTTTGTTTGTTTTCTTTCTTTCTTTTTTATGTTTGGCCCTTTGCATTAGAAAATTCTACTTAAATTATCATACACATGAGAGTTAACTCAAACATTTGTGTTGTTCAATGTAAAATGTAAAACCATGCACAGTAAATACATCCTTTAAGATGTACAAAAAAGTTATATATATATATATATATATGTGTGTGTGTGTGTGTGTGTGTGTGTGTGTGTGTGTGTGTGTGTGTGTGTGATGTATATACATCAATTATCAAAATTATTGCTATAAAGGAGAAAAAGATCAAAAAATAAAATGGAGTTATTCAAGCTACAGATATGAGAATCCATTCAGTGTATATGGGATACCTCATCCATCTGGGCCAAATACCCTTTGTAGGTAAGTTCCCAGTGAACTTCAAAATCATTAATATGAAGGTTAGTGAGGAAAGGCCATAGTGGAAATACTCCCCTGTGTTCCAAGAATCAAAGAATATCATCCATGGAAGGGATTCCAATGGTCAGGTGTGCAACAAAGAGAATAGTATCCAGATTCTCCAAATATTTAGGCCGCACTGTCTATCTCGCAGCTGAGTGAATGTCTTCAATAGAAATTCCAATATCCAGGAGTGATGCTACAAAGTGAGAAGCCATGTTGAAATAGAACTAGTAGTATTGACTAGATTCTACATAATTTTCCTTGAGGACTAATCATAAGTTTGGCACAATGAAATTGGAAGTCCTAATGAAGAAAATATTTTCAAGCGTTTACGATGTGATACTACCAAAGAAAACATTCTAGCGGAAAGAGCAGGTTAGGCAAAATACATGACCTAGAAGCAAGCAAGAACAATCAGAGAAAGAAATGAAAAATAACAAGAAAGTGAAGTAAAAGTGTGAGGAATTTGAGAGAGAAGTGTGGAATTTATAGAAAGTCATGAAGAAGTTGTGGTACATAGTTTCCTCGAGTGAATTCTTGGAAATCGTAAGGAAGGGGGCAACTAGATGAACTTTTAGAGCATAATGTTAAATCAAATTAATTTTTTAAACACAATTGGTGATAATTCGCCTAGTACGAAGATTGTGAATCAAGCAAATTGAAGATTTTGAAATTAATGGTGTTCATTTCATTGTGTTTTTGTTAATTTGTATTAATTATGAACGTGCTTATGCGTGTAAAGTAGAAAGGAAAATTGACCTGGTAAGGCAGCACACGTCATCACCTGGGAAATTTGAAAGAAGTAATATGTACGCATTGAGGCGTGCAAATTTAATGCAGAATAATGTAATCATGCTTAACTGTCATCATAAAATTCTTGATCCATTAATGTGGTGAAACACCATCAAATCAAAAGTGTTAGCCAAGTATTTGGCACTTGCCATAAAATTTGATTGGAAAAGGGTGGTAACTAATGGTTCTAAATTTTGATTTAAATTTGATGATTAAATTGTTTGCTGCTAAATTTTAATTTATGCATATCTCCTAACATATAGTGAGTTGTAGTTAGCTAGGATTTGGCATAAAGTGGTAAAATTTAGTTGGAAATACACACCAACAGGGAATTATTAAATGTTTTTTTGGGAAATAGTGAAATTATGAAGGGATTTTCTTCGAATGAAAAATTAAAATGTAACCTTCGCTACCACTATAATTCCCAACATACTAGCGAGATTCATTGCATGCAAGTTGAAATGAGCTATCAATGAAATATCAAAAGAGAAAATGAGCTATTAATGAAATATCAAAAGATATATATATATATATAACAACTCTTTAGGCTATCCAAATATCTTTATCGGGGCTATGGACTCTTGGCTAGTAGTAGAGCTATGTTTGGGGGAATTATGGAGATAACCTTGTCAGGGCTATGGATGCTTGACTGGCAGTAAGGCTTTATCCCTGGTTGGCTTTGGAGGATTACCATATTATGTAGTTTAATGTCAATGAACTAATTTATTTCACTGAATTCCAGAAATTGGAATTAATCAAAGCACACATGGATGTTTCTGGAAGAGTTTTACTATTTTATGTTAGAATCTAGGTAAAGGTACAGAGTTATTTTTTTAAAATATGCATCAATTATAATTTAGAACTGGTGATTTAATCTCAAGTTTTGGTTTAAATTTGGTTTTATTGGTTACAAGTTGTTGTGTGGTCTCACAACATGCCCCAAGACTATAAGACTTGGGGACCCAAGTGAAAACTAACACTTATAGTAGATGTTGGCTAGTTGAAGAGATCACCATAAATGAAGAGCTAAACGAAATCTTTGGTAAAAGCATACTTCATAACATAGTGTTCCAGGTACCCGATACCAGGAACCAAGAATGTTGAAAAAGGAAAAAGGTAATGCAAACATTGAGAAAAGTGTTCCAGTCTGATAGCTAAGGTTCAATAAGATGGAAATTCTAGGAAAATTCAAGGGCAAAGTTGAATACTGGGTACTGGGTAACAATGTGAAATGAAGTTTTAAAATCTTAAGGTTATCAAATAAGTTTGATAGTCTGGTAACCCGATGTATAAAAGATAACTATGAAAGGATTTGTGATATGCTAAAAAGTGTGTTATTTATGAGAAATTTAAATGATAATCAATCTAATGATGGTTTTATTTACATGAGATTTTAATTTTAATTTTTTTTTAAAAGGGATTAATGATTACAATTTGTGGTTGCAAGAGATGCAGATTGCGATGCAAAATTCGGGTATGGATAGTCAGGAAAATCAAAGTTACAGAAAAATCTGATGGTGTTACAAGGTTCAATGATATGCTTCAGAAGCTCATGTTGGGATATAGTTCGCTACAAAGATACACTGGATACCGAGAAACCATGACTCTAGAGTTTAAGAATGCATTATAGAAGTGTATACATCTCAGGGGTTACTTACTCCTAGAATGTTCAAACTAAGGATGAACCTGAATGTAGGAAAGGAAATTCCACCTAATCATTTTGAATATATTGGAAGTACTTGCATTCTATTTGAATGGATTTTTTTGGCTCCAAGAAGGAACCCTAATAATAAGAAGATGAAAAACCCGAAGTGCTTCAATGTGTTGATTGAGGTTGACCTTTGTTAAATTCAGTTGCAATTCTCTTACCAGTCACTATATTCCATGTGCCTTTATGTGATTCATCCCTTGTATTTCCTCTCATGTATTTGTATTATCCTATTTGTGTCTTATTTCTATAAAAGGTTAGAGGATACCCTCTTTTAAATTAAGTTCAGAATTTTTGGATGTCGAAAGATTCAAAACTTCTCTAAGTTTTGTTCCTTTTTCCTATTTTTTGAATCATTCTAGTCTAAAAAATTGTATGCACGTTTAGTCAATATCAGATCCAATTTGATAGCTACCTGTCATGAATATTTGTAGCTAGTTTTGTTAGTTTAGCTAAACAAGACTATGTGTTGCATCGTATAATGGTGCATGTAGAACCTACTCAGTGTCCAAACAAAAACCACTCTCTTTAAAAGATCACACAATTTTATATGTAGATATGAAGCAATCTAGTGAAATATAAAGTGGTTAGCTTTGATTTGATTAACTCTTTGGGGAATGTGTGTAGAATAACTTGGAGAAATTTTAGTTTTTAGTAATTTTTTTCTTTATTTTAGAATAGATGTTTAAATTTTTGAAAATGTTTCAAAAAAAAGACAAATGTATGGAAATTTATTGAAAATATTTTGTTTTCTATGAAATTGATGAATTCTTAAAGTTAAATCTACTTAAGTGATAGCAAAGAATTTGTTGATGTTGATGAAATATTCTTTTAAATCTTTCAATTTCATGATATCATCTTATGATTGAACTAAAACTCGGTATCTAGTATATATGATTCCAAAAAAATTTATTCCCTTTGAGATTAATAGCAATATCACATCATACCCTGAAGTGAACCTAATATGGTCAAGGCTTGACTACCGGAGACTTGGGATTGAACTGAGCCAACCTCTTTTCCTATTAAACAGACACACCTGGTTTGCCTCTATTTAAGATCTTTCAAGAAGGATAGGCTCTTCATGGTTTTCCTGTGAGAAATTTATCTATAGTGTTGCAAGTGACATTGTCATCAACAATACCCTTTACATATAAGTATAGCCTTGTTCCAAATTACATATCCATATCCATTTAGCTTGTTTCTAAAGACCCATTTGGTACCAATGACATTTTTTAATTTGGGTCTTGGAACTATCTCCCAAGTTTCATTTTTCTTAATCTGAGTTAATTCTTCCTCCATAGAATTTCACCAACCTTTTTGTTTGCTTGAATCTGCATAGGAATTTGGTTTAATTTTTATAATAATGCAAAATTTACCTTCTCATTTTCTCTCTCAATTCTTCTTTGATTCTATGCCTCAGTTTCCTTATCTCCTATAATATGACCTTCAAAATGATTCTTCCTAACATACCTTGATGGAGTCTTTGTAAGATTATTCTTAGAATCAACTTTTGAGTATTCATCACTATTGTAGATTGGTTCTTCATCATCTTCCACATCCAAAATATCAATAGATTGAATCATTTCTTTTTTTTTTTAATAAAGGGGTAAACGCTTTTGACCGAAGCTATGAACCGGATACAACCATTCAATAATACCACCCCAACGGGGTTTGAACCTTGGTGGCAAGAACAACAATGCCATCTATAAACCATCACACCATGCCAATACCGGCAATAGATTGAATCATTTCATCAATACTCAAATTGGCACCTTTTACAATCCTTTTCAATATTTTGTTATAACATTTATATCTGTATTAGTTACCATAGAATAACTAAGATACCTTCATTAAATATAGAATCAAACTTACCAAAATTTTCTTCATCCCTTTTATGTAGCTATTGCTTTCAAATATATGGGGATGTCTGACCAAAGCTAGTCTTCCACTCCACAACTCATATGGTGGTTTAGTTTTCCTTGGTTAGATTAAATCTTTGTTTAAAATATAAACTATGGTTTGAACTAATTCTCTCTAGTACATGTCAGATAGCTTTGCTTGACTCACCTTTTTTTGGCCATCTCTTGTACTATCCAGTTCTTCCTCTCATCAATTCCATTTGGATAGAAATTTCTACGAGCATAAATCTTCCTCTAAATCTCATGCAACTAATAAAACTCATCATATAAATTAGAAGTGAATTCTCCACCTTAGATTGATCTCGAACACTTGATTGTTCTTCTATTTTCATTTTCAACCATGGACTTAAATGCTTTAAACTTCTCAAAATCTTTTTA
The DNA here is from genome assembly GCA_007258455.2 of Sequoia sempervirens. Taxonomy (NCBI): domain Eukaryota; kingdom Viridiplantae; phylum Streptophyta; class Pinopsida; order Cupressales; family Cupressaceae; genus Sequoia; species Sequoia sempervirens. Next base: position 505,737,616 of record VDFB02193867.1, on the reverse strand, counting down.
TTCATCTTTCAAAAAAGTAATCCAATTAATTCTAGAATAATTATCAATAAGCATCATAAACTACCTATCACCTTGTAATCTCTTTATCCTCATTGGTCCACATAGATCAGGGTGAATAAAATCCAATGAATTTGTTGTAGAATATTCCTTATTGGGAAATTTGTTCCTTTTTTTTTTTACCTTCATGACATGGTTAGACTAAGGCTTCTTAATCTTTGGCATGTCCCTTAGCATTCCTTTTGAACTATTCTTGAAAATACCATCAAAGTTGATCTGTACTAATCTTCTATTCCATAGCTAACTTTTTTCTCTTTGTATTAAAAAATAATTTTGTCCATTTAACCACTAAGACTATATACATCACTTTTAGTACTACTACCTTCCACAACTAACTCTTTGGTATCAATATTTTTTATTTCACAACCTTTAGCACTAAAACAATATCTTAGACTCGATCACAAATTTGACTTACACTTAGAAGATTATTTTTCATTCCTTCCCCATATAAAACATCATGATCTTTTTTATTTCTTCCATAAAGACTCAAAATACCATTGCTAGTAATCTTAGCAACAAGGTTGTTACCAAGAGTTATAGATCCTTTATTAATGTCCTTGAAGTGTATGAACTTTCTCTTGTCCCTAGTCAAGTGGATTTAACACCCATCATCAATTATCTACAGATTATTCTCCTTCTAAGCATGTAGAGTAGTTTGAGGCACCATAATTTTTTTGATCTTTTCACCTCTATTTTCTTCTTCAAAAATTTATCTGCTATATTGTTCAAGCATTTTGACTTATCTCTTTTTCTATCTAGATTATGGAAGCTCACAAAATTTCTTCTATAATTTCTAGTAATGTGTCCAAAATTGTTACATTTGTGAAAAATGATATTGGAGTTATATAGAGGTGCAAATGCATTTTTGATAGCAATGTTATTTCTTCTTACTAGAACCTTTCTACAATTCACAACCTTATGACCATAATGATTGCAGTTAAAATAGGAACTAGAAAAGGAATGATAGAACCTAGTATTGTAGCCTTCTCCTCTTGAATATTTTCTTTCATGTCTTTTATTATGTTTGTCCACTTGAATGAATCCATCATTTACCACCTTTATTCATTTTTTTCTACAAATTTCTAAGAATTTGAACTTCTAGAGAAATTCCTTTCCAGATTCAAAATAAAATACTTCATAGGGTGTTCAATCACCTTATTCTTCTATTCATCAACAAAAATAATACCAATTTTTATATGTTGTGATCTTTGTATTTCTATTATCTGTTCCAAGATTTCAATACTCTTTCCAAATTTTGACTTCAAATGATGATTTATCTTTTCGAGATCCTTCCTTAGTAATATAATATTTTATTAAAAAAATTCATAGTTTGTAATGCCCCGTCTTAATAACCTAAAGAATGTTGCATTTGTGTATAAAGGTGTAATAATTTTTTTTTTGAAGTATTAATATTAGGTTAATTAGTTGCATACATTAGTTAAGTTACACGATGTTACACTACTTGAGTTTCCATAGACGACTTTAGTATTTCACATTGCACATATTAATTAATAACATAAACATTAAAGATAAACATTGCATTTCATTTGAAACTCCATTCAAGATAACATTAAGCACTAACGTGTTTCATACATTGCATTTGATAAAATATACAATACTCATCCATCTGATGAGGTAGTTCAATAATAATTACAATTTCATTTTACAATATTCACCTCATAACATTTGAGAGATGTTTTCAAATACAAGAATTACAAATTACAATGAAGAAGTAGACATAAATTTCCAAATGTGAGCTCTCCATCCATGAAGCTCTCGATGTCATGATCATAAACTGGGGACCCAACGGAGTAAGGTGCACTCTCCACCCAACCATGTGGTACCTGTAGGTCCACCCCCCATGCTAGGAGATAGTAATATGGTTACCTAGACATTATCTACTAACCCTAGACACTAGTACACACTAACTGATGGTTACATTGCTTCTAGATTTTAGACAATTGAATGTACTACATACACAAGGTTAACTGTTATTTTAGGTGGAGTGTCATCACAATATTGCAAAGGTTACCCTGGTGTTTCTTCCTAGGTTTCGCCCCCCAACATGGGTTACCCGGGTGACCTCTTACGAAACCCAGCCCCATTGCAAATCATTGCAGAATCAAATGCCTTTTGAAGAAACAAGACACCGATTTTCCATTCCAGGCCTTCTCATCTTATACTCAAGACTGTAGTAGCTCAAGATTCATAAGCGAGGCATAATCATCTTGTTAATAGTTTTAATCTAACTATTGTGTCATTTAGTTATCACTAACTTACTAACTCTTTGCAAGTTACCCTGACACCACTTTGTGCGCCGGCCCTTACAAAAAGCCACTCCCCTAAACATAACATGGATATACTAAATTTTCTTGACTAAGGTTTACAAAGTGTACAACATACAACAGACAATTTTAATTCCATTCATGACGAACAACAATGTCTATGTTCACAAAATTAGGTATCTAAGTACCAAGCTAATATCATGTACACAACTTAGCTAGCACATGAATTCAACTTAACAATCACAATCCCCACTTTTACAATTGGTCTGGAAGACTTGTTTATTTGATACTTTCCCAATTTTCCCAACAAAGAAACAAGTTTTAAAGCAAATTGAAAGAAAATAATACATCTACTTTAGGATATACTAAATCCTTTCAAACAATATAATTTGCATGTATTTAAATCAACTTAATTAAAATTCACTTGCAATTAATCTAGAATTTCACATGCAATATAATTTAAAGAAAATATTTTATAAATCTTTAAATTATTAAAATTATTTTTCCTACCTCAATAAATATAATTACATATATATATATATATATATCTATAAATATATATATACAAATAATTATATTTATTTACACATATTTATATATACATACATATATACATATACATATATATACATATATATATATATATATAAAATAAAATCCGAATTTATAAATATCACCAATAAAATCGTATTTATAACTTCTAATAAAAATGAATTACATTTTATGAAATTTTCTGTTGATTTAAATTAAATAAAACAAAATTCATAGGGTTTCGCAGCCCCCCGACCGCGGCTCCCTGTGGGGAGAGGGCACGACCATTGCCATGGCTGCGCCCAGCAGCTGACGGCTGCTGTGTGTAGCCATGGAGACTGCACTCGCCCCCGTGGGGTATGGGGAGGGTTTTGGCCCTCCCTAGAACTCTGTATTTTTTTAATTTTTTTTTTAAATTCGCCGTACGGTGAGCACAAATAAAATACATGATTTTCATTTTTTTTAAAGAAGATTTCAATAATAAATTTCGCCCGTACGGCGTATGAACTCAATTTTTATTATAAATAACAAGATCCTTTCACAATTCAATTTATAATTATATATATATGATAATATATATATTTCATAGAGGTTTCTAATGAAGAAATAAAGAAATTTCAACAGGGGATTTTAGGGGAAATTATCAAATTTCTTCAGGGTTTTTAAAGAAACACACACAATATAATTTCATTCAAATCCTTAATTACCACAGAGGTTTCAATTTTCCTTTTTCAAAGAGAAAGCTACAAAGATTTTCTGATAACAACAATTCCTCACAAAAGAAGGATACAGTAAACAATTTTCCTGAAAAGTACAGGGATTCCAATTAAATGATATTTTCTTTCATAGAAATTCTTTTCAATAATAACAAATTGAAACCACAAGAAAAATACCTGATTTCCCAAAGCTTTTGAAGACAATCTGGAGATGAAATCCTCTGTTGTTGCCTGTAGCCTTCCAAAAATTTTCCCGAGAATAGAACCCAAATTGCAACCAGAAATATTCCATAATTTTTCAACAAAATTCCAAAAAGAAAAATACAGATAATTTTTACAGAGCACCAAAATATTTTCCTGTGAAGAAAAATTGTATCCTCTGTGTATTCCCAGATCCAAATTATCCTCTGTAAACAAATTCCTCAACCATAACCAATAAATGAAACTTGCACACATGTCGAGGAAAACAAAATATCCTCAACCACTTCTCGGATAACTTCTCTATTTCAAATTACATGCATTTTAATTAATTAATTTAATTTATTTTAAAATTTACAATTTTCAAATGCAAATTTATTTATTAATTACAATTGCCATTTCCACCAAATATTTAATTTAAAATAAACTATTCACACACTTAAATAATTTAATTTAATTAACTAATTTATTTAATTAAATAATTTTAATCTTTTAAGATCAAACCATTTAACCAAACAAGCTAATTAATTAATTAAATAACAAGCAAAACTATTTTTCTTCAACATTAAAAATCAATTTAAATAACAGTAAATAAGACATAATAATCTATTATTAAAATTGACCAGATTTTCCTATCAAAGCAATTTAATCCAAATCAAGAAAAGACAAGACAATCTATGACCAAGAACTCACAACTTACAATGTACAGTGACCGGGTTATAGACTAGACTAGGATGAACCAAAATACTACCTCCCAATCAACATTTTCATTGAGTCTTGACACGCTCAGACCTGAGTACCCAGGTGGAGTCGGTGTCATGTACCTGCAATTCCTGCAACCAAGCAAATAACATGCATATATATATATAAACCATTGAACAGGCACACCGTGCGGAGAAAATCATAGATATCACAAGGCACTTGCAAGCGAGTGATGCGATTCCGTTCTCCACACCAATAAACATCACATCAGACTGATGAATTAAAAGCAATTAGTCCATCATAAACATATACATAGCAATAATCAACTAAAAATAAACATCTACACTATCTCAAAGCATATCAGAAATCAGAATAAATCCACTGTCGCTCAAAACTAGTGATCAAAATATCCAAACAAGGTATCATAGTCTAATAGTGTGAAAACATAACAGCAGAAAACATAAGCATAAATGGAGGGGTACTACATAGTCCTCGTCTCTTGATAGCAATCTTTCAATTGCAACTTCAATCATCTTTGACTCTTCTACTTCAACTCTTAGATCAATGATCATTTTATCTTCCTCGTCAATATTCTTAGATAACTTGTATTTACCTTTCACTTCCTCTATAGTTCTTTTCTTTAGTCTTTTGATTTCCTTAATAGAATAGAGTATTTCTTCCACAATATCTACTTGTGCATCAACTTCAATTCTAGCACTTTTTTCCACATCTTCTTTAGAGGTTTCCATAGCCATGAAAAGATCCATTTCTCCTTTATTTCTAGAAGTTCCTTGGTCATCATCATCAGATGAGTAGTCTTCCTCATGGATAAAGAAACTTTAATTTTTTTGAATCTTTTTCCCTTTATACTTTCTTTCATCATTGATAGTTTCCTTATGTTGGACACTTAGGAATGAAATGACCTCCTTCACCATAGTTAATTTTTTTGAAAGGAAACTTACCTTTATACTTTCTGAAACCTCTTTGTATCCTTTTGAAAAAAAATTCTTCTTTTGTATGTGATCCATTATTTGAATCAATATCATCTTTCTTCTTAGACACTTTTAATGCAACCTCTTTCCTTAAAAATTTGTCATTCTCAATTCTCATTTCATAGGTAGTCAAAATTCCATGTAATTCATCCATAGTTAGAGTATTCGGATCTTTATCCTCTTCAATAATAGAAAATTTAGGTTCAATCTTCCTAGGAGGAGATTTGAGTACCTTTTTCATAATCATACCATCTTTAAGTTCCTCACCAATACCTCTAATATAGTTGAGAACCTCATCAACCTAGAGCAGGAATGTGGCAATGTTCTCCTCCTCCTTCATTTTTAGACATTGAAACTATCCTCTATGAGTTACAAGATTGTCTCATTTGAATTTTTCATCACCTTCATAGGTATTGTGTAGCTTATTCCACACTTCCTTCATTGTCTTGAAATGCATGAATTTCATAAACTCGGAGTTAGATAAACCACATAAAATAGCATTCCTTACTTTAGCATTGTTCTCACAAGCCTTCTTTTTGGCTTGATCTCTTCAAGCACTTTTAGGGATCTCATATCCATACACAACTAATTTCCCAACCTCAAACCCTAGTGCCATCAGACATGCTTCCATTTTTACTTTCTAAAATGCATAATTTTATCCATCAGAGGGTGGTTCCTTATTTGAATATAATCCTTCTTGATCAACTAAGTGTGCCATCCTAAATCTGCATTAAGCTATTAAGATTTTTAAAGGAACTTGGCTCTGATAATAATTGAAAGGACCACAATCTATTGAGAGGGGGGTGAATCCGTAGATCAAATCTATTTAAAACTCTTTAATTCAAAATCTATATCTAAACATGAAAAATGAATCAAAATAGCTACTATTAGTTAAGCAATCATAGAAACACACATCCACACAATAAATGTGAGATATACATAGAAACCTAAAATTGGAAAAACCATGGTGAGAGAGTTGCTTGGATCCACTATCCAAATCCAACCTCAAAAAATTAATGAATAAATTACAATCATGAAGTAGGAACCAACCTACCAAAGAGAACAATCCCCTACAATATATGTAGTTGCAAACCTACTAGAAACACCAATCCCCTACACATAGATTTGAGCACCAACTCAACAATTAGGACACCAGTCCTACCAAATTATAGAGATGAATCTTATGGACCTTCAATAATGATTAGATAGCTTACAGAAGATCTAGTCTCACTTTAGACACTCTCTTACAGTCCTCTTGATCTTTTGATAATGGAGAACAATTATTGAGATGAAACTCCCATTTAAATACACTTTCTTGCACAAGTTTACACTTCCACACAAATTTTCATCTACACACACCTCAAATAAGTTGTAAAGTATGATGATTATATATAGGAGATTACATTAACATCACTTCATGTTGGTCAGGGATCCATAATTAACCAAGATCACATAGGAAAGACCTAAATTTACTTTAAACAAAACATGTAGCAAGTAGGTCCTCAAAAAAAATTGATGCCACCAAAAATAACATTATGTCATGCACTTTTATAGGAAGCTTAAGATGAACCATTTTTAGCATCCCAAACTATCTCTTGGGGATACACACTTCAAGACACTATTGCACAATTCCAAAACTCCAATTGGTTAACTGACTAGCATAGTGACCCTTCTATCACTTTAATCATTTTATGTGGTAAACATAAATCTAGGAAACTTGGGAATATGATAAAATAATGTGTCTAGGCATACTCTCCTTTCAAACCACAGAGAAAAAATTGCATCTAAAAGGGAATACAATGATAGTGTTTCTGAAAAATATCTCTATCTTGAGTAACTAACCAACATTCCATATAAAAAAATTGGATTACCTCTTTCAACATGAATATATGCAAGACTGATATTACCAACATACTATAGTCATTCTTCTTCATTCTACTCAAAATGGAATCATAATAATAATTGAAGTATTATTGGATTTAGTGTTTTACTAGCATTACTCTTTAGACATTAGTAATCATTATCCATCATCAATGACACTATTTGTTAACATTATTCCTTTGAAATAAATGACAACTTATGTTCAAAAGTACCATTTTCAAGTGGAACCCTATTTCAATGTTCATGTTTTGAATGAACATTTCAACTAGTTACTTCTTAGGGATGTTACATGGAATTTTACTGTCTAGGTTTCACCATCTCTTTAAATTATATTGCATGTGAAATTCTAGATTAATTGAAAGTGAATTTTAATTAAGTTGATTTAATTACATGCAAATTATATTGTTTTGAAAGGATTTAGTATATCCTAAAGTAGATGTATTATTTTCTTTCAATTTGCTTTAAGTCTTGTTTCTTTGTTGGGAAAATTGGGAAAATATTAAATAAATAAGTCTTCCAGACCAATTTAATACTGTGGGGATTCTTTTTGTTAAGTTGAATTCATATGTTGGCTAAGTTGTGTACGTGATATTAGCTTGGTACTTAGATACCTAATTTTTTGTGAACATAGATGTTGATGTTCATTATGAATAGTGTTGAAATTGTCTATGGTATGTTGTACACTTTGTAAACCTTAGTCAAGAAAACTTAGATTCCTTTGTTATGTTTAGGGGAGTGGCTTTTTTGTGAGGGCCGACACACAAAGTGGTGTCAGGGTAACTTACAAAGAGTTAGTAAGACAAGTGATAATCTAAACAACATAGTAGTTAGATTTAAAATTCTTAACAAGAGTATAATGCCTCACTTATTGACTCTTGAGCTAGTTTAGTCTTGAGTATAAGATGAGAAGGCCTGGAATGGAAAATCGATGTCTTGTTTCTTCAAAATACATTTGATTCCACAATAGTTTGCAATGGGGCCGGGTTTTGTAAGAGGTTACTAGGGTAACCCAAGTTGGGGGCCAGAACCTAGGAAGAAACACCAGGGTAACCTTTGCAATATTGTGATGACACTCCACCTAAAATAACAGTTAACCTTGTGTATGAAATACATTCAATTGTCTAAATCTGGAAGCAATGTAACCATTTGTTAGTTGTGTACTAGTGTCTAGGGTTAGTAGATTATGTCTAGGTAACCATATTACTATCTCCTAGCACAGGGGGTGGACCTACGGGTACCACATGGTTGGGTGGAACGTGCACCTTACTCCGTTGGGTCCCTAGTTTGATCATGGCAATGAGAGCTTCATGGATGGAGAGCTTGTACTTGGATGCTTATGTATACTTCTTCATTGTAAATTGTAAATCTTATATTTGAAAACATCCCTCAATTGTATAAGAGGTGAACACTTGTAAAATGTAAATATTATCGATCTACCTTATCAGATGGATGAGTATTGTATTATTTTGTCAAATGCAATGTAAGGAAACACGTTTGTACTTTATATTATCTTGAATGGAGTTTCAAATGAAATGCAATGTTTATTTTTAATGTTTATGATAATTAATATGTGCAATGCGAAATACTAAAGTCGTCTATGGAAACTCAAGTAGTGTAACATCACATAACTTAATGAATGTATGCAACTAATTAACTTAATAATTATACTTTAAAAAAAAATTATTTCACTATTATACACAATTGCAACATTCTTTAGGTTATTAAGACGGGGCATTACAAAGTACTAGTCAAGGTTTACAGCTAGAATTATTTCAACCAAACTATTTGCATTAGGGTTCTTTTTGGCTTCAACCCATTCGTCGGGTGTTACATCCCTTATAGATCCACCAATGTTTAGCCTATGTCTAGGACTTAGTGGGGGCGGTGTTTCCAAACCCCTTGGTCCATACGTGTGTGTGAGTTTGACATATGTCTCTTGGAAAGGATCTATGTATGTGTTTTTCATGTTAGGATTTAGGTGTTGTATTTTCATTTTGATTTGAGAACTTGTTTTTATTGGCATACAAGACATACTAAGACCTTTTTTTTAGTGATACTTTTGGATGGGTGAATGAGGTTGAAATGGTCAAGAAGTATCACTAGATAATAGGGTCTTACAATCAATATTTTGATAAAATATGTTACATTTTGGACTAGACTTGTGAATCTAAAAGCAATAGATTTGGGATGAGGGTGGAATAGGTTAACATAGAAGCTCCTAATTCAAACTAACCATAGATAAGATAAATTAATATTATACCTTAGGAAGGAAACTTTCAAGGGAAAATATCAAACTAGAATGTATATGACTACAAGATCTCGATAGACTAAATGATTCTTGTTTTGGGATGACCAAAAAGCTGATGATAATGTGGATGTGGTAAATCAAAATACAAAATATGAATCTAAACTTTGATTGAAAAGATATGAAGGATGAAAATGGAGGAGATAAATGGTGAAATCTAGAGGTCTCACTCTATGTAAACCAATTATTATCAATTTTAGTTTGATTAAGGTCTATGTATAAGATAGTAAGGCCTAATGACAAGAAGTGGTTTATTTAATAGAGTAATTGTGCCTTAGAAAAAAATTGTGACAAGCTAAGTTTTTAATGTGGTATCCTAAGAAAACAAATGACAATTAAGATTTTGTAATAGAATTGGGTTTCTAATAGGTACAAGAAATTGTGCCACTTTTCATAGTAGATGTGCCTAGATAAGAAGCAATTACACATAGATAAGAAACAATTGCACATAGGTAGAAAATAATTGCACATAGATCTTGTTGGTTCCCAAATCTATAATCAATTTGAATCCTAAAGGGATGCCATGCCTTATGGTCAGTTTCAAAGAGATATGTGTCCAACGAACAAGAGATTGATATGGAATATTTCTCCCCTGCACTTTGGGCTTTGCAAAACCCAAGAGGGTGATCCCAATAGTATAATTATGATCCTCTTTGTTAGAATATCAAACACATTGTAAAGTAGATAGCTCTCCTTTAACTTTTTAATAGACATAACACCCTAAAGATTTGGCTAACCTTTCTCGTAGTGTCTAACTTAAACATGAGGCATATTATGCATTATGCTCAATATACAACTGCACTGAAAATGGAGGTTAAAGTTTATTTTAAATGTTGATGCCACACAACATCTCAAGAGACTGCAACAATACAAGACCAGTGCCTAATCCTAGGGTGGAGTCATTTAAACCATGAAATTCATAATACACCACAACATTATCTCTATCATAATTGTGCCTACCAATGATGCCTTACATCATCAATATCAGAGACTTAACCAAAAATATTTGGTAATCCTTGTATACAATTGCATAAATATTCATTCATGTTAATACAATTTTAACTTACTCCTTCAATAAGTGTAATAACAGTGAGCAAACATTCAGGGAAAGAAAAGAAGATGAACAACAAAAGCCCTTGATTTCTTATATTCAAAACTTATGCAATGTCTCCAAAGGAGAAAATTGACCAAGAATATATTGCCACTTATTTATCTAAGATGATAGTGTTGTAATTACATTCTCCATTACAAGATTCATAAAACCTCAAAACCTAAAATAAACACCTATTTATTTTCAGACCCTGTTACAAATTTTTTTTCTCATGACACCAAACAATGAGCAACTCTCTTCAAAATGAAGCAGAAATTACATTTTAAGAGAAAAGAGAAGATAAGATAGAAGCCCTAAAAAGAATCCACTACTGACACATGGTATCCCTCAGCTCCCTTGATTCTGCAACAAAATGGCATTTAAAAAATGCCTCTTTACTCTCCATTTTCCCTCCTTTTTGTCTTCATTTGAAAATCCTGTGCATCTTTTTACCCTTGTAAAAGGTCATTTATTGGCTCTATTTTCACTTGCAAGTGAAAAATATCACTCGTGGGTAAAAGCCCACTTATTGGCAGTTGAAATTTTCATTTACCATACACTTTAACTAAGCAGACTATTTAGAAAATCACAAATTCCTCTGCTTCTTAATATACTATTGTATTTAGGGTCAATTCTTTGTTTCTTGACACTCCACATAAGTTTGAAATGCTACAAAAATTGTCCCAAGGCATAAGGAATACATTGGGAGAGCTTTTGGATGAAGAAACAACCATATTGAGCTTGTAGACACTTTGAAAATTTGCCCCAAATACAAAAAACGTGATTAAATTCACCTATTTTCAGCAACATCCACAATAAAATTATCCTCACAATAATGAAACACATTGCAATTTTTAATTAAATGTTTTAAAACATTTTATTTTCCACCCATAGGTTGCATGCCTTTTCCTTTCCTCACTTCCCCACTTCCATTCTTTGCTGGCAATATTTGCAGCTGCGAGCTACTGGAAAGCTGGCTACTAGGAAGCTTTTCTCAGAAAACTTTATTTATTTGTAAAGCTTTAAAATTTTCATGGAAAATATTTAATTACCCAACCAAATCAAAAGCTATTGTAGGCCAGTATTGGCATGGTGTGATGGTTTAAAGTTGGCACTGTTGTTCTTGCCACCAAGGTTCAAACCCCATTGGGGTGGTATTGTTGAATGGATGTATTCCGATCCATAGCTCCGGTCAAAAGCGTTTACCCCTTGAATAAAAAAAAAGAAGAAGCTATTGTAGACATTTTAATTCCAAAAACTTCCCACCAATCCCCGCTTCCTCATTGGTTTCCATGAGCTAATGCAGCTATGGGATGGCGAGGAGAGCATATTTAATAAAGTTTAACTTTAGAAAGGTTTGCAAAATATTACCCTCCTTCCAAAATGGAAATGAAGCAGTTTGACAAATATTTTAATTCCTAGAAGCTTTCTCACCAATCCTCGCCTTCTTGTTACCAACTATTGCTGTCAGCAAGAGCTTTCACAAGCTATCAAGGAAAGATTTGCAAAGCAAATAAACTTTTACAAAGGTTTAATAATTGAAAATGTTTAACAAAATATTTTCAATTCTTTTACTTCAACCACAAGCTCTAGCTTCCTTTCCTCTCTTCTCCACAAGAAAATGCTATTGTTAACATTCATAGCCATGCCACGAGATGGTGGGGAAGCATGGTTTAATAAAGTTAAAATTTTATAAAACTTTGACAAAGCTTTGAAATATTTAATGTTTCCCTAAAATGCCCACATTTCACATGTATATCATTTGAATAATATTTAAAATATGTAAAGTATTTTAAATATTAGCTTTTGGAACATTAGGAAAATGTTAATTTTTTAATTTCGCTTGTCGCCCAAATGAGGAAAATCACTGTAGGAAAATCGAAACACCTAGAGCCATGATTTTTTTCGATCAACCCTTATCAATTATTTTAAAAATGGGTTTTAAATTAGATTTTTCTCAACCATTAGAATTTGGGCACCTCCTTTGTAAATTGACCTATAGGATGTGTTTGCAGCAACTAAAACACATTAAAATAATGCATCATATAACCTCCATTTTTTATGAAATTGGAGCTGGCTATGTTTTAGACCAAAATGAGAAGTGGGTTGCCTTTAGAATTTCAAAATTTGAAACTTTTTGGAACACCAATTTTAGCCTAGATGCGATCATAAAATAATTAAATAACCCATCAAAACTCATCCTAGGGGCCTGGAACTAAGTAGGCATGTTACCATATGTACCAAAAAATAGTCTACCAAAGGTATTTGAAAGATGATTTTTGAGTTACAAAATTTTAAATGGAAAAGTGGGCCTCTAGGGCATATTCAACAAGATGCAAGCCTAGGCTTTGTTGATGCCTTAAAGAGATATAGACACTTCAAATTTGTAAAATTTGAAGGTTCTATTAGTGGCTCATGTTCTACGATGCACACCCCTTGTAGGAATGGCGAGATTCTAGATCTTTGGGCAATAGACCAAGTGCCAATCCATTGGGTGCTCTGTAATTACTCCTTTGTTCAATTTTTTAGACTTCATTAGATGGCCCCAAGCCACCAAATGAAAAAGGGTAGTCAATATTTACCCCATTCAAACACCAATCTATTAGAAGAGTTGATCTCCCTCAATCCATACTTGCCTCTGTCACACAACAACATGGATAACTTCTTTCCTTCAAAGAAAAGTGTCAAGCTACCTTTGAACAAATGAGAACTTGCTCCATGTTTAGCTTTGCTGTAAGGTATGTGCATGATCATCATGGAAAAAATAGGCCCTTAAGTGGCAAAAAATTCAGAAAAATAAGAGTTAGGCAACTTGACGTAAAAATTTGAATAAGTTATCTAAATTATTTCAAAAATATGTAAGAATAGAATTTGTAGCAAATTGAATGTAATTTCTAAACTACTAGGTTTATTTTAAAAAAATAAAAATCTATTTGGTGAAAATGTGAAATTTCAATGCAATAGTACCTAAATTTCAGGGAAAAAATAAGAAGTAGGTGTCTGTCTGACCACCCTAACCACAATAAAATGATAATATTTTTTAATAATATTTTAGATATATAACTATATGACTCATGTCCCCATGTGATGCATATATTTTTATAATTTTTTTCCAAATAAATAATTAATTATGAATTTTTTATTACAACTTTTAAAAAATATAAAAACTTGTATGTCTGACCACCTTAACTTGGTCCAAACATCATGAAATTCAATTTTTCTTTTTTTAATCTTATAGTATGCGAAGCATAGAATGTGACACATGTTTTAGATTCAAAAAATGTGATACCGTTTGAAAGCTATAGATGTTTTTCAATCAGCCTATCAATTAGGACTTTAGTCGTGATTCAAATAGAAAATGAATAATAATTATTTATTAAATTCAATGTAAAGCATAATTTATATTGGTGGAAAGCTAAGAATATCCTTTAAAAACCCTTTCTATTTCATCAATTTTGGGTTAAAAAAAAGTCCTTAGCCACATACCCTTCAAATACCCATCATATCACCACTTTTTGGCCCATCATGATCCTGCACATACCCTATAACATGGCAACCAAATCACATAGGCCACATCACTACCACTTATCTCAATTTCTGATTATATGGCAAGTGACAAAATAATAGGAAAATGATCAAGAATATATGAAGACACAGTCTTATCACATTTATTAACTCCCTCATAATGATTAGGCTTAGAAAAGATATCATGCCTTAGAAATAGTGTTCAATCCTCCAGAGTATTAAGCAAAGAATGCTCACACATTTGTAACTCCTTGAACTAAATTTCATCATAGGAAAGTTTATCATCGTCCCAACAACTCAACTCAATCACATTATTACATACTTCAAGGTTATGAAAATAAGACTTATTAGCATACACAAGTGCATTGTCCACATTCAAATCATAGCATTCAGAAAATGCATCAGCATCCCAAACAATGTTTTCTACTTCAAGTTCATATACTTTAGGTTCATAAAAAAGATTATCAACACTCGTAATGTTATCATTCAAAAAGGCTTCAAGTTCAGGTGCATATGTCTCAAAATCTTTGTTTGCAATAAATCTCTCGTAGTGAGTGTTCAAAACACATTCACTATTGCAAGGAGTATCATACTCCACATTAACTCCTATTGCATCAATGTGACAATCTGAAACATACTGCTCATGTGGAAGACTGAGTTGTAGATCCAAAAAAAAATCCTCAGATGCATCCATGTGATTGATACAATCACATTCTTCAAGTACAAATTCATCATAAAAAGCTTCATTAGTTGTACTAATATTTGTCTCTACATTTTCACTTTCATGTACAACTTCATCTATGCTATCATCATGCAAACAGCTAGTAAAAACTTCAAAATTAGAAAAAATAGTGGCAGAAGGTGAAGAATCAAATAAGAAAAAAGTTCCCTTTTCACCATTTACATCACCAACACACACATGCTCTGCACAATCAGCTACTTGAACTAATTCATTCAATAAATCTATTGCATGCATATTATTTTCTTTATCCATGTCATTGCCATAATTAGCAGGGTCACATTCCTCACTATCAAGTTGAAAAACATCATTTGTTTTTTCATTATAGTTGCTCATGAATGATTTCTCTAGCTGAAATTCATTGCACACTTTTTCATTTGCATCTGATATACCACAACTTTCAAGAGCATTCCTCAAATCAGCAGGCTCCTTTGTCTCATCACCATGAAAAGTTTCATCAATTCTACACTCACTTGTAGAATTGACATGACCAATTGTATCGTGACATTGCTAATCACATATCTCTTCTTCAAATAAGATATGTAGTTCATATCTAGTATCTCGTTCTTATGAGACTTTAAAAATGTTATCATCATTTTCTTTATTGAAACACTTTCCACTCAAAGAAATTATTTCTGCTTCCTCCTCTTGAAAATATTCAGAGTTACCGAGGTTGCAAGCAAAGATGCAATCATCATGATGACTGGGATAAGGATCCTTCTCATTTGGTTGTATATTTACATCCACAACACTATTGTTGTCAAGATGAAGACTTGAAACTTTAGAATCAACATAATAGTCAACTGTATATTCAAAGTCTATAGAGGAGAAAATACTTTCAGTGTCATCCACATCATTGCAGCCTTTTTTTGGTTTAGAAAACTGACTCCCCATTTCTATATTTTCAAAGAAAATAGGAGTGAATTCACTTTCTTCATCATGTCTTACATCTTCATCTTTATGGCTGCAATCTTCTTTTGCATACATTTTCTCCATGGGTTGTTTAGAAACAAAATCCTTACCACTAAAAGATGCATTACCATTGTCTTTTGTTGTACCATCTAGATCTATTTGATGAAGTATGTAAAAAGTACCATCACATAGGCTAGTCAAGAGATTACTTCCATATTTCTCTATCATTTATTCAATCACTAAAAGCCATTAATATAAACATTTAAGGCTAGGGGGCCTCAAGTGAGCTAGAATGGTACTTAGACCTAGCTCACAGTTTTCACAGACCAAATTGATGCAAGATGATTCATCAGGCCCTTCTAATTTTGGTATATCAAACAGAAATTTCATGAATATATCATGAAATTCATAGGGAGATTCATCCTCAAATCTTTCTATATCACACAATGCATCAATACATGATATGGATTCAACTTTATTTTCAAATTCCTCTTCAAGTCCTTCCTAGATATGCAGATTTCTACTTTCAAGCAAGAACATATTATCATTTGGCATTCCTTTAAATTGATCAATGAAAAGTGTTCTAAGCTCTTTCCATGAACATATAGAATGCATTGGAAAACTAGAAAACCAATATTCAGCAATATCTTCTAAAGTTCTCACAAAAAACTTCATGATAGCATTCTCTTCTTCAATTTGACAACCTTTCGTTAAATCATTAAAATTTCGTAAATGTCTTGATGTTGATTCTTCAATATCTCCTCTAAACTTAGGAAAATATTCATTAATTCTTCTTGCAACAGAATGTGGATAACCCTGTATTTTACTGAAATCTAAAGGGTCATAACTTTCACTAGTGAACACCTTCCTTTAATGACATGGTTGTGTTTTAGGCATGATATTATAACTTGTAGAGGGACAACTAGGACATCCATACATATTTATAAATAAAAATTTATCCCCTCTACAACTATTCAATTCTCAATATCCCTTTATTTTAGTTCTCAATTTCACTAAATAAGGTAACCAAAGTTTTCTAGGACCTTCAAACATGGTCTTCATATACATATTTATGCTTCTTGAAAACCAAAATATAGAAAATACCTAGGTATGTTGTAGCTGCTACAAATTCTTTTTTGTAACTGGAAATCTTTACAGACCTAAAACTTTCTTCACATTCACCAAGTTCTTTAGCAGCACCACCACCTCCTTTAAGATGAAAAAATCTTCAATCAATTCAAACATCTTCAATAGTGGGATTTCCTTATGAGTTCTTTTCACCATCAAAGCATCATATATCATGAAACTTTCAAGTAAACTACAACAATTTCCTTCTCTATGTATGAATTCCTTTATTATTTGAACCAAATGCTCAAATTAACAAATAATATGACTTTGTGATAGGATAGTCTACAACTGGAGATTCAAAGTCCTTCCCTCGCAAAGTTGCCAATCTATTGGTTCCAAAATCTGCAATCAATTTGAATCCTAAAGGGGTGCCATGCCTTATGGTCAGATTCAAAAAGAGATTTGGCCAATGAATGGGAGATTGATATGAAATCTTTCTACCTTGCACTTCAGGCTCTGCAAAACCTGAGAGGGTGATCCCAGTAGTATAATTATAATCCTCTGTATTGGATTATCAAATAGACTATAAATCGTATAGCTCTCCTTTAATTGTTTAATAGACACAATACTGTAAAGATCTGGTTAACCTTTCTGGTAGTGTCTAACTTAAACATGAGAGATTATGCATTATTCTCAATATACTACACTAGAAATAGAGATTAAATTTGATTTTAAATGTTGATGCCACACAAGATCTCAAGAGACTACAAAATTAAGAGACCAGTGCCTAATCGTACAATGGAGTCATTTAAAACATGAAATTGAAAATACACCACAACATTATCTCTATCATAACTATTCCTATGAGTGATTCCTTGCATCATCAATACCAGACTTAATGAGAAATAATTAGTAATCCCTGCATACAATTTCATAAATTTTCATTCATGTTAATACTATTTTAAATTACTCCTTCAATAAGAGTAATAATAGTGAACAAACATTCAGGGAAAGACAAGAAGATGAACAATAGAAACCCTTATTTTTTATACTCAAAACTTATGCAATGTCTACAATGGAGAAAACTGAAAAAGAATATCTTTCCATTTATTTATCTAAGATGACAATGTTGTAATTACATTCTCCATTACAAGATTCATAAAACCCCAAAACCTAAAAGAAACACCTATTTATTTTTAGACCTTGTTATAAAAAGTATCCGCATGAGACCAAAGAATGATAAACTTCCTTCAAAATGAAGCAAACATTACATTTTAAGAGAAAAGAGAAGAGAAGATAGAATCCCTAGAAAAAATCCACTATTGACACATGGCATCCCTCAGCTCCATTGATTCTGCAACAAAATGGCATTTAAAAAATGTCGCTTTACTCTCCATTTTCCCTCCTCTTTGTCTTCATTTGCAAATCTTGTGCATATTTTTACCTTGTGTGTAAAAAGTCATTTACTGGCTCTATTTTCACTTGCAAGTGAAAAATATCACTCCTGTGTAAAAACCCACTTACTAGTAGTTGAAAATTTCATTTACCATACAATTTAGCTAAGCAGACTATTAAAAAAATCACAAATTCCTCTGCTTCTTAATCTAATACTG
The DNA here is from genome assembly GCA_007258455.2 of Sequoia sempervirens. Taxonomy (NCBI): domain Eukaryota; kingdom Viridiplantae; phylum Streptophyta; class Pinopsida; order Cupressales; family Cupressaceae; genus Sequoia; species Sequoia sempervirens. The sequence continues at coordinate 505,719,002 of VDFB02193867.1, read as the reverse complement.
TGTTTGGGGTCATTTTTTTGTTTTTTGACACACCACAAAAGGTTGAAATACTGCAAAAATGGTCCTAAGGAATAAGGAATACATTGGGAGAGCTTCTACATGAAGAAACAACCATATTGAGCTTGCATACTGATAGAACTAGGGTTGATATTAAGAAAACACAATCTCAATGCTTGAGTCCTTGTCTTAGGAACTCCTAAGGTGTTATTTCTTTCACCCTACAACCTATAGGTCCTCGAACATTGAGGCACCCCCGGTTCACTATGACAACCCTGCTATCATTTCCAATCTGCTGCTACAAAACGTTTCTTGGTACTCTTTCATCACATGCACCACCTAGCCCTTATTCCTCTAAAGACTAGTCCACTTACCATTCTACCAACCTTGTTGTAGGGGTGTGTGTATGGTGCATTCCAAGGCCTCCAAAGTCATCTTTTCCCGATGCTTCAACAAACACCAAGCTTCAACTCTCCATTGTTTTCCAAAAAAATAGAGTTCTTGGTTCTTGGGCAGGCTACAAGCCTCAAGCACCTTTTAGCCCTCTTAACACAAAGAAAAAGGTTAGAACTCTCCTCTACCAACTGCTTGTGCCAATATTTCAATTGACTCCCTGGCTCTTTTCCCAAGCTCGGACAAGTTCTTTTTGGATTTTGGTACTTTCCCTGGCCGTACAAGGTTACATTCCAACTTTGGTGGAAGCAAGGGTTTCCTAAGACCTTTCCTTGGTGTATTCTGCTTTTTCTAACCAAAAATGTATTTAAAAGCTTTCTGTTTACTACTCCAAACTTTATTAGACCTTTCTGCATTCACAATACTTCATTAGATAATAATATTGCACACCCTTGCTACATTGGGGTTTCTTTTACCCTCTTGACTATCTTTTCTAGTCAGGTTCCCAACTCGCCTAGAAATAGTCTTGTAGCTTGACTAAAGAACCTATAATGACTACCATATGTACAATATATACATTCCTCGAGTTTGGTGTTGTTTCCTCTGCGTCCATGCTGTATGGCATGATAAAAAACAACCCAAAAACTCCACTTTTCTGGTTTTTACCAGTCAAACTGAACTTTAAAAAAAAACACGGATTTTTACAAAGAAACAGAGAACGATGGAAAATCTATTTAAATATACCAAAATAGAACTTCACAAAGGTGTTTTACATGCTATTGAACTAATAAATTTTTTATTCCATTCAACTATTAACTGTCATGCCAACAAACACAGAAAATAGATTTGTCACAGCAAAATCACAGGTTCTTCTTTATTTTCCTCACAACTGCCATTGCCAAAAAACTTTCAAAACCTCTCTAAAAGTCGAGAGATTTCTTTTCCAATATGGGAAAATCAGTTAGGTTTTTCATTTCGAGCTCAAAAGTGAGCAAAAGACGTGTGTTAGAAAACACACTGTGTTTTGCAATTTTAACCAAAACTTAAGGCATCAAGCACACAAAGATCCTTGACTTATACAAATTTAAACCTAAGCTCTAAAAAGGTCCCCTTACACATCCTAAAAGGCATTAGAACCTTGCACAACAAAAATAAAATAGATTTAAAACAACACTTCAAGATTTGCTTGTTCTATTTGGTAGGTGCTCCTACACCATTCTCCCCCTCTCAGCACAAACATCAAGGAACTGGAGGTGTTAGTAATGATAGATCAATTCCTTGCTTCTTGAAATCTACTTCTTCAACCCACGTAGCCTCAGACTCAAGTTTTCCTTTCCAATTGACAAGGTGTTCCATATATGCTTTGTGTCTCGTTGCTTTCTTCACCCTGGACTCCAAGACCTTCTCTGCCTGAGCTTTCTCTTGACTTGGAAGAGGTATATTAGTGATATTATAAAATATTTCCTGACTGTTCTGAACTTCATCATTGACTATCCCTTTGTCCCTGATCAAATCAACAATGTTGAAGACTGGAGATATGCCCAAATCTGATGGAAGTTCCACCTTGTATGCATTCTTTCCATACTTAGCTATCACCTTGCATGGTCCTACCCGCTTCATTTGTAACTTGGTGGACATCCCCTTTTGCAATCTGGATTTGTTGTGGTAAACCATCACATAATCACCCAATTGAAACTGCACATCTCTCCTTGACTCATCAACTTTATCCTTCAATTTTTGTGTTGCTGCTGTGATTGTCTTCTTAACCTGCTCATGAATCTCCTTCATGGTTTGAGTGAAGTCTTCTGCATGTCCACTCCTATTCTCCATTGTTCCAAGGTCTCTGAGCTCACAAAATCCTCTTGGGTACATCCCATACACAACTTCAAATGGACTTTTTCCTGTAGTTTTGTTCACACTATCATTATATGCATATTCAGCTTGGGAAATCACCATATCCCAAGTCTATCCATATTCCTTTGTCAAGAACCTCAATAGGTTACCTAACAGTTTGTTAACCACCTTGGTTTGACCATCGGTCTGAGGATGGTATGCTGATCCAAATGACAAATTAGTTCCCAATCTTCACAATGTTTTCCAAAAATGACTCATGAATTTCACATCCCTGTTAGAAATAATACTCAATGGCAATCCATGGATTCTTACTATCTCCCTGAAGAATAGATGGGCAATATAACTTGCATCATGTGTAGTCTTGCAAGGAATAAAGTGACTCATCTTTCTAAATCTGTCCACAACTACAAAAACACTGTCAAAACTAGTTTTAGTCTTGGGAAGACCTACCACAAAATCCATGCTCACACACTCCGATGGTCTGTTAGGAATAGGCAAGGGCTGATACAACCCAGCATTGCTAGCTCCCCCTTTGGCTTTCATGCAAACAACACACTGCTCTACATACTTCCTAACATTTCTTGCCAACCTATGCCAGTAATAAAATCTTTGTACTAGCTCTAAATTTTTATTGATTCCAAAGTGTCCACTAAGACTACCATTGTGTTTCTCTTGGATTAGATTTTCCCTCATTGATCCTCTTGGGACACATAACAGATTTCCCTTGAATAACAACCCATTTTGCAATGTGTACTCAGCATATTGACTGTGAAAATAATTTGCAAAGTCTGAACATACCTTGTAGGCCTTGGAAAAGTCTTCGTCATCACCATAGAGATCTTTGAAACTTTCCAATCTGATGCTTTTCAGTTGTATCTCTTGGACTGTCAACATCCTCCTACTTAATGCATCTGCCACTATTTTTTGCTGTCCCTTCTTGTGCTTAATAGTAAATGTGAAAGCTTGAATGTACTCCATCCATTTCAAGTTTCTATTGCTTAACTTCTCCTGGGTGTTGATGTAACTAAGTGCCTAGTTATCTGTGAAAACCACAAACTCTTTGGGCAGTAAATAATGCCTCCATTTCCTAAGGGACTGCACTAAAGCATAAAGTTCCAGATCATAGGTGGAGTATTTTTTCTTAGCTTCATTAATTTTTTCACTGAAGAAGGCTACAGGCCTACCTTCTTGACTAAGGACACCTCCTACTGCTACTCCACTTGCATCACACTCAACCGTAAACAATTTATCAAAACTAGGCAATAACAGGATAGGTTGTGTTGCCACTTCTTTTTTCAGCTTTTCAAACCCTTTATCAGCCTCTAGTGTCCACTTAAACTTTGCTTTCTGACCACCCTTGATTGTATCTAACACTGGTGCACATATACCACTAAAATTCCTTATAAACTTCCTATAAAACTGAGCCAAACCATGAAAACTTCTTACCTCAGTTGTTGTGGTTGGTGTAGGCCAGTTTAGGATGGCTTCTACCTTACTTGGATCCATCTTTAGTGTTCCTTGGGATACCACAAAGCCTAGATACACAAGCTCTTGTTTGAAGAACTCACACTTCTCAAGGTTGATTGCCAACTGTTCTTCTTGCAACCTTTTGAGTACCATCTCCACATGCTTCAAATGTTCTTCTGCTGTCTTACTGAAAATCAGTATGTCATCCAAGTAGACTACGACAAAAATCCCTGTGAAATACTTAAGCACCTCATTCATTAGTCTCATGAACATGCTAGGGGAATTTGAGAGTCCAAATGGCATCACTTTCCACTCATATAAACCATCATTCGTCTTAAAAGTTGTCTTCCATTCATCACCCTCCTTAATTCTGATTTGGTGATACCCGCTCTTAAGATCTAGCTTGGTGTAGAATTTTGCACCTCCAAGGAAATCCATTAAATCTTCAATTCTAGGTATTGGAAATCTATACCTAATTGTGATCCTATTAATTGCTCTAGAATCAATACAAAGTCTCCATTTACCTCCTTTTTTAGTTTCCAAAACAACGGGGACTGCACATGGGTTGATGTTCTTTTGGATTAGACATTGATTCTGCAATTCTTCCACTTGTCTTGCCACCTCTTGGTTCTGCTCAGGGGTAAGCTTGTATGCTGCCTTGTTAGGCAATGAGGCTCCAGGTATGAAGTCAATTTGATGACTTATTGCTCTCTTGGGTGGTAGAGTTGATGGTGTTCCATCACTCACTATGCTCTTGTATTTGTCAAGCAAGTTTTGGATTGCTACTGGTAACACTGTCCTTTCTGCCTTTTCTTCTTCTTTGGGCTGCATCATGATCACATACCCTTCATTCCCTTGGTGTAGATCCTTGATGAACTCTTTGCCACTGCTCAACATAATGTTTGGAACCTTGGACTGCCCTTCATCATCCACAATCAATGATTGCAGCTTGAAGGTTTTTCCATCCTTCTTGAACTCAATGGTGTTCTCCTTCCCATGATATACAACACCTCTATCGTATTGCCATGGCCTGCCAAGAAGAAGATGGAATGCATCCATGGGCAGTACATCACAAATCAGCTTGTCTTTGTAGCCTCCTATTGAGAATTCCACTGTAACCTGCTCATTCACTAAGACACTCTACCCTTTATTCAGCTATGTGACTTTGTAGGGATTGGCATGAGGTACCTTCCACAATTTTAACTTATTTACTGCCTCCTCAAAGATGATATTGTCCATAGAACCAGAATCTACAATAACCTTGCATACCTTTCCCAATATCTTGCACCTTGCTCGAAACAAATCTCTCCTTTGCTTGGGTTCTTCCTTGACCGGTTGCCTGATCAACACTCTATTAAACATTAGATTTTCACCTACTTTTAATTCTATGTGACTGATCTCAGGTGTCTTTACACTCATGGTGTCCTCTTGTGCATAAGCTACTCTTTTCTCGTTGCTAGATGAAGCTTTCTCCGAGCATCTATAAGCTGGATGACCTAGCTGATTACAGTTCTAACATTTCATGGTGGCAAAGTAAGAGTTACCTCTGTTTGCTCCTCTACCTCTATTTGAACCCCCTTTGAGGTCCTCTTCCTCTATTAAATCATCCCCTTGATGAGGTTTCACCTCCATCCTCAATAAGCTTTGATTCACCTTGGCTTCTTTGGTCACCACCTCTTCCTTGGTAACCTCCACGCTGTCCTCTTTGATCTCCGCCTCTTCTTCTACCCTTAGAGGACTATTCATGCTTCCTTTTATTCCTTTCTTCAATATTTATAGCTAGCTGATAACATTGGTGGACTGTCTTGGGGTTGAGCAAAGCCATCTCTTCTTGTATATTCCACTTCAAACTGTTGAGGTATCTAGCCACTTTTAGGCTCTCATCTTCTGCCACATTTGATCTAAAATAAAGCTTCTAAAACTCTTCTGTGTAGGTGTTTACATCTTGGTCTTTTTGTCTTAAACTCTGCCTCTTCTTGTAGAGCTGAATTTCATAATCATCTGGCATATAGGCTTCTTCCACTTTAGCAACCATTCCTTTCCAGGTTGATATGGGATGCTTACCTTGTTTCTCCCTTTCAGTTTGGACAAATTTCCACCAAGTTAACTTTGATCTTGTCAACCTTGATTTTGCAACCTTCACCTTCTATGCTTCTATAACTACATCACATTCGAAGTGATTCTCCATTCCATCTATCCAGTCCAAGACCAGATCGGGATCCATCTTTCCATGGAATAGTGGTACACCCTCAAGTCCTTTTCCACTCAGGTCTTTTAATGCCTTCAAGAAAGGCTCCTCCTCCAAGACAGGGTCAGGTTTAGGGACATTGTCCTCCTCTGCAACCTCTTCTTCTTTTGGCACTTTGCCTTCCAATTTCACCTTGTTCAGTGCTTCTTCAAGTTGTTCTATTCTTTCCTTTAGAGATTGGTTATCCTCTTCTTGCTCTTTAACCATTTTACTGTGTGTTTGTCACCATCTTGGGTGGTTCACTTGATTCCACTTCCTCTGACATATAAGCTGCTGCTTTCCCAAATCTTTCATTGCTCTAATACCAATCTAATAGAACTAGGGTTGATATTGAGAAAACACAATCTCAATGCTTGAGTCCTTGTCTTAGGAACTCCTAAGGTGTTATTTATTTCACCCTACAACCTATAGGTCCTCAAACATTGAGGCACCCCCGGTTCACTATGACAACCCTGCTATCATTTCCAATCTGCTGCTACAAAACGTTTCTTGGTACTCTTTCATCACATGCACCACCTAGCCCTTATTCCTCTAAAGACTAGTCCACTTTCCATTCTGCCAACCTTGTTGTAGGGGTGTGTGTGTGGCACATTCCAAGGCCTCCAAAGTCATCTTTTCCTGGTGCTTCAACAAACACCAAGCTTCAGCTCTCCATTATTTTCCAAAAAAGTAGAGTTCTTGGTTCTTGGGCAGGCTACAAGCCTCAAGCACCTTTTAGCGGGCTCTTAACACAAAGAAAAAGGTTAGAACTCTCCTCTACCAAATGCTTGTACCAATATTTCAATTGACTCCCTGGCTCTTTTCCCAAGCTTTGACAAGTTCTTTTTGGATTTTGGTAATTTCCTTGGCCGTACAAGGTTACATTCCAACTTTGGTGGAAGCTAGGGTTTCCTAAGACCTTTCCTTGGTCTATTCTACTTTTTCTAACCACAAATGTATTTAAAAGCTTTATGTTTACTACTCCAAACTTTATTAGACCTGTCTGCATTCACAATACTTCATTAGATAATAATATTGCACACCCCTGCTACGTTGGGGTTTCTTTTACTCTCTTGACTATCTTTTCTAGCCGGGTTCCCAACTCACATAGAAACAGTCTTGCAGCTTGACTAAAGAACCTGTAATGACTACCATATGTACAATATATACATGCCTGGAGTTTGGTGTTGTTTCCTCTGTGTCCATAATGTATGGCATGATCAGAAACAACCCAAAAACTCCATTTTTCTGGTTTTTACCAGTCAAACTGAACTTTAAAAAAAACACAGATTTTTACAAAGAAACAAAGAACGATGGCAAAGCTATTTAAATATACCAAAACAGAACTTCACAAAGGTTTTTTACATGCTATTGAACTAATAAAATGTTTATTCCATTCAACTATTAACTGTCACGCCAACAAACATAGAAAACAGATTTGTCACAGCAAAATCACGGGTTCTTCTTTATTTTGCTCACAACTGCCATCGCCAAAAAAACTTCTAAACCTCTCTACAAGTTGAGAGCTTTCTTTTCCAACATGGGAAAATCAGTTAGGTTTTTCATTTCGAGCTCAAAAGTGAGCAAAAGATGTGTGTTATAAAACACACTATGTTTTGCAATTTTAACCAAAACTTAAGGCATTAAGCACACAAAGATCCCTGACTTATTCAAATTTAAACCTAAGCTCTAAAAAGGTCCCCTTACACATCCTAAAAGGCATTAGAACCTTGCACAACAAAAATAAAATAGATTTAAAACAACACTTCAAGATTTGCTTGTTCTATTTGGTAGGTTGTCCTGCACCACATACACTGTAAAAATTTACCCCAAATACAAAAAATGTGATTATATTCACCTATTTTCAGCTCCATCCACAATAAAATTATCCTCACAACAATCAAACACATTGCAATGTTAAATAAAATGTTTTAAAACATTTTATTTTCCACCCATAGGCTCCATGCCTTTTCCTTTCCCCGCTTCCCCACTTCCATTCTTTGTTGGCAACATTTGCAGTTGTAGATTGCTGAAAAGCTGGCTGCTGAGAAAGCTTTTCTAAGAAATCTTTATTTATTTGTAAAGCTTTAAATTTTTCATGGAAAATATTTAATTACCAAACCATATTAAAAGCTACTGTAGATATTTTAATTCCAAAAACTTCCCATCAATCCCTACTTCCACATTGGTTTCCCGTGATGTGAGCAAATGCAACTACAGGCTGGCAGGAAGAGTATATTTAATAAAGTTTAACGTTAGAAAGTTTTGCAAAATATTTACCCTACTTCCCAGATGGAAATGAAGTAGTTTGACAAATATTTTAATTCCTGGAAGCTTTCTCACCAATCCCTGCCTCCCCCTTACCAACTACTACCTTTAATAAGAGCTTTCACAAGTTGTCGAGGAAAGATTTACAAAGCAAATAAGCTTTTGTAAAGGTTTAATAATTGACAATGTTTAACAAAATATTTTCAATTCTTTTACTTCAACCACAAGCTCCAACTTCCTTTCCCTGTTTCCCCACAAGAAAATGTTGTTGTTAGCATTCACAGCCACACCACAAGATGGTGAGGAAGCATGGTTTAATAAAGTTAAAAGTTTATAAAACTTTGACAAAGCTTTGAAATATTTAATGTTACCCTAAAATTCCCACATTTCACATGCATATCATTTGAATAATATTTAAAATATGTAAGGTATTTTAAATATTAGCTTTTGCAACATTAGGAAAATGTTAATTTTTAAATTTCACTTGTCGCCCAAATGAGGAAAATTCATTGCGAGAAAACCGAGACACCTAGAGCTGTGATTTTTTGTGATCAACCATAATCAATTATTTAAAACATGGGTTTTAAATCAGATTTCGCCCAACCATTAGAATTTCGGTACCTCCTTTGTAAACTGACTTGTAGGACGTGTTCGCCACAACTAAAAAACATTAAAATAATGCATCATATGACATCCATTTTTGATGAAAATGGAGTTGGAGATTTTTTAGACCAAAATGAGAAGTGGGTTTCCTTTATAATTGCAAATTTTGAAAAAAATTGAAACAACAATTTTAGCCCAGTCACGATTAGAAAACCATTAAATAACCTATCAAAACTCATCCTGGGTGCCTGAAACTGAGCAGACGTGTTACCATATGTAGAAAAAAACATTCTACCAAATGGATTTGCAATATGACCTCCAAGTTGAAAAACTTTAATTGGAAAAGTGGGGCTTTAGGGCATATTCAGCAGGATGCAAGCCTAGGCTCTGTCGATGCATTCAAGAGATATAAGCACTTCAAATTGGTAAAATTTGAAGGTGCCATCAGATCTGAAATAATTATGCTTAGATAAGTAGTAATGGTGTATAGTTAAGTAACAATTCCATATAGATAAGTAGAAATTACACCAATGAGAGGAAAAATCAAGTACTTGGGCAAAGCAATTGCAACCTAAGATTGCACAATTGTGAAACTCTAATTTAAAAATAGGTTTTTTGACTTGTGCTTGCTAGAAAGTTACAAAAAGTGATAATCAGTTGTGCAACAAGATATAAAAATACAATATTGTAAGTTTTAGTTGTGTTATTCTAATTGGTTTTTGTGTAAATTGAGTGTATTGAGCAAATTTGGAAAGAAAAAGCTTCAAACAATATTCATGATAGAAGTAGACATTTTTTAAGGCAACAAGGCTTAATGGTTTTATTGGTCTAAACAAGATGCTCCAAGAACATTAGCAACGTAGCTAGTAGTAAAGGTGTGATAACTTAGTCCAGGCCCACTCATCAAAGCGTAATAAATTCAAATGAATGGGAAACTAGGGTATGCTAAGGTCATATACAACCATAACACTCCTTTCCTTAGAAGGACTAGGTCCAACAAAGAATTTTGTCACTTCAATAAGAGAAGAGTATATGGTGAGTAACTTTGATCATGATACTATACTTTTCACCACACTAAGACAACAATTGAAGGTCTTAAAAGATTCTAGTTAAATAAAGTTTATAGTCAAATTAGTAAATAGCAAGCCCATCTAAGGAAACCCAAGATTGGAGTGGTCCGGTCTACCCTTTTCACCTATACAAATATCAAGAAACCAAGTGTCTTGAGGATTAGCTTAAAGGACGTTGGCCTCAACTTACGGTACAAATTTTGTTCTCCCCCTTTCATACCTTTTCTAAACATGTGTTTGAGGTCATCCTTGGGTGATGAAATCCCCAAGAAGGCCTCCTACTGTAAGAAAAAAAATATATATGATGTTATTTCTCATTCCCTAGGTCATTATTAAGAGTCACAATGGAGGAGCATACACAAAAACTCAAATCCTATGGAATTTTTAATCTCTAATTTTACACTACGCATGAGGAGAGAGTATGTGTACCTAAAGACTTACCAAAAATGACAAACAATGTTCATTCACTTTATGAAATTGAAGTGTTCAAATTTATAGAAAATCAAGCATAAAATTCCTACAATAGATAAGAAGTATAATATACCTTATGATGTAGGAGAATCTTAGGTGTAAGAACAACCCTGCATCCCCAAAAATAGATTTTCTTTTTCTGAGTTTTTAGGTGAGGTAAAAATAGTATGGTTTCTATTTTTAGTAAGTTTGCATTTGTGCACATAAATAAATGAAATGTTACAAAGAGATTTAGAATGGTGAAATAAAGCTAATAGTGAAGAAATAACTTCAATACCATTTTTCCATTGCGAGATATTAATGTTTTATTTTAAAATTCACTTTAAAAATGTTCAATCAATTTTGAGGCACCTAGAGGCACCGGAATAGCCAAAATCAAAAGGCTAATTTATCAGCCTTTTGTGGCCTTATATCACATCAAGATATTTCTAGCACCATAGATAGTTTGTCAATCCAACACTTGAGTAAAATGTTATGGCTCTTGAAATTGGACTAAAAATTAAAAAATTTCTAAATTTTGAGAAAAAAGACAACTGGATTATTTTAGTGCCAAAGTGGAAGTCTCAGTTTATTGGAAAGTGGAAAATTCATATAAAGTGGTCATGAATGGAAAGAGATTCATTCTAGATGAGAATCGGGCTGATTTTATTTCTTTTTTCAGCATAGAGTGAAGGCTGAGATTTCATTGACCATTATTGTCATCTACAAACTTGCAGGTTTAATTTTCCTACATGTTTTTGCAACCTATTTTGTGTAATATTGGTATTAATAATAGATGCTTGTAATGAACATGATTTCATGTTTGTAATAGATTTTATAGAGATATAATAAAAGTTGCACATTGTTGTTTCTCATAGCTATATCTATGCAAGGTTTTGTTTGAGGGAGAGTCTCCCTCCATCAAGTGGTATTAGAGCAAGAGTTCTTGAGTGTGTAATCAGATCAATGAACATGAGGTAGTTTGCACTAGGAAGTGTGGTTATGGGTTTATGAGAAAAGTGATCAAAATTCTTCTAGGAAGAAATCATGGTGGTGGAAGAAATGTTGTATTACCAGAAGAGGATTTTAGAGCCCTACAAAGACAAGTTCAAACACTTCAAGAGGAGTTGCATAAAAGAATGGATCTCAAGGAGGAGACAAAAGTGAAGATGAAGCTAAAGAAGAAGCACACTTCAAAGAAGAACAAGATGAGCCATAAGACTGTGAACAAGTCAAATTATTGAAAAAGGGCAAGGATTAAAGTTTCTACCTACTTTGGAAATATAAATCTAAAGTAATTGATCAATTGGATCAATGATCTAGAAGAGTACTTTAAGTATGAAGAGATGGATAATCCTAAGAGGGTCAAATTTGCAAAGAACAAATTGAAAGCTCATGCTAACATTTGGTGAAAAAAGTACAACTATAAATAAATAGAAGAGGTAAAGAGAAAATCACTAGATGGGATTGAATGGTGGAGAAGTTGAAGAGATGGTTTATTCCTATCGATTATGAGTTAGATATATTCAAAAAGATTCAAGGTTTAAAAGCAAGCTTGAAAGTTACTTAAGGAGTGCATAGAAGAGTTCTACTAGGTTATCAACATAATAGGCCATTAAGAGGTTAGATAGGAAAAGGTAGCCTGTTATATAAATGGGTTGAAACCGAGTATTCAAGAAGATTTGAGTTTGGTTAGAATGACCACAATAGAAGATACTTATCAATTTTCCTTCAAGGTAGAAGAGAAGCTAAATTAAAGATTTGAAAGCAATCAAAAAGGAAAAGGTTGTGGTGGAGGAAATGGGGGGAGATCCTATAGAGGATTAAATGAAGATCAAAAGAAGAATGAAGATGGCCCTAGTCAAAACCAAAGAGGAGATAATTCCTATCATCCTCACAACCAGAACAATAGTGAACAAAGAGGAAGATGAAGAGTTGGTTGAGGCATTGGGAGAGGAGGCTTTAGAGGAGCCTACTTCTAATATGGAGAAGGACATTGAGCCTACAAATTTCCACAACATCAAGGAAGGACAAATAAAATACTTGAAGGTAATGCAAAAGTTACACGTGTAGATGAGGAAGTTCAATCTAAGAATTATAAATATGCATAAAGAGAAAAGACTCTTGTTGTTAGGAGATAATTATTGAATGAAGAAAATGAACTAGTTCAAATGAAGAGTCTATTTTGCACAAGATGTAAAGTTGTAGGTGAATGATGTGATGTTATCATTGATAGTAGTAGCATAGACAATCTCATTTAAAAATATATGGTTGACAAGATATCTCTAGAAAGGAAGAGGCTCCCACATCCGTATTAGATTGTATGGTTGTAGAAAGACCATAAAGCTTTGGTCAATGAACAATGTTTAGTGAAATTCAAGATTGGGAGTTACCATGGTGAGGTATTATGTGACATCATTGCTATGGATGCATGTCATTTAGTGCTAGGGAGGCCATGAAAATTTGATCAAAATTTTTTCCATGATGGCCACGCTAACATATATTCTTTGATAAATGATGGAATTTTTCACAAATTGGAGCCTTTGAAGGAGGAAGGAGAAAATGTAAGTAGTAATGCAAGAGTATGTTTGGTAGATGGTAGGAAATTTTTAGATGGTATGAAGCATGATAATGTGTGTTATGTGTCGATTACTAGAATAAAAAAAGAAGAAGATAATGTACTAGTTGAAGCTTTGGATCTTCTGGGACAATTCCAAGAAATTGTGTAAAAAATTGTACTTGAAGTGTTTCCATCGATGACGAATATTAGTCACTAGATGGATTTGATACCAGGAGGTAGTTTTCAAAATAAGGTAGCTCAAAGAATGACTCCTGTAGAGAATAAGGAATTGAATAGACAAGTCCATGAGTTGATGAGGAAAGGATTGATCTGAAAGAGCCTAAGTCCATATGCAGTACCTACAGTACTAGCATCAAGGAAGGATGGAGAGTGGAGGATGTGTATAGAATTTTAAGCAATAATAAGATTACAAAAAAAGATGGATTTCCCTTGTGAATGATGGATGACATTATGGATCACTTGAGTGGGGTTGAGTGCTTCACAAAGATTGAATTGAAGACAAGATATCACCATATCCAAATCAGAGAGGGAGATGAGTGGAAGACAACTTTCAAAACTAAGGAGGGATTATATGAGTTATTAGTCATTCCATTTGGGTTAACCAATGCACCTAGAACATTCATGCAGCTGATGAATGAGTTATTAAAAGAATTTTTGGGTAAGTTTTTCATTGTTTATTTGGATGAAATTTTAGTTTTCAATAAGAAGTTGGAGGAGAATCTATTGCATATTCCTTGATATTTTAAGAAATTGAGAGAAGAGAAATTGTTGATTAACATGAAGAAATCTTGTTTTGTAAAGGAGTTGATATATTTTGGATTTTTAGTCTCAGCCAAGGGTCTTAAGATATATCTAGAGAAAGTAAAGGCTATCATTGAGTAGCCTACACCAAGGATTGTTACAAAGGTAAGATCATTTCATGTTCTGGCATTTTTTTATAGAAAAATGATTAAGAGTTTGAGTAGTATATGTGCACCTCTAACAAAGACAATGAGAGGGGAAAAAATGAGTTTAAATGGACTATAGGAGCAACTACGATTTTTGATTTGTTAATGAAAAAAGTTTTAGAGAAGCCTATTTTAGCACTTCCAGATTTCAATGAGGTGTTTTACATAGATTGTGATGCTAGTGGAAGTGTCGTAAGAGTAGTCTTAATTCAATTAGGTAAACATGTTTCCTATTTTAGTGAGAAATTAAATGATGCGAAGAGAAAATATTGTCTATGATCAAGAGTTTAATGCAATACTCGAAGCTTTGAAGAAATGGAGGTACTATTTGTTGTTAAAAAAATATGTTTTGTATACTGATCATCAAGCCTTAGAGTACCTTAGTAGTCAAGGAAAGTTGAGCTAAAGGAATTTAAAACGAGTTGATTTTTTGTAGAGTTACACATTTTTTTTGAAACATAGAAGTGGGAAGTCAAACATAGTTGTAGATGCCTTAAGTAGAAGGAAAAATTTGTTGATAGAAATGAAGATAGAGGTTGTTGGGTTCAATTAACTCAAGAGTTTGTATCTTGAAGATCCAAAATTTGTAGAGGCCTGTAAGGCTTGTTTGTAACCTATTTATTTGGATAGTGTTGAATAGGAAAACTAAGAAGGGGGTGAATCAGTTGTCACAAAAGTAAACCATTAATTCAATCACCAAAACTAATAATTAATACTGCTTAAGTGATTAATCATCAAATTCCAATGTAGAAATTAAAATTACACACATAAACACAATAACACTAGATTTACATGGAAAACCAAATAAGGGAAAAACCACGGTGAGGATTAACTCACACTATAGATAATATCAAAACCAATTATAAAAAGCTCACTTCCTGAAATAAGGACTCACTATCTGAAACAAGGACTCACTATCCAACAGGGCTATCAACCCAGAGGGATCACTACCTCAGAGGTACAAAGAATACAAAGAAGACTTGTTACAGAGAGACTACAATCCCAATGTGACAAAGGATTCCACCACAATCACTCGATAAAATTGCATGAATGATATAGTTCACCTTCTCATTGCATTCAAAAACTCATCATTAAGCTTCACACTGATCTCCCACACTCACAAAAAACACACTAATTGAATAGAATCAATGTTACACCAAAATGCACTTTCTCTTTTCTCTTATCCCTCTTCTTCTTTGCTCTTGTATATTTTCCATCACTAACTCATCTTGCATTTATGCCATGTTCAAATTTGAAACATTTCCAAATTTGGCCATCCAAATCCAAATTCAACTTAGGTTGGTTCCAAAACATCCTAGGGTGGAATTAGAATGAGGGAAACCAAAACACATGCTTCATAGGGACCCAAATAGATCCAACACACTTCATCATCCTCGAAAGTAGTATTTCACACAAGGTTGACCAAACTAGTGTAAAAAACATAGAACCATTAAGCACGAACTTTACAAATGCCAAAATTAACTTCAATAAAATCAGGGAAACTCCACTTTAGAACCACACATCATAAGACTTCATAAAAGAGAAATTTGAACCAACAACATTTCCCTCGGGCCTCAACCAGAAACACAAAAAACTACAGTTCACAACTGGTAAACATAACTTGCACTGTACAATGGACCAACAATTAAAAAATCATGATATAGCACCTTCTAACAACTATGAACAACATTTCTAAACCACACAACCCTAGGAGAAAATATGGACCAAAACTCAGAGCAACCACTGAATACCTGCAACATATCTTTATTACAATTTTATCACAATCCTCAACATATATAGCCAACAACAACTAGTGGGTAACTAGTTGACCAGTTTACACCAATGAAAATAGCTTCAATCTTTTCATTCTTGCAACAATCTCCCCATTTTTCATTGATGGCAACATATAATGTGAGAAACCATCAAAGACAACATACATGCTTTGAATACTCTTTTTTGTTTCTCTGATGCAGGAGCATCTAGGGTGTAAGAGCAATCTTGCATCACCCAAAAAAATGTTTTTTCTTTTCAATAAGGGCTAAATTTGGTAGGGTTACTATTTTAGTAAGTTTGAATTTATGCACAATTGGACACAAAATCTTACACAGACCTCCAAAATGGTAAATTGAAGCCAATGGCGAAGAAATCACTTCAATACCATTTGTCATTTGAGAGATATTAAAATTTTAATTTTTGAAAATCCTAGTAAAATCTTTGGGCTCAATTTTGAGGCACTTAGAGGCTCCAAATGGGCCTGATAAATATTTTCTCAAGACCTTTCTAAAAAGGTATTAAATTGAAAATCCGATGGTCAGATCAAAAATTATGACCCCACGAAGTTGTAATACCAAAATTAAGAAAAAATTGAAAATATCTTCCCCAGAAAGTTACACTTACTAGAAGATTCTGGGGTGGTTACACTTTCCAAAAGATTCTAGGGTAGCTACACCTTCCAAATAAATGATGTAAGGGGGGACTATAGAGAAAAGAAAGAGCAGAGTAGATGGTGGCTCCGATTTGTAGATTTGCGGATTTATGTAATTAGAAAGCCCATGTGTTGGAAAATATAATCTTGTAATTTCATTTTCATTTCAGTGATAATAGAAAATATTTTCTTTCCTTCTTGTATTTTTTTTGTTCCATTATCTGTTGTTTTGTGAGTTTTAGATTGTACAAGGAGTACCCTTCATCAAGTGGTATCAGAGCAGGTTTTCCTGAGTATGTAAACAAATCACCGAATGTGATGTGATTTGCACTAGGACTTGTGGTTGTGGGTCTATGAGAAAAGATGCCTCCACGAAGAAACCATGGTGGGAGAAATGTTGGGATAACATAAGAGGTGTTTAGAGCCCTCCAGAGACAAGTTCAAGCACTACAAGAGGAGCTGCGTAGGGGAGCTAATGTCAAAAGAAGAGATGAAAGTGAGGAGCCATTTGAAGAGGAAGCATAGGATGTAATGGATCCTGGAGAAGTCAGATTGATTAGGGCCATTTCCAAGATTGGAAAGATGCCAAAGATAGAGGTTTATAATTTTTCTGGAAACCTAAATCAAGAGGAGTTGATCGATTGGATCAATGACATGGAAGAGTATTTTGGGTATAAGGAAATAGAAGACCTTGATAGGGTCAAATTTGAAAAGGCTAAATTGAAAGGCCATGCTAGAATATGGTGGAAAGAAGTCCAGTTGGAAATAAATAGAAGAGGAAAAGAGAAAATAACAAGATGGGATCGAATGGTGGAAAAATTGAAAAGACAGTTCATTCTTGGGGACTATGAGTTGGATTTGTTGAAGAAGATGCAAGGGTTGAAACAAGTAGGAAAATCTGTTAAGGATTAAATTGAAGAATTCTATCGAGTCTTGATCAAAACAAGTCATTCTGAGGCCAACAAGGAGAAATTTTCCCGTTACATAAATGGGTTGAAGTTGAGCATTCAAGAAGAGCTGAGTTTGGTAAGAGTGTCTACCATTGAAGATGCATATCAGTTTGCTTTGAAGGTAGAAGAGAAGTTGAATAGGATGTTTGAAAGTAAGCAAAGAGGTGGAGGTCATGGTGGAAAGTGGATGATCATATGGTGGTTGAAATGAAGACCAAAGGAAAGGTGAAGGATCGAGTAGTAGCCAGAACCAGAAAGGAGATAACACCTATCATCCTCATGATCAAAATAATGGAGACCAAAGAGGAAGATGAAGATCCTGACAAGGACCAGGGAGAGGAGGCTTTTGTGGAACCTACTTCCAATGTGGAGAAGGGCATAGGGCATATGAGTGTCCTCAACATCAAGGATGGAAAAATAGAATACCTAAGGATAATGCACGAGTTACACATGTAGATGAAGATGTTGAGTCTTCACATTCTAAGGATGCAAAAAGAGGAGAGGTTCTTGTTACTAGAAGAGCCTTATTTAATGAGGATAAAGAGCCAACTCAAAGGAATAATTTGTTTTGCACCAGATGTAAGTGTGAAGGTAAAGTTTGCAATGTTATTATTGATGGAGGTAGTACTGATAACCTTGTTTCAGAAGAGATGGTTAGTAAGTTGCAGTTGGAGAGAAGAAGGAATCCAAATCCATATCAGATTGCTTGGTTGTAGAAGGACCATAAAGCTTTGGAAAATGAACAATGTCTGGTAAATTTCAAAATTGGAAATTACAATGATGAGGTATTATGTGATATTATGCCTATGGTTGTTTGTCATATGTTGTTAGGTAGACCATGGTAGTTTTATTAGTGAGCAGTACATGATGGATATGCCAACACCTATTATTTGACAAAGGATGGAGTTCATTATAAGTTGAAGCCCTTGAAAGAGGCAGAGGAAAAGGTATGCAGAAATGCAAGAATTTGTTTGGTTGATGGAAGAATTTTCCTAGAAGGTATGAAGCATGAGCATATGTGTTTTGCATTGATCCCTAGAGTTGATAAAGAAGATACTATTGAGGTACCTGTAGAGGTTTCATATTTTTGAATGAGTTTCAAGCTATTATTTTTGATAACATACCTGAAGGTTTTCCTCCAATAAGAAAGATTAGTCATCAGATGGACCTAATTCCTAAAGCCAGTTTTCCAAATAAGGTAGCTCATCGTATGACTCTGGTAGAGAGCAAAGAGTTGAACAGAAAAGTGCAAGAGTTGTTGTGGAAGGGATTGATTCGACAAAGTTTGAGTCCATGTGTAGTACCCACAGTACTATCACCAAAGAAGGATGGGGAAGGGCTAATGTGTATAGATTCTAGAGACATTAACAAGATCACCATCAAGTATAGATTTCCCTTACCAAGGATGGATGACATTATGGATTATTTGAGTGGAGCCGAGTACTTCACGAAGATAGATTTGAAGAGCGAATATCACCAAATTTGTATTAGATAAGGAGATGAATGGAAGACAACCTTTAAAACCAAGGAGGGCTTGTAGGAGTGGTTAGTCACGCCTTTTGGGAAAACCAATGCACTGAGCACATTTATGCAGCTTATGAATGAGGTATTAAAATATTTTTTTTGAAAATTTGTTATTGTTTATTTGGATGATATTCTAATTTTCAGTAAGACATTGGAGGAGCACCTGATGCATATTTGGAAAGTTTTTGAGAAGCTAAGGGAGGAGAAGTTGTTGATTAATTTGAAGAAATGTAGTTTTGTAAGAAGGGAGTTGGTGTATCTTGGATTTTTTGTCTCAACAAAGGGTCTTAAAATGGATCCAAAGAAGGTGAGATCTATCATTGAATGGCCTAGCCCAAGGAGTGTTATAGAGGTAAGATCATTTCATGGTCTAACAAGTTTTTACAAAAAGTTTATTAAGAGTTTTCAGTAGTATTTGTGCACCTCTAATTGAAGCAATGAGAGGGGAAAGAAAAGAGTTTAATTGGACTACAAGAGTAAGAAAAAGTTTTGATATGTTGAAGAAGAAATTTATAGAGCAACCTGTTTTGGCACTTCCAGATTTCAATAAGGTCTTTCAAGTAGATTGTGATGCTAGTGGAACTACCATAGGAGTTGTTTTGAGTCAAGAAGGTAAGCATGTTGCCTATTTTGGTGAGAAGGTAAATGATTCTAAGAAGAAATATTTTGTCTATGCTCAAGAGTTTTATGCTATAGTTCAGGATTTGAAGAAATGGAGACACTATTTGTTGCTAAAAGAATTTGTATTATATATTGATCACCAAGCTTTGCAGTATCTCAATAGTCAAGGAAGGTTGATTTAAAGACACTTAAAATGGGTTGAGTTTTTGCAGAGTTATACTTTTGTATTGAATCACAGGAGTGGAAGATCAAATAGAGTTGCAGATGCTTTAAGTAGAAGGAAAAATTTGTTGATAGAGATGAATATAGAGCTTGTTGGGTTCAATGAACTCAAGATTTTATATCCAAAAGATCTAGACTTTGGAGAAGCTTGGAAGGCTTGTTTGGAACCTGTTACATCAGATAGGACAAGATGGTTGGATTTCTTAATCCATGATGGAATTTTTTTTATAGGAAGCTAATTGTGCATTCCAAGGAGTTCTATGAGAGAGAATCTAATCAAGGAGAAGCATAGTGGAGGATTGGCTGGGAATTTTGGTCGTGATAAGACCCTTTCTCTTGTTAGTGAGAATTATCACTGGCCACAGTTACAATAGGATGTGAAGAAGTTTGTACAAAGTTGTAGAGTATGTCAAATGGCGAAAGGAACAAGTCAGAATACTAGATTGTATCAGCCATTACCTGTACCTGAGAGGCCATGTGAGGACATTAGTATGGATTTTTTCCTTGGATTGCTGAGGACAGAAAGAGGGAATGATTCCATATTTGTGGTGGTGGATATATTCTCAAAGATGGAGCATTTCTTCTATGTCATAAGACCAGTGATGTTCATATTGCAAAGCTATTTTTTAGAGAGGTGGTGAGACTACATGGTCTACCGAAGAGTATAGTTTCATACAAAGATACCAAATTTGTTTGTTATTTCTAGAGAACATTATGGAAGAAGTTGAAGATAGATTTGAAGTTTAGTTCTTCTCACCATCCATATACTAATGGACAAATGGAGGTGGTCAATAGGAGTTTGGTTAACTTGATAAGATGCTTAGTAGGAGATAAACCAAAGGGATGGGATTTGATTTTACCACAGGTGGAATTTTCTTATAACAATTATGTCAATAGAAGCACTGGTAAATCACCATTCCAGATTGTATATGGGAGTAGTCTGAGCAATGCTTCTTAATTGAGAAAGATGGATAAAGGGGAGAAAAGTAGTGTTGAGGCTGAAGATTTTGTTGAGCACCTGAAGAATTTGCACGATGAGGTGAAGAAGCATATCAATAAGATGAACTCTCAGTATAAGGCTAAGGCAGATAAAAAAATAGGTATAAGGAGTTCTAGGAAGGAGATGAAGTCATGGTCCATTTGCGAAAGGAAAGGTTTCTAGTTGGTACATACAACAAGTTGAAGATGAACAAGTTTGGACCATGCAATAACCTGAAGAAGCATAATTCAGGAAATGCATATGAGGTAGAATTGTTTAATGGAATTCATAGTTCACCTATGTTCAACATCTCATATTTAACAGAATATCATGAGGGAGGAATTGATGAAGAAATAATAGAGGCACACTGAAACATTCCAGTGCCTACTTTAGAAAAGGAGGAGATAGAAGACATTTTGGATAGTCCTGTGGGAAGAAGCATGATAAACAGGCAATATGCATAGTACTTGCTGAAATGGAGAGGAAGGCCTGTTGAAGATTCATCATGGTTATCTGAGTTCGAGGTTAACCATCTTGGTTTCCCTCTAACTCCTACAAAGTGACAGGGTCACTTTTCAAATTACCTCAGGTGTCTGATGCAGGAGCATCCAAGGTGTAAGAGCAATCTTGCATCACCCAAAAAAAATGTTGTTTCTTTTCAATAAGGGCTAAATTTGGTAGGGTTACTATTTTAGTAAGTTTGCATTTATGCACAGTTGGACACAAAATCTTACATAGACCTCCAAAATGGTAAATTGAAGCCAATGGCGAAGAAATCACTTCAATACCATTTGTCATTTGAGAGATATTAAAATTTTAATTTTTGAAAATCCTAGTAAAATCTTCAGGGTCAATTTTGAGGCACTTAGAGGCTCCGGATGGGCCTAAAAGTTGGTGGAAAATGAAAGTAGTTGGCCTTTAGGCCCTACTTTCTAACAAATTTTCTCAAGACCTTTCTGAAAAGGTATTATAATTGAAAATCTGACAGTCGGATCAAAAGTTATGACCCCACAAAGTTGTAATACCAAAATTAATAAAATTTTAAAATATCTTCCTGAGGAAGTTACACTTTCTAGAAGATTCTCGAGCAGTTACACTTTCCAGGAGATTCTAGGGTGGTTACACCTTCCAAATAAAGGATGTAAGGGGGGAATACAGAAAAGAGCAAGAGCAGAGTAGATGGTGGCTTCGATTTGAAAATTTGGAAATTTATGTAGTTAGAAAGCCCATGCAATGGCAAATATAATGTTGTAATTTCATTTTCATTTCAGTGATAATATAAAATATTTGCTTTCCTTCTTTCATTTTGTTTGTGCCATTATCTGTTGTTTTGTGAGTTTCAGATTGTAAGGGGAGTACCCTTCATCATTCTCCCACTTAGAAGATAATTTCTTATATGCTTCTTTTCCTTTCATATGCCTCTTTTCCCATTCTTCCTTTCATTTTTTACATGCTTCTTCTCCCCCTTTGACATCAATGACAAAGGAAAAATAATATTTTACGTTAATTTCTCCATTGACATGAAAACAAAATACTCATAATGACAACACCTAATACTACATGCTCCCCTTGAGAGGTAGCCACCAAAAAATTAGCCTAAAAGAAACAAAGATCCATAGATCCACAAGACTAATGCATCTCCATATGCATCTAGTTCAAGAAAGGAGGGAAAATAACCCCTAACTTCTCTCAAAGATATTAAAAAGTATCTTTAGGAAGAGCCTTCATGAAAATATCAACAATTTGATCCTTCGGCAGAACACACTCAAGCTTTACTTCATTCTCCATGACCTTCTCTCTTAAGAAATGATATCTAATAGATATATGCTTCATCCT
This sequence comes from Sequoia sempervirens, assembly GCA_007258455.2. NCBI lineage: Eukaryota > Viridiplantae > Streptophyta > Pinopsida > Cupressales > Cupressaceae > Sequoia > Sequoia sempervirens. Next base: position 505,696,588 of record VDFB02193867.1, on the reverse strand, counting down.
CAAGTGCATCACTGGATTCATTGAAATTTTAATTGCACCTGCATTATTGCATAAAATAGAAATGGGATTATCATATACCACTATGATATCTTTCAATGTTTGTTTCATCCATAGCTAACTTGTGTACAGAAAGATGCAACAGCAATATACTTGACTTCAGTACTAGACAAGGAGACTAAATCTTGCTTTTTACTCGACCATGCCACCAATCTACATCCAATAAAGAATGCACCACCACTTGTACTTTTTCTATCATCTACATGGTAGAGCTACTGAATTTTTTTGAAAATTTGAGTTGAAACTTGCCTTGTCTTGGTTTTGAGCTTTTGTTTCCATGGGTAGGGTTTAGGGTTTAGGTTAAAAGCCCTCTTTTCAAAGTTTGTACAGTCATAAGTCCTGAGTGGTCTAATCCTCTATTGACTTGTTGTACTTGGTTCCTAGTCATCCAAGTTACAACTCGAGTCATTTGAATCATGTTTCTAGCGGCCCCTTCGTCTAGTTTCATCGGTTACTTTTTCCACTCCATCACTTTGATTTCTCCTATAGTCAGGTGGAAAATATTTCATGTTAAAAGCTTAAGTTTCAAGTCCTTATTCCTAGGGGTTTGAGTCTCATCGACCTCATACGGCCCCTTTTCAAAGCATCTTATTTGCACATGGAAATTCTCATTTACTTAAGTGACCGCCCGTCGCTGAAGTTATCTTAGATGGCAAGTTCATTTCAATGACGCGCATTGGGCTATGTTTTCCTTTTACATCGCCTATCACTGAAGTTCTTCAAACTTGCAGTCTCACTTCAATGATGAGCAATGGATGTTGTGGAATGTTGTATCATGCCATCTTCGAAATGTTTTAAGACCTTTCCTAGTTTCAATGATAAGCGATGGAAAGAATGGAAGGCGAGCAATATGATAGTCATGTGTTTGAATTTTATACCTTGTCTTCATTGGTTTATCACCAAAGACACATTCAGCTTCAACACCATTACAATGATATGTGATGGTTTGGGTTGTTTGGAGGAATTTCCAGGAAGCTCCCGTCACCAAAACCTTCAAGCACTTCAAACTCTTTTCTATGAGGAGCGATAAGGTCCTTGATTGTACTATTGGCTAGTGGGCGGTTACATGGCAAACTATGGGGACCTCCTCGCTATTTGAAAGAATTGTTGTAAAAGGTATGGGTGATGGTAAAGGAGGATTTTTTATTGTGTTTTAAATCCTGAGGATCAATGGTTGGGATTTAAACCTGAATGACTATTTGTCAGTTTTCTCACACGAACAATCCATCAACAATTAATGGTTAATTCACTTCAATGTTGGGGTATTAAGGAGATTGTCTGGTATTTTATTTTGCAAGTGCAATCGACACGGTCATAGGAACTCATTGAGCGTAGAAGTGACAATATCAAGGCTCCAGACAAGGTGAATTCTAAAGAATAACTAGTTTTCTCTTGGGTAAGTAGTCTCTTGACCCCCTGAGCTAGTTTGGTATTGGGTAATTTGGGAAATGGTATAGATGGCTAGGGTTATGGTTGGAACTTTTATTTTCATCTACTAGGAGGGAATTAAAGTTGTTACTCATAGGGTTTTAGGTAATTAGGATAGAATTGTTTCTTTTTTTTTTAATCTTGTGTCGTTAAGAAGCATAGGGTGTAATTTCTCCTAATCTTAAAAACCCTAGTTTTATTACAGAGTAATAATGAGTGAACCTAGTGGGTCTAGAGATAATATTGAAATAAATCCCACTCAGAGATAGGTTAACAAACCTAAACCCCAGAGTGACCAACCCCAACCTAATGAAGTACACCCAAGAAGCAAAGCACTATTAAGAAGGATTGTCCCAAGGTTTATGGAGGAACCCTCTCAAGACCCTGATCAGGAAATAAAGAAGAGGGTAGGAAAGAGAAAAATTGGTGAGGGAATCCTAACTACTCATTTTGAGGATGTTGATTCTGGGATTTGTGATATTGCATTGCCACAAAGTGGTTGGGATTTGTTTTATTATGCTTTCAAATGAAGAGAGGCCAATCGTCCTGCTTGTAATATATGGGCATGTGACATTGGAAAGTTGGTGTGCCCAAATTTGTTTGTGGAGGTAGATTTGATGTTAACATTGGCCAGGTGTTATGATCCAAAGGACTAAACAATCAAAAGGTTCCCTGATCTCTTTCCCATGCTAGATATTTTTGCAAGCCAGATAATGGAGACCTTTGAGCTGAATTTTTCTTCCTATGAGCCCATTAATTTTTTGAAATTTGTACAATGAATATGAGAAGAATAAAATTTGGTATATAAAGGGTGTCTTTCCTATTCATAGCAAGTATGAATTGAAGAAAAATTGTGTGCCTTTTATCACTTCTGAGCTGGAACCATTTGATTGTGTTGACTTTGAAGACTACTTTAGAAATACCTATTATGCAATATGTCAAGTTTTTCATAAATATTATGATACTAAGATGGAAATTTCCTTGATTACTTTGGCAATTGACATTCAACACAAGTATCAGAATATGGTTTGACATTATTCTACTTACATTGTTGAACACTTACATGAGGACCTGGTGAAGTTGAAGGATGCCACTCATCCACTATCCTATAGACATTATTCTCTATTGATGCACTTACTATTGTGGAAGAGTAAAAAGGTGATGAGAAATTATATAAAATTGATAGAATTTGATGACATGGATAATTAATTCTGGTGTAGATGTGGACACATATTTTGGATGTGCACTATCAACACTCTGATTATAACATGTTCTACAATTTTTCAAATCTTTGGTATTAGAATAGTTGGGTTTGAAGCCTATGCAAAGAATTTCACAAGGTTTCAAGGAGATGCTAAGGCCATTAGAATATGAGGACACCAAACAAAAATTCAATTGGGAAGATTGGTATCTTAATACCAATTATACTATAATAAAAGTTTATGGAACCCTTGCCACCTCACAAGTTGCACTTTTATGTGCCAGACAAACAAGCTTTTATTTAAGTAATGTGGCAGATGGATGCCATGGATAGGGAATATTTTACGGGTCAAAGAAAAGAATCTTGTGAACCCTAACGTAAATTTTGCATACTTCAGTTGTATTTCAAAGGAGTGTATTGAGAGGTTTGTCTCTCTTCTAAAAAACTACAAGCTAAATCAAGAAGTCAGTAGGTTCAGTGATCCTAAAGGGGTGATTTTGGCTCAAAGAAAATCAAGGGGATTGGAAGGAAAGCCCCATCAGTTCTATTTCTAGGAGGATGTAATCAAGAATTTATCTATTGATGAGGAATTCAATGCAATAAAGGATGCATGGAGAAAGATATGTGCAATAGAGGATAGGATGATGAGGGATAACCCTTTTTATGTGAACCCTTACTTAGAGATAGAAGATAAGTTTGCAAAATAAAAATTAATGCTTGGTGATTTTAGTGATAGAAGCTTCTTTGAGAAGGTTAAGCAAGCTAAGATTGATGCTAAAGTTGCAAAAGAAAACTATGATTCTTAGACAAGGATCCAACTGAATCAATTTCTCTAGGCATCAATGTGGAATCAAGTAAGACGGGTGGACAACCTGCTGTGGTCCCATTAGTGGCTTATTTAGAAAGTGAGCAGATTAGTGAGGCACAAGTCCCAGAGGAATCTAGTGAGCATATCCCATTGGAGTAGGAAGTAGATCAAGATTTCCTTGAGGAAGGAGATAATGCATTGAATATTGTGGTTTCCCCTAGTAGGATTGTAGAATGGGTTTATAATGAGGATGAGGACAATGATTTCAGAATAAAAGCTTGTGTTGAATTTATGCATGATGATGATTTCATCAAGTCCAAGGAATTTAGGGATTTTTTCATCCATGTTAAAGTTTTGATATTAAAAGAAGGATTGAAGAAGTGAGGGAGAAAGTTGACCCTTCCTTGCAGGAAGAAGCTGAGAAAGAAGAAGAGGATAAAATAACACAAGAAATAACCAGCATGTCATTGGAAGAGGTAGGGGAATAGGTGAAAGGAAGTGGTGCACTTTTTATACCTGAATGTGATATATCATCTACCATTGCATTAGATGTAGTTAGGAAGGACCTGAATGCCTCTATTTCTTAGGAGGCATTTCATAGTAAAATATTTGGTTTAGGTTTGAGTCCCAGATTGCATACATTGGTTGATTGGTCTATGGCTCCCAACATAGGAAAGCCTAATGTCATACAATCCATAGAGAAGGAGATTGGAGCAGTAATTATCAAGAGAGAAACATAGATGAATACTATTGTAGTTGCATAACTAATAATGCATGTTACAATGCTGACTGTAGATACTGCTCAGATTATAGAATCCAACTACAAGAGGTTGCTTGATGGATATAATAAGTTAATGGATGAGCATAATAAGGCATTGGCTACTGCACAAAGAGGTTTACCATATCCAACCAGTTCTACCTCAGATTTTCCCACACAAGGAAAAGACACCTTGTCCCTCAAAATTATAGAGTTGAACTAGGATCTAAAATGAGAAAAGGAAAATACCAAGAAGGCCAAATTGAAGATAGTTAAAGTGGCCAGTGACATTTTTGAAGATGTGCTAAAACATAGAGTGACCAAATTGGTCAATAACACTGATGATGTATGGGCAACGTACAATAATATCCATGAGAAAAATATCAAATATTTGCAAGTTCAAATGGCTTTTCAAACTAAATGGAGTCAATGGAGCACTAGAGTATTAACCTTGAAAGAGATAATGTCTAAAGTGAATGAGTATCCTAAGGCCCCTACTCACATCCTTAAGATACTGCAGGCCATTGATATGATTAATGAGATAACAACTTTCCATGGAAAGCTAGGGGTGCAACTTGACAACAAATTGAAAATGTTTAGGGATATGGAAAAGCATTTTCTGCCAAAAATATTTGATGATAGGGGTGAGTTGATGGAGTTTTCCAAGTGGAAACATGAATTGGAAGGATGGTTGCCTCGGGCTAAAGATATGTTGACTGAAGTTGATTACTCCATGCTGAATTCCCACACTGACAACATGGTAGGAGTGGAGATGAAAATGTATGTGTTTATTAGAGAAACCAGAGCATTAATTGATACTAGGTATGCTCAACATAGTGTGAAAGTGCATACTTTATTCAATACACAATGGCCCACTAATGACAAATACAATTCATGGCTAGAAAATTTTATTGAATAAGTATTTGTGCATGCATTATGAGGAATATGGTGAGTAATGGACTGAAGAAGAACAATACATAGCCTTGAAATAGTACAGATTAGGATTTGGTTGAGGTATTGCAAAATATTATTCTCTTTTTATCAGAAAGGTTAATGCCATGAGTGATGATGTGGATGAATTAATCATTTTCTTTCTATTTTTTTGTGCTTTTTGAATCTTTGTTGACTGGGCATGGACATGGTTGGTTTTTGGCTTATGAAGAAGAAGCTATGGAGTTGTTATAACATGTGAAAACTCATTTGGAAGGAAGGTGTATCTTCTTCATCAAATGAGAACAACTTTTGTATCTTATGGGTTTCCCTCCATCTAAAAATGCAAATACAACTGTAAAGGGAATATGTGTGATAGTGGTCAAATGAAAATGTGACACTTGTACTTTTTAGCTTAAAGCTTTTTTTCTTCCTTGTTCATATAAAAGGGAATTCAGGGCCATTATCACAGGTCTTTTTTTGAATTTTGGATCTAAATATGCAAATTGAGAATATAGAGAGAATACTTATGAAGTCTGTATCTTAAGTTTTGAGTCTAGAAAGTGAATTTTGTCAATTATATGGTTTCCAAGCATGTTCTAATAATAATGAAGATCCTTTGAGTGTATTGTCTCTCTAGTTTTAATGTTGTATGTGAATTATTAATGGAAATTTGATCAAGGTCATTTCATTAATCCTCATGATCATGTTACTTTGATGTATGTTTTGATTTTTTCTTTGATTTAATGAATTAGTTAAAATGCTTTGATTAAGACATAAATTCATATACATATTGAGTGGATCTGATGAGCAGTCATAGAGTCTAAGTGTGGATATATTAATTGTAATGCAATTTCACAAAGATCGTGGTTGTTTGAGATTAAAGTGATCTTATAGTTCAATTTACTATGTTTTGACTCCTTGCCCATAGATATGGCACTAGTCCAAGATGTTAATGAATTTCCTATGGTTCTAGTCATTCAATTTGAGAATAAATTTCATAAATAAACTCTCAATTTATTTACCTTTATTGAATTTTAGTGTTGTATGGTATTCTTGTCTTTAGGTGTGTAATTCTTTTAAGGAATTGCCAATTTCTTGAAGGATTTCATTTATTAAGCTTCTAATGGGAATACATCTTCTTTGTTATAAAATGTATGAAATAAATGTGTAGAATAATTGTAAGATACACATTGTAGGTTTACCCTCCTGAGTTTTTAAGAGCCTGAAGTGTAGGAGGAGAAGCATTCTAGCTCCACCTCGTTCATTGGCCAATCATCTCCTAAGTATTCAAGAATTAAATCTGCTAAATTCATAGAAGCTTGGTGGGATCTATTGGTTCTTTAAAAAAAACCAAAAGATTGGTGACTCTACTAGGGATAAGTATTATAACGTTTATTCTCCAAAAATCCTTGTCTAGACTCACTATGAATTATAGTGATGTTTATTTGTAGAGTCAGTTTATTTGAAGTTTCTGCTCCCCATTGCTTAGGTCTATTTGAAAGTTTCCCACCAATTTTTTGTGCTATAAATTCATTGCTTAATGTTCAACTAGAGCACTTTGCATTTGTCAAAGATTGTAATGATCTCGTGAAATTTTCATAAATTGTAACACAATTGCTACAAATCTATCCCAATCAATTTGGGTGGAGACTCTAAGATCTCTACATTAGTTCATGCCAATATTGGAAGACATCAAAGAAGTAGAGAAGAATAGAAGAAGACTGAAGAAGTTGATAAAAGAAAAGAAAATCCAAGCACACATGTGAGGAACCCAGAATCACATGAAGAAATATCCAGAGAAAAAGCTAGAAGAAGAATTTCCCAAGAATACTCAAGGAAAATGGGTCAAAGAAAAGGATGCAAGAACAAGTAAGTCTACCCATCATCCAAACCTCAAATGTAAAATTCACTCTAGTTCTAGTTCTAAATGTGAAAGGAAAACTTGTTAGGTTTTAGTGATAATACTTCCCTTGAAAGGGGGAAGTTATAATGAAGAATGTTGTGAGTGAGAAATGTTCAGAACAAGCCTTAATTACTAAACAGAGAAGGGAGAAGGAAGGGATTCAACAAGATAATATAAATTCTACTCTTGCTAGAGTTGTAGGGTTCTTTACCCCAACTTCTAACACAAATACTCCTCTTCCTTATGATCTATTGACTATTTTTGATGAGTATTCATGTGAACATTCCCATGAAAATACACTTGGCATGCTAAAATTGTAGTAGCATATGATGTTGATACCACATTAACAAATGAGGAAGAGGTTTTCAATGATATTCAACACCTTAGAGAAAGAGTGTTAAGGTGTGATGAGTCAAGAAATAAGAGGGATGAGGAGAAAGAAAAAAAGGATAAGCGAAGCTATGGTTGAGAGAGAGATGTTACAAAGGAAGGTTCAACAGATGGAAGAACTAGAGTGATTAGCAACTCAATCTACCCAAGCAGCTAGTCCTCTTGTTATAGATATTGTAACAAGGGATCCCATAACTACCTCGGTTCATAATGCTTGTGTAAATTCATGGACCAATCCTTTTGTAAAGGCTTCCATTCTAGTTAATCTTCCCCCTAGTAATACAAATTATTCTTCTCAAAATGTTGATAAGGGAAAGTAACCCATGGGGGGAGTAAAGATAAATCAAGGAGGTCCTTTCTAAATACATATTGCAAAATGATTCTATCTCATTGGCTGATAAGTTAATAAAATAAAATGAGGAGTTGTAGAAGAGAGTGGAAGAGATGGAACTACTTGTTGTAAACACTAAAATGAAAAGGAAACTAGGTTTCTTAGAATCTACTATTTAAATATTTTTGTCCCTGAAACTCAAATTCCTCTAGCCCACATATCATCTTCAAGTCCTCATTTAAATGAAAAACTCTCATCTAGCACAAATCCTTCCAATTCATCCTCACAGCCAAAAAAAAAGGGCTAAGACAACCCAACATAATGACCAATATGATTCCCAACTGAGAAGGCCTAAAAAAAATTATGATAGGAGAGGGAATCATGACAACTAGAATGAACAAGAGGGAGCCTTTGGAAGAAAATTATTACACACTGATAGGTATAGGTAGTTATGCTTTGATGAAATCCTAGGGTACCCAAATCCTATTCCAGATAATGCAAGGAAACATGTGCACACGTTTACTAGTAACAATGCTCTAAATTGTGATGATTTGAAGGCTTTTTCAGAGTTTTGTGGAAGATTTTGAGCTGTGGGATGATGATGTTGCTATGAAATATTTTATGCAATCATTGACTGGAGACACTAGAGATTGGTACAGGAGCTTGCCTAATGCAAGAATTGATTCAAAAAATGCTTTCTACAGAATTCTTAGAGAACAATATGGAGACCAAACTGACCCTAGGTTTAGGATTAATGATTTTAACAATATTACAAAGGGACATAATTAAATGGCAATTAAATTTAATGCAAATTTCTAGAAGGTTTTTTATAGAGTCCCTAGGTATTTAAGGTCTAATGAAAATGCATGCCTAGTGGCATACTATAATGCATATGATTCAAAAATCTATTACTTACTCAGAGATAAGAATCCATAGAATCTAAGAGAAGCCTACAAAATGGTATTTTATATAGAGAAAAATAGGAGAGAATCAAGTAAAGTAGGGAGAAGAGATGACCTTAAAGCTTCGAAGAATCCTAGAGCTTAGAATAAAAAGGTTAGTCAAATTGCAGCTCTTGATGAGAAATTGGATCAGGTTCTTAGTTTGTCGCAAAAGGTGGCAAATAATGATAAAACTCAATTCTAAAGAAATGAAAGGCCACCAAGGCTACAAGATTACCATTACCAAACTAACTGGAACAATGGAAAGACAATTCATAAGAACCAAAGAAATGTTGAAGCACAAGGTGCACCTGACCCATTGTAGAAACATTCTATGAATGTCACTAAAGATTTACCATGAGGCATTGTATTCCAGTTGCCTCATTCACCAAAAGAATGTGTTGTGGCAAGATCTGTGGAATAATCACACAATGATCAAGATGAAATAGTGAATGTACTAATGAATGCATCAGATTTTTGGTATGATGATTATTCTTTTGATGATGAGCCTTGTAGAGGCAATGTTGACATGCAAAGATAGGAAGTAGATGTACATCATCAGTAGGTTTTCTCAAATGAAGAGGGAGGCATTGACTACCATGTTTATAACCTTGAATTAGATCATTTTTTTCTAAGAAGGCCCTCTAATGAAGAAATTGAAAATATAACAGTTGCATTGGCTAATCGAGCAATGATTAATTGTCATTTGAGAAAAAAAATTGTGAATGGTGATCAAGGTAATCTAGGTAGCATGTTCATTAAAGAGAAGAAGGTGAATGACAAAGAATTCAAGGCAGAAACCAAGAAAGATGTGGTAAAACCCAAAGAGCAAAAAGGAGCTAGAAATTGGGTTAAAAAGGGCGATAAGGCCAAGATAGATGGTGAAGCGTCTTCTTCATCTGGAAAGGCTAAAGAGAAAGAATACAGTGTTGAATAGAGTGAGAAACAAACTGATAAAATGATTGTTAAGGAAGTAGCTTTTCCCGAGTTACCAAAGTATACTCATGTGGATATGTTTCAAGTGTTGTCTCAGGTCAAGGTTATAGTCCCACTTTTGGAAATGATGATTGATGAAAAAATAAATAAAATAGTTTCCCTCATCAATAGTGTAGCTACAACCTCTAGTGACAAATTGGTGATTGATCCTCCTAAAGTAATCAAAGATCATGAAAAAGGTGATAAAGTGTAAGGAGTGGTTAATAAAAATCCTAAGTTATACTTGGGGGCTATCATCAACACATCCCCAAGTAATATTAATCCATTTTTTCTGAGTTTGATTATTGATGGGAAGTTGTTAAATAACTGCATGATTGATTCAGAGGCCTCAAACAATGTGATGCAAGTGAAAATTATGGAGGAAATGGGTTTGAAGATTGATATAGCTTATCGAAAATGTTATACCATGGACTCAAGAGAAGTACCTGTCATAGGAGTGATTAAAAAATTCCCATATAATCTTGCAACATTCCATGAGAAGGAGTTGTACATGAGTATCATAGTGGTGGATATCCCACCAAATTATGGGATGTTGCTATCAAGACAATGGAGTGCATCCATGGGTGGGAGAATTCAATGTGATTTATCTTTTTCCACCTTTTCCATTGACCAAAAAGATGTCAAAATTGCTAGAGAACCAAGAGACCATTATATGATTGACTATCCAAAAGAACTAGTGATAATCAACTTTGTGGATACTGGTCTAGATACTTTTTGGGTTATCTTGTTCCAAGGAATGCTCGGGTGAGGAGTTATCCTCATTTCCCCACAAGGTAAAACATTCAAGTACTCTTTCATGTTGAAATTTTCTTGCACCAATAATGTAGCCGAATATGAGGCTTTGTTGCTTTGTCTAAAAATACCCTCAAAACACGGTATTAAGATTTTAAAAGTATTGGGAGATTCTGAACTAGTGGTTTCCCAAGTTAGATCCAAATTTGTTTCAAAAAATAAAAGGCTTAAGGAATATAGGAATGCATTTTTGGATACCATTGAGGTTTATGATGCTTTTAACATAGACTGGATAGAAAGAGGAATGAATGTCAGGGAAGATTTGTTAGCTAATATTGTTGTTAGATTAGAGGATGTCACTTTTGATGGTATCTCAAAAATTGAGGTGTAAACTCGGTTTGTAGTTCCTGACAATATTTGCAACTAGCAAGTATTTGATTATGACAATGATATTTTTAAATTTATGAACTATATTGGTTAGTATGAAATCCAAGAGATTGATTTCAATTCATTGGTAGTAGAAGTGGATGGTAAAGAAACATTGTTTGGGAATGAAGTAATCCAATTGAAAACGAATAAGATTCCCAAAGGATTGGTTGCATTGGAGAGGGTCTTTCATGACCCTGACAAAGAAAATACTAAGCAAACAAATTACGATAAGGAAGATCTAGAAGAAATTAATCTTTGAGCCGAGAATTCTCTGAAGAAGGTTTACATAGGAAAGAAGATGAAACTACATGTCAGAACCATGTTGATTGAACTATTAAGGAAGTATAGACATGTGTTTTCCTAGTCATATGATGACCTAAAGGCTTACAGGAAAGATCTATTTTAGAATGAAATACCTCTAAATCCTGATGTAAAACCTTTTAGACAAAAGAAAAGGCCAATAAATCCCACATTGTAGCCAAAAATGTAAGAACTCACAAAGTTAAGGGATGTTGGAATAATCAAACCAATAAGACATTCTTCATGGGTTTCAAACTTGGTTCTAGTCAGGAAAAAGAATGGTGACTTGAGGATTTTGTAGATTTTAGGAATATAAATGTAACATCCTTGAAAGAAAATTACCCTCTACCTAATATGGAGGTTATCTTACAAAAGGTGATAGGTGTTAATGTTATTGAGAAGTGCCATGCTTGTACTTCCAGCCTAGCACGACCTTTTGAAAAAAAAAAAAAAATGTAGCCTAACAACTATTTGAATTGCAACATTACATTCAATGAAGATGTGCTTCATTAACTAATGTTTATACATTTCTATTGAGGCCGACATGAGAAGATACTATTTTATCTTGAGGAACGTCTTTTACTAAATCACAATTAATATTTGTCGAAGGTCGAACTCCTTACAATCGGTGATTATTGAAGAGGCATGTCATTTAATTAAGGTTGACATTATACCTTGAAGGATCGTGTCCCTTGGAGTCTTCTCATTCATATAGTATAAATGGGAGATGCTATTCATCCTTTTGGAATTAATTCATATTCATTTAGTTCATTTTTCTCATAGTTTGATAGTTCTCAAGTGTGAATAAGGAGAAGAAGAACAAATCGATATATATTGATTGAAGGTTGTTGTATCATATAGAAGCATCATAATATTGTTTTATTAGCATCTTGTTATAGTGCTCTTTCTTGGCATTCATATCGGCCTCTTTGTAGAGGAGACATTTATTGTTATTCAATATATAAGTGATATATTGTTGTTGGGTTTTTCTCCCTCAAGTGGAGTGTTTTCCTAGGGTATATGTTGTGTTATTGTGTATGATTTTGAATTAAATTCTGTCTATCCAATCTGATCGTAAAAACTAACATGGTATCAGAGTGGGTATAAGGAAGATCTTGATCAAATTTAGTCAAGCAGTGATATCCTTCATTCTCATTCTTATCTTTCATCACATCTATCTTATCATCAAGATGGTGAACAAACTCAAGATCGAAAATAGACTTGAGGAAGAAACTAATTTCACATCTTGGAGATTTAGAGTCATGCTCAACTTGGAAGAAAATGAATTAGTTGAGTTCGTGGAGAGAAAAGTCCTCGAGCCTACTGATGAGGATGAGAAGTATCAATGGAAGAAGAAAGATATTAAGGAAAAAAAGATGTTAGTTGATTCCGTGAAAGACCATATTGTACAAATCATCTAAAAATTGAAGATGACAAGAGAGATGCTTAAGACTTTGGAGGAGATGTATGAGATCAACAACTCAAGTCGTGCTCTTGCTTTAAAGTGGCAACTTTATCATGTCAAGATGGCGAAAGGAGAATCCTTCATCTCATACTTCATGAAGATCTCTAAGTTGAGGGATCAACTCTCTACAATTGGGCATATTGTTGATGAAAAGGATTTGACCATGTTGGTTATTAATGGTATTCATCTTAGGAGTCTTAAATTCAAGGAATCAATGTGAGATCAAAACTCCCTAAGTTTGATCACTTGAGGGTGGATTGCATTCAAGAAGAGTCTAGGTTGGCTGCAAGAGGTATTGGTCAAAGCTCTACTAATGAAGACATTCATGTTATTGCCACTCAATCCTCAAAGAAGAAAGGGAAAGATGGAAAGAAAGGATATTTCAAGAGGAATAGAGATAAAGGATTAGATGGTTCTCCTACATTGAAGAAGAAGAAGGACCTCTCTTGTGTTCAATGTTTTAGATACATTATGACAAGTATGGTCACTATGCAAAGGACTGTCCAACCAGGCCTAAGCAACAAGCTTCCATTGCACATGTTGATGAGATCTCTCCACAGAAGGATTCAGGTGGTTTCCTATTTTATTCAGCTCTTTGAAGCAGTGTGCCTACTGACAACAATACTTGGTTGATTGATAGTGGTACCTCTCACCACATCACCAGATTTAGAGAGCATCTAACTGATTTGGTGGAGAGAGATTCTAGTGTTCAATTCATTATTGGAGATAATGCTAGATATTCTGTGAAAGGAGTTGGGACCTCCTCTCTTCACTTGGAGTCTGGTATTTCCTTGCAATCGAGCGATGTTCTATTTGTTCTGGGTATCAACTGAAACCTTGTCTCTATCTTAGCCTTGGAGGACAAGGGGTACCAATTTGCATATTTAGAAGGAAAATTTCTTTCATGGACAAAGAACTCAAATATCAAGACTGCTCGAGTGATTGGAGTTCGTCATGAGAGCCTCTACAGACTTTGCACCTATCCACTTCAGGCTCTACTGCATGATTCATCAAATTCGTGTGAACTTTGGCATAGAAGATTGGCTCACCTTCACTTTTGATCACTACCTACCATGGAGAAGATCGTTTCAAGCCTTCCAAAACTCAACCAGGAACATGAAGTCACTTGCAGAGGTTTTGTATTGGGTAAGAATACTAAAGGTCCATTTCATAGTACTAAAAGTAGATCTAAATGTATTTTAGATCTTATTCATTATGATTTATGTGGTCCAATTTATGTTGCTTCTTTGAGTGGTTTCTTGTATTACATTATTTTTATTGATGACTACTCTAGAAAGAACTAGATTTATTTCTTGAAATATAAAGAATTTGAGGAAGTATTAGAGAGGATCAAAGAATTTAAAGCTTAGGTAGAGAACTTGTCTAGGAAGAGGATCAAAGTTCTGAGATCTGATAATGGAGGAGAGTACACTTCCGGTAACTTCTATAACTTTTGTATTGAAGAAGGGATTAAGAGAGAATTTTGTGTCCCTTAAAATCATCAACATAACAATGTCACAAAAAGGAAGAACAAATCTATTGTAGAAGCAACCAAAGCCATGATTCATCACCAAGATCTGTAAACCTTCCTTTGGGCTGAAGCATCTAGGATAGTTGCTTATGTTCAGAATAGAAGCCCTCACCGAATTTTGGAGAACATGACTCCCAAAGAAGCATTCATAGGGGTGAAGCCGGAAGTAAGTCATTTGAGGATCTTTGGTTGTCCAATGTATGTTCATGTACCAAAAGATAAAAGGACAAAGTTGGAACCTTCTGGAAAGAAGGGAATATTTGTAGGCTACAATGAGTCTTCAAAAGCTTATAGAATATATATTTCAGGCTAGAAGTTGATTGATATCAGTAGGTATGTTACATTTGAAGAGGATGTTGCATTCAGGAGATCCAAGGGCACTCACATGGATATAAATAATGAAGAGCAAGAGTCTCCTTAGGATATGGAAGTTGACCATACTCCTAAGATTTAGAGGGAGGCTATTGAACCTAAAGAAGATGATCTATTTGAGCCTTTGGAACCTACTAATGGGCCTACAGATATTGTGTTTGGTCACAAGAGACCTCTCTGGGCTATGCAAACACTACAGGAGGTAGAAAGGTTTGCAGCCCCGATAGGAACATTCAGATAAAGCAAGAGACCTTATAATTTTTCATGCTATGTTGCTCTAATGAGTCAAATCATTGAGTCTCAGCCTTCCAGTGTTGAGGAAGCTACTAGTTAGCAAGTTTGGAGAGATGCTATGGATGAAGAGAGTTAATCCATTCTCAAGAGTCATGTTTGGGACATTGTACCTAGACCTGAAGGAAAATCTATTGTTTCTTCTAAATGGCTCTTCAAGACCAAGCATGTAGCTGATGGGAGCATTGAGAAGCACAAGGCTAGGTTCATGGCTAGAGGATTCTCTCATAAAGAGGGAGTTTACTATGAGGAAACCTTTGCTCTGGTTGCTCATTATACTTTAGTCAAAACCATCATTGCTATTGCAGCATCAAAAGGATGGAAGACTCACCAGATGGACATGAAGACAACATTTATGAATGGTGTAATCGAGGAAGAGGTATATATTGAGCAACTTGATGGCTTTGAGGTGCATGGGAAGGAGTCTCATGTTTGCAAGCTAAAGAAGGCTTTGTATGGCCTTAAGCAGGCTCCTTGTGCTTGGTACAAAATAATTGATCATTACCTATTAAGCTTGGGATTCTCTGAGAATGATGTTGATTCAAACCTGTATTTCAAGGTAATTGATGGCAAAGCATTAATCTTGGTTCTCTATGTTGATGATTTAATTCTTACTGGAGAAGATCACCTCATTATCAAATGCAAGAAGGAGTTAGCTTCTGAATTTGAAATAAAGGCTCTTGGTCTCATGCACTACTTCCTTGGCTTAGAAGTATGGTAGAAGCCTGATGAGATCATTCTAAGTCAAGGGAAGTATACCATTGATATTCTAAAGAGATTTGGTATGATGGATTACAAATCCATGTCTACACCTATGGAGACCAACTTGCATAAGTTGAAAAAGGCTATAGCTAGTTCAAATCTGGTGGATCCCACGATGTACAAGCAGTTGATTGGATCATTGATGTATCTAGTCAACACTAGACTAGATATTTGCTATCATAATAGTGGTTTACAATTCCTGAGAGGAACGAATTTTAGCTGAAATCACAAATTTTTAGAAAATATAATGATTTAAGCCTTAAAAAGTTCCATTTTAAGGATTCCAATTGAAGAGGATTTAATCAAATCACCTTAGATCAAAACCCCTTGGATAGAACCTCGCTACTTTTAAACCATACTTATAAATGCGTCTCCTTTACACCTATCAAAATGCTGATAAAAAATCACTTTTGATTTAGCTTTTGGGGGATCAAATGAATTCATTTAAAATTTATTTCAAATGATTATGGTATTCCTCATAACAAGCTATCCAATGAATATAATTTTAATATGTTTTGGTTTTTTTATGTATTTGTTTTTTAAGTTTTATTAAACATAGGTTTTTCATCGAAAATGAATTTCTTTGTTCTTCACATGTGGAAAAATAGAAGATTATCAAAAAAAAATTGAAAAATATGAGTGCACCATATATTGAAGTCTTGATCCAACAAAAGAAATTAAATTAAATTTTGACATATACAAAAAGGTTACGCGTTATACGGTTGCTGGAATTGTAATTTGTTTGACTTTGAAACTTGATTAAGGAAAAATATTCAATAAAAAACTATCCAACCAAGTGGAAGCACTAGATATCAGAGTTACAAATCTAAATTTGAAAGAATTACAATTTCATCCTTCATGGAAAAAAAGTTATGTTATACGGTGTGCATCACTTTTTAAAAATGTTGTTTTCTAAAAAAAATCAAATTTCATGGGAGATGGAAAAAGAAGTGAAATTTGATTCCAAAAATTTTGAAAAAATATTTTTAGAATCTACGACAAAATTTGATGAGACTCTAGTTTGCACCATCTTCAAATTCCTCACAGTTTAGCTGCTATAGGTGCCCGAATGTGAAGATTTAGTTAAAAATAATAATTTCAGTGTCCAGTTTGGCCAAAAATTGTAAACCACTATTATGGGATCACCAGTGATTGTACTTAGTTAGTTCATGTGTGAACCAAGGAAAATACATCTAGTTGCAGCAAAGCATATCCTGAGATACTTGTGTGGTACAGTTGGATATGGCTTGAGATATTCTTCTAGTGTGGACTTGAAGCTACATGTATATACTAATTCTGATTAGGCAGGGTGTGTTACTAATCGAAAGAGCACCTTTGTATGCTACTTTAGTTTGGGGTTTGTGATGATATCCTAGTGTAATAGGAAGTAGTCTTTTGTAGCACTAAGTACAACAGAGG
Source organism: Sequoia sempervirens (assembly GCA_007258455.2). NCBI lineage: Eukaryota > Viridiplantae > Streptophyta > Pinopsida > Cupressales > Cupressaceae > Sequoia > Sequoia sempervirens. The sequence continues at coordinate 505,679,542 of VDFB02193867.1, read as the reverse complement.
CTGAGTATATTTTAGCTTGTGTGGCAGCTCGAGAAGTAGTGTGGCTTTGGAAGCTCCTTGTAGGATTGTTTGGACAATCAATGGAGCCAACTATCATTCATCATGACAGAACTAAACATTTTGAGATCAAATACCAAGTGCTATATCAGAGATATGGTATTGAGTAAAGTAATTCAGTTGAAGTATATCAACACTGATGACTAGACGATAGACATTCTCACCAAGCCTCTCTCCAGGATAAATTTTGTGTACTTTCGAGACAAGCTTGGTATGGTGGAGAATGAAGCCCTACTTGAGAAGGAGTCTCAATATCAGTGATCTTCTTTAATGCATTTCTCTCTATGAGAGGGATTTGAGGTGCAAGCCCTTGTTAATGCATTTCTCTTTGAGAGAGATTTGAGGTGAAAGCCCTTGTTTCCACCCTCTGGGAGTAGCCATGGTGGATGTCATGTGTGTGACTCCATGATAGCATCATGTGAGGAAGTCCATGATGATTTTCTTGTACTTTTGTTTTTCACCCTCTTGGAGTAGCCATGGTGAATGTCACGATGAGGTGATGACATCACATTAAGTGATGAGCACTTGTGCACATTTACCATCCATGGGAGTAGCCATGATGGTTGATATCATGGTGAGGTGATATTTCTTCTTTCCTCATATGGGAGTAGCCATTGTGGTTGACATCATGATGAGGTGATATGTCTTATACAGCTGGAGGTATCCTCCCTAGCGGAGAGGGAGTGTTAATGTTATTGAGTAGCGTCAGGCTTCTACTTCCAACCCAACACGATATTTTGAAGGAAATTCAAATTGTAGCCTAACAGCTATTTAAATTGCAACATTATATTCAATGAAGAGGAACTTCATTAACTAATGTTTGTACATTGCTATTGAGGCTGATATGAGAAGATACGATTTTATCTTGAGGCATGTCTTTTACTAAATAACAATTAATATTTGTTGAAGTTCGACCTCCTTACAATCAGCGATTATTGAGGAGGCATGTCATTTAATTAAGTTCAACATTATACCTTGAAGGATCGTGTCCCTTGCAATCTTCGCATTCAAATAGTATAAATGGGAGATGTTATTCATCCTTTTGGAATTCATTCATATTCATTCAGTTCATTGTTCTCATAGTTCGATAGTTCTCAAGTGTGAATAAGGAGAAGAAGAGTAGATCAATATATATTGATTAAAGGTTGTTGTATCATATAGAATCATAATAATATTGTTGTGTTAGCATCTGGTTATAGTGCTCTTTCTTAGCCTTCATATTGGCCTCTTTGTAAAGGAGACATTTATTGTTATTCAATATATAAGTGATATATTGTTGTTGGGTTTTTCTCCCTCAAGTGGAGGGTTTTCCCAGGGTATATGCTGTGTTATTATGTTTGATTTTGAATTAAATTTTGTCTATCTAATCTAATTATGTCTAGTCAGGAAAAACAATGGTGACTTGAGGCTTTGTGTAGATTTCATGAATCTAAATTTAGCATCCTTGAAAGACAATTACCCTCTACCTAATATGGAGGCTATGTTACAAAAAGTGATAGGATGTGAACTGCTCTCAATGATGGATGGGTTCTCAAGTTATAACCAGTCCATGGTGAAAGAATCTGAACAATACAAAACCACATTGACTACACCATGGGGAACCTACATATATGTGTGAGAATTCCATTTGGCTTGATTAATGTTGGTGCAACATTTCAAAGAGCCATGGATGTGTCCTTTTCTGATTTTATTGATCCATTTTTAGCTATATATTAGGACAACTTGACTGCACACAACAAGAAGGAAGAAGATCATTGTTCTCACTTGGAGAAGATATTTGTCAGAGCTTTGGAGTATGGGATTTCCTTGAATTCTAAGAAATATGCTTTTCTAGTTAAGGAAGGTAAGTTTTTGGGGCATATTGTCTCAAGAGATGGGGTTAGGATTGATCATTAATGTGTGATAGAAATAGACAAGATCCCATCACCTAGAAATTTCAAGGGAATCCAATCTTTCTTCGAGAAAATTAATTTTGTGAGAAGATTTGTCACTAACTTTGCTGAAATTGTTAGGCCTATCTCTAAACTGTTGAAGAAAGGAGAAAAGATAGCATGGACCAAAGAACCTACCAAATATTTTAAATCCATCAAAGAAGTGTCTGTTCTCAAATCCCCTAATTATGCAAAGCCATTTCAATTGTTCACTTTTGCTTCATTCCATACTGTGGCAGGTGTATTATTTCAAAAGAATGATGAAGGATTTGAACATCCTATTTCTTTCTTCAATAAGTCTTTGTAAACCACTAAGCTTAAATATGATGCAACAGAAAAGCAAGTTTATGCCTTGGTCAAGGCTGTTAAAATTTTTAGATCATATCTGATTGGAGCAATTGTTATAGCATATGTTCCAAGTGCAAATGTTAAGGGTATATTTACTCAATAGGAGACCACTGGTCGAAGATGTAGGTGGATCAATAGGATCCAAGAGTTCAATATTGATATCCATATTACAAAACTAGTAAGAGGTCAGGGTCTAGCTAAGTTGATGACTGAGACCAACTTATAACCAAATCAGATAAATCAAGTTGAAAATGAAAATGTTTCTCCCATATTTGACATGCAAACCTATAGTTGGTACAAAAGAATTCTTGAATACCTACAAAATATGCAATGCCTTGAAGGCATTCCAAATAATGAAAGAACTCTCAAGTTGGAGGCTATCAAATATATCATTATTAATGGTGAAATTTGGTGGAGAAGCCTAGAGGGTGTGTTACTTCGATGTGTAGATGGGCATCAGGCATAAGAACTTTTAATTGAAATGCACAAAGGAGCATGTGGAGGTCATTACATGGAAAAACAACTGCTCAAAAAATACTAAGAGAAATATTTTGGTGGCCAAATGTATTCAAAGATGCTCATAGGTTTGTTAAGAAATGTGATGCATGCTAGAGGTTCACTAGTAAATTAAAGTTGTCAGGTAGTCTTCCTCTTAGACCAATTTTAGTTCAGGCCCCTTTTCAATAATGGGGCATTGATTTTATTTGTGAGATGTTAGAGAAGTCAAGTGGGGGACACTCCCAAATCCTTGTTGTAGTAGATTAATTTACGAAGTGGGTAGAAGAAATTCCCATGAGGAAAGCAACAAGCAAACTAGTAATTGATTTTTTGATGAATAATATATTGATTAGATTCAAAGTCCCAAAAAGAATCATTTCTGACAATGCTATGTGCTTCAAATCCAAAGAATTTACTGAATTTTGCAGTAAACATGGTATATGTATCTCCTACCCATCTCCCTATCACCCCCAAGGGAATGGAAAATCATAATCCAACAACAAGATTTTGATGAAGATCATCAAATGGATAATTGAGAAGAATAAGAAACCATGGGATTCAAAGTTGCAACTTGCGTTTTGGGAAGATAGGACTACAGTCAAGAAGGTCATTGGGAAATCACCATTTAACATTTTGTATGGGTTAGAAACAAGGATACCTCATAAAAACTTGTTGAAGATGTACAAGTTCATTCAAGAGTATGATACAAACATATGTGATGAGATGCAACATAGGATGGAGGAGTTGGTCGAACTTATGAAACTAGAAGAGAAGCTCATAAAAGAAATGAGAGGTTGCCAGTTCAAGTCAAACACCTATATGATAAGAATGCCATTGAAAGGAAGTTTGAAGTTGGATGCATGGTCTTAATGTGGAATGCAAGGATGGAAGGCAAAGGAAAACATAGGAAGTTTGATCCTCTATGGCTTGGGCCATATTTGATTTCAGATACACATAGAGAGGACTCAAATTTTTTGCAATTGTTGATAGGTGAAGTTCTAGAACTACTAGTACATGGAATTTTCTTGAAGTCCTATTTCTCTTGAAATAGGTTATTTTCCATGTACAAATTGTATAGCTCTGTAATTAGTGTATATAGGATTGTTTTGTTTGCTTTCGATTGCATCTGCTTGCATTGTTTGGGCAAGATCTTGGGGTTTTTTGTCTCTCTGTGTTGGTTTGCTTCACCATGAGATCTGGATTCTCGCCATACCCACTAGGGGCATGTGTCCCCAAGCATGACCCACTGGTAGAGCTATTGAAAACTTTTGAAATTTTGATTTGAAGCTTTTCTTGTCCTAGTTTTGAGCTTTTGTGTCCTTGGGTAGGGTTTAGGGTTTAGGTTAAAAGCCCTCTTTTCAAAGTTCACAAAGTTATAAATCCTAAGCAGTCTAATCCTTTGTTGACTTGTTGTACTTGGTTCCTAGTCATCTGAGTTACAAAGTGAGCCATTTGAATCATGTTTCTACCAGCCCCTTGGTCTAGGTTCATTGGTTACATTTTTCAACTTCATCGCTTTAATTTGTCCTATAGTCAGGTGGAAAATATTTCATCATAAAAGGCTTAAGTTTCAAGTCCTTATTCCTAGGGGTTTGAGTCTCATCAACCTCATATGGCCCCTTTTCAAAATATCTTATTTTCATGTTGACATTCTCATTTACTTAAGTGATTTCCCATCACTGAAGTTATCTTATATGTCCAGTTCATTTCGAAGAGATGCGATGGGCTAAGTTTTCATTTTACATCACCTATCATCGAAGTTCTTCAATCTTGCGGTCTCACTTCAACGAGGAGTGATGGATGTTGTGGTATGTTGTATCCTGTTGTCACCAAAAAATTTTAAGACCTTTCCTAGTTTTAGCGATAAGTGATGGAAGGAGTGAAAGGAGAGCAATATGATAGCCATGTGTCCAAATTTTATACCATTGCTTCATCAGTTCCTCACTGAATTCAATTTGAACTTCAAGACCATTATGATGATATGGGATGGTTCAGGTTATTCGGAGGCATTACCAAGAAGCTCCCCTCACTGAAACCTTCAAAAAATTCAAACTTTTTTCTACTGGGAGTGATAGGGTCCATGATTGTACTATTGGCTAGTGGGAAGTTACGTGGAAAACTATGGACACCTCCTCGTTGTTTTAAAACATTGTTGTAAAAGGTATGGGTGATGATTGTAGACACGGAAAATGTACCAATTGGTCCTATATGCGTGATCCTAATTACTAACATTGATTCATCTTGAATCATCCCCTATGCAAGTCATTTAATCGTATAATCCTTATTTAATTAAATTCATCACATTTCATCCCTTAATTAAGTAAATCAAGTTTATCTAATTAAGTCATCATCTCCTGTTAATTAAATAAATCAATTTTATTTAATTAGCTTCTATAGTCTCTATTTAATTAAATAATTCACTTTATTTAATTAAATCTTTAAAGTCATTCTATTAAATTAAATAAATTAACATTTATTTGATTTAATCTAACTCATCCCCTTTAGTTAAATAAATTAAAATCTTTATTTAGTTAAGTCTAAATCATATTCCTAAAATCTAAATCAAAATTTCAAATCAGCTAATCTCCTTTTAAATTAATCAAATCTTGATTAATTTAGTCTTAATTCCATAAATCCTCTAGATTTTGCAACTTGCTCATGAAAATAATTTATTTGATTTATTAAATCTTGAATTACTTTCAAAAAGGAATCAAAGGGGAATATTCCTACAAATTTGAAAAGTCCCTCCAAAAGGACTTGTCCTCCAACATGGCATTAACTCCTCTTACATTGTCTCTTACATGTCTCCCACTTGGCATTTAAGACTCTTTCTTCTCCCTCCAACAAGCCAACTTACAAAATTTGAAATTCCACCTAATATCATTTATTGGAACATTCATCAAAATGTGCTCAAGCTTCTTCCATTCACATCTTGACAAGTGGCATTTGGCCATTGGTTGATGATTAATCCCACATTCATCCCATTTTCCTCATTCTCTATCACTCTCATCTATAAATAAGAGGCTTTACTTTGTATTTTGGATCCACAACTTAGAGAAAAGTTACCCTCTTCACATTAAGAGCTAATTTTATCCATTTCATATCAAGTGTTCAACATTTTCATGATTTCATAGCTAGGTTATGCCAAAATTTCATCAAGGAGCTTCCACCATCATCATATCTTCATCAAGCTTGCATAGGAGTTGGGAAAGGTCCAATTTCCACATCAAATTGGCACCAATTCCCCCATGGGATTGAGAGTTTGCATGTTTAAATAGTATTTCATTGCTCTCTTTGTTCTTTTCTTCAATTTTGTTTTGTATTTGAGCATTGTAGATGAATTTCATGGGGAATTTTAATTCTAACTTGCATTGGGTTTTAATAGTATGTTGGTTTAATATGTTTGTGTAGGTCTAGTATTAGGGTTCAAATTTTGGCACTAGAGGGAGGGCCTATGTTTCTGACACACTTGTGATAGAAAGTTCAAAATATATTTGTCTATTTTTATGTTTGTTTTCTAACAAGCAGGCAGAAGGAACCTATGTTTCTGATGCACTTGCGACAAAAAGTTTGAAATATATCCGTCTATTTTGTGATAGAACATTAGATTAAATTCTCTTTTTTCTATTTTTTGTCTGTTTTCTAACAAGCAAGTAGAAGGATCCTATGTTTCTGATGCACTTGCAACAAAAAGTTTGAAATATATCTATCTATTTTATATGTGTCTATTTTCTGACAAGTAGGCAGAAGGAGCCTATGTTTCTAACGCACTTGCAACAAAAAGTTTGAAATATATCTATCTGTTTTGTTGTTGTTTTTGAAATATGTGTCTTTTTGAAAAGTAGGTGGAAGGAGCTTATGTTTCTGATGCACTTGCGACAAAAAGTTTGAAATATATTTGTCTGTTTTGTGACAGAACATTAGATTAAATTCTCCTTCTGTTGTTTTTTGAAATGTGTTTGTTTTCTGACAAGAAAGCAAAAGGAGCTTATGTTTCTGACACACTTGTGACAAAAAGTTCAAAATATTTGTGACATTGGGATTGAGCATTGGAATCAAGCAAAAGTAAGCACATTGGAGTTGAAGAAAATTAAGCATTGAACTTAAAATTGACAAAGCATTTTTAAATGCTTAGGGCTTCCATTCTATACTTTCATTTTATGTTTTAGGCCTAATTCACTTCGGTTTGGGTTTAAAATTAACCACTGATTTAATCTCTTCAAGATTGGTTAAAATTGAACTTAGACACTTACTAGCTTTTGATTTGATCTAAAAATGAACAAACAACTTTCACCCTCAAAATTTGGTGCTTAAAAAGAATCCAATTCTTGCTTTGAAGGATTGAAATGAACATGTGCATTTGGTGTTTTGTAATCATTTTCACAAAGTAATATCATTTAAAAAGGTGTGTGCACTTATCTCACGCTTCACGATAATCTTCAGAACCAAAAGTATTTTTGTGATATTAAGTTGTCAAAAATATTGCCTCCACATTTCGATTTGGGTTTAAAATTGACAAATCTTGCAAGTGTGAGTGGAACATATTGTGTACGTTATCTCTTTGTTTCTCAATGAAGATTCATCAAACTACGGATGTGTTTGATCACTTTTGTGTTATCTTAGAGGGCCTACCTTGTGGGAAAAAAATAATCACCCAAGGGAACGACCCAACCGGGAACATACTAAAACCAAGCGATTTCCAACCGATATATAAGTGCGGGTAATTGAGGAAAGGAAAGTATCATGAGTATTGTTCCAATAAGAAGGGTAGTAATGGTCTCTTGCCACATGGATGATCCCCCGTGAATGAAATTCCCACATTAAAAACCCTTGTTTAAAAGGCCAAAATACCTATCTATTTGTTGGTGCAAGAACAGTCATTATGAAGCCAGCCCACAATTTTACAACTTTTAGTAGAGATGAGAATTATGCCATGGGAGATTCATGGGTACTGATGCTTGGCTGATCCTAGAAGCAAGTGCACTATAAGGGAGAGCCTGTGTGGTCAAGCATCTAATCATCTGCTAAATTTAGGCATAGCTAGATTTTTCCAAGTGGGGATTTAACAAATATTGTCTCAATATTCATAGGTTTGTGCATGTTCTTGGAATCAAAACACTTTGCTTGATCATAAATATTGGGAAAACAAACAAACAACATGAGCATCAAATTTTAAACCCTTTAGGAGAAGCAAATATCCTTGAACATTTTCACATGCTATTACTTTTCCTTGGGATTCCAATCCTTAGAGGCTTCTAAGCATTTGTATTTCATCTCAATTTGCTCCTACTAAATTTAACATTAGGTAACTTTTTCCTTTATTTCCTTGATTTCCACATAATTTACTTTGTGGGATGAGAAGAAGTTAGGACATTGGACATCTAGTTTCAAAAATATAAGCAAGAAAGTGTTTGTGGTAAAAGAAATTCATTAATCAAGATGAAATCAATTAAACCCCACACATGTGCTTGTTTATATTTTGTCTTATGGTCTTTTGAGCAAACATTGATCTTTTGGTTTTAAGTACTCTTAGGGAAAAGCATGTTCTTCAAAACCTTGGTCTTGTAAAAAAAAGTCCCTCTTAGGTTCCTCTAGGATCAAAATGACCAATCATTTCATCCATCTCAAACATCAATCAAATCCCATCTCACAAACAACTCTTAGAATCTTGAAAAAATCCTTCATACTAGACTTTTGGTAAAATACTTCAAATCAACATAAAAATCCACCTTCTTTGGCTAAGTATGTGTGGATGAATCCTTCCTCATACACCTAATTAAATTATCATCTTGTGGACAAGTTTATTCTAAGACAACATCTAACCTCTTGGAGTTTATGAGTTCATTATCAAATCCAAATCAAATCCAAAATAAAAAATCCAAAACTCCTAAAGTCTAGTATTCCTCCAAGGTTCCTAAAATTTCAGCACCCATATCATTCGCCCCTTTCATCCTTCATCTCATTATTGGTCCTAAACACCTTAGAGGTCACTTTGACAACAAGGTCAAAACACAAGAAGAACATGGAATATAAACTTGCTCCATACATCATGAGTGATCTAAGTCAACCAAAATATCAAAGCCTTACAAAACCAATGGATTATCAAAACTCACATTTATACAATCCACACATTACATCATTATCTACTACAAACTTCAATGGTGCAAAAAATGTGAGTATGCCCAATCTAAATTTTGGAACACTTTTTCCTATGGTATATTTAAATCAAAGTCCAAACCTACAAATTTGTCAACCAAACAATCAATACACGAGTCTTCAACAAAAAAACATTATCCCACCAAATCCATACATGCCAAATGTGAATATACCAAGTACAAGTTTACCAAACCTAAAAATTTCAAATCCAAACTTGGTAAACTTTGGGATAGATATGTTTGTGAATCATACAAATGTTGTCCAAAGTCCAAAAAATATGTTAACGACTCCATGTATTGATCCAAGTCAAGGTAACACCATGCAAAATCAAAGTTACCTAAATCAAGGCAATATGATTCCCAACCATGACAATGTTCAATTTCAACATATAATTCCAAATCTAAGCATCATCCCAAATCATAACATTGTTCAAAATCGGTTTTTCTATGATCCCATATAAACACCACAAGTGCACATTCCAAATATTCTTGAACAAAAACCAAATCAACTATATCAAGGGTGTCAAGATCAAAATCAAGATCAAATTTTGCGAGATCAAATTGCTACAGTTGCCAAAATAGTTGATCCATTACACCAAGAGACATCTCCACCCCAAAATCAATACACTCTTCCATTGGTTAAACCATGTCATCAAAGAATTGAGTTGTGTCCACAACCACATCAAGAACAATATCTCCAATGTCAAGAAGTGAGATATCAAGATCGACCACATCAACAAATCCAACGCCCGCATCTCGAAGATCAATCAACACATCTCAAAGATCAATCACCACATCTCCAAAATCAAACACCACAAGGTTGATTTATTTTACAAATCTCACAAGGTAGCAAACAAAAATACACACCACTTGGGAAACCAATCGAATTGATCATGCAATAGTTGGTGCAGGAAAAAAAATCACAATTCCCACCTATGAAAATTATCAAGAGCCCTTAGTGAAACTGCCATGGTACAATGACAGTCACCTTTGTGATTTCCATAAAATCAAGGGACACAAAATTAGATTGTACTCAACTCAAAAATATCATCCAAGACCTTATTAATCAAAAAATAATAACTATTGGGGACAATAAATTTTCAAACACTAGTAATAGCATCAACAATCTCCCCACCACAATTGTTGAAAACAATGATCAAGATATATCCATCAATGAGCACCTTGAATATGTTTCTACCTCATCCAAAGATCAACTCAACATACATCAAGAGTCACTTTTTGATCATGATAAGAGCCCCTCAACAACATCTGACAATGATCTATCTCAAGGAGTGTTAACATTATTTGATCCTATAATCGGCGATCCTTCGACCAATGATCATGTTGAAAATGTCTCTACATCACCTAATGAGTTAGAGGACATATCTCAAGAATTTATTCCAAAGCATGAGCAACATTTGTCACCAAAGTCTAGCAATGGTCCTTTCCAAGACATATTTACATCCTTTAACCTCATGGTTACAGATATTGAAGAAATCCTCAACTCAACACTTGATCCAAGTCCACTCAAAGATCCAGAGGATATTGAGCCACTTCCCATTCCTAATGAAGATATCCAAGGACCCTTTGAAACTGAACCATGTCAAGAACTTGATCCAAAGCATGTCAAAAGAAATTCCAAAATTAATCAAGGTCAAGAATGTGTATCTCCAAGCTACTACAATGATGTAATGGACACTCTCATATCTATACAAGGTGATCATATCCACATAGCACATACTCCTCCACCTACCCATGAGATGCTTTCTTTGGATGGACATGTGGATGATCTTCATTCAGAACAAGATTCCTTTACTTCTGGAATTATTACACAAAAAGAGTAGGTTATTGATTCCTTCAGTCAAACTAAGTTGTCAAAATTAGGATCAAATATATCCCAAATTCAGATTAAGGACATCATGTATGAAGATATCTAACATTATCCACTCAAGGAAACAGGTCAGATAGAATAGGATATTTCAGAGTTAGCATAGAAACAAATTGAAATAACGTCATTTGTAGTGGTTATTTATTAGAGAATGCTTACCGAACAAGACATCTCAAAATAGGAAAAATCAAAGAACAAAGGTGCTACTACCATCATACTGGGGGAAACTATGTCTCAAGAAAACATCAACATAGGGAGCACAAAGAGTCCTTATGATGAAACTGATGTCAATACTACAACCATCCACATCACGAATCTTCATCCACCCATCACCCCATCCATGAATTGGGACTTTCATCAAAGGAAAAATTTGAATCAAATCATGAAGAATGTTATCAAAGAAAAAGAAGTTGAGAAGCATAATGGACAAATCAAATACACATGGATACCAAAATATACAAAGAAAGAATGTCCCTATCAAACTCCATTAATCAAAGAAACTATGGGGAAAAATAAAAAAAGGGAAAAGTATCCATCAAATATGTCCACAAAGGTAAAAGAAGGCTTCTCAAGCAACGTACAAAGTATATCAAGCAATTGGTCCTAATTCCATGCACACTTTTGTATCCACCCATCATTGCTCATCTTCCCAAGTTTGGAGAGTCAAATGTTCCAAACTATCAACCAATCCATCTTTTATTCCTAAATGCACTTCATCCACACCTCCACACATGATATCCAATTCTCACATGGACCATGTATTGGCAGCCACCCTTCATCATAAGGATTCATAAGGAATTCTATTATGATATGTGCACAAAGAAAAAGTTAACTTCGATATAAACAAAGAAGATCAGAATCTCAAAATTTGCATTCAAGTGCACGTATCCTAGCAAAGCACCTTCTTCAAGTAGGATATCGATAGTTCAACATGAGCTTAAAAACTTTCAGGAAAATAAAAAATAAAAAAACATGAAAATACAAAATAAAAATTGAAGAAAATGATTGAAAACAATAAAGAAAAAAATCATCCTCCAGTGAAAAACACTTCAATGGTGCTTTGGACAGGTACCATGATGAAAACTTGGAAAACAGGCATCATGTGTAGAATTGAGCATCTACAAGCTCTAATTTAGGTGAAAGCATCTCATCCCATCCATAATAAATACAACATTCCATCCATCTCATCCATAATAAATCCATTCATCCATGAACCATTTATCCAATCCATTTTCATCCATCTACATCCATAGTCCAAATTATCTTGATCTTGGTAAAAGTTTGGCGCACACTTTATGATTGCTTATGGTAAAAATCTTGACATGGATCATTTTCATTGATCCTATAATCCATGAAGCACTATCCAAATGAAGCATTCCTCCGTTCAAATACCTTATCTTAACACAAGATAATCCTTGGCATCCTTTGTTTGCTTACCATATCCATCCATCCATGGCATTCCATACATTGCTAGACATTGGGGGCATATATTTACATCTTGCTTTGAGAATAAATCTAGATCTATATCCTCCAACTTATGTGGTGATCCGAACATTAGCAAACGTAAAATCAAATTGGGCTAAACACTTGTGAGAAAAAATCCAAATCACTAGCCCATGGCGTATTTTGACAAGAAGACATTCCTTATCAAGATTTATCTTTCATCAAACATCAATCCAAACAATCAATATCAGTTGCATCTAATTATCACGTCAACGTCACATCAGATCATTCAAACAACTTTTGTTCCAAACCAATCTTCATTAATCTTGATCAAATCAAATCCAATCAATCCATCATCATCTTGGGATATCCTTGTGTTGCTTAATGCTATCCTTGCACTGTTGTGTATCCTCAATAATGTTATCATCATCAATCTATCAATATGATCAATCAACCTTAGCTTGGTTTTCAACAAAATCCCAAAACAAAGCATTGATATCATCATGCATATCCATATCCTGTAAGGAAATCAATGGAGTGCATGTAATGAAAATTCCAACCAGTAGTGCCTTTGGTAGCTTTAATTTCAATTAGGTTGCCTCAAAGACACATACTACTATGTCCTAAAGTGAAAATAGACACAATTTATTGCCCACATTAATCCTTCTGAGAAAAACACATGTAAATTCAATAGCAAGCAATAACACAGATGAAAGATACTACAGAAAATAGAACACAAAGATTTTACGTGGGGAAAACCCTTTCGGGTGAAAACCCCACTCTCCAAAGTTTGAGCCATTGTATTATTCAGCAACAAAAAGTTACAATATAGTTTCAAGCTCTTAGCCTTTTCAGAGATTACATCTTGTTCATTCTAGATACAACTGGTAGCCAACTATCCCTGAGAGATCAGGAGAGATTCCACAATAACATTGCCTCTCTCTTCCTCTGTTTCAACCTCATGGCCTTGGCCTTTTAGCCAACCACTTGGTCCTCTCTATCTCTCTCTATCCCTCTAGCTCTCGACTCTTTCTGTACTCTTACCAGCACTCTACTTCAGAACATCCAATGCATACGTATATACATTCGTTCTCTGTAGGCTCTATGAAATCATTGTTTTCCAATTGTTAGATCAAAACTTACGAAACATCCAGCCCAACATCATTAGATGTTTCTACTTCCTCATTTTTTATTTTTCCAACTTCCACATAGAAACGGTTTAGCAAATGGTTCACATCCTACTTTCTCTGATTGGTCCAAATCGCACCACGTCAGACAGTCTTCAAATGATCAAGGGAATTCAACTTGTGTTGGCATGCCAGTGAGGCACTAACCGTGTCTCCCTGATGCCAACACAACCAGCATTTGATATCACCAAGAGTTATCCCTATTGGTAAGAGGTTACATCGAGTCTAGAGAGCTATCGCTAAGACTTTTCCATGTCGCTAAGACCTCACACCGAAGATTACAAGGTATTTCGAAGAGTTCATTAGTCGGCAATACTATCGCTCTTTCACCAAGACCTTTATGTTTTCCCAATAGCCATATGCTATCGGTGAGACATTCCTCATCGATATGAGTCATACCGAACATCTAAGACTCTCCTTGACACTCAATAAGAACATTTTGTCAGCCAGAGGTCTCCACTTGACAAAAGGTCACAGTGAATATATCTAGGTGACAGCGATAGACTTCATTCGACAAGAAATCAGCTCTGTCTCAGCAACATGAGCAAAACACAAGGTTATTAAACTACTAGTCGGCCAGACAATAGGAATGTCACAGTGACCATGCTTTCTCAAAGGTTTCAGCCTGTGAGATTGAGGCAATAATTCCAACATATCCAAATCGTCAAAATCGTGTGAAAATCCAATCACATCCAAATTATATCAAAATCCAAAAAAACTCAAAAAAAGAAGTCAAAATATCAAAAAACATGGGCATTTGTACTACGTCGTCTCTAAGCTTAAACATAGGGAAGACTAATCTTTGATCAGCCCCCGAGACACAAAAACACAAAAACATTCAAAAAACACAAAAACACAAAAACATTCAAAAAACACAAAAGCACAAAAACATTAAAAAAACACACAAAATCCAAAAACATTCATAAATTTCAAAAAATATTAGAAAACATTGAAAAATTTGTAAAATCTCGAAAATACCAAAAATAGCCTCAAAAAATTTCAAAAACATCAAAAACATCCAAATATTTGAAAAAAATCCATCCGTTCCCATTCCGCTTCACCACAATAATCTCATCCATAATAAATCAATCATCACCTCCATCCTTTAGCAAAACAAACTAAAACAACCACAACAATCAGCAAAAGCAAACTTCAAATGCAAAATTTAAGAAAAAAAAAACAAACTTTTAAATGCAAAACCAAACTATTGATCATGCACAAACATGTTAATCGACCTTATATCATCATTCTTTCGCACAACCTATCAACTTTCCACCATCCACTAACATGTCCTAGGATGCATCCTTTCTACAATGGGCATTATATTTGGAAAAATCACTTTGGATTCTTATCCTAATCAAAACATATCCCCTTGGCTAGAGGTAAAAAGAACATTGACTTGTTTGTGTACTTGATCTTTTATTTTTGATTTATCTTATTGCGCTCATTCCATTGACATCTTGATGATGTCTAATCAAAACAATCTAGAGAGAAAGGAATGGGGCATTGATCATTATCTTTTGTCTGTTGTGCTTGTTGGACGTTCTTGTAATATAACTTGGCGAATACTTGCTTTGTTAGGTATATATGGAGGGTGTTTTGGGCAGCTTGTTGATTATTGCATTGATAGGTTATACCTTTCCGTCTTTTGGTTCAAGATGTTTGAAACTTCTGAAATGCATCTTAGCAAGGTTTTCATATGTCAGGTGTGAACATGAATACTCCTATCTATTTTTCAATTCAAAGTCCATTGCACTAGGTACAACACCATCCTGGTTCTTTATACCTTGATGCATCGTGCCTACATGTGTTATCAAACATAAGGTAAGTGGCCCTTTTAAAATCCCAATTCCTAGCAAGAAAATCATCATCATTATCATCATCTCTAATAAAGTTGGCTTGTTGGTCTCTCTTGTCATCATCGTATTTTCTTCTTACTTCCCTTTGTGCTAACAAGGTACCATGACAGCTAATCATAAATCATCGCTAATGTATCCATCCTACATCCACAAACCATCTGCATATCATATCATATCATATAAGAAACATTGATCATCTTGCACGCATTACATTTCATCATTGCATAATATAAATTAGTTATTCTAAGCATCTCATAAACCATACATTTATCATCCATTTGCATAATCATAAAAGAATCATCATATCATATCATCCATGCATGATCATCATATCATCAATTACATATAAACATCATAATCATCTCATTTATATAATCAATAATGTAACTATCATGGTACAAATCATGATCAAGTGTGTGTAATATATCAATATAGACATGAGGCTACCCATGGCTGATGAATTGTCTACATCATCAAATCTATCTACATCAAACATTCAAGCTGAACTAATCTTGAACCTCTTTGTCATGAGATTGACCCTCAAATCGAACCTTTTCACCCAATCTCTCAAGGGGGCAGTATACTAGCATAATTCATTTGCTGGGGCAAGAGTGGGGCATCTAAAAAAAAAAAATCAGAGAATTTTTGAATTTTGATCTCAGAAAGTTTATTCTTTGAACCAATGCAGTAGGTGCATTGCTTCAAAGAGGGGAAAAATGTAGACACGAAAAATGTACCACTTGGTCCTATACGCTTGATCCTTGTTACTAACACCGCTTCATCTTGAATCATCCCCTTTGCAAGTTGTTTAATCGAATAATCCTTATTTAATTAAATTCATCATATGCCATCCCTTAATTAAATAAATCAAGTTTATCTAATTAAGTCATCATCTCCTGTTAATTAAATAAATCAATTTTATTTAATTAGATTCTATAGTCTCTATTTAATTAAATAATTCATTGTATTTAAATAAATCTTTAAAGTCATTCTATTAAATTAAATAGATTAACATTTATTTGATTTAATCTAACATAATCCCCTTTAGTTAAACAAATCAAAATCTTTATTTAATTAAGTCTAAATCATATTCCTCTCATTTTGATTTACTTAAATCCTAAAATCTAAATCAAATTGTCAAATCAACTAATCTCCTTTTAAATTAATCAAATCTCGATTAATTTAATATTAATCCCCTAAATCCTTTAGATTTTGCAACTTTCTCATGAAAATAATTTATTTGATTTATTAAATCTTGAATTACTTTCAAAAAGGCATCAAAAGGGAATATTCCTACAAATTTGAAAAGTCCCTCCAAAAGGACTTGTCCTCCAACATGGCATTAACTCCTCTTATATTGTCTCTTACATGTCTCCCACTTGGCATTTAAGACTCTTTCTTCTCCCTCCAACAAGCCAACTTTCAAAATTTGAAATTCCACCTAATATCATTTATTGGAGCATTCATCAAAATGTGTTCAAGCTTCTTCCATTCACATCTTGACAAGTTGCATTTGGCCATTGGTTGATGATTAATCCCACATTCATCCATTTTGCCTCATTCTCCATCACTCTCATCTATAAATAAGAGGATTTCCCTTGTATTTTGGATCCACAACTTAGAGCAAAGTTACTCTCTTCACATTAAGAGCTAATTTTATCCATTTCATATCAAGTGTTCAATATTTTCATGATTTCATAGCTAGGTTATGAAAAAAATTCATTAAGGAGCTTCCACCATCATCAAATCTTCATCAAGCTTGCATAGGAGTTGGGAAAGGTCCAATTTCCACATCAAATTGGCACCAATTCCCCCATGGGATTGAGAGTTTGCATGTTTAAATAGTATTTCATTGCTCTCTCTTCTTTTTTTTCTTCAATTTATTTCCTATTTAAGCATTGTAGATGAATTTCATGGGGAATTTTAATTCTAACTTGCATTGGGATCTAATATTATGTTGGTTTGCTATGTTCGTGCAGGTTTAGGATTGGGGTTCACAATGATAAAGGAGGATTGTTGATTGTGTTTCAAATCCTGAGGATCAATGGTTGGGATTTAAACTTGAATGACTATTTGTTAGTTCACTCATGCGAGCAATCAATCAACCATTAATGGTGAACTCACTTCAATGCTGGGGTATTAAGGAGATTGTCCAATTTTTTTTTTGCAAGTGTAGTCGACACGAGCATAGGAACTCATTGAGTAGAGAAGAAACAATAGCAAGGCTCCATACAAGGTGAATTATGATGAATAACTAGTTTTCTCTCAGGTAAGTAGTCTTTTGATCTCCTGAGCTAGTTTGTGTATTCGGTAATTTGGGAAATGGTATAGATAGCTAGGGTTATGGTTGGAATTGTTATTTTCATCTGTTAAGAGGGAATTAAATTTGTTACTCTAGGGTTTCAAGTAAGGAGGATATATTTTCTTCTTTTGTTTTGAATCTTGTGCTTTTAAGAAGATTATGGTGTAATTTCTCCTAATCTTAAAAACCCTAGTTTTACTATGGAGTAATAATGAGTGAACCTAGTTGGTCTAAAGCTAAAATTGAAAGAAATCCCACTCAGAAATGGGTTAAAAATCCTAAACCCCAGAGTGACCAACCCCAGCCTAATGACGCAACTACACCTAAGAAGAAAAGGATTGTTATGAAGGATCATCCCATAGTTTATGGAGGAGCCCCCTCAAGACCCCAATCAAGAAATAAAGAAGAAGGTAGGAAAGTGAAAAACTAGTGAGGGCATCCTAACTACTCAATTTGAGGATGTTGCTTCTCAAATTTTTGATATTGCATTTCCACAAAGTGGTTGGGATTCTTTTTATTATGATTTCAAATGAAGAGAAGCCAATATCCTACTTGCAATATATGGGCGTGTGACATTGGCAAGTTGGTGTGCCCAAATGTGTTTGTGGAGGTAGATTTGTTGTTAGCATTGGCCAAGTGTTATTATCCAAAGGACAAAAAAATCAAAAGGTTCCTTGATTTGTTTCCCATGCTGGAGATTTTTGTGAGCCAAATAATGGGGGCTTTTCAATTGAATCCATCTATCTCCGAGTCCATTAATTTTTGCAAGTTGTACAATGAATATGAGAAAAATAAAATTTGGTACAGAAAGGGGGTGTTGCCTATTCATAGGAGGTGTGACTTGAATAAAAATGGTGTGGCTTTTATCTCTTCTGAGGTGGAACTATTTAATTTTGTTGACTTTGAAGACTACTTAAGAAATACCTATTATATGTCAAGTTTTGCATAAAGAGTATGATATTAAGATGGATATTTCCCTAATGACTCTTGAAATTGACATTAAGCACAAGTATTAGAATAGGGTTTGGAATTATGTCACTTACATTGCTAAACACTTACATGGAGACCTGGTGAAGTTGAAGGATGCCACTCATCCACTATCCTGTAGAAATTATTCTCTATTGATGCACTTACTGATGTGGAAGAGTAAAAAGGTGATGAGAAATTATATAAAATTGAGAGAATTTGATGACATGGATACTGAATTTCTAGTGTAGATGTGGACATATATTTTGGATGTGCACTGTCCACACTTTGATGATAACATGTTTTGCAATTTTTCCATTTTTTTGGTATTACAATAGCTAGGTTTGAAGTCTACACAAAGAATTTTACAAGGTGTCAAGGAGATGTTAAGGCCATTAGAATATGAGCAAGACACCAAACACAAATTCAATTGGGGAGATTGGTATCTTCATACCAATTATACTACAATTAGGGTTTATCGAACCCTAGTACCACATTACAAGTTGCCTATTTATGTGTTAGACAGACAAGCTTTTATGAAAGTAATGTGGTAGATGGATGCCATGGATAGGGAATATTTTAGGGGTCAAAGAAAAGCTTGTCTTGTGAAACCTAACATACATTTTGCATACTTCAGTTGTATCTTAAAGGAGTGTATTGAGAGGATTGGATCTCTTCTAAACAACTACAGGCTAAATCAAGAAGGCAATACGTTTAGTGATCCTAAAGGGGTTATTTTAGCTCAAAGAAAAGCCCGGGGATTGGGAGGAAATCCCCATCAATTCTATTTCTAGGAGGATGTAATCAGGAATTTATCTACCGATGAGGGAGTTAATGCAAGAAAGGATGCATGGAGAAAGATATGTGCAATAGAGGACATGATGATGAGGGATAACCTTTTTTATGTCAACCCTTACTCAAAGATAGAATGTAAGTTTGTAAAATAAAAATTAATGCTTGGTGATTTCAGTGATAGAAGCTTCTTTAAGAAGGTTAAGAAAGTTGAGATTGATGCTAAAGTTGCAAAAGAAAACCATGATTCTTAGTGAAGGATCCAGCTAGCTCAATCTTCCACTCCAGGCATCCATGTGTAATCAAGTATGGTGGGTGGAGAACCTGTTGTGGTCCCATTGGTGGGTGTTGTCACAATAGTGGTTTACAATTCCAGAGAGGAACGAATTTTAGCTGAAATCACATATTTTTAGAAAATATAATGATTTAAGCATTAAAAATTTTCATTTTAAGGATTCCAATTGAAGAGGGTTTGATCAAATCACCTTAGATCAAACCCCCTTGGATAGAACCTCGCTAGTTTTAAACCATACCTATAAATGCGTCTCCTTTACACCTATCAAAATGCTGATAAAAAATCACTTTTGATTTAGCTTTTGGGGATCAAATGAATTCATTTAAAATTTATTTCAAATGATTATGGTATTCCTCAGAAAAAGCTATCCAATGAATATAATTTTAATATGTTTTGGTTTTGTTATGTATTTGTTTTTTAAGTTTTATTAAACATAGGTTTTTCATCAAAATGAATTTCTTTGTTCTTCACATGTGGAAAAATAGAAGATTATCAAAAAAAAAAAAAATATGAGTGCACCAGATATTGAAGTCCTTGATCCAACAAAAAAAATAAAATTAAAGTTTGACATATACAAAAAAAGTTACGCGTTATATGGTTGTGTTGTGTCTAAATTGTAATTCGTTTGACTTTGAAACTTGATTAAGGAAAAAATATTCATTAAATAATTATCTAACCAAGTGGAAGCACTAGATACCATAGTTAAAAATCTAAATTTGAAAGAATTAGAATTTTATCCTTCATGCAAAAAAATTTATGTGTTATACGGTGTGCGTCACTTTTTTAAAATGTTTTTTTTGGAAAAAAATCAATTTTTGTGGGAGATGGAAAAAGAAGTGCAATTTGATTCCAAAAATTTTGAAAAAAATATTTTTAGAATCTACAAACAAAATTTGATGAGACTCTAGTTCGCACCATCTTCAAATTCCTCACGGTTTAGCCGCTATAGGTGCTCGAATGTGAAGATTTGTTAAAAATAATAATTTCAGTGTCCAGTTTGGCCAAAAATTGTAAACCACTATTATGGGATCACCCTGGTGGTTTACTTAGAAAGTGAGCAGATTGGTGAGGCACAAGTCCCAGAGTCCAATCTAGTGAGCATATCCCAATGGAGAAGGAAGTAGATCAAGATTTCCCTAAGGAAGGAGATGATGTATTGAATATTGTGGTTCCCCCACAGTAGGATTGTAAAACGGTTTTATAATGAGATCGAGGATGATGATGTCAAAATAAAGGCTTGTGTTGTATTTATGTGTGATAAAGCTTTCATCAAGTCCAAGGAATTTAGGGATTTTTTCATCCATGTTAAAGTGTTGATATTAAAAGAATTATTGAAGAAGTGAGGGAGGAAGTTGACCTTTCCTTGCAGGAAGAAGCTGAGAGAGAAGAAGAGGATAAAATAAAATGAGAAACTACTAGCATGCCATTAGAAGAGGAAAGGGTATTGGTGAAAGGAAGTGGTGCAATTTTGTTACCTAGATGTAATATATCATATTCCATTACATTAGATGTAGTTAGGAAGAACCTAGATGCCTCTATTTCTAAGGTGGCTTTTAACAATAAAATATTTGGTTCAGGTTTTAGTCCTAGATTACATACACTAGTTGTTTGGTCTATGGCTCCCAACATAGGAAAGCCTAATGTCATATGTAATCTGTAAAGGAGGAGATTGGATTAGTAATTGTCAAGAGAGCAATAGAGATGACAACTAATGTAGCTGCATAACTAGCAATGCATGTTCCAATGTTGAATGTAGATACTACTCAGATTATAGAGGCCAACTATAGGAGGTTGTTTGATAGATATAATAAGTTAATGGATGAGCATAATAAGGTATTGGCTACTACACAAATAGGTTTACTATCTGTAACTAGTTCTACCTCATATTTGTCCACACAAGACATAGTGACCTTGTCCCTCAAAATTCAAGAGTTGAACTAGGATCTAAAGCCAAAAAAGGAAAATACCAAGAAGGCCAAATTGGAGACAATTAATGTGGCCAGTGACATTTTTGAGGATTTGTTAAAACCAGTGACTGAATTGGTCAATAAATCTAATGATGTATGGGTAGTGTACAAGAATATCCATGAGGAAAATATAAATTATGTACAAGTTCAAAGGGTTTTCAAACTAAATGGAGTCAATGGATCACTAGAGTGGTAACCTTGAAATAGATAATATCTAAAGTGAATGAATATCCTGAGGCCCCTACTCACATCCCTAAGATACTGCAGGCCATTAACATGATTAATGAGATAACAACTTTCCATGGAAAGCTAGGGGTGCAACTTGAGAACAAATTGAAAATGTTTAGGGATATGGAAGAGCATGGTCTGCCAAAAATATTTGATGATAGGGGCGAGCTGATGGAGTTTTCCAAGTGGAAACATGAATTGGAAGGATGGTTACCTTAGGCTAAAGATATGTTGACTGAAGTTGATTACTCCAAGTTGAATTCCCAAATTGACAACATGGTAGGAGTGGAGATGAAAATGGATGTATTTATTAGAGAAGTTGAAGCATTAATTGATGCTAGGTACACTCAACATAGTGCGAAAGTGCAAACTTTATTGATTACACAATGGACCACTAATGATGAATACAATTCATGGTTAGAAAATTTTATTGAATAAGTCTTTGTGCATGCATGATGAGGAATATGGTGAGTAATGGATAGAAGAAGAACAATACATAGCCTAGAAACAATACAAATTAGGCTTTGGTTGAGGTATAGTAGAATATTGTTCTCTTCTTATCAGAAAGGTTGATAACATAAGTGATGATGTGGATGAATTAATCATTTTCTTTTTATTTATTTTTGTGCTTTTTGAATCTTTTCTTACTAGGCATGGACATGGTTGGTTTTTGGCTTATGAAGAAGAAGTTATGGAGTTGTTATAGCATGTGAAAATGCCTTTGGAAGGAAGGCGTATCTTCTTCATCAAATGAGAACAACTTTTGTCTCGTATGGATTTTCCTTCATCTAAAAATGCAAATATAACTATAAACGAAATATGTGTTATAGTGTCAAATGAAAATGTGACACTTGTATTGTTTGGCCTGAAGCTTGTTTTGCTCCCTTGTTCTTATAAAGGGAATGTAGGGTTATTAGTGTAGGTCTTTTGTTGAATTATAGATTAGAATATGCAAATTGAGAATACAGAGAGAATACTTATGAATTTTGTATCTTAAGTTTTGAGTCTAGCAAGTAAATTAAATTGTCAATTATATGGTTTCTAATCATGTTCTAATAATAATGAAGATCTTTTGAGTCTATTGTCTGTCTAGTTTTAATGTTGTATGTGAATTATTAATGAAAATTCGATCAATGGTCAATTCATTAATATTCATGGTCATGTTACTTTGATGTATGGTTTTATTTTTGCTTTGATTTAATGAATCAATTAAAATGCTTTAATTAAAACATAAATTCATATACATATTGAGTGGATTTGATAAGTAGTCATAGAGTCTGAGTGTGGATGTGTGAATTTTAATGCAATTTCACAAAGATCATGGCTATTTGGGATTAAATTGACCTTATAGTTCAATTTACTATGTTTTGACTCCTTACCCATAGATATGGCACTGGTCTAAGATGTGAAATGTATTTCTTATGGTTCTAGTCATTCAATTTGAGAGAAAATTTCATCAATAAACTCTTAATTGATTTACCTTTGTTGAATTTTAGTGTTGTATGGTATTCTTGGCTTTAGGTGTAATTCTTTTAAGGAATTTCCATTTTCTTGAAGGATTTCATCTATTAAGCTTCTGATGGGAATACATTTGCTTTGTTATACAATGTGTGAAATAATTGTCTAGATGAATTGCAGGATATACATTGTGGGATTACCCTCCTGGGTTTTGCAGAGCCTAAATTATAGGAGGAGAATAATTCTAGCTCCAACTTGTTCATTTCCCAATCATCTCCCAAGTATTCAAAAATTGAATCTAGCAAATTCATAGAAGATTGGTGTTATCTATTGGTTCTTTAGAAACAACCAAGACTACACATCCAACCCAATCTATGTCTATATAGGCACAATCCATAATCCGAAGTGCCATTCAAATATGTGTAAATTATTTTAACAATGGCAACATGAGTTTCCTTAGGGTCTTCTTGAAATCTAGCCACAAGACAGACATCATGCATGATATTCTGTCTAGTAGCAATCAAATACAATAGTTTTCCAATCATAGATCTATACTTGCTTTGATGAGCCTTAGGTGAATCATCATATTTACCTAATTTTCATCCAATCACCATATGAGTACTTACTGGTTTGGATCCATCCATCCCAAACTTCTTCAATATATCTCGAACATACTTAGATTGTGAAATGAAAATTCCATTCTTTGTTTGATTAATCTATAGCTCAAGAAAGAAATTCATCTCCCCAAACATAGACATTTCAAATTCTTTCTACATCTCTTTCAAAAACCTATTGCACATATTTTCATTTCCTCCAAAGATAATTTCATCAACATACACTACTATAATCAAGATTCTATCATTTTCAATCTTAAAGTACAAATTACTATCTTTCATACCTTTGTTAAAACCTTACTGAATCAAATACCTGTCTAACCTCTCATATCAAGCTCTAGGAGCTTGTTTCAACCCATATAAATATTTCTTCAGTCTATACACCATATCCAGTTGATCAGTTAACTGAAATATTTTTGGTTGTCCCATATAAACTTCTTCTTCTAGTTCACCATTCAAAAATACTGACTTGAACTCCATCTGATAGACCTTAAAGTCTTTATGAGTAGCAAATGCCAAGAATGTCCTTATAGCTTCCATTCTTGCTATAAGAGCAAAAATTTCTTGAAAATCTATCCCTTCAACTTGTGAGTAGCCTTTACACACAAGCTTTGCTTTGTTTCTAACAAATTCTTCTCAATCTACATAATTTCTTCTTTCATTTTTTCCTTCCAATGTTCATCTTTACAAGCTTCACATACAATCTTTGATTTAATCTCAAAAAGTAAAAATAGATTCACTTCACCAACAACTTTGCTTCTAGTCAACACACCTTTTGTATTGTCTTCAATAATCTCAAATTTTCAATGATTCTTATGTACATATTTCAATGTCTTAGGGGACATCACTAGAGCATCTTCTTTTGTTTCACTCTATTTATCTTGCTTCCATTGCTCATGTTTTCCCTGTTCTTCCACAATCTCTTCTATTCATAGACAACCAGGTTCATCAGATACATATCCATCAATGCCAATAGGATTCTTCATTGTCTCATCAACCTTTACATTAGAAATTTATAATATATTTCTTAGTCTTTTATTGAAGCATCTATATGCCTTGCTATTAGTAGAATATCCAAGAAAAATTCCTTCATCACTTATTGCATCAAACTTACCCAAAGTTTCTTCATCTCTTTTGATATAGCATTTTCTCCTGAATACCTTGAAATATTTAATGGTAGGAATTCTTCCGTGCCATAGCTCATAGGGAGTCTTTGTACTATTTTCTCTTTCTTGAACTTTATTGAATCCATAAACAACAACTGAATAGCTTCTTTCCAATAAAATTTTGGTAAACCAGTCTCAGTAATCATTGATCTAGTAGCCTATTGAACTATTCTATTTTTTCTTTCAACAACTCCATTTTGATGAGGAGTTCTTAGAGAAGATAACTGTCTTTTTATTCCATGTACTTAACAAATCATTTTAAACTCATGGGAGGTTAATTCTCCACTTCTATAAGACCTTAAGTATTGTCTCTTCAAATTCACTTCATTTTCAACAATAGCTTTGAATGACTTGAATCTATCTAATGCATTTTATTTCTCTCTAAGAAATGTAACCCACGTATATATAGAATAATCATCAATTAAAAGCATAAAGTACCTTTCACCAAGTAGAATTCTTACTATTATAGGACCAAAAAGATCTGTATGACCTAAATCTAGTAGTTCGGTAGTGGATTGTTCCTTTGATCTATAATGATTTCTTGCTTTCTTACCAAACTGGAAATTCCTTCAAATAGCATTAACAGGTTTTGTAATTCTTGGTAAACCTCTTATGGCTTGAACATCACTAATCCTTTCCAAGTTATCAAAATTCATGTGACGCATTCTCCTATGCCATAGCAAGTTGTAATCAATCTAAGACATAAAACATATTCTATCAACACCCTAAAATTGATAGATATTCCCTTCAGATTTATTTATTGTAGCAATCAAGGTTTTGGATCCCTTCTAGATATCACATCTCTCATCTTTAAACAAAATATTGTATCCTTTCTGTACATTTTACCAACACTCAAAATATTATGCCTTAAACCCTTAACATAGTAGACATCATCAGTATGATTCTTTCTATCAAAACTCATTGAACCTATCCCACAAATTTTAGCACCGGCATCATCTCCAAACATAACCAAGCCTCCATCATATTTTTCAAGCTCAGAAAGCTTACTTTTATCACCAATCATGTGATTTGAACAACCACTATCAACTACCCAAAAATTCTTCTCTTGTTTAGCATGTAGGGTAGAGATAGCTGTACCTTCATTTTTCTCCTTCTTCGGAGGGCTTTCTTTTACTTGTTTTAAAGAATTAGCAAAATTAGGTTCATCCTTAATCGCCAAGAACAAGCATTCATTTTCATCAAGATCTTCATATTCTAAATCCTCATCAAATATACTAGCATTTCCATTCACATAGTAAGCTTTGTTAATCTATTTTCCTTTCTTTTCTTTCTCATATCTTTGTTTATTTCTTTTAGCTCTTTCTAGACACTTTGTAGCATAATGACCTATTTCTCTGCAACTAAATATCTTAAATGGAAACTTACCTTCATACTTACCAAAGCCTTTCCTCATTCTTCTTAAAAATTTAGCTTCTATTTCATGAAAGTTTTCTTCATTTGGATCTTCAACTTTCGTAGCTTTAAAAGTAGTCTGTAATTTGCACCCATTCCTTAGACTCAACTTCCTTATCTCATAAGATGTCAAAAATACTAATAGCAGATCCTTAGTATAGGTCTTATAATCTATATTCTACTTAATAGCACTCACCTTCTCATTGTAAGCATCAGGAAGAGTTTTGGGAATCTTCTTTACAATCCTAGTTTCATCTATAATAGGACCAAGTCCTCACATTTCGGCCACTACCTCATCCAATCTTTGTACATAAGCTTTAATATTTTCATCTTCAAACATATGTAGAAGATCAAACTATGTCTCCAAGTTTTGTAATTTCACCTCTTTGACTCTTTCATCACCACCATATGCTCCTTCCAAAGCATCCCAAACTTCCTTAGCCATCTTCAAATTTTCAACCTTAATAAAGTCAAAATGTACCAGACTATGCTTCAAGATGAATTTCACCTTATTGTTTGGTTCATGTGCTTTGATATTTTTAGGTGTACTTGGAACATTAGTAGGAGTGTAAGGATTTTGGTAAGCTTTCTCCACATCATATCCACAATACTCCAGATATTCTTCCATCAATACTTTCCAAATACCATAATTAGTTCCATTGAACCTCAGATAATGAAAAATAAATTTTCGATCCGTCGTAGACCTTCCTCAAGCAGTTAAGCTCTTCACCAAGGAACCTTTCTTTGATACCAATTGTTGAATAGGACAACTAAGAGGGAGGATAAATCAGTTTTCATAGAATTAAACCATTAATTCAATCATTGAAACTAATAATTAATACTACTTAAATGATTAATCATCAAATCTCAATGCAGAAACACAAATCCAACACATAAACATAATAATACTAGATTTACATGGAAAAAAAAAATGAGGTAAAAACCATAGTTAGGATTAACTCACACTATAGAGAATATCAAAACGATTACAAAAGGCTCACTACCTAAAATAAAGACTCACTATCCAAAACAAGGAATCATTTTCCAACATGGCTACCAACCCCGAGGGCTCACGGCCACAAAGATATAAAGAAGAAAAATAAGACTTGTTATAGAGAGACTACAATCCCAATGCAACAAATTATTCCACCACAATCACTCGATCAACTTGCATGAATGATAGAGTTCACCTTTTTCTCACTGCATCTGCAAACTCAATATTAAGCTCTAGATTGATCTCCCATAGTCACATCACACACACTTACTAAATAGAATCAATGTCACACCAAACTTCAATTTCTCTTTTCTATTATTTCTCTTCTTCTTCGGTCTTGTATATTTTCCATCACTAACTCATCTTGCATTTATACCATCTTCAACTTTGAAACATATCTAAAGCTGGCCATCCCAATCCAAATTCAAATTAGGTCAGCACCAAAACATCCTAGGGGGGAATTAGTATTAGGGTGACCCAAACACACACTTCATATGGACCCAAATAGATTCAACATGCTTCATCATCCTTGAAAGTAGTATTTAACACAAGGTCGGCCAAACCAGTGTAAAACACATAGAACCATTAAGCACGAACTTTCCAAATGCTGAAATTAACTTCAATACAATCAGCACAACTCAGCTTTAGAACCAAATGTCATAATACTTCATCAAAGAGAAATATATACCAAAAACATTTGTTGCAGACCTCAACTAGAAACAGAGAAAACCATAGTTCACAATTGGTAAACACAACTTGTACTATACAACGAACCAACAATCAAAAATCTAGATGTAGCACCTTCTAAAAATCATGAACAACATATTTTAACCACATGATCACAAGAGAAAATCCAGACCAATATCTAGAGCAACCACCGAATACCTATAGCATATCTTTATTAAAATTTTCTCACAATCCTCGACATATACAGTCAACAACAACTAGTGGATAACAATTTGATTGTTGACATCAATGACAACACCTTCAATCTTTCCATTCTTGCAACAAATAGGACTAGATGGCTGAATTTTATAATATAGGATTGTATGTTGTTTAGAGGAATCTAGTTGTGCATTCCAAGGAGTTCTATGAGAGAGAACTTAATTAAGAAGAAACATAGCAGAAGATTGGTAGGGCACTTTAGTCAGGATAAGACCATTGCTCTTGTAAATGAGAATTATTATTATCCTCAGTTCCACCAAGATGTGAAGAAGTTTGTGGAAAGTTGTAGAATATGCTAGATGGTTAAAGGGGTAAGTCAAAATATTGGGTTGTATAAGCCATTACCTGTACTAGAGAGTCCATAGGAGGATATCAGTGTGGATTTCATTCTTGTTTTATAAAGAACACAAAGGGGATATGAATCAATATTTGTAGTGGTGGATAGATTTTAAAAGAACATCCCATTCTATTTTATAAGACTAGTGATGATGTTCACATTGCAAAGTTATTTTTTAGAGAAGTGGTTAGAATGTATGGTCTACCAAAGAGTATAGTATCAAATAGAGATATGAAATTTGTAGGGTATTTCTAGAGAACATTGTGGAAGAATTTGAAGAGTGACTTGAAGTTTAGTTCTTCACACCATTCACAAAATGATGGGTAGTAAGAGGTGGTAAATGGGAGTCTAAGTAACCCACTAAAATGCTTATTAGGATATAAACCCAAGGGATGGCATTTTGTATTACCACAAGTAGATTTTGCATACAATAATTTTACCAATATGAGTATTGGCAAACCCCCATTCTAGATTGTATATGGGAGTAGTCCAAGAAATTATTTTGAGTTAATAAATATTGACAAAGGTGATAAGAGTAGTGTTGAGGCTAAAGATTTTGTAGAGAACTTGAAGTACTTGCATGAAGAGGTAAGAAACCATATTCATAAGATGAATTCTCAGTACAAGGCTAAGGAATATCAAAAGAAAAGATATAAGGAGTTCCAGGTTGGAGAAGAAGTCACGGTTCAAAAAAGGAAAGAAAGGTTTTGAAAGGGAACATATAATAAATTGAAAATAAAAAAAATTGGACCATGCAAGATCCTAAAGTAGAATGATTTGAGAAATTCCTACGAGGTAGAGTTGTCAAGTGGGATAACCATCTCTCCTATCTTTAACATTGTAAATTTAATAGAATATCATGAAGGAGATATGGAGGTTGGACCAATAAAATAATAGTGGAATATTCTATCATCTGCTTCAGAGATGGAGGATATTGAAGAGCTCTTGTATACATGGGTAGAAGTCCAAGAAACAAGAAATATGAAGAATATTTGGTCAAGTGGAAAGGAAGGCCTATTGAAGATTCATCATGGCTATCTAAGGTAGAGGTTGACAATATTGGTTTTCCTTAGAACACCTAAGATATGATAGGGTCACTTCTCAAATTACCTCGGGTGTTTGATGTAGGAGCATCCAAGGTGTGAGAGCAATCTTACATCCCCAAAAATAGATTTGATTTTTGTAATTTTTTTAAGCATGCTAAAAATAACAAGGTTTCTATTTTTAGTAAGTTTGCATTTGTGTATGTAAAGAAATGAAATATTATGGAGAGCTTTGAAATGGTGAAATGAAGCTAAAAGTGAAGAAATCACTTTAAAGCCATTTTTTCAGTTGTGAGATATTAATTTTTTATTTTAAAATTCACTTTAAACATGTTCAAAGTTAGTTTTAAGGTGCCGAGAGGAATCAAAATGACCTGAAAAAGTGACTGAAAATAAAAATGGTGATTTATTATCCCCTTTTGGCCTTATATCACATTAAGAGATTTCCAACGTCATAGACGATTCATCAATTCGATGCCCAAGTGAAAAGTTATGACTCCCAAAAGTTGGACTAAAAATTTAGAAATTTCTAAATTTTGAGAAACAGACAACCAAGTGGGTTTGGTGCCAAAGTGGACCTCTTAATTTTTTGGCAAGTGGAAAAATCATATAAAGTGTTCATGAATGGAAAGAGATTAACTATGTATGAGAATCGAGCTGATTTTCTTGCTTTTTTAGTGTAGAGTGAAGGTTGAGACTTCAGTGGTCACTACTGCCATCTATAGACTTGCATGTCTAATTTTCTTGCATGCTTTTGCAACCTATTTTTTGTAATGTCGGTCTTATAACTAGATGCTTGTAATGGAAATGATTGCATGTTTGTAATAGATTTTAGAGAAATATAATAAAAGTTGTGCATGTTGTTGTTTCTCATAGTTGTATCTATGTAAGGTTGTTTTTGAGGGAGAGTCTCCCTTCATCACCTTCTCTGCCAGATGTGCAATTTTGAGAAACAAATGCACCACACAAAGCCAAGTATGCACCTACAAGAGCTTCAATTTCCCCCAACAAATAAAAAAATACACAAACTTGCATAGAAACATAACAAAAATAGGAACAAATAAACTTAATCTAAGAAGGTACAATATTAGTTTAGTGTTATTAAATTGCACAAATAGGGTTATTAATGATGCAGTAGAAAGGAAGAAACCATCACTCACATTATTACAATTTTTTATATTCAGGGACTCAAGTCCTTTTATTCCTTCAAGTTCATAAGAAAACTACTCAAAACAATGACTTCTACAAAGGCACAAATCTGAGCTTTCACTTTCTTTGACCCCAAAAAAACTTTTCTTCAAACTCATTAGAGACTCAATCTCACCCAAATCATCCAATATCAGGACCTTTATTCATCATCTTAATGCATTTTCTCTTAAATATGTCTTTAAGCTAGTAGCACCCCAAATATGAACTGTCAATGAAATCTCTCAATGCAGAACTTATCTTCGGACTGTAACTAACTTTATAAATACCTTTTAAGCATTTTTAAAACATATCTAAGCTTGAGACAACCTTTTTTTTTAACAACACAACAAAATAATGATCGTTCCTGCCCTTTTAGGCCTATTTAGGCTTGGATACAAACATGGCTTATTGATTTTGATGTCTCCATACTTAAACCCATTCAACCAATGGTTGGAACATGTTAGTTTATACCTTTACATGCTTATAAAAACACCAAAATTCCATTTACCAATATTTTTTTCACAAACCCTAAGGCTTTACTCACTTGGTTGCTCTGTTTTCTGAATTGAGACACAGTTTACAGACAACAATTGCAAAATTGCTCACTTTACCCTTAACCTTTTTATCCTAAGCCTTTAGAACATGAAAGTAAATGCTATAATGATTCTTTCCACCAAAATTGAGAATTTTCCCATGGCTAAAATGCGAGAAACATAAAATCTTAAGTTTTTGTTTACCCTAAATTAGGGTTTTGACAATTTTCAATGAAATCACAATAACTAACTCAAAATTAAACCAATCTACATGAAACTTGATGTATCAGGAAGGTTATTTAAAATAATACCACATAAAACCATTGAAACATGCCTTCATCGCTGTACAGGGCCATACACAACAAAAATACAAAGATTTTCTAAGAAATAATGCATAAAACAGTGATTTCATTCAATCAAATTCTTATCTCCAATCACCCACACTGTACAACATGGATACAAGGCCTTTTAAAGGAATTTAAACATGAATTTTTTAGTTTCTAACTAATTTTCAATTACCTTCAAGCGACTTGACCTTTCATCTTCCATACATTTGCATTTTTTTTTGCAATTTTGCAAGTTTTGCAACTTTGCAACATTTACATCTTTATATGAAAACTTTTATATTCATTTCAAGTTTGACATAAAACACTAAACCTTAACCTTGTAGTAACCTAATCACATGAAAATGACCTCTAGAACCTTGTTACAAGGTTGAGACACCAAAATTGCATTAAATTTCAAAATTTCTTCAAGGAGGCATGATGTTGTCAAGATGTTCCTGTATCAATTAATAAGGCTTCCAACACACAAAAATATAAAAATATAAAAAGGTAACAAAATAAATTGTGCACAAACTAGATATAGATGTGTCATTCTATAAAAAAATTGTGCTCTTTTGTGTATTAGTTGTGTCATTTTGGAAATAGTTGCATGAAAGGATGTTGAAACTTCAAAAATCACATAAAACTCATGAAAACAAATTCAATCAAGGACAAAGGTGTTCCACTGTGTGTGGAGAAACATATGACCTATAAATTCAACTATGAAGATAAAGTAATAAGAAACAATCATCATGAATCACATTCAAAAGATTGTAATCAATAAAGAAAATAAAACAAATTGAATCAAACAAAATGTTAACCTTGCATACACTGAAGCACACAATCTTCCCAATGATAGCTCCATTGTTATCCACTATTAACCTTGGAGAATGGTGTAAGTAGTCCTTTTCTCTTAGATTTTAATAGCACAATAGAAATAAATCAATGTAATGATTAGAGTACAATTTATCTACATGATCTAAAATGAAGAATGAATGATAGGATGGTTCAATTTATAGATATTTTGTGACATCGATCAAAGGTCAAGATCAAGAGATTGAAAAGATCAAGAGCTCAAAATTGATGAGGGGAAATGAAGTTCAATTAAGTGGCTACATTATTTTATGTGATTGATTATATGAAATAGTTAAAAGGATTAATTTTCAAAGTGATAGTAGAAGATTCCTTTAAATACTTTTTTTGACAAATCCCATTTCTTCCTTTATTATGATATTTGATAGGGATAAATCTGCTTGATTCTTTCCCTTTTGAAGGAATTGGATCTTTCCCTTTTACATACATTAGTTTTATTCTTAGAGATTTCTAGTGAGGAATGAAGAAAATGTAATTTTTTCTTTAGATAGTTTTTCTAAAGATGTCTATAAGCATTGAAAATATAAAAAATAAATGCAAGAGTCATAATAGCTATTAAATACAATTGAGATCAATTTCCACAAAACACAAGCAAAAGAAAGTACATTTCTCTCCAAAGCACGATAAGATGGGCCCATGTGTTTACCAAGAGCTAAACCAATGGAATGCACAATTTTCAATCTTTATAATTTCATTCAAAGACATGGATTAAAAACCTATACTAGTATCTTAGATGGAAGCTCCACCATAAGATGAAACTTCACATGCTCAGATTTAATAAATAAACCAAATTAAGTTTGAAACTAAGGCCATCCTTTGAACTCTGAATTACGAATAGCCATGTGTGAGAAAAAAATAAAGGAAAATAATTTTCCACTAAAATAACGTCCACATCTCCTTCTAGCTGCTAAATTTGATGTGCCTAATTTTCAAGGAAAGGAAGTTTGACTATAATACCCATCAATTTGTAAATCAAAGGATGCTAAGAAGAAAAGAACACACTATCTACAATAACCTTTAGATTAATTACAACAATGTGACAAGCCATGTTTTTGGAGACATCTAGTAGACAAGTGATGGTTATCATCTTGTTGGTTAGATCAAGCATCATTCATAGCTTGCATTACCCAATTCCATAACTCCATTTTATCATTCCATATAGATCCCACCATGGAAGGATCAAGATTTTTTTGTAACTTGTACAAATCTAACAACAATGAAGAGAAAAAACAAAAGATCATCTACATTTACATTCAACAGCATGCAACAAAATAGCAGACCAATACATGAAATAGTAGTAATAAAACAACAAAAAAATTATAGTAGAAATAATGATGAAGAGAAAACAAGTTTCATATCTCTAAAAGACCATAGTCCAAGGAAGAAGATGAAATATGAAGGAAAATCACAAACAGGAAAGGTGCCTATGTAGTCAAATGCAATGACATGCACATTTTTTTATTTCACAATTGATTTAATTTGATTTTGATATTAACTTTGATTGCATAACTTTGCACATAGTACAATTTTTCAATTTTGTTCTATTTAGATATATTATAATAGATTTTATTTAGATTTGAATTATTCATTGTCTATCTATAGAAATTAAAAACAATTTTAGTTATGAAGTTTAATACTTCTTAATAGTGCATGATTATACAATGACATTTTTTCTTTAATATATTAATTTCAAATATTATTCCTCCTAGACATGATAATGGGGATGAAGTAGTGGGATTAGAGGAATGATTTGACATTAAGAGTGAATGATAGCTATGTTGGTAATCATTATTTTGAGATGGTCTTTCTTCCTTCGGTTGGTGATGACTACGACTATTTATTATCTCATTTTGTGGTGAATGATAAGGTTTGGAGGTTTTGTGTTGTCATTGGATTTTATTGGTGATGGTTGTTTTGGTAGATGATGGGGTGTCCAATGCAAGAAGGTGTTGAATAGTGTGGGTGGAATGATGAAGGTTTGCAGGTCATGTGTTGTACTGGCTTTTATTGGCGATGGTTATGTTAGTAGATGATGGGGTGTCCAATGTTAGACAGTGTTGAACAGTGTGAGTGGAATGATGAAGAAGGTTTGGAGGTTATGTGTTGTCATGTCTTTTGATGGATGTGGTTGTGTTGGTAGATGATGGGGTGTACAATGCAAGAAGGTGTTGAACAATGTGGGTGGAATGATGAAGAAGGTTTGGAGGTTATGTGTTGTCATGGCTTTTGTTGGTGATAGGTGTGTTGGTAGATGATGCGGTGTCCAATGCAAGGATGTGTTGAATAGTGTGGGTAGAATGATGAAGAAGGTTTGGAGGTTATGTGTTGTCATGATTTTTGTTGACGACGACTGTGTTGGTAGATAATGGTGTGTCCAATGTAAGAAGGTGTTGAACAATATATGGGTGGAATAATGAAGGTTTGGAGGTTATGTGTTCTCATGGCTTTTGTTGGCAATGGTTGTGCTGATAGATAATAGATATCCAATACACAAAAGTTTTGAATAGTGTGACTAGAATGACGAAGAAGTGTCACAATGACAAGTTTCTACAGATGAAATTGAGGTCAATTTCCTGACATTTGTAGAATGGGAGCTGAAGAGCCCTACTCTTTGGCTGTGGTTGATATGTATATGAATATTTATGAAACCTCTGTTGTACGTGTTTATGAATATTTATGAACGATTCTAGATAACAATAGATAACCCCAGTTCTAACTCTTGGCGTGCATTTTTGATTCATGGCTACAGGCCAGTGCGTTTATAATCCATGTATTTCCACATCCTAAGATATGTCCACCCACTTCAAAGATAGGAAAGGAATTTTGCCATGTGGCGTTTATAATCAATGTATTTCCACATCCTAAGATATGTCCACCTACTTCAAAGATAGACAAGGAATTTTGCCTACTGCACATGGCATAAAGAAAATCGGTCAAGAAAATCTTTTTGCGGTGATGATTTACAACCACAGAAACCAGAAGAGCTTGTTGAAGAGGTCACTGCTAACATCCATCAATCAATTCGAGCTTTTTTCTTACGACACATCACATGAAAGATATTGTAGATCAATGTACAATTATAAATATTAGAATACATAGCGATGCATTGTATTTGATTTTTAGATGATTTGATAATTGAAATTATATTTGTAGTGGAAGTTAATGCCTATAGAATTTTACAGATAGAATATTATAATAATAATGATGAGTCATCACTGGATTTTCAACCTAGTAAAGGATTATTATATTTATTTTACCTTTGGTATCAAATAAAGATAAAACTGATGGTTTGTTGCATATTATGATGTTGAGGATTTGGAGCGATGGTTGATTTTGTCTGTCTGATTAGTTATACAAAGATTGTTGTGTGTAGGTACCTAGGTATTTAGGGAGGTAGGTAAGGCCTATCAATTATTGACTAGAGTTATTTGATTAAGCACATGGTTTGGAAGTGATTGATGAATTTAAAATGCAAGGATAAGTTATTGATTAGTGACCTGAGGTACTATTTAGTTCAATGGTGTATCATTAAATAATTGATCATGATTTGGATATACAATAGTTGTTATACTATTAAATGTGGAAATATTTTCAATAAGTCCCTAGTTTATCATTAGAAATTATTTATCAGCATGTAACTATCCAAGATAAGGTAGTTATCTCAAAATATGACCCTAAGCTGTTAGCTATCATTAGACTATCTTTGCCTTATAATATGTTTGTTAAATGGCTAAAATTGTAGAAATTCTTATTATGAAGATGGAAGTAAGGTTGTTGAGAGATCTCAAATATACTTGAATGGGCTATTTCTCTATCAATGTTTATGGATCTAATAATATAGTAGATAGCTTACATAATAATATGTTTAGAAGACTCCTGAGCTCATGTTGGGTTATTTACAAGTAGTAAAATTTGGATAATATAAATTATTGGGTCTATTAGGAAACCTCAAATAATTGATGAATATGGTTTTGAGTAGAGCCCAAGAGGTTGTAGACCCTATCCATAGGATGAGGTACAAACCTGGTGTAGGCTCATTCAAGGTGTAAGGAAACATGTGCATACCATATTCTCATTCATAATTTGAGTTCATATGAGACCATCCTTGTAAGCTCATATATACTCTTCATCCATTCAATCTCTATTATGATTTTGAGAATAGTTTCTCAACATATTTAGGGAGGCCATATAATAGACTGAGCATGTTTAATTGAATATTTCCTAATAGAAATACATTAAATGGGATGACCATTAGTGGATTTTGAGGTATAATAACTACATTGTCAAGTTTGTAGATTATAACAAATACATTCACATATTGGGTACTAGCAAAAGGGTTAATGCATTTGTGCTAGGCTCAAGCTAACGGTCCACAAAAAATTTTCTAGGATCAAATGGGATTTAGTAAACCATCTAATTGAATACTCACTTATTTATGTTGAGCAGGGCACAAAAGGTTGGTCCCTAGATAAAACAGAACTAGGGTGTGTTATTAAGGTCACAATAGGTTTGGAGGCAAAAAATTCATCGTGGTTGTTTTGGACGAAGTCACCA
Source organism: Sequoia sempervirens (assembly GCA_007258455.2). Classification (NCBI taxonomy): domain Eukaryota; kingdom Viridiplantae; phylum Streptophyta; class Pinopsida; order Cupressales; family Cupressaceae; genus Sequoia; species Sequoia sempervirens. The sequence continues at coordinate 505,642,185 of VDFB02193867.1, read as the reverse complement.
AATACGCACAGTTTAGTGCTTTGTCAAACCTATTTGTACCCAAGTTCTTACTATTGTAATAGTCTTTATAAATACTATTCATAATCACATGCGAGTATAAAACTAATGATAAATCATTCTGATCCTATATTTATAGTTAATTTTTGAACTATATTATTTTCCTATTTGGGAACTTAGTTTTCTAGTAGCACATCATATCATCCTCAATCTAGTGGATAGACTATGGTGATATAACACTTCTTTTTGTGCTTCATCCAAAGTGTCTCCATTTTTGTCAATATATGTGTACAATCCACTATCCATCATGTCTTTATTGTGAAACACCAAATGTTACAATTTTTGAAAAATATCCTCAACACTAGCAAGAGACAATCTCAACTATTAGAGAGCATGACAAAAACTAAAAATATAGTGAAGCAACAAGCTAATGAACACTATAGCGAGAATTTGTTTTAGGATATTGGGAATCATTTAAGATGCCCTTGAACTCATACAAGAAGGAAGGATAACATGCTTTTACACAAGTATTATGGCTCCTATAAGATCTTGTTAAAAGGTTGTAGTATAACATAAAATTTGGAGTTACTTGAGTCAACAAAAATCCATATTGACTTCCATAATTCTTGCCAAAAAAGAGTTATTGGACAAAGAGTTCCAACTCAAAAAGAGTTATTAGAGTTTTATTATGAGGCTAGAATTATTTTTGAACATGAGGGAATCTATCAAACATGCACTGAGAGGTTTGGTTGAGGGAAATTATGTAGTATTTAGTCAAAGTGAAAGAGTTCTCCCATTGAACATACTAGTTGGCAAAATGAAGACTTCCTGCGAAAGCATCCAATTTGATATAAATTAAGGATAATGATTCTTTAAAGATGGAGGCATGTTACACCTTTGTTAAATGGTTATATATATAGTCTTATATTGGAGTTAGGTGAAATTATTTGACATCCGTGATATATGTATGACATATATAAAAAATACTTGTTAATATATTATTATTAAATTGTAAACTCTTTTCTTATTGAAGGTTTTTGAAAGTTTTTCTTCTTAATGTGACTTACATTATCAAATATTATTACATATTTACAACTTATTTCCTGTTTTATTTTTCATTTTATTACAATAATCAATATCTTCTTTCAATTTTAGTAATGTAATATCAGCATACTGATTTATAAAATCATTCTTTCCCTTCTCCAATGAAACTAACTTACCTATCCTACAAACTAGCTAGCCAAGCATATTTACAAAATATATTATTAAGAATAGTTATTAAGAGGAATTAAAGAAGCCAAATGTTAGTTTTGATCCTTCATGCACCCCTTGCATTCTCCTAACAGTGACAGTCGAGGGAGAATATGGCGAAAAGTGATATTCTGCCGCAGTGTTTTCTTAGCTGAACCTGATAAAACCTCTGTTGTATATGTTAACGAATATTTATGGAGAAACAATAGGTAAACCCAGTTCTAACTCTTGATGTTCATCTTTTAATTCATGACTACGGGCCATTGCATTTATAATTGATGTGCACGTCGCCTTAGTAGAAGACAAAGATCTACAGAACACATTGAAAAGAGCTTTCATGTATTTCCACATAAGCCCGCCGACTTCGAAGATAGACAAAGAGTTGTTTACCACACATGGCATAAAGAAATCGGCCAAGAAAATCTTTTCACATAATGATTTTCAGCCACAGAAAGTGTCATAAGCTGTTGATGAGGTCGCTGCTTACGAAGCATCAATCAAATCTATGTTAATTTTTGTACGAGATTTCAGAAGTGTACAATTATAAATCTTAGAATAACTAAGAGATCCATTATATTTGCTTTTTTTTGTGATTTGATAATTTGAATTATATTTGTAATAGAACTCAGTGGTTATGAAATTGTAGAAACAGTGTATTATTATAGTAATTAGGAGCCATCATTGATAAAGACATGCATCTCAGGATAAAACTGTCAACCTAGTAAGTGCTATGAAATTTATTTTGCTGTTGACATCAAAGAATGTTAATTTATTTGTTTTTTAACAAATATAAAATATAAAATTCTTTCATTGAGATCACATTTTAAAGTGGGAATTTGGCTTTTCTAGGGTTTGTGTCTTGTTTGCAGTCTTTGCATTTCCTTATGTCATATTATATTATTGACATAGGAAAACCATTATTCTCCTACATTTATTGAGATTTTTGCAGGTAGTCATTTTTATGGCTTCAAACTCCTTCAACCAAGTAGTTCATGTTGGTATGGATAGTTTAGCGGGTCTAGAAAATGGCTCCAATGAACAACTAACCTTGAAAGTTTGTCCTAAAGGTATTTTATCAGATACACACTTTGAATCCCTAGTGGATGTGGTTTTACCCATCTTTGAATTTGACAATACTTGTAAATGGCTAGTGTATTTAACTTTAATGGGGTATTTTGTTGGATGCACTCCTCTTGAAAGTAGTGCTAGAGCTTAGGTCAACAAGCAATGGACCACACATGTAGTCTAGTTTGATGCTATTTAAAGCCGAACTAAGGGATTATTTGTTTTTTAGTTTGTTGAGGCTAGTCATGTAGAGGCTATCCTTAAGCACAGTCATTGCTATATCTCTACATTTTCATTGGTCTTTCAACTCTAGAGATTTTTTTTCTCTCAAATGAGAAGAAACTTGGTGTGTTATTTTGGATTGAGTTTCTACGTGTAAGGGGTAAAAGTTGAATGGATTAAGCAATAAGAATTCAATCAAATAACCTAAAAACATGAAGATCAAACCCACTTACCAATGAAATTGGATTGCAGATCAAACCATGAATTCAAACACAAGGATTAGATATATCAAATCAAACATAATGAATTCTAAACAAGAATTACAACCTCACCATCCCATTGTTGGAGAGCTTGGTGTAATATGGTTTTGGATAGCTCAAACATTTAAAGCCTTCATGATTGCTAGAAATTTTTTGATTGAATGTGATGCAAAGATGACCTAGGTGCTCAAGATGAATGCTCAAAAACTCAAATGGAGATGACTTAGCAATGAAAATTCTAAGTGATGAATGTGAAGGATGAAGGGTTATTTTATAGAATTGATTGATTCAAATGAACGATCTAGATTAAGAGATGTTGATTTGAGATCAAAGGTTGAGAATGAATGAGAGGAATTGATTGCTCATTTAACTGACTTCAACTAGCTGCACGATTCTAGTTAATTAGTTGAATAAGATATTGATTAAATTTTTAAGTCAATTGATTGATTAGAAGACTCCAAGTGAGTGGGAGTTAAGAGAATTGATTGATCAGAAGAGTTGTCAATCAATATCAGTTGATTAACAGAGAGTGTTAGTTAAGATTTGAGGGAATAATGCATGACATAATTAATTAATTATTGGAGGAATGTGCAAGGTAAGATTGATTTTATAAATAAAATGTTTATTTATCAATGGATGGTGTTTGAGATAAAAAGGGGTGATTTAAATAATTAATGATTATTATGGAGGATAGGGATATACCATTCTTTAAGAAAGAATATTCCATTAGAGAAAAAAGATTAGAAAGTGGGATAATTAAATAATTAGAATTATTTAATTATATGTGTTTAGAAGAAATATTAGATGAACCTAATTAAATAATTGAAATTATTTAACTAGGGTGATAAAAGGGAAAACTAGTGATGAAATAGTGAATTAATTAAACAATTCAAAATTATTTAATTAATAGAGGGAAATAAGGTTAAATGATGGAAATGATGTTAAAAGGGGATTAATGATGCAAATAAAGTGAAATGATGTTAAATGCAGTAATGGTAATGAAAATGATGCAAATAATGGAAAAATCTAGTTTTAGGATGTGTACTATGTGTCAGGAATTTTTACATGTCTACTTTAGGTTTACCCCTTCCATATTGGAAATTTTTGTATACTATTGTCATCTCCTTGGGGAGAGTAATTTGCATTGAGCTTGATAAAATTTATTAGACCCATCCCAAAAATCATGTTTGTGTCAAGATTAGCTTGGCTAAGGATCTAAAAGAATCTTTAGATATTTAAATTGGAAACCTTCATCACACCCATAGTATGCTTTAGCTTATTGTGTCAAATGATTACTTTTGGTAGCCCATCAAGTCAAAGAACCTCCTTGATTAGTCAATGTTTGATAGTCTACAAAAGTTCACACCTCATAGTCTATTGTGCATTTTGTACACACGCCCTACTGAAGGTAGGGACCCCCTCTTATGCTTCACTTCACCTTCGGTTTTGGCCCTAGATTTTATTTTCCTATGGAATCTTGATGTTTCCTTGATGCCTTAAAGGTTTGCCAAAGTCTCATCTACTCAAGTTGAATTATAGAAATTTTTATGTGGAAAGCTGTCATGTGGATGGCAGCGTCTCTTGTGTTGATGCCAATCTCTTCGGCTTCCACAATAGAGATTTCCACAACTCAAAAAAGGGGTGCAAAAATTAAGTATTAAACATCTAGTTCCTAAAAAATTCATGTCTCCATATACCTAAATTGGTTAGAACCAAAGGAATTGAGTTTTGAAACATTACAAAAAAAATTATGCGAAAAGCCACCATGCAGATGTTGGGGTCTCTTACGTTGTTTGCAGAAATCCATCTCAGTAGCGCCAGATACCCCAAATGGGTCAAAAAATCAAGTAATATGTCTAGGAACTCTTGTTACCCATTTTCACATGTGCTAAAATTAAAAAAAAATCAAATTTATTAAGTGTTAAGGATTTGTGGAAATTTTTATGTGAAAAGTTGCCATGTAGATGCAAGGGTCTTTTGTGTCATTTGTAAAAATCCATCTTACCGATGTTGGACCCACTAGCTTCCGTAGTCCAAATTTTTGCAATTCACAAAATGGGTCAAATCATCAAGAAATAGTTTTAGGCGCTCTTCCTATTCATTTTCCCACATACCAAAATGAATAAACTCAAAATTTATTAAGTATTTGGTCTTTGAGGGAATTCAGTGTGGGTATGTCATCAATCAGTGCCATACCCTTTGACTTCTATAGTCAGTATTTCTGCAACTCAAGAAATGGGTGAAAACTTTAAGTATTGAACATTTAATGCTTTTAATATCCAACTCTCCACATGCCTAAATAAGTTGGATTCAAAAAGATTGAGTTTGAAAGAATTGCGTAAATTTGGTTGTGAAAAGCCGCCATGCGGATGCCGGGCTCACTCACATCTTTTTACCAGCATCGAACCCTCCAACTTCTGCATTGCTTCGGCCTGCAAAAGTCAAATTCCCTCAAAAGTGGAAAATTTATTCATTGGCACCAAACCCTCTGGCTTGCACATTCAAGAATTCTGCAACTCAAAAAATGGGTGAAAACTTTAAGTATTAAACATTTAATGCCTTTGATATCCAAGTCTCCACATGCCTAAATAAGTTGGATTCAAAAATATTGAGTTTTAAAGCATTGTGGAAATTTGGTTGCAGAAAGCCAACATGCGGATGTCGGGCTCACTCACACCATTTTATCAGTGCTGAACCATCCAGCTTTTGCATTGCTCAAGCCTAGAAAAGTCAAATTCCCTCAAAAGTGGAAAACTCATTTACCGGTGTCGAACCCTCCAACTTCCACATTCCTCCAGCCCTCAAAAGTGAAATACCCTCAAAAGTCAACTTCCTGAAAAGGAAGTTTCCCGAAATGAAAACTTTCCTAAAAAGGATTTTTTTCGAAAAAGGAAATTGTCTTGAAATGGAAAATTTTCCAAAAATATAAATTTTTTCATAATAGAAATTTTTCAAAATATTGTTTTTCAAAATGATTTTTTTTTGAAATGTAAATTTTTCCAAAAATAGTGAAATTTACCGAAATGGAAAATTTTGAAAAAATGGAAAGTTTCCAAAAATGGCAATTTTTTGAAAAATGAAATTTTATTGATGGACTATACATTAACAAATTTAAATATTTCAAATACAGGAAATTTATCATTATTTAATTATGGTATTTTATGACACAAATTCTTTTCAAGATGCTTGGAGGGATCAATTCATTGAAGGATCAACATATGAAACGGTGCCATATATTGGATGGAGGGGTAAATTAATTAAAAGGACAAATGAACATGCAAATGGATTCATGCAAGGCCTTATTCAATATGGAAAATATCAATATTTAATTCAAATTTACATTAGAATCAATGCCTACTAGTTCGACAGATGACTTTGAAAGGTCAACAAAAATGGGCTATTTTTATTTTCTCTAATATGGAGCTGATTAGTGAAATCAAGGAGGGGAATAATTGTTTCTCTATGGGAAAAAATTGTAACAAAATATCTGATTGGATGTAAATGGGGCAAGTATTTCTAAAAATTCAATGTGCTCAAAAGATTAAATGCTAATGTAATTTGGGCCCTTCATGAGGATTCAATCTTGGCCCTTGATTTGAAATGTAATATTTATAAAAGTCTAGTGCCTTCTCATTTGTAAGCAATTAGAGTTTTGGGAGTTAGTCAAGTCAGTAGGAGTAAGCTATAGGAGAGGAATAACTAGAGATTGTTGAAGAAAATATTACAGAAAGATCATTGATTTAGTGAGTTTCTATGTTCATTTTGAAAGTGTCATGGTTTCCTTTTCAAATTCTAAAATGTTAGTTTCAGATCTTTCATAATAATGGTGAAATTTCAATGATGTTTGATGAATCTACTACTCATACCTTTTATGATTTGTTGATTTTAAATTGCTTTGTGAGGTTAGTTTGAGTCAATTATTGCATCAAGTTCAACTATGGATTTTTTTTCATGTTGCACCAACAATTGGGTGGGTATGTGCAGGATCATGGTATGCCAAAAAGTGGCAATATTTGTAGAGTATGTGGTTGACGATTTTTTTTTCACCCAAAATTAATGAAACAAAAAGGGTTTTTAGAGGAGATTCTCAGCTTTCCAAAAATATAAATTATGATTTAATTTGAATTTAATAAATAATTATTATTCATTTTCTATTAGAATTACTAAAGTCTGATCGATAGGCTAATTGAAAAACATCTATAACTTTCAAATGGTATCATATTTTTGAATCCAAAACATGCGTCACATTCTATGCTTTACATACTATAGGATTAAAAAAAAAATAAATTTCATGAATTTTTAACCAAGTTAAGGTGGCACGAGTTTTTATATTTTCTAAAAGTTGTAATAAAAAATTCATAATTAATTATTTACTTGGAAAAAATTACAAAAAATATGCATCACATCCGAACATGAGTCCTCTACTTATATATAAAATTTATAAAAAAATATTATCATTTTATTATGGTTAGGGTGGTCAGACAGACACCTACTTCTTATTTTTTCCAAATTTAAGGCATTGAAATTTCAAATTTTCACCAAATAGATTTTATTTATTTTTAAATAAACCTAGTATTTTAGAAACTACATTCAATTTTCTACAAATTCTATTCTTACATATTTTTGAAATAATATAGATAACTTATTCAAATATTTACGTCAAGTTGCCTAACATTGATCTTTCTGAATTTTTTGCCACTTAAGGGCCTGTTTGGCATACCATGATCCTGCACATGCCTGGGTATATATATGAATGTTCATGGTATAAAAATCTTTCAGTTTCCTTTGAAGATTGCACTATTTTGGTATAGTTGTAGGCTTGTCCTTGATCAAGCAAGAGTTGGTTTCATGGGGATTTGTCTATTTGTAGCATCAACCATTACTATGACTGACCTTAGGTGTTAGATTAGAACCTCTTTCTAAACCTTAGATATTTTGCTATTTCTTTGGACCTGTGTTAGAATAGGATTCCAACATCACCACATTTACACATTTAATGATAAATAATTTTCAGATCTCTAATCTAAAAATTATAGTTGAGGTCTACACACATTTTTAGGTTTCACAACATCCTCATCTGAGTTTAACACTTCCAACATTGTTGAATTGTAAGGCCCCTTATGATTACCAACAAATCACATCATCACTTATTTGTTTCCTACATTGTCAAGACCTGACGTTAGAGACCTTGGGGTTATTTTCTAAAGTTTATATGTAGAGAGTTTCCTTTCAATAAAGATAGAGTACTTCTACTTTGTTTGTATTGTGTAGTGCAAAAACACTCATCAACAAAATTGGCCCTAGAAGGGAAAGCATCAAGAAAAAAAGAAACAACAAAGTTGGAAGCTAAATGAACTTTCATGTTGATAATATGAGATATGATAGATCTCTTTATATTCAAAAAATTCAAAAAATTGAAAAAATTGAAAAATACAAAATAAATCTGAGCTGAAATGGAGAGGCAAAAAATTCATATTGATATTGCTTAGCTTCATGAGTCTTTAAATAAGTGATTGCATCACAATAGTTTGCATAAACTTGTATTATCAAACAAGTGTAGAATCCATAATACCTCTAGGCACAATGAGCTAGAATGCTTAACCTTTTTGGGTGGAATGGAAATGGTTTTGCATAGGAAAATTTTCTTTTGGGATGTGCATACACCATTAGCTCTTGTAGATCCAGAAGAATAACTTGTTGATTCTATAGTTGAAGCCTTCAAAGGATTGGTTAAAGAACAATTGAGTAGTATGGATGGAAAATGTTTACACGATATCCTCTTGTCCAATTGGTGTAGTGTGCACAATGTGGCACATTCATAGCTCACATGTCCTTCTTGCAAAAAAATTATCAATTAAGTTAAAATATCAATAGAGTAGCCATGTACATGGTGGAAAGAGTTATCTAGAGAGCAAATTGTAGTGGAAAAAAGGCTAGAAGATGCTGAATTAGAAAAATATGTAGCGATGAGTATTGAAATAGTTGGCACAGATGTTGAAGACCAAAAGGAAGATATTGAAATGACTAGGACAACAAAACATAGTGCTGAGTGTTCAAATGAAATGGAACTTCAAGACGTTGTCTCTTTAGAAGAAGGTAATCAAGCACCTAAAATTGGACATTCAAATGAGCAACAAGGAAGCTCGAGGTTGTTGATCATATCCCTCCTACAAGTGAAGATGAAGATTTGATATCAGAGAGACATGACAACTTCGTTGTAGGACTCAAGAGTGGATGGTTAGCCTTGCAATATAGGGTAAATTTGGAAGAATTATTGCTACCAAGCTAGTGCAAGGTACATAATTTAGCACATTCAGAATTTGCATGTTTACAGTGTCAAGTAGCTATCAGACAAATTAAAATGCAGGCGGGATTGCAAGAACAATCCAACATCAAGTTCCACACTATTGTTGCAGAAGTAGAAGGCTATGGATCAAGTCATTCCTCAATTGAGTGTGATCCACCAACATATTTTAGATTACCAACGATAAAGAAATAATAATGCAGTCCCACTTTAGTTGATGTTAAAGATAATACAGTAGATCCCTCACCTTGCAGTGATACTAAGGATCCAATAAATGAGCCACCAAACAATTATCAAGATTAGCTTCTTAGTGAATACTCAAAAGGGCATTGCAAATTAGTAGTGAAGGAGTTCAGTCCTCTGTACATAAAGGAGTCATTTTCTGATTTCTTTGCATTAGCGGCTAAGCTATTGAATGATGATAACATGGGATAGCTAGATACTTCTATAGTCCATGGTAGAAAAGATATATTTTTTGAACCTCTAGATGAAGAGGTAACTGAAGTCACACGTGAGGAAAATGTTACCATTTCAGCATAGGGTGAAGCCACAATAGTGGTTTAAAATTCAAGTGAGGAAGGAAAACTTACAAAAAATGATCCCAAGGAAAAAAATGTGATTTTAGGGGTTCGTACAAACCTATTGGTTCGACTGAACCCATAAGGGGTTCGCTTGAACCAGGGTTTGAGAAAACCCCTTTAAATTTGGCCACCCAAAAAAACAAAAAGTATGCATTGTAAAGGGGTTTTAGCAAACCCCTTTGAAGTGATTCGCTCAAACCCCTAGGGGTTCGTACGAACCCACCTTATCCCTCATCCCCCCCTGAGACACAAAAAAACCTAAATTTTGGCACTTCAGAGCTCAGGTTTAGGATGAAAATGGAGGAATCTTCACAAACCCACCTGGAATTAGGTAGTCCTCATAATGCACTATCCAACAAATATAATTTTAATATGTTTTGGTTTTATTATGTATTTGTTTTTTTAGTTTTACTAAACATAGGTTTTTCATCAAAAATGAAGGTCTTTGTTCTGCACATACATGGAAAAATAGTAGATTATCAAAAAAAAATTTGAAAAATATGAGTGCACTAGATATTGAAGTCCTTGATCCAACAAAAAATATAAAATAAAATTTTGATAAATATAAAAAAAGTTACTCGTTATACGGTTGCACTATGTCTGAATCGTAATTAGTTTGACTTTGAAACTTGATGAAAGAAAAAATATTCAATAAAAAACTAACCAAGTGGAAGCACTAGATATCATAGTTACAAATCTAAATTCAAAACAAGTAGAATTTTATCCTTCATGGAAAAAAAGTTATGTGTTATATGATGTGTGTCACTTTAAAAAAATGTTGTTTTATGAAATAAACTAGTTTTCGTGGGAGATTGAAAAAGAAGTGCAATCTGATTCCAAATTTTTTGAAAAAAATAGTTTTAGAATCTATAGAAAAATGTGACGAGACTCTATATTGCATCATCTTCAAATTCCTCATGGTTTAGCCACTATAGGTGCCCGAATGTGAAGATTTAGTTAAAAATAATAATTTCAGTGTCCAGTTTGGCCAAAAATTGTAAACCACTATTGTGGGATCACCCCATATACCAATGATGAATATGTAGAAACAAATGAGTATTCTGATGTGCAACAACATGAGGATGCTCATGGTCTAGCCAAAAAATCCTATCAGGTGTTCACACCTGAACAAACAAAAGAAGATGTCTCGAGGAAGGAGGTTCTGGGAGCTACCACTACTAGCAATATACCTTACCAACTGTAGGCTACTATAGAAATTAAAGGAGACATCATGATACCTTTTAAGGAAAATGGTCTAGAAGACACAAAAAATGTGGAGAATCAACATACCATCATGGGCTTCCTTGAGAGACAACCACTTTAGGTTACAAATTATGAAGATACTCTGGGGGAAACACCTACAAACTCAGCTTTTCAAGCTCGTACACACTACGAATTAGGTAAACATTCCATAAATTTGAAGATTATAATATTTCACATGGTATATTGCCTCATGATGTTGGTCATAAGCTATAGATCCACAATGCAAGGGATATGTTACACCACAAGATATGCCCTCTTGAAGTTGATGATGTAAGGTCAAATGCTACCATACATGTTCTAAACAACCAAGTCTTGTTTCCCACATAGGAGGACATCCAGGTTGTATCTTTCCCTATCCCTATGAATACTTACACTTATCATTTCAATTATGGGGATGCAAGAGGCAAAAATTGTTTATGGATTAACCATGATCCTAACAAGGCACCTCAAATGCATACCTCAGATACATTTGAATCATAAACCAACCAAGTCTTGTTTCCCACATAGGAGGACAGTCCAGGTTGTAGTTTTTGCAAGCACAACAACCTTTCCCTATCCCTATGAATACTTACACTTATCATTTCTTAATTATGGGGATGCAAGAGGGTCTGTTTATGGATTTGAATCCATGATCCTAACAAGGCACCTCAACTGTTGGTTTTTTTTATTATGTCATTGATTTTGAATGTTGCAATACTCAGATTTATCTTGTTGAATATAAAGATGAATTTACATGGCTTGTAACTATAACCATCACCCTATTGCTTGTGCATGCACCGAGGAGCCTAATAGGACTAGGTGCCAATTTTCCTTGTTTGATCTTGGTTCATTTTGAGTCTCTTTTGTACATAGTTGGTTTGAATAAATGTAGTTTTTTTTTTTTTTTTTTGCTTTGCTTTCTTGCTTTGGTTAGTGTAGGGTTGGATTTTGCTTGACTTCTCTGGTTTAGGGTCCCTTTATTTTCTTTGGGGAGTTTTTGCAAGCACAACAACCTCTTTTTTTATTTGGGACTGTTTTGATTATTTCTTTGAGAAACTCTAATCATATTGTTAGAATGGATGGCAAAGGTCTTATGCTAGTTTCCAATGGTCTGGATGTTTGAATCAAAGAGGTTATGTCATTGGTCTAGTTTTATTTTGAGGTATTTTGAAATCTTATATCTATCTTACACATTTTAAGAATCCTAAGGTCAATATAGGCCCCTTTGCAAAATAATGTTAAGTGAAAAATATTAGATTTTGCTTCATCACTACTATGATTCTCAGCCCTGAATGCGAGCTTCACTGCTTACAAGTTGAAATGAATAGAAATGAATGAAAAGATCAAAAGAAACAAAATAGAAAGCAATGAAAATCAAAAAATAAATTCAACTTTCAAGAGGATCCAAATAACTCTATTGGGGCTATGGATGCCCAGCTGGCAATAGAGCTATGTTTGAGGGAATCACAATGACAACCTTGTCGGGGCTATAGATGCTTGACTAGCAGTGAGGAAATGTTCAAGGTTCTTTTGAAGTAGAATCATTCATGTAGCTTAACATGACAAAGCTTAGGATCTTATAGTGAATTAAGGAGGTAAATTAATACATCTACACACACTTGGATTTTAAGCATACTAAAGGTTGGATTGACTAGTGGCTTTGATCCTTTGGTCAAGTGTTTCAATTTGTTTGGCCTAACATGAATGACAGAACCAAATATTATGGGTTTGTGATTCCTACTTGTCATTGAAATACTCTAGAGAATTTCCCTAGCAGAGTTGCCATTTGTTGTGCATTTTTCACACACGCCCTGCTAAAGGTAGGGACCCCCTCTTTTGCTTCACTTCACCTCCAGTTTTGGCCCTAGGTTTGATTTGCCTATGGAATCTTGATTTCTCCTTGATTCCTTAAAGGTTTTCCAAAGTATCATCTGCTCAAGTTGAATTGCAAATTTTTTTATGCGAAAAGCCATCATGTAGATGTCGGGGTCTCTTGCGTTTGCGCTAGTCCCTTCGGCTTTTGCAGTCAAGATTTTTGCAACTCAAAAAGGGGTGCAAACATTAAGTATTGAACATTTAGTGCCTATAAAATTTATGTCTCCATATACTTAAATGGGTCAGAACCAAAGTGATTGAGTTATGAAACATTGCAGAAATTTTTATATGTGGAAAGCCGACATGCGGTTGTCGAGGTCTCTTACGTCATTTGTGAAAATCCATCTCACCGGAATTGGACCCCCATGGCTTCTGGAGTCTAATTTTCCACATTCTTCAAAATGGGTCAAAACATCAAGGAATACATCTAGGCACTCTTCTTTCCCATTTTCCCATGTGCTAAAATTGAAAACAACTCAAATTTACTAAGTGTTAGGCATTGAGGAAAATTTTATGCAGAAAGCCACCATGCAGATGTCAAGGTCTCTCACATCGTTTGCAAAAATCCATCTCATCAACGTCAAACTCCCTTGGCTTTCACAGTCCAAATTTCCACATTTCTCAAAATGGGTCAAATCATCAAGAAATAGGTTTAAGTGCTCTTCCTATGCATTTTGCTACGTGTCGAAATGAATAAACTCAATATTTCTTAAGTATTTGGGCTTTGAAGGAATTTTGTGCATGTATGACATCGATCGATGCTGGAACCTCCAGTTTCTACAGTTGATATTTTTGCAACTCATGAAATGGGTGAAAACTTTAAGTATTGAACATTTTATACCTTTAATATCTAAGTCTCCACATGTCTAAATAAGTTAGATTCAAAAATATTGAGTTTTAAAGCATTGCAGAAAGTTGGTTGTGGAAAGCCGCTATGCGGATGCCAAGCTCACTCATGTTGTTTTACTGGTGCCAAACCCTCCAGCTTCCTCATTATTCCAGCCCGCAAAAGTCAAATTCCCTCAAAAGTGGAAAACTCATTCATTGATACCGAACCCTCCAGCTTTCGCATTGCTACGACCCGCAAAAGTCAAATTCCCTTAAAAGTGGAAAATTCATTCACGATGTTGAACCCTCTAGCTTCCACATTGCTTTGACCCTCAAAAGTGAAATCCCCTCAAAATTTAGTTTCTTGGAAAGGAAAGTTTCCCAAAATGAAAAGTTTTTTGGAAAGGAAATTTCTTGAAAAAGGAAATTGTCCTAAAATGAAAATTTTTTCCAAAATAGATTTTTTTCAAAATGGAAAATTTTCATAAAATGTAAATTTTCCCAAAATTGATTTTTTCCAAAAATAGGAAAATTTCCAAAATGGAATATATTTTGAAAATGAAATATTTCCAAAATGAGAAATTTCCAACAAATGGAAACTTTCCAAAAAGAAAAATTTCAAAAATGGAAAATTTCCAAAAATGTAAAATTTCCAAAAATGTAAAATTTCCAAAAAATGGAAAGTTTCCAAAAATGGTAAGTTTTTTGAAATATGATTTTTCTTGATGGACTAAAAATTGACAAATTTCATTATTTCAAATAAGAAAAATTTATCATTATTTAATTATGGTATTTTATGACCTGTGTTTTTCAAGATGCTTGGAGGGATCAATTCATTGAAGGACCAACATATGAAACCCTACCATATATTAGAGGGAGGAGTAAATAAATTAAAAGGACAAGATGAACATGCATATGGATTTGTGCAAGGCCTTATTCACTACAAAAGATATCAATATTTAATGTAAATTTACATGAGAATCCATGCCTACTAGTTGGAAGGATGATTTTGAAAGGTCAACAAAAGGGCTATTTTTATTTTCTCCAATAAGGAGCTGGTCATCGAAATCAAGGAGGGGGATATTTGTTTCTTTATGGGCCAAATTTGTAACAAAATTATCTAATTGGATGTAAATGGGTCAAGTGTTGCCAAAAATTCAATGTGCTCCAAATATTAAATGCTGATGTAATCTAGGACCTTCATGAGGATTCAATCCTGGCCCTTGATCTAAAATGTAATAGCTATAAAAAGCTAGTTCTTTCTCATTTGTATGCAGTTATATTTTTAGGAGTTAGTCAGGTTAGTAGGACTTAGTTGTAGGAGAGGAAGAACTAAATACTTTTGAAACAAATACTGAAAAAATTAATGTAGATAGGTCATTAATTCGGTGAATTTCTATGTTGATTTTGAAAGTTTCATTGTTTCCTTTTCGGATTCTCAAATGTTAGTTTCGGATCTTTTATGATAATGGTGCAATTTCAATGATTTTTGATATTTATTTTATGCTCATACCTTTTGTGATTTTTTGATTGTAAATTTCTTTATAAGGTTACTCTGAGCCAACTATTTTATCAAGTTGAACTATAGATGTTTGTTCATGTTGCACCAACAATTGGGTATATGTATGAATGTTCATGGTCTAATTATTTTTCAATTTCCTTTGAAGATTGCACAATTTTTGTATAGTTGTAGGCTTGTCCTTGACAAAGTAGGAGTTGGTTTCATGGGGATTTTCCCATCTGTAGCATTAGCCATTACTATGATTAACCTTAGGTGTTACATTAGAAACTTTTTCTAAACCTTAAATCTTTTGCTATATTTTTGGATCTGCTTTAGAATAGGATTCCAACATCACCACATTGGAACATCTAATGATAAATCATTTTTGGATCTCTAATCTAAAAATTACAGTTGAGGTCTACACACATTTTTAGGTTTCACAACATCCTCATCTGAGTTTAACACTTCTAACATTGTTGAATTGTAAGGCCTCTTGTGATTACCAACAAATCACATCATCACTGAGTTGTTTCCTACATCTTCAAGAATTGAAATTAGAGACCTTGGGGTTATTTTCTAAAGTTTATCTACAAGAGTTTCCTTTTAAGAGAGATAGAGTACTTGTACTTTGATTGTGTTGTGTAGTGCAAAAACACTCATCAACATAGTCTAAGGATAAATGGATAATGAGTTTTTATCGTAAGAGGGAAACAATAACTTTTTTGTGTGAATAACGTCTTGTACCTAGTTAATTCTTTACTAGGGACTTAGGGGACTTAGTTCACATGTTAAGTTTACTTAGAATATAATAATTCTTCTTGAAGTCTTAGTTGTCTTATCTAGACTTGACATTATCCTAGGTAGTTATGAGTTAGTTGTCTCATGTGATAGGATTAAGACATTTGTCATAATCTTTTATAATCCTATATGTCATCCTTTCCTTTATAAAAAAGGCATCTCTTGCATATTTTATATAGCATAGCATCTTGTATTGCATATTGATCATATTGTATCATATTGTAATAATTGTTTGGTGGAATAACATCTTTCATTGTTGCTTCTCTCTATTTCTTGTGGAGGTTATTTGGTGTTGTAGTTTGAAGATCTTGGTTGTACACTTCAACACATGGTATAAGATCTTTGAATCTTGCAATCCCCTTCCTTTTTTATTAGAGATTTTCTACCATCAAGTTTTCTATTGTGATTTGAGTTTCTTTTACGATATGGGTATGTGTAGGATCATGATGGGCCAAAAAGTGGCGATATGATGGGTATGTGTAGGGTATGTGGTTGACAACTTTTTTTTACCCAAAATTGATGAAATAAAAATATTTTTTAAAGGAGATTCTCAACTTTCCACCAATATAAATTATGCTTTACTTTGAATTTAATAAATAATTATTATCCATTTTCTATTTGAATTATGACTACAGTCCTAATTGATAGGATGATTGAAAACAATCTATAGCTTTCAAACAGTATCATATTTTTTGAATCCAAAACATGCATCACATTCTATGCTTTCCATACTATAGGATTAAAAAAAAAAAATTGAATTTCATGAATTTTTGACCAAGTTAAGGTGGTCAGACATACGAGTTTTTAATATTTTTTAAAATTTGTAATACAAAAATTCATAATTAATTATTTACTTATAAAAAATTTACAAAAAATTATGCATCACATCCGGACATGATTCCTCTAATTATATCTAAAATATTATAAAAAATAATTATCATTTTATTGTGGTTAGGGTGGTTAGAACACCTACTTCTTATTTTTCCCTAAAATTTAAGTACTACTACATTGAAATTTCAAATTTTCACCAAATAGATTAAAAAAAAACCTAGTAGTTTAGAAACTACATTCAATTTGCTACAAATTCTATTCTTACATATTTTTTAAATAATATAAAAAACTTTTTCAAATTTTCACGTCAAGTTGCCTAACTTTGATTTTTCTGAATTTTTTGCCACTTAAGGACCTATTTTTTCCATGATGATCCTACACATACCCATATTGCGAATTATCATATGCTCTTCTTTTGTGTTTCAATATGATCTTGAGAATCAGAAAGGGTTTGAAAAGATTTGTTAATCTTATATTGCATGTATGCTTTTTGGTGAGATCTGGTGATTGTAGCACTTTTGAGTATAGTGGTAGTATTTTTGGCTATCAGATTGCATTTAGGAGACTCAAGAAAGTTAGCTTTTTGCTCTTTTTTTTCATTCAATTTCGTCAGCATTTATATTTTTGGAAAACAAGGGTTTAAAGCTCAAATATGGTAAACAAATTTTTACAGGAACATTTTTTGGCAAACAATAACCTTTCCATTGCATTCAAGAGGCCATTTGCATGAATTTTGACATAAAATTCAACTATATTAAATGGTGAAAGTTGTTTCTAGGGAAAAAAAAATTACCTGAAGGGTCATACGGCCCCCAAGTCGACAGTACAATTTCACATGATAAAAAGGAAAATTATATGTTTTTCACACTTTATTTTTAATTAGGCTATAATAATTTTATTTTGGCGAAATAAAATTGCATCAGCATATTTTAAATATTATTCAGGCTGTATAATATTTTTTATTCATATTTTTTTTTTTTGTAGACGTATTAATTTGATAAGGGCCTATACAACTCTTGTTAGCCTCGCTAACCCATAGTTTTCCCATTGACTATCATTGACTTATTGGCTCGTGCATTTGAGTGGCCGGATTCTTAGCCACTGGCATCCTCACCTTCATCCGCCCGTCATTTCATCCCCCTACCATCAGCTCATTGCACTATTACTGACTGTTTAAATATTTTGTGGGCATTTCACCATAGGTGTTAGCCACTTGTGGTAGTCTAAACTGCCAAAGACCTCCAAAGCCACTGGTATGCTAACTGCCAGTGAATAGTCAAACCACTTGGCCAACAATATATGTCACAATCAATAAACCGACAAAAAATAAACTGTTATATGTGACCACATAGAGCCAAACTGCTATTAATTATCCCAAACCACCAATTTTTTGCCACTTTGTAGGACATAGTCACGTGGGTAACCAGGAGTTAGTCCCTGATGGCTTATTTTTTGCACCTAGTTAGTGTTATTTTTTCCCCCAATTAGCCTTCAAAGTGCCTAAAACAAGCCTTTTTTCAATTTTGCATAACTTTTCACCACAGTATCAGATATTTGCAAATGAGATATCATTGAAAAGCTAGTTCGATGAACTTTGCAATGGTGTAGGTGATTTTTTCAGATTTTTCCATATTTTGCTATTTTTTCAGCCTAAAGGTATAGGTGCATTTATTACTTTTAATTGACATAAATTTTGCATTTGAATTCAAAATTTGGCAATTCTTTTTTGAAATTTCTCAAAAAATCACAAGGAATCTATTTGTAACCTCCATTTTCAATTTTCACAAGCATTTTTCTAAAAAATTTAAAAATCATCATGTGTTATAAATGGTTTATTTGAGCTTGTCACTTGTACAAATTGTAAATTTTCTTCATTGTGATTTGTTAGGGGGGTTGCAAATTATGTTTTAATACTGTAGACACTTAAAAGTCTTGATTGATAATATGCATCTGATTTTGATAAATTAACATCACTTCTTCCTAAATCAATTTTGACTAACCAATGGGTATGTGTAGGATCATCATAGAAAAAATAGGCCCTTAAGTGGCAAAAAATTTAGAAAAATTATAGTTAGGCAACTTGAAGTAAAAATTTGAATAAGTTATCTATATTATTTCAAAAATATGTAAGAATAGAATCTGTAGCAAATTGAATATAGTTTCTAAACTACTAGGTTTGTTTAAAAAAAAACTATTTGGTGAAAATTTGAAATTTTAATGCAATAAATTTAAAAAAAATAAGAAGTAGGTCTTAACCACCCTAACCATAATAAAATGATAATATTTTTTATAATATTTTAGATATAAGTAGAGAATCATGTCTCGATGTGGTGCATATTTTTTTGTATTTTTTTCCAAGTAAATAATTAATTATGATTTTTTATTACAACTTTTAAAAAATATAAAAAATTGTATGTCTTAACTTGGTCAAAACTTCACGAAATTCAATTGTTCATTTTTTAAATCCTATAGTATGTGAATCATAGAATGTGATGCATGTTTTGGATTAAAAAAATGTGATACCGTTTGAAAGCTATATATGTTTTTCAATTAGCCTATCAATCAAGACTTTAGTCGTAATTCAAATAGAAAATGAATAATAATTACTTATTAAATTCAAAGTAAAGCATAATTTATATTGGTGGAAAGCTTATAATATCTTTTAAAAACCCTTTTTTTCATCAATTTTGGGTTAAAAAAAAGTCGTCAGCCACATACCCATCATATTGCCACTTTTTGGCCCATCATGATCCTGCACATACCCCAATTAAATAAATAATCAACATTATTTAATTAAATTCATCAATTTCTACTATTAATCAAATAATTAACTTTATTAGATTAATTCACCTTTCTTCTAACTAATGTTCATCATATTTAATTAATCAAATTATTTAATTAAATCCCCCCAAAAATTATCTCATTTGATTAAATAAATCAAATCAAATGTCACAATCTCATAACCCATCCAAGTTAATTAATTTTGAATTAATTAACCCTAAGCCACTTTCTAATCATCATTAACAAATTCTCTAGCTTTTAACTCCTCAAGAGTTAAATCAACCCATGGTCAACTAACTAGGTTGCACATGAAATTCATTTTTTTTAATTAATTGATTACCCTATTTATCCTCACAATGGAATATTCCTACCAACCACCTCCTTATTCAATTTCCCTCCAAAAGGCTTTAATATCCTCTTACAAAGGCATTTACTCCTTATATGCCATCTTGTCCCTTAAATTATCTCTCTCAAAAATATTCTCTTACATCTCCAACCACATTCATTTACTTCTTACATCCTTTCAAATCCTCAACCATATGCATTAATTCCTCTTACATCTCCTTTACACATTCCTCAAAATGTGCTCCACCCTCATCCAATAAAATTGTGACAAGTGTCACATTCCTACTGGCTCCCCTTTTATCCCACATTCACCAATTTCTCTCATTCTTCAACCCTTGAGTCCTATAAGTAGAGGTTTCTCTATACAATATGGATCCACAAACTTGAAGCATTCTTACTATAGCCATTTTCACTCATAGCATTCACCATTCTCATCATATTTTGAGCTTGTTTCACCATCTTATGCATTTGGAATGAACTACATCGTTGAATCTTATCAAAGGGATTGAGAAAGGGCTTATTTCCACATCAAAGGAGCACCAATCCCACTATGGGATCAATGTTTAGTTGTTTTATTTGATTATATGTTATCATTTAGCTTACTTATGCTTTCATTTTCATGTTTTAATCTTGATTTAACTAAGAATCTCATAGGTAATGCTATATTTGTGTTTCTAAAATGATTAAACATTGTTTTTTTTGTCTTGGATTAGTAAATTGGAGATTCGTTGTTCACATTTTGGGGCTAGAAGGAGGGATAACCTTTTTATTTTGATAAATTTGGCTTAAAATTGATGTTTTTGTAGCTACAGGAGGGTGGCGCTGCCTTTTCTTCATTCAACACCACTTTTTCATACAACACTACCTTTTTTTCTCATAGAGTGTTTCCTTTTTATTTAGTGTCGTCCCTCTTTCACGTTGCGTCATGGTCACAAGTTTTTGTTGCATCGCCTTTGTAGTAGCACCACTTTTGTCTGGTTGAATTTTTTGCTAAATTTCTACTTTCTGACAAACCACTACATTTTCTTCTATGCTTCCTTCGTTCCCATAGTGTTTCATTTTTTCTATGTATCTTTTATAGAGCACCACCTTTCCATTTCACTAGAGTGTTACTTTTGTTTTCAGTGTCTCCTTTGTAGGAAGAGGAAGAATATTGACTTGGAAAACTAAAAGAATTTTAATTTTCCTTGTAATAGCCTATGCTTTCCAATTCTATTTTTCATTTTCTTTTTGAGGACCAACTAGCATTACTTTGGGCTTAAAATTAACCATCAACTCATTTTTTTCAAAGTTGGACTAAAATTGAACATTGGGAACTTACTAGACATTGCTTTGTGGGATACAATTAAACAAGAAAAATTCACACTTAGCTTTTGGTGCTTAAAATGAATTCACTTTTACTTTGAGGATGAAAAAAGAATTTGTGCCTTCTTTGTTTTGTGGTTTTACAATTCTTGTCATTTGAATGTGTATGCACTTCTCTTGCACCACTTGGCAATCTTGAGAATCAAAATCATTCCATTGAAATTGGTTGTATAAATCACCCACATATTTCAATTTGGATCTAAAAGTTAACCCCATGCTAGTGTGAGGAAAAGACATTGTGTGTTTTCCCTCCTTGTGCTTCACGTGATTTGGGTGGTCAAACTACAAATGTACTCCCTTGCTTTTGTTTATATTTAGAAGGCCTACCTCCCTACTTTGAAAGGAGGGAATAAACTAAGCGATAATAGGCTAAATCCAAGCTCTTTCAAATCGCTATATAAAAATGTGTTTGTGATGAAAGTCACAAATAATAGGTGCAGATGTGTCATACCGACAAGTGTCACCCTTAGTATTTTTGTGATATGTTAAAATCCTTCCATAGGGAAAGGATTATGAGGCCTCTTGATTCTCCATAATCTTGAGCTAATCTTGCCACATGTATGGCCACCTTGAATGAAATCCCTTATTATGAACCATTTTTTTAGTGACTGAAAACCTTCATGCTTGTTGGTATAGGAATGGTCATTCTGAAGATGCCCCATATTTGTACTATTCAATGTAGAAATAGGAAAATCCTTAGGATCTCCAGATCTTTAGGATTTTGAGATTTGGTGGTCCCAAGAAGAATGTGTCATGGAGAAGAGCTAGTGTTTCCAAATCTCTAACTGTTCACTTTGTCTTAGTGTTTGGATAAATTTGAGTGGGGATTCAACAAGTAGTATCTTTGAAGCTTAGGGTTGTGTATTTTGCAAATTATTCAAACACATTGCTTGAATCTCAAACATTAGAAACAAACATTTAACAAATCATCAAAATTTCAAACCCTTTGGAAAGATTGGATATCTTTGAAGGGTCCAATTATTACTGCTTGTCCCTAGGGGTTTTATTCTGAGAGGCTTCTAAATATTTGGGCTCGTATCTCAATTTTCTCTCTCCAATGTCAACCTAGGGAAACTATGACCTTGACTCTTTGATTTTCACATAATGGGCCTTTCATAATGAAAAGGAGCTAAGATGTAGACATTTAGTTGGGAATTTAAACAAGATGTGTTTATGTGGTAAAAGAATCCATTTAATCAAGATAAAAGACAATTGAACCCCACACATGTGTTTGTTCTCATGATTTCTCACAAAATAAAGATTCCAAAGAAAAATTGTTTATGTCATCACTTCAAGTTTAGGATTCATACTCAAAAATCTATTAGGGGATACATTAGAAAGTGAAACCTAAGACAATACCACAAGATAATCAAGAAGGTAACAAGGTTTTATAGACTTATTCCGCTCAACAATCTGGACATGTATGCTCAATATGGACCCTATGATTTTTAAAACAATGTAGAGGTCTAGTATGTTCTTCAACACCTTTCTCTTGTAAACAAAGTATTTCCACATCAAATGAGCATTGATCCCCCTATGGGATGAAGGTTTAGTTGTTTTAGTTGATTACATGTTATCATTTAGCTTACTTATGCTTTCATTTCCATGTTTTCATCTTGATTTAACTAAGAATCTCATAGGGAATGCTAGATTTGTGTTTCTAACATGATTAACCATTGTTTGTTTGTCTTGTATTAGTAAATTGTATATTCGGTGTTCACAAGTACATTCTAGGGGGGTGAAAGGAACAATTTAAGGGCCACATCTTCTTCTTTCTCTTTCTATTCTTCTATCCAACATGGGAGATCTAAGGAAAATTGAACCACTCACTCCACACAATTATCATACATGGAAGATAAAAATGACTCAATTGTTACAATATAAGGGTCTATGGCCAATGTTAGATGCAAAACAACCTAAATTCACAAAGGATTACAAAAAAATTATCCCTAGATGTCAAATGGATAAAGAAAAATGGCTCATTGGCTTGCATGTATTTGATAACTTGTTATTTGATATTGCAGAGTGTAAAACACCTAAGAATGTTTGGGATAAACTTAAAGAATTGTATGGTAAAAGTAGTCAGTTAGAATCTTCCAGCTTGAAGTAGACCTACAATCACTCTCTCTAGATGCATTTCCATCAATTCATGATTTCCTTGCACATTTCAAGTTGATTTTGTCACAATTAAAAGGATGTGGGCATGAAAAATCTAGTGATGAATGTATCTTCTTGATTTTGTCTAAGTTAATAGGTCATTATCAAGTGTTCTCTTCTAATTTCTATTCAACTATTGATTCCATGGAGAAATATTATTAAATTCCTCCATTTGAGTTGTTTTGTGAGCGTATCACTAGAGAAGAAGCCAAATTTATTTAGTTGGATGCCCTACCTAGTTCTAAGAATCATGCTCTAATGGCTCAATCATCCAAGGGTAAATCAAAGAATAAGAATCCCAAGATAGAATCATCTTGAGGTAGTGAGATTCCTTCCAAACTAAAGCCAAAGAACAATTAGAAGTCCACTCCATCTCTTTCATTTTCATAGAAAAAGAAAGGAGATCCTTGTTCATTGTGTGGCAAAACAGGGCATAATTAGGCTCATTGTTTGAAGATAATTGAGTACTTGGAGGAAGCTATGAGAAAAAACAACATTTTAGTGCCTAATTCTTCTTCCATGGGTAAATGGAAATCTCTTTCAAGACATGCCATTCATTCATATTCTGATAGTTGAATTCTTGATTAAGGTGCTTCACATGACATGATTGTTCGCTCACAGTTGTTTTTTGTTTGTCCTTAATGCAAAAAGTGTTGATATGAGAATATATGTGATGATATATAGATTTGTACATGATGATGCTGACATGCTAACAATATTTGAAATGATGATTTTTTGTTTGATTCTTCAAGGTGATTGGTATTTTGGTGTCACAAGTATATGGTTGTTGGTGATTGAAAATATTTTATTTCCTTCTATTGAAATTCTAGGACTGCAATTTGCACTTCTAGGGTTATGATAGAATACTGTATTGTTTTGTATTGTAAAGGAGTTGGTGCTCCTATATCTTATGAAGTTGGTGCTTCTAAATTTTGTGGAGTTGGTGCTCCTAAACTTTATGGAATTGGTGCTCCTGTACTTTAAAGAGTTGGTGCTCTAAGTGAATAAAGAGAAATATTTTTTGATTGGTTTTTATTCCCCAGGAGGGTTTTCCACTCAAGACATATAATGTGTTATGAAATAGTTTTATGTGTGTGATTTTTCTTATTTGTTTGATTTTAATGTGTCACTAAATACATTGAATGGTTATTAATTATCAGTCTTTCATATCTGCGAATGTTTGTCAGGTTTCATGCATAAAAGGTTATAATTTAAAGTGAGCTCTGATACATGCAAAAGTGTTAATTTTCACCTCTGTTAATGTTTCATGTTTAATTCATGGTTCATGCAATTACAATACTATTCATGCACAAGTAAAAAAAATTCTTTGAACTGCCATTTGGTGTTTTGATTTAAAAAGTGAAGTTTTCTTCTCATACTATCATTTTGTCCTCTTGGCTCAAAAGAAAACATACATTCTTGATTTTGTAAAAGATTGTGATTTTCATAAATCACTAATTCACCCCCCCCCCTCTTAGTAATTTCAGTCTTTCAACAATTGGTATCAGAGCATAGGGTCCTTTCATAGATCTAATCCACCTAAGATTGATTTTGGTTTTGGAAGTATGTCGAACATGTCTCAAGTTTAAGAAGGTTGTTTTGTGATTAGAGCCAAATCCTTGATTAATAAAGTCTAATTGACTTAAGGATTCCTAGTATTGAAGTGTTGTGTCTAATATGGAAAATGGTAGAAGGAATAAGGGAAAATAAGTTCACAACAAAATACTAACCATCAAACTTTTCCTAAACTTAAAATGAGGAGTAATGAAGAAGAGACCATTAACAATAACCCAAAAATGATAGAGTATCCTACATTTAGAACACCTTAGTTTGAAGGTACCAATTTTATTATTTGGAAATGTAGGATGGAGACATATTTTTCTTCCTTAGGGTTTGATGTGTGGGCAGTAGTAGAAAGAGGTTGCATTGCATCTGTGACATCTCCTTCCACACGAGGAGAAGAAAAATCTTGAATTCAATGCTAGGGCTATAGATGCTATTTTCAATAGTTTTCCAAATGAAATTATTGCTAAGGTTATGCATTGTAGGAATGCAAAGGAATTTTGGGAAAATTGATTGAAATGAATCAGAATGGTGAGTTGCAAGAGGAGATATCTTTGAAAACTAAAACAAGTTGTGGCTCATCTAAAAGTGATGATTGTACAAATCTTCATAGTTCTAAAGAAAATAAAATTGAGTCTAAATCTATAGAGATTACTAATGAACATTCAAATGGCCAAGAAATTAATGAACATGAATATGATGAACAAGAGAGTGAGGTTGATTTGGAAGGTGAACTTCTATGTGCTCTAAGTACAATTAAGCAACTTAGAAAAGAGAACTATAATTTAAAAAGGAAACTTCAACAAGAAAAAGATATCAAAGATAAGATATGTTCAGATCTTGTAGAAGCAAAGATACAAGTTGAAGAAGCTAGAAAGATTGAGGAAGAAGTTAGAAACCAACTTAAGGTGAAAGAATAGAATATAGAAAGACTTGAATGGGAAGTGATTTCACTGAGGAACATAGATAAAACATCAAAGAAATTAAGTTACGGGATGATTAATGAGAAAAAATCTATATCTTTGGACAATATTATTAGTGCACAGAAAGCTCCAGGTGACAAAGTTGGTTTAGACTTGGAGGAAGGTCAGTGATCTAAGGTTAGAAAAACACCCAAAACAAAGATATATTTAAACTTTCATGCTGCTAACTCTAAAGCTATAGATTGTAAAAAGTTTAAGAACATCAACAGAGGAGGAAGTAGTAGAGAAAATAGATTTATGTAGGATTTATTCCTACTTGGAAAGGTCAATCAATGAGGTACAATTGTTCTATTTTTGGTTACTTCCATTCATGTTGTGCATATGGTCATAAAGCATTTGAATGTTGGATGAATGTGAGGAAGAATGATTGGAAAAAGAACTTTGATAATGTCACATGTTTTAGATGTAAAAATTTGGGTCATATTGCAAGAAACCGTGATAAATTATCTCTAAAGGGTGATACAAGAGACTATAAATATTTGGTTGTATTCTATAGATGTAATGTTTTTGAACATAAAAAAAAGTTTTACAAGGGTGAGTGGAAGAAATCATCTAGAAACAACAAAGATCTAGATAACCTACTTAAGCCAAGGAAAAAATCTTTGGAGGTCTGGAGAAGAAAGTAAGGAAAAGAAGAGGAGGGACTAAATCTTGTGCGTGCTACACAAGAATCATTTCTAATCATTTAAAAGGCAACACAAAGACAAGGGGAGATGATTAGTGCATTATAAATCAAACCCCATTGATATCAACCCAGAAGGAGTTGTATTTTGTTACCTCATGACTTATTTATCATGATTCTCATATCAAGGTGTAAGTCATAGTGTTAAGGCACAAATGCATCATTTTTTTTTGTTTGTCCTCTATGTGGAGTTCTTGTCTGTGTTGGGAATAACAGTGACAATGAGTTGATGATATAAGTCTTAATTTTATGGTTCATATATATCATCATTCTAGTGGATGATACTTTCCCATATGTCTACTAAAGTTGCAGCGGATGCTTTATGTTTCTTTGAAAGTGACTATGGTAAAAACACAGTATAAAAGGTGTGAAGGATGCTTGAAACACAATAATACTACATGCCATTTGTGGATAGGTTGTTTTAGCTTAGCTTTGTTGCAACATAGTGACAATGGAAATGGGTGCAGTACTCTTTTCGTGTGATTGATAGATTGTGAATTTTGCTTACTTTCAATAGTGGTTTAATAAATTCAGTGGTCTGTGTTTTTTAGAAGGTGCATGAGTTAGTTGATGTTAAAATATTTCCATGAGATAATGGTGGCTTGGATAGTGAAGCAGTATTTATTTCTTTTCTTTGTCATTAAGCTTGTTATATTGATTGATCAGTCTCATCATTGATTAACACTTTGATATCATGCTTAACAGTTACTTGTTGTGCACATAATATAATGCTTGGTTCATCTTAAATGAGTTAAATTTGAATGACAAAGCATGATATTATAGTATATAGTATTTGAATTGTAAAAATGTAATGATAGTGACAGCTAGCTAAAAGGATAACGACAGTGAATGTTGCTTTAAATTGAGTTTTGAAGTGTTGTGCTTGGAAGTTTCCCAAACAATTAGACAAATGACAAGTCTATAATTTAGTTCTTACAATGGTTTATACCTGATTTGATGTTCTTGATGATAGGACAATGGTCTTTTCACTTGTGTTTCTTTGACATATCTCTTGCAGGAAGCTTCAAGTTTGAAAGTTTAGTGATAGTTCATTAGAATAAGGATTGACGGTACAAAGATTGTATACATGAAAAGTATACACTTGAGGATAGCCTAACAACAATGGCAGAAGATTGTATATTCATTATCACTTGGTGAAGATTACAGAAACTCAGTATATCTTGTAGAAAAGTTATTGAAGAGGCATGATATGATCATAGAAGGAATAGAAGATGATCTTTGCAAGACAATTGAAGAGGTGAATTGGAAAGAAGTTAATTGTGTCTGAAGTTGATAAAGCATATGCAATGATAATATCTTTGTTAAGGTATTTGCATGACAGTGCTTAAGTAATTAGATATGCATCTTGAAAAGTGTTTGTGACAGAGACGATGAAGACTCATAGAACAAGTGTCGGTGTCAATATACAAAGAAATGAGGTTATGAACAATGTGACAAGTCTATACCTTCAAGGACAGTGAATATAATGACTGGTACAAGTATATTTTATAACAAGAACATTGAGTTGAGTCATGATATTGTAACAACCATAGTCAAAGTATGATTGGAAACAATCAAGGAGGATAAGTTCACAACAGTAGTAGATGACAAAAGTGATCTTCAAATACTAGAATAAGAATGATTTTGTCCACTCTATTTATGCAGAGTAACATCAAACATAAATATATTGATATCATGTTTTTAATTTGTTCAATCCATTTTTTTTTGTCACATATGCTTTTCAGTGTTGATTGTTTCTTGACAGGGGAAGTTTGTTTCTATATCTTTTCATTCATAGCTCTCTTTCCCATTTAGTTTGATGCTATATTGCTCTACTTGTAGCTGGTTATTGTTTTGAATTGTTGGTTGACTTCTCAGTTGTTTTCATGGCATCTCACATTCTCCTCTTTCATCCTTTTTCATTGAGGAAAAAAGGGGGAGAGAAAGTATGTGCTTTTCAATCAAGGACAAAGGGGGAGTTTATTGGATCTGAGTTGTTTTTGGTTTGTCCTTTATGTCAAAAGTGTTGATATGAGAATATATGTGATGATATGCAGATTTGTATATGATGATGTTGACATGCTAACAGTATTTGATAGGATGATTTGAAGCTTGATTCTTCAAGGTGATTGGTATTTTGGTTTCACAGGTATATGGTTGTTGGTGATTGAATAGATACATTTGAGGTATGCATTTGTTTATACATTGGTGCATTTTTCTTTTGGATGTGTGACACATCTTATGTTTGCATAAAAATGAAAGTTTACAAGATTTTGCATAGAAATATGGATTACAATTCTTAGGACACTTGTATGTATTCTCTCCATTGGTTATATGTGTAGGTGATGAGTGTTGGTATGAACTCAGCCATATTTTGGTTAAGGCAACATTTATGTTGTTGGCATAAACTACGTTTAATGGCTCTGCTTGTCAGATTGTCCAGAGGGTATGTGTTGTCTCCAAGACACATTTGATACATAAGTACTCTAATACTTGATACATGGTACATCATAAAGCATGCATAATACAAGGCTTAGGTTTTTCCTTTTATATGGATATTCTTCATTATTTGTGATTTCTTTCTAGTGTAGAGCATATACTATGATCTCATTATGTGAATTCAGATTGATCAAATAAAGTGATTTAAGTATATACACTATTGCTAAGGATTCTTAAGCTTCCTTGTTATATTCAAATGTATTTTTTTAAGGAATTTGATACACATATTTCTTTGTGGTATTATTAGCAATCGACATTTGACATGATTATAAGAATCTTGGTTTATTGTTGACTATCATCGGAATATGAAGTTTAGGAAGGTATTTATACCATGTATTACATGGTTGGCATCTCTTGTAAAAGGAATTTGTTTACTTTATACTTCTAATGAGGTATTGGGCAGGTTAATATGGTTAGCATTTTGATTGGCATTTTGATCACAATAAAAATGTGATAAAAGGTATTGACTTTTCTTAGAGTCACATGGTGGTGACAACATTATTCAGTTTGATACTTGTGACTGGGCTGAAAAGTGACATTGAAAACCATCATGGACAGTACATGCACATGTGGCATTGACAACTCATTGGGTAAATGATTCAATACTATTATGATGTTGGTATTTTTTAAATTATAATGTTTTGTCTGGATCTCAAATGATTATTTTGTTTTGCAAAGTCTTCAAAAGATCTTGCAAGTTTGATTAGGGAAAATGCATTATTATTGTTTCACTTTTGAAGCCCTATCTGCCATGGTTATTCTGGTGACTGCAATGGATTTTAGATTTTCAGCCAGTATGTTGTGGATATGGAAGTTCAACTCAATGTATGAGCTCGTATGAATATTTTTAGGCATATGGATGTTGGTCAAGGAAATGATAGTGAATGATTGAATACTATCAACTGGATGGTTATGAAACCATTTGATAGGTTTTTGAGGTATTATTTCAAGTTATTTTCACTGTAAATGATTAAAGCATTTTTGTTACTTATGGGATTTGAAAATATTGATTAAGCAGATTATTAAGAATGTTTTTTTAGAATAAAAATGATATTGCTAAGTATTTAAGGTTTGCTTTGAAGAAGGATTATTTACGGTTTTCAATTTAAACCCTAACAAACTCGAGTTGGTTTGAGTTACACAAACTGCTTTGCAGTGTCTTTAAAAAATGAATTTCTGGCATTTCTCAGTTGGTTCTGCAAGGAAAATATATGAGACTTCAGTTAATTCATTTAGGATTTCTACAACCCTAATCCGGATGGTTTTTGGCTTTACAGTTTTAAAAACTACATTTGAAGGAAATGGCTATAAAAGATAACTATTAGTTTTATTCTGTGGGGCTACTCTCGAGAAGAATGAAAAGAGATTTCGTGACTATTCTTTAAAAGACTTTGTGCAGAGGTTGTTTCATATTGAAAAATAGAGTATCATTCTAGAAGATGTCACTTTCATACAACATTCTTCAATGTGCTAATTGGAAATATTTTATGGTCTTCTATTGAAATTCTAGAACTACAATTTGCACTTCTAGGGTTCTGATAGAATATTGTATTGTTTTGCATTGTAAAGGAGTTGGTGCTCCTTTATCTTATGAAGTTGGTTCTTTTGAATTTTGTGGAGTTCGTGCTCTTGAAATTTATGGAGTTGGTACTCCTATACTTTAAAGAGTTGGTTCTCTAAGTGAATAAAGAGATATTTTTCGAGTGGTTTTTATTTCCCAACAGGGTTTTCCACTTAGGACATATAATGTGTTATGAAATGGTTTTGTGTGTGATTTTTCTTATCTATTTGATTTTAATGTGTCACTAAATACATTGAATGGTTATTAATTATCAATTTTTCATATATGATTTAAAGTGAGCTCTGATACATGTTAAAGTGTTAAGTTTGACCTCTATTAATTTTACATTTTTAATTCATGGTTCATGCAACTACAATATTGTTCATGCATAAGTCAAATTTGTTCTTTGAACTGTCATTTGGTGTTTTGATATAAAAAGTCAAGTTTTCTTCACATATTGTCATTTTTTCCTCTTGGCTCAAAAGAAAACATACATTCTTAATTTTGAAAAAGATTGTGACTTTCATAAATCACTGATTCACCCCCCTCTTTGTGATTTTAGTCTTCCAACAATGACCAATTCATGCTATCTTCTTGATTCCATTTTTCGTACTTCTACTTCTTAGGTTGTAGTTGCAAACACTTCATAGATTCCAAATTTGGGGACAAGCTCCATTCAAATGATAAATGGATGCATTGAGGATGTTCTTCTTTCTTCTGATATTTCAGCAAACCTACTTTCCATATATTAGATTTGTCATTCTGGAGATGGAAAGACTGCTGAGCTTACTCCATAGAATGTGACTATTAGATAGTTGTAGGATCTTGAGAAGGTTTTTTTCTATAGGGATTGTTGATCATGAAAACCATTTTTATGAATTTGATGGCTTTGAGTCTTCATCAGGTTCATGTTTTGTTTCTCATGTTGATTAAATGAGAAAGATTTGGCATGAAATATTTGGGAACTTGAACTATAGATATCTTCAACACATGCATGTACATAACTTAGTGGTTGGTCTTCCAAAGATCTCTTACACAAATGGTGTTTTTCAAGGTTGTGTCCTTGGTAAGAAACATCGAGATCCTTTTCCTAAGGGTCAAGATACATGTGCAACCACACCCCTTGAGTTGGTCCATAGTTATCTCATGTCATTCCCAACTCCATTTTCAGGGGACAAGTATGTGCTCACTTTCATTGATGATTTTTATTGATGCACATGGGTCTATTTTTGAAGCTCAAGAGTGAGGTACTCACCATATTCAAGAGCTTCAAAATATTTGTGGAGAAGCAGTCAGGTTTTTCTCTTCAATGAATACACATGGATAATGGGGGAGAGAAAGAACTGGACTCTCAAGGAGATGTAAAATTATATGATTTAGTCTAGGTCCATGGCTCTAGCATTTTGGGCCAAAACTATCAATTGTACAAATTATATTTAAAATTGTATGCAATACAATGCAGTGTAGAATATAACTCCTGAGGAGGCTTGGTCTCATTGCAAGTCTAACATATCCTTCTTCATAGTATTTGGTAGTGAGGCTTGGGTATTCATTCTAGATGGTCGATGTAAATCAATAGAGAAGAAGAGTCAATGGTACATTTTTGTTGGATATTGTGAGGATGTGAAGGCATACATATTGGCTGATCCTAACACATGAGAGGTTCATTTTCATCATGATTCTTAGTTTACTAAGTCCTTAACACAAATAGATCCTCCTTCAACTTCTTCTTCATCACAACCAAATCAATCTTCTTCAGTTGATGATGTTTTTCTACTTGAGGAAGATTTTGATGATGGTCTTGATACACCTCCTCCTACTTCACCCACTCAGCCATGATGGGCTCATGTTACTCTTGAGGAGATTGGTCCTCTTGTTGGTAATCCCATAGACACTTGTGGCACTCATTCTCAAACTTTAAGAATCAGTATTTTGAGTCATGCTATTTTAGATGAACCTCAAAAATTTTAGATGCTTCAAGTATTCCATAGTGGGATAGTGCTATGGTTGATGAGTATTCTTCTTCAATGAAGAATCGTACTTGGGATCTGGTACCTCTTCCTAAGGGAATAAATTTTGTTTGATGTAAGTGGGTGTATCATACCAAGTATGCATTAGATGGTTCAATTTTCAAGTACAAGGCTCGTCTTGTTGCAAAGGGGTTCTCATAGGTTGAAGAAATTGACTATTCTGAGACCTTTTCTCCTATTGCCAATATCAATTCTATTCACCCTGCCCTTTCTATAGTTGCATTGCAGGGATGGTCAATGTATCAAATAGATGTGAATATTGCTTTCGTGCATGGGGATCTTCATGAGGAGATCTATATGTAGCAACCACTAGGTTTTGTGTAGGGCCCTTCACTTTTTTGGAGGTTTTGATGTTTATTATATGGTCACAAACAAGCCCCTCGATCCTGGCATGTGAGAGGATGGATAGTTTCTTGCTTTCTTTTGGCTACACTCATTTCCATTCAAATCCTATAATTTATACTCAGAGACATGGAGAGGATCTTTTCATTCTTGTGCTCTATGAGGATGATTTGATTCTCATAGGGAGTTCTACTTTCATGATTTAGAGTACACAATGATCATTGATGGAGTGATTTGATATGACTGACCTTGGAATTTTGCATTACTTCCTTGGTCTTTAGGTTCATTAGACTTCTGAGGGGAACTTCATTTTTTAGTAGAAATATGCTCTTGATTTTCTTTAAAGATTTGGCATAGTGAGTTACAAGCCTAACCCTAATCCTTTTCAGTCAAGTGTTGTATTGTCTACCAATTTGACTACTCATATAGTTGATCCTAACTTGTATTAGTAGTTGATTGGCCATCTTTTGTACTTGACACATAGTTGTCTCAATCTTTCCTTTGTCATTGGACTTGTCTCTTGCTTCTGTCAGAAGCCTCATGAGAGTCATTGGAAGGCTGCCAAAGATATCTTGAGATACATTCAAGAAACTACTCATTTTGACATTCATTATACATTAGGAGCTTCTTAGATTGTGTGCTTCACTAACTTTGATTGGCTTGGTGATTTTAATGATCAAAAGTCTACTTTTTTCTTTCTATTTACTTTAGCTTCAATCCAATTGCATGGCCATGTAAGAAGTAGACTGTTATTGCATTATCATCAATAGAGATTGAGTATTGAGGTGTAGTTCTTGCTAGTCAATAGGTTTTGTGGCTTTGATAGTTGGTGATTCAGTTTGGATTCCCTTCTACTTAGCCAACTACTCTTTGGTGTGACAACCAAAGTGCCATCCATATATCTCACAACCCAATAGAGCATCAACATACTAATCATATTGAGATCCATATAGACTTCATCTGGTAGCTCATCCAGGATGGTGTTCTCGGCTTGGAGTATTTTCCTATAGATCAATAGGTTGTAGAAATCTTCACTAAACCTTTAGCTTCACCTTGTTATCTTCGGTTGCAATCAATGCTCAAGTTGAAGGAAGTTGTCCTTGGGGGTCTTGATGAGTCCTCCTTCTTCAACTTTCTTTATAGTTTTTCTCTCTTTTGGAGAGGAGTTTTCTCCCATAGGGTTTTTCTCCTTTTCTCCATTTGTGAATTTTTTTCATTTTTTACATGGTTACATCATCAGGCCTTGTTGTCAGGACCCATATTTTGCATATTTTTAATTGTTTATTCCTCCCTGAGTTGCACTTAGGGGGAGTGTTGGTGTGAATAAAGTCTTGTAGCTAGTTAATTCTTTACTAGGGACTTAGGGGACTTAGGTCACATGTTAAGTTTACTTAGAATATAAGAATTCTCTTAGAATGTAAGGAAAATTAGATGTGGAAACAACTCTCCTAAACGTCAAAACCTCAGTGAAGAATGTAGATATACTTTTAATTTTTCAATTACAGTTCAATTAAGATGTACTTTGAAATAAATATCAGAAACAAAGAATTAGAAAAACACAGATGAACACCGGATATACATGGGAAAACCCTTACGGGAGAAAAACCCACCACACCAAGAGAAATCACTTTGTAGTACAATAATAAAGATTACATACAAGTTTTAGACTTATCTTTCTTATGTCATATTATAGTAGCTTTCACTATGATCAATCTTGTACAAGAACCTTCACGTTATAGTCTTCATAGAATAGAATTCACTCTGATACAATTCAACTATTCACACACCTGTTGATCGAACCAACCATCAAACCATTGAGCATCTGCAACTGCAAACTTTATTCATGGCATTCCCTGTCTGTTGAACTTCCTCACAGAACCATCACAATGAACTATCTTCCAACTATTCAGATTCGGCTTCTCCTATTGGTCCATGAGATGCCACATGGGAAAGTCTCACTCAGTCAAATGGCTTCAATCTATGTTGGCATGTCAGTGAGACACTGACCGTGTCTCCCCAATGCCAACAACTTCATATTGATATTGGCATAGGTTCCAATAGTCGGTAGGAGGAAATAGCGAATGCCAAAATTCATCCCGAAACTACCCATATCCATTTCATTCCTACCGGCAAGAGATTTCTCATCGGCAAGACATTTTACCGAGCTTCACATGTTACATCAACTTCAGTTTTCTATCAGCAAGACATACCGCTCTCGCCAAGACCTTCCACCGAATCTACTTATGTTACATCGAAGCATCCACCAGTCGGCGAGACTCATTACTTTTTCCAGGAGATGATACCGAAGTCACATGTTATACCAATCACCAAACAATAGTCGGCAAGACATATCATTATCACCAAGAGGTTTCACCAAGATCTTTTAAGTCACCCTGAAGCCATCAATAGTCACTAAGTCATACGTCCTTCGCTAAGACTTTACTCTGAGATCTCACAAGTCATACCGAGCACACTAGTTACTAGGAGTCATACCGAGAATAAACTACAACATCAACGAGACATATCACTATTGGTAAGACTTCTTATCAAACACCCAAGACTTTCCTCGAAGGCTCCAACATAAAATGCTATTAGTGAGACATGTTACTTTCAAGAAGACTTTTCACCAAGCCGCCATAGATTATCCCGATGACTTCAATACGTATCCTTGTCGGCGAGACCTTCATCGTTTGCTGGGACTTCTTCCCAAGTGTTGAAGTCACTCTGAAGCCCCTGGTCACTATGAGTCTCCCCGATGATTGATTGAATGGCCTATCGGCTAGAGATCTTCATGTGGTAAGATGTCACAATGACTACTTCTTATCATAGCGATAGGTTCATGATAGGGAGGTTGGATGAATCAATCACTAATTCAGGCTCTAGGTCTTGTTTGGAAGACCTCTAAGGTGTCTCACTTCACCACTTCGACCTATAGGATCTTCTAGTATTTAGGATCCCCTGGTCTAACTTTTCCAACCCCAACTACCAACACAATTTCTTGCTACCAAGTCAACACTTGGTGCAATCTTGCAACTCTAACCTTAGCCTTAATTCACCCCAAAGGCTACAAACCTCCAAAGTATTGAATTTAATTTTGCAGGGGTGTGGAGGTACTTCAAAAGACTTCAATCCATCCTACTATGGTTCTTGAAGGTCCACCTAACTCCATTTCTTGGTCACTTTCAAAAACCCTCATTTAGGTCTTAAAAAGGCTACTGGCCCTAGGAGCCCCAATTAGGCCTCCTTCTCCGAGAAAATAGGTTAGTTCTCCAAATCTTTCCAAAGAACCCCCAATCTTTATTTGAGATTCTTCGTTCATACGAACACCTCACAAATATTTTTGGGGTCTTGGGTCTTAACTGTCCGTACAAAGCCTTCACTTGAAAATGGGCAATACTAGGGTTTTTAAGCCCTTTTATGTTTTCTCTCAAACTATCAAGTCTTTTACCAACTAGATGAATTGATGGAGTTTCCTCCTGATTACTAGGTCTTGGAAATACTCACACCTACCTTCTCCAAAAGGAAATTTGTCAAGAATTTGTCACCCCTGCAAATTATGTGCTCTGCACTTAAGTCTTCCTAGCCGGGCACTTCCCTGGCTCGCCTAGGGCAAGACTTCCATAGTGGCTCATGTGCTTTCACAAACCCTAAATCCTATGATATATACATACATGGAGTCTAGTCACTATTCCCAAAGGGCCATACAATTTGTATGGTGGGAAAGTGAACTAATACTCCATTTTCTCAAAACTGCCTTGTTCAGACTAGCAACAGTGTGGAAACAAAACTATTTACAAACAGTGACTGAAATTGAATAAAGAGACTAATTAATGGCACACAATGCTTGTAGAACTACTACACTACCTCGTGCACAAGTTATAGTGCCATGATTAAGCCATTAAAACCTAACTTCAATGTAAAATCAGAAAAATGCACTTTTAAGCATAATTGCTTTTCTTGAATTCATAAAACTTCCAAAACTTAACAAAGGCTTCCAACCCCACCTCAATGTCAAGGCTTCCCATAAATAGGGTCTCTCTTTCAGTTATGGGCTCTCCTTGGCCACTTGTAACTCCAATTGAGTATTATTTTCAAAAATTGAAAAGAAACTCCTAAAAGGCCTAAAAGGTCAAAACCTCATTTGCAAAAATCCTTAAGCCTAACCAATGGTCAACATGACCTTCATCAGATTGTCAACACCCAATCAAAAATGCCAATAAGGCTTACATCCAAGTGAACTAAGTTTTATTGCTTAGTTGTCCTAGAAAAGATTGTCCTAGACAACCTATGATAACCTATGGGTGCTCTTGCACCATTCTCCCCCTCAGCCAAACACTAAGGATTGAGGGGAGAGATCAAAGATAAATCAATACCCTGCTTCTTGAACTAAGCTTCATTCACCCATGTGGCCTTAGATTCTGGTCTGTCTTTCCATTTGATGAGATGTTCCATGTATTCCTTATGCTGAGTAGACTTCTTCACCCTTGATTCTAAGATTCTCTCTACTTGAAGCTTGTCTTTAGGAGGTAAGGCTATGTTACTGACATCCTTCAAGAAATCCACACTTTTCTGATCCAAATTAGTGACTGGTCCTTTATATGTGATAAAATCAGCCACAT
The DNA here is from genome assembly GCA_007258455.2 of Sequoia sempervirens. NCBI lineage: Eukaryota > Viridiplantae > Streptophyta > Pinopsida > Cupressales > Cupressaceae > Sequoia > Sequoia sempervirens. Next base: position 505,604,503 of record VDFB02193867.1, on the reverse strand, counting down.
TAAACACTGGTGAAATGCCTAGGTTTGCAGGTAGCTCCACCTTGCAAGCATTCTTTCCATACTTGGCTAACACCTTACATGGTCCTTCTCTCTTCATCTGCAACTTGGTTGATGTTCCTTTCTGCAAGCTAGATTTTTTGAGATGGACCATGACATAGTCACCTATTGCAAATTTTAGATCTTTCCTAGACATATCTACCTTAGCTTTCAACTTGTGAGTAGCCTCTGTAATTGTCTTCTTCACTTGCTCTTGAATCTCCTCCATGGTCTAAGAGAAATCTTTAGCATGGCCACTCCTATGCTCCATAGTTCCTAGGTCTCTAAGTTCACACACACCTCTTGGGTGCATTCCATACACTATTTCAAAAGGACTTATGCCTGTAGTCCGATTCACACTATCATTGTAAGCATATTCAACTTGTGATATGACCAAGTCCCATGTTTGTCCATACTCCTTGGTGAGGCACCTTAGAAGGTTACCTAACACTCTATTAACCACCTCAGTTTGTCCATCAGTCTAAGGATGGTAGGTTGATCCAAAATACAAGTTAGTACCTAACCTGCTCCATAGAGTTCCAAAAATGACTCATGAACTTCACATCCCTGCCTAAGAAAATGCTCAATGACAATCCATGGATCCTCACAATCTCTTTGTAGAAAAGATGAGCAATATAGCTAGCATCATGGGTGGTCTTGCAAGGAATAAAATGACTCATTTTGCTAAACCTATCCACCACCACATAGACACTATCAAACCCTGTCTTAGTTTTAGGGAGTCCTACCACAAAGTCCATTCTAATGCATTCCCATGGTCTGTTAGGAATAGGTAGAGGTTGATATAAACCTACATTTCTAGCTCCCCCCTTGGATTTCATACAAACTACACACTAGTCCACATACCTTCTAACATCCCTTAGAAACTTGGGCCAATAATAGAACCTCTGCACTAGTTCCATTGTCTTGTTGATACCAAAATGACCACTAAGACTACCATTATGCTTCTCCTAGATAAGATTCTCTCTCATTGAACCGTTTGGTACACACAACTGATTTCCCATAAACAAAAGTCCACTCTGCAATGTATACTCTAAGAATTGACTATGAAAGTGATTCTCAAAATCATAACATACCTTATATGCCTTTGAGAAGTCTTTATCTTCTCCATAGAGATCCTTGAAACTCTCTATCCCAATGCTCTTTATTTGTATCTCTTGCACTGTCAGCAACCTCCTACGTAGTGCATCTGCCACCTTGTTCAACTGTCCCTTCTTGTGTTTGATAGTAAATGTGAAAGCTTGGAGGTATTCCATCCATTTCAAATGTCTATTGCTCAACTTCTCTTGTGTGTTGATGTAGCTAAGTGCCTGGTTATCAGTAAAAACTACAAACTCTTTAGGTAGGAGATAATGCCTCCACTTTCTAAGTGATTGTACTAGAGCATACAGTTCTAGGCCATAGGTAGAATACTTTTTCTTAGCTTCATTGAGCTTTTCACTAAAGAAAGCTATAGGTCTGCCTTCCTGGCTTAGTACTCCTCCTACTATAATTCCACTAGCATCACATTCCACAGTGAATAACTTATCAAAACTAGGTAACAAAAGGATGGGTTGAGTTTCCACTTCTTGTTTCATTTTCTCAAAACCCTTCTCAGCTTCAAGAGTCCATTTGAACTTAGTTTTTAGGCCACCTTTGATTGTATCAAGTACTGGTGCACATATGCCACTAAAATTCCTTATAAACTTCCTATAAAACTGAGCTAACCCATGAAAAATCCTTACCTCTTTTCTAGTAGTTGGTGTAGGCCAATTTAGGTTAGCTTCCACCTTGCTTGGATCCATATTCAATGATCCTTGGGATACTACAAACCCTAGATACACAAGCTCTTGTTTGAAGAACTCACATTTTTCTAGGTTGATGGCTAACCTCTCCTCCTGCAATCTTTTCAGAACCAACTCCACATGCTTTAGATGTTCTTCTGCTGTCTTGCTATTGATGAGTATGTCATCTAGATACACCACCACAAATATACTTGTGAAATACTTAAGTACTTCATTCATGAGCCTCATGAACGTGCTAGGGGAATTTGAGAGGCCAAATGGCATAACTCTCCACTCATTTAACCCATCAATTGTCTTAAATGTTGTCTTCCACTCATCCCCATCTTTGATTCTGATATGATGGTATCCACTCTTGAGATCCACCTTGGTGAAATATTGAGATCCTCCAAGACAGTCCATCAAATCCTCAATCCTAGGAATAGGGAACCTATATTTGATTGTAATTCTTTTTATAGCCCTAGAATTAGTGCATAACCTCCACTTACCACCCTTCTTGGTTGTGAAGACCACTGGTACTACACACGGACTGATGCTCTTCCTAATTAGTCCTTGGTCTAACAACTCCTGCACTTGTCTAGCTACTTCTAAGTTCTAATATGGAGTAAGCTTGTAAGCTGCTTTATTTGGCAATGAAGCCCCTGGTATGAAGTCAATCTGATGACAAATGGCTCTCTTTGGAGGTAAGGTTGCTAGTGATCCATCACTAACTATATCCTTGAACTGTTCAAGCAATTTCTAGACTGCTCCTAGTATGACTGTTTTCTTAGTCTTATCTTCCTCCTTGGGTTGCACCATGATGACATATCCTTTGCCTCCTTGTTGTAGAGTGTTGATTAACTCCTTGCCACTACTTAATAAGACACTAGGGGTCTTTGACTATCCTTCTTCCTCATCTGATAGTGACTGCAGTTTGAATGTCTTTCGATCCTTCTTGAATGAGATAGTGTTCTCATTTCCATCATAGATGGCTCCTCTATCATACTACCATCGTCTTCCCAATAGAAGATGGCATGCATCCATGGGCAACACATCACAAATCAACTTGTCCTTGTATCCTCCAATGGAGAACTCCACCATTGTCTACTCATTTACAAGACACTTTGCCCAATTGTTCAACCATGTCACCTTGTAAGGACTAGTGTGGGGTATCTTTTCCAATTTTAACTTCCTTACTGCCTCCTCAGAGATAATGTTATCAGTAGACCCTGAATCCACTATAACCTTGCACACCTTTCCAAGTATTTTGCATATTTCCCTGAATAAGGCTCTCCTTTGCTTTGGCTCTTCTTTGACTAGTTGTCTGATTAGAACCCTGCTAAACATCAGGTTCTCCCTCATTTCTGATTCTATGTGACTAACCTCTGGTGAGTTGACACTCATGGTGTCCTCTTGAGCATATGCTACTCTCTTTTCTGTATTTGATGAAGATGCTTTCTCTGGGCACCTATAAGCTGGATGACCTACTTGACCATAGTTGTAACACTTCATACTAGCAAAGTATGAGTTACTTCTTCCTACTCCTCTTCCTCTATTTGAACCTCCTTGAGGTCCTCTTCCTCTTCCATAACCTCCTATATAAGTTTCACTTCCATGCTCTATGAATTTAGACTCTCCCTATTTCTTTGTTCAGTCCCTCTACCTTGGTATCCACCTCTATGTCCTCTTTGATCTCTACCTTTTCCTCTTCTCTTAGAAGCCTGATCTTGTTTCTGCTTACTCCTCTCTTCAATCTTTATAGCCAATTGATAGCATTGGTGCACTGTCTTGGGACTTAGAAGAGTCATCTCCTCTTGAATGTTCCACTTCAAACCGTTAAGGTATGTAGCCACCTTAAGACTTTCATCCTCAGTAACATTAGACCTCATACAAAGTTTTTGAAACTCCTCAGTATAAGAATTCACATATTGGTCTCTTTGTCTCAAGCTTTGTCTTTTCTTGTGCAACTAAATTTTGATAATCATTAGGCATGTATGCTTCTCTCACTTTGGCAACCATTCCCTTCCACGTAGAAATAGGCTTCTTTCCTTCCTTTTCCCTCTCTATCTGAATGAACTTCCACCATGTCAAGGAAAAACCTCTCAATCTTGATTTGGCCACCTTTACCTTTTGTGCTTCAGTGACTCCATCACACTCAAAATGGTTTTCCATTCCCTCTATCCAATCCATGACTAGATCAGCTTCCATTTTCCCACTAAACAGTGGTATGCCTTCAAGTGCTTTTCCACTCAAAGCCTTCAATGCCTTCAAGAAAGGCTCTTCTTGAAAAATAGGGTTAGGTTCAGGGATCTTGTCTTCCTTTGCAACCTCTTCTTTCTTCGGTACCCTTCCTTCCAATTGCACATTACTCATTGCTTGCTCAAGTTGGGCTATTCTTTCCCTTAATAGCCTATTGTCTTCCTCTTGTTCTTTGACTTTCTTGGCTAATTCTACATTTGTCATCATGTCTATAGAACTACTAGACTCAACCTTTGACATATATTATTCTATCCCAAATCTTTTGTAGCTTTGATACTAATCTAATAGGGAGGTTGGATGAATTAATCACTGATTCAGGCTCTAGGTCTTGTTTGGAAGACATCTAAGGTGTCTCACTTCACCACTTCAACCTATAGGATCTTCTAGTATTTAGGATCCCCTGGTCTAACTTTTCCAACCCCAACTACCAACACAATTTCTTGCTACCAAGTCAACACTTGGTGCAATCTTGCAACTCTAACCTTAGCCTTAATTCACCCCAAAGGCTACAAACCTCCAAATTATTGAATTTAACTTTGTAGGGGTGTGGAGGTACTTCAAAAGACTTCAATCCATCCTACTATGGTTCTTGAAGGTCCACCTAACTCCATTTCTTGGTCGCTTTCACAAACCCTCATTTAGGTCTTAAAAAGGCTACTAGCCCTAGGAGCCCCAATTAGGTCTCCTTCTCTGAGAAAACAGGTTAGTTCTCTAAATCTTTCTAAAGAACCCACAATCTTTATTTGAGATTCTTGGTTCATCTGAACACCTCACAAATATTTTTAGGGTCTTGGGTCTTAACTGTCCGTACAAATCCTTTACTTGAAAATGGGCAATACTAGGGCTTTTAAGCCATTTTCTGGTTTCTCTCAAACTGCCAAGTCTTTTCTTGACAAGATGAATTGATGGAGTTTCCTCTTGATTACCAGGTCTTGGCAAGACTCACACATGCCTTCTCCAAAAGGAAATTTATCAATAATTTGTCACCCTTGCAAATTATGTTCTCTGCACTTAAGTCTTCCTAGTCGGGCACTTCCCTTGCTCACCTAGGGCAAGACTTCCATAGTGGCTCCTGTGCTTTCACAAACCCTAAATCCTACCATATATACATACATGGAGTCTAGTCATTGTTCCCAAAGGGCCGTACAATTTCTATGGTGGGAAAGTGAACTAATACTTCATTTTCTCAAAACTGTCTGGTTCAGACCAACATCAGTGTGGAAACAAAACTATTTACAAACAGTGACTGAAATTGAATAAAGAGACTAATTAATGGCACACAATGCTTTTTGAACTACTACACTACCTCCTACACAAGTTACAGTGCCATGATTAAGCCATTAAAACCTAACTTCAATGTAAAATTAAAAAAATGCACTTTTAAACACAATTGCTTTTCTTGAATTCATAAAACTTCCAAAACTTAACAAAGGCTTCCAACCCCACCTCAATGCCAAGGCTTCCCATAAATAGGGTCTCTCTTTCAGTTATGGGCTCTCCTTGGCCACTTGTAATTCCAATTGAGTATTATTTTTCAAAAATTGAAAAGAAACTCCTAAAAGGCCTAAAAGGTCAAAACCTCATTTGCAAAAAGCCTTAAGCCTAACCAATGGTCAACATGACCTTCATCAAATGATCAACACCCAATCAAAAATGCCAATAAGGCTTACATCCAAATGAAACAAGTTTTATTGCTTAGTTGTCCTAGACAAGACTATCCTAGACAACCTATGATAACCTATGGGTGCTCCTGCACTAGTTCCAAAGCAAAAGCATTTAGCAAGACTCTTGCAAGGTCACAGTGACCTGATATTTTCAACAAGATTCAAAACTGCTAGTCGGCTAGACTTCATGGATGTCACACCGACTTTTCCCTAGTAGAGGTTACAACTTGTGATGATTGAGACATAAATATCCAACATAGAAGTCTTAGTTGTCTTATCTAGACTTTACATTATCCTAGGTAGTTATGAGTTAGTTGTCTCATGTGATAGGATTAAGATGATTGTCATGTCCTTGTCTAATCCTATATCTCATCCTTGCCTTTATAAGAAATGAATCTCTTACATACTTTATATAGCATAGAATCTTGTATTCCATATTGTTCATATTGTAATTCTTGTTTGGTGGAATAGCATCTTCCATTGTTTATTCTCTCTATTTCTTGTGGAGGTTATTTGGTGTTGGAGTTTCAATATCTTGGTTGCTCATTTGAACACATAACCTTGGTGGTTCTCAAGCTAAATCTCAAGCCACTTTGGATAATTCAATTGCAAAACTACAACCTACTATTGTTTCACACCCTTCAAGTACAAGGATTTTTTTTACTAACCCTTGAGTGAGACCTCTTCCTAGCCAATATTTTCTCAAATGCGTCAACTGATGTCAATTTTTTCTTCTCAACTAGAAGATCCTATTCAATCTTCCACATCACCTAATAATTTTTTATGGTCTTGTAGCCCTCCAAAATGTTGAATGCACATGATAACTGAGATTGGGAATAAATTGGTTGCCTATTGAAACATCAAAACCATCATTAAAATTCAAAACTACATTAATCCATAAAACCTTATCATGCATTAGCAGAATGCAAACATGATAAATAGTAATGAAAACACATCCACTAACACGAGAACACAAAATTTACGTGGAAAACCCAATAAGGGAAACAAAATAGTGATGATTAGATAACAACATAAAGTAATTGTGACATCAAATACAATAGGCTTATTTTTGAAGGGCTCACTACCTAAAGAGAAAAGAAGGGATCACTTCCAAATTAGAAAGAAGAAGAAATAAGATTGTTTCAATTAGAAATCCATCCTAGAGAAAAAAAAGTTCCACCACTACTTCACTAGAATATTTGCACTATATTTGTAGAATGTAAACACCTTCTGCCCGCTTATTCTAGTAGTCTTAGGTATTAAAGCTCACACTAAATTTCACACTTTCACACTTCACATTTCAACACTTCTCATAACACACATCACTCACACATCCTCCATCAACTCATCACTCATATATACCATCCTCAACTTTGAAAATAATTCACAAGGTTGGCTATGCACCTCAAATGTGAAAATTCAAATTAGGTTAGCACCAAAACATTCCCACAGTAGAGAAGAATGAAGGTGGAACACATCACACCTTAACTCAGACCTAAAAATACACATACATGCCACACCATCCTTTCACAAAAACCAAAGCACATTCACAATTAGTGTAAACACCCAAGGTTAGCCAAACCTTTGTTGACACCATTAAATAATTAAGTGCATACTTCCTTTGATCCAAAAATGACTCACAAACCACACACAACACTAAAAAAATATCTATAATTTCCATGAACACCTTGAAATCCAAAAAATTATTTTGCAACAACTTTCATGTAAGGAAAAAACTCATCTTTTACACCCAATTATCCTTCCACATATTGTAACACCTAAATCCAACCTTGTGGAGCATGAAACTTCAAACAAATCAGACTGGAGATGGATATGAGAAATATAAGCACACTCTTAGATCTAAAATACTCAAAACTAAACTATGGATAAATGTGGATCAAAACCATTTCTCCTTGAAAACACTACTTTCATAGTTCACACACTAGTGAACACAATTTTCAATGTACAATGATCCAGAACAAGAAACTTTAGATATAATTTACATATGAAAACCTCTAAGAAACATATAGATAAACCACACAAATAGATATTTAGCCATGAAGAAATGTGGAGAAAAAAACTGAACACCACTCTATCACACTAAACGCTCTTCACCACAATGTTTCCTCTTTAATTCAAATTTTCTGAAAAGCACTTGGAAACCAAGCACCAAAATAAAATTCTCATCATCTAGAACACTTCTACAACATCTCAACCACACAAACTTTGAACATCACCAATATATTCTCATCAAAGCATCTCCATAGGTTATCATCCATGCAACAACAAATATCTATTGGAATTAATGATAATCCAAACTTTTAACAATCTCCCCATTTTTCATTGATATCAACACATGTAAAACTCTCAACAACAAGAAAAAGAACAATATATATGATCACCAACCCATATAGTACACTAAAATGCATACTACTTCCCCTTACACAAGAATATATTATTTCCATCACTTTCTCTTTCATAATACTTCTCTCCTGCTTACTTCATATGGTTTTTTAGTTAACTCTCTCTCACCCTTTAACATTAGCGACATAGGGTAACACATATCTCATGTTCTTTTCTTCCCTTTGACATCAATCACATATAGTTCTCTACAACCTCTGCATTCACTTCCTTTGACAAGGATTCAAAGGACAACACCACAACATAATGATAACACTTACTCCCCCTAACTGTAACAACCAACAATGCTACTACCTATTCCCCTTAAGAGGTAGCCACAAAAATCATCCTAGAAAAAGGAATGAATCTTAAGATCTACTAGACTAATTCATATCCTTATGCATCTAGTTGAAAGGAGAGGAAATAACCCCCAACATCTCCCAAAGATAAGTATATAAATTATCCTTAGGAAGATCCTTCATGAAGATATATGCAACTTTATCCTTAGTAGGAACCTACTCCAACTTCACCTCATTCTTTACAACCTTATCTCTCAAAAAGTGATACCATATTGAAATATGATTTATCCTTGAATGCATTATTGGATTCTTTGAAATTTTAATAGCACTTGCATTAACACAAATTATAGAAATAGGTTCATCATATACCACTCTGATATCCTTCAAAGTTTGCTTCATCCATAGCACATGTAATAGATAATGACACTAAATCCTACTTCTTGCTTAGCCAAGAAACCAACCTTCTTCCAAGAAAGAAAGAACCACAATATCTACTCTTTCTGTCATCCACACAACTTACCCAATCTACATCTATATAAGAACTTAGAGAGAAATAAATATCCTTTGGATACCACAAGCCATATTATAGAGTGCCTTTCAAATATCTAAATATCCTCTTTAGTGTTGCAACATGTGACTCTTTGAAATCTTCTTGAAATCTAGCCACAAGACAAATTGCATGCATGATATCTAGTCTAGTAGTAGTTAGATACAGCAGTACTCCAATCATTAATATGTACTTGCTCTAATTATCCTTAGGATATTCATCATATTTTTATTAACTTGCAACCAGTAATCATGGGAGTACATACCAATTTAGAGTATTCCATTCTAAAGGAGCTTCCAAAATTTGTCAATTTTTAAGCAACCCAAAGACCCTATTGGCACTCAAAACCCTTGTCCCCATGTGTGAGTAGGGTTTTTCCTTTGAAAAAAATTAAATCTTCTAATGTTGCATTGACCTTCCTTGCCATCTTCTAGTTATTTAAGTCATCACTTAAGCCATTGTATGCATCTACCCACCGACCCCTTTGGTTAAGAGCACTAGTCACCCAGTTGGCCATCAACTTTAGTTGTGCCTTAAAGTCGGGTGCTTAATTTCACCAAAAAATGACTTAAGCTTAAGTCATCAGCCTGCAAAGGTCATGTCACCATTGGCATAACCAAGGCCCTTTATTAAATTCTAACCTTGTCGTGTATGCAATTTTTGAGATTCGAGGTTGTGGGAAGAGATCCTGACTGTACCCTGCTAGCTTGTGGGCGATAAATTTCAGCTAGTTATGTAGAGTGAGAACAGTGAGATGAAGACACATGCCTTCATATGGACATGGGGCCTAGTCTCCACTATCAAGCCCATGGCTCGTGGTTCTAAACTAACAGCCGAGATCAAATGTTGGGGATAATCTCCACCATTCCTCACTAGCTCATGAGGAGAAAGTGAATGCTTCTTAAACATTGCAAGATTAGCGAGATCCTAACATGTGGATCAATCCACTCAGTTTGTGAAGATGGATGGAGCTAGCTAATAGATAATTTTCCATATGAGGTGGGTTAGTGACATTGGATAAAGATAAATTAGTGAAGCACCATTTCATTTCAAACCTATTCAACATAAATGAAGCCATCTGATCTGCCATCTTGATGTGGGATCAATGGCTGATATTCAAAGTTGGAAAACAACACGTGATAATCATTTCATTCTGCAACTAGTGGGAATTAATGATATATACTCTAAAGGTGTGATCAAATTGATCCTCGTGTGTGTGAAAACTTAAATTCCAACAATCATGAAGTATGATCTATGGATTTCCATGCATTTGGGAATTAAACGGTGTTAGTACACATGGCAACGAATTGCCCAGTTTGTGTGTGTGTTTTTCATTGAACATTGATGATTGTTATCATCACTTTCTTCAATAAATAGAAGTGGTGATTTTCTATTTTCACCATATCAATTAGTTGTCATGTCCTCAAGTTTGTGCAGAGAGCCGAGATTGCAAGTGTAGATTTTCAAGTGGAAAAATGAGCAAGTCTTCATCAATTCTTGTGTGGAGGTCCTCTCGGTTAAATTTACAAAAATCCCACAACGAGGACCTGGAGAAAAGCAAAGGTGCTCATGATAATACATGTGGGAAAGGATTTGAACCCATTGCTACCAGATGTAGTTATCACTTGAAAGATCAGGCCAAGAGCTTAGAGGTAGTGGGGATGAAAGGAGAAGAGATTGTTGGGCCATCCAGTAGAATTTAGTGCAAGCTCTAGTATGGTCATGGCTCCTTCAGATGACAAAATTCACCCATTAACATCACAAAGAACTCGTCAGGAACTGAATTGAAGACAGATTCCAGTTACTACCAATATCCAGAGACCCTAGGTCGAGTTCCTTCCCCTAGTGTTGAGGTATTATCTGTTCCACCTTTCGCAGTTAGAACTCTGAGAGGGCATGATGGTGTTGTGCTAAAAAAAGATAAGAATTAGGAAGGGGTCAAGGTTTCATCCCCAACCCTCGCTACTACACGAAGTGGGTGTGTGTATCATGGTGTGTGTGTTTCTAGTAGAAAAGGTTTTTGGCTAGTGAAAAGGTGGTGGTGAATGAATTTTTTGTGTTGATTATGATTTTTGTGGTGGTCATTTTCTCTCTCTACATGCGTGGCAACTTTTTGGGTGTTGGATGCTGACTGTGTGCCCTCATGGTGATATGGGCATTGATCTTCCTGCTTACATAGCGGTTGAGAAATTTTGGCAGCACTTTGCTTCTTCCTCATGTTTGTTGGAACACTTTTGTTTTCCTTGTCTCAAAAAAATTATCATGTGGGGGAATTTTGAAGTGTAGTTGAAATTTAGTGTGAAATGATTTTTTTGTAATGTAGCTGCATTTCAAGCCAGAAGCTTGTTGGCTCCCTTGTTCTATAAAAGGGAATTTAGGGCTCACTTGAAAGGGGTTCTAATTTTTTGAGTCTTTAGGTCTAATACATAAAGGGTAGATAATAGAGGAATTCCAAAAAATAGGGTGGTAAAATTGTCTTGTGTTCTAAACTTGACCTATGAAAATCTTAAATAGTTATGTAGAAATTATTGATATCGAAAGTAAATTCCATATATAGTTCATCGTCTCTTGTCTGTAAACCATTCTACAAGTTTTCAATATAATATCAAGCATATTTGGTTCATCTTCAAATGTTTATTTGAATGCATTCCTTCATTTTTTTCTTTGATTTAATGAATTGACTAAATGTTTAAGTGAGGTCATGAACTTGCAGTGATTTATTGAGAATTTGGTGAGAAGTGATTAATTATGTGTAGAGAGTTTCCATAACGCAAGTCCTTATGGGAATAGTCCATAATTACCCTGTTTAAAGAATTTATGCATGACAGGTTGTAGTATGTATGACTCCATTTCCCAATCGATGAAGGCACTAGTCTATTTGTCTTGGTATTCACACTTCAAGTAATAATGAAGTACTGGACTATTGATTCAGGGTTAGAATACAAATCTTTTAAAATTTATATATAATGAATCATGTATGTGAGATATTTTCCCCATTCTTGGTAAATTGATGGAAATTTGCTTGAAGACTAGCCAACCTTTGAGTGAATTATGTTGTTTACCCCTTATAGGAACTGATCTATGATTTTCTATGTCATTTATTGAGATAGTCCAATAAAATGCTAAAAGGAACACCCTCCTAGGTCCCACGAAGCTTGAAGTGTAGAAGATTGTAGTCTCTAATTGAATCTTGTCAGTTGACCATTCACTTTGAGGGGTATTGAACATAGGAGATGGCTACTCTTTAGATATTCCTTAGGTGTACTGGGAAAAACACCAACAAAATGGTGACTCTACTGGGGATTTCTCATTCTCCAAACATATATACAAAATGCAGAGTCAAAGGGTGAAGTGAACTTGAACATCTTGATTGGATAATGACAAATTCTTGAACTTGGAAAATATTTTGAGTGCAACAAAGACTAAAGGATATGAATGTGACGCTATTGTAGAAGATATCCCAAAATCGTAAGACTTGTAAAGGAACTTCATATCACTTGAAGTTTAGTCCTCTGGAAGGAGGCGGCAACTCTGACTCAAAGAACCTATTAAAGCCTACATCAATTTGTCGTATCTGCAATTTAAAGGGAAAAGGATAGTCACCCGCTACAAATTACCAGGTATTTTCATATAATTTGAAGAAATAGGAGTCTATTATTGGTAAATCAAGACAAATTTCCCATACTTTAGTTGAAAATGGTTCCCTAGTAAGTGAATTAGCACTAGGTAAGGGAATGGTGGTAATATTTTAGCATGCCTTATGTATAAATTTAAATTCCCACATCATGATGAAAGGAGAATGTTAAATTGTTAGATCTTAGAAAACATTTGTAAGAAATACATATGCTAAGGACTTAGGATCAAATTTATGAAAATGATTGAAGTGATGTATAATTGTCAGGTATATTATCAATTCCTATTGAAGACTTAAAAGTAAATTGTTAATTCATTCCATCTAGTGTAAATATGGAGAAAATTATGAAAGGTGAACAATCATTGTCTCACCAAGGTAATTTCAGTACTGATAGGTACAAGGCTATCAACTTTGACAATATTTGTGGCTACCCAAATGTGGTACCACCCAAGGTCAAGGATAGACTACCAAGATTCAATGGTGAAAATTCAAAATCAACAAGTAGGCATGTGCAAGAATTTGTTGATGTGATGGGTGATCATGAAATAGACCCTGAAGATGTGGTTATGAAATTATTTGTTCAATCCCTGAAAGGAGATGCAAGAGATTGGTTCTCTTTTCTACCTAATTCCTCTATACATTGTTGGAATGAACTTAAAGAAACCTTTATGGACCAGTTTGGTGAAAGGATAAACCCAAGTGTTGCAAGAAATAATTTCATGGAGATTTACAGGGATAAAGAAGAACTAGTCCCAACTTTCAATCATATATTTTCCAAGGTCATAAGGGAAATCCTTGAGCACATGATACCAAACATTGTAGAGTGTTTGATTGTTTTTTTAGGAGCACTTGATAGTACGATGAGCTTCTTGTTGAGAGATAAAGATCCTACCACCTTACAACAAGCTTACCAAAAGGCCATGCATATCGGGAACAATTTGAAATACTCAATTATGAGGGGACCTGTGATTTCTAGTAGTAGTTCTAATAGTATCCAAACTATTGAACCAATCAGATCAAGGAGTTGTAGTGTTTGTCATGAAAATGAGCCCATAGATGTTGCATCAATACTCCCATTAGGTGCAAAATATGAGCAAGCATCGATCTCACATCGACCAAGGATGGGAATATGAAATGAAAAGACATACAAATGAGTCACCATATGACTTTCTTTCAAGATTCTTGGATGTTTTGAAGGAGATACCCAAGCATTTTAGGCCTAGTGATTTAATGTGCATTAATTTGTTTTGTGAAGCCTATATATCAGTATCAAGCAAGTGGAATGAAATTCAGAAACCTCATAGCCTTGATCAAGTAGTGGATTGGATAAACACTTTGAAAGACATTGAGCATGGTCATATGCCCCTAGCTATTTCCCAAATTATGGGAAATAATTATCATGCTCATGAAGATCAAAGGCTAGGATTGACAAATCACAGAGAAGCATCAAAGTTAGAGCAATTGACTATTGAATGTTGTTATTTCACAAGAAATATCGACACAAGTGCATGTAGTAGTGAAGATGATGAAGAGATAGAGTGTGAAAGAAAGGAGATAGTACCTAATTATCTTCCTTGGGATGACATAAGCTATGAGCAAACACAAGAGGTGCGGGGTAAAACCTCACAAGTTGATTTAGTCAACACTTATCATGCACCAGTCAATAATAGGAGCACACTTGGCTTCAATGATATGGGACGAATGAGGAATCAAAATGATGAGATTGAGTTTGGACAGTCTTCAATTAAGTATGATTCTTCATATGAAGTGGAGATGGAATGTCTTGCTTCTAGCAAGGGATATGTTAATAGCCTTGAAGGTGTATGTTTCCTAGATAGTGAACAATTCTCTTCATGTGAAGAATTGTTTGAATGCAGGTTGATTATTGTGAGTGAAAATGATGAGGAGGATGTTGAGAATGTTTCTCTATGTTATTCAAGTGATTACATTGAATTTGAGTGTATTGATGATCATAATTGTTGGAATCCTGACACTGAGGAAGATGAGATACATCCAATTATCATGAAGGTATGGAAAAATCATTTATTTGATGAACCTGTATTGGACATTGAGGCTATAAATGATAATTCCTATTGGTGTAGAAGCAATCCTCTTTTTGAAGATACCCATGACGAGTATTTAGCAAGTAATCCTAGTGGATGTGTTGTGGATGGTACAGACAAAGATCAAGGTGATATTAATGTTGGAAACTTTTCCTTTGAAAATGTCACCCCTAACCTGACAGTTCCCCAATTAAGGGGAGAATGTGGGGACATAGATACTAATGAACCCATTTACCAACACATGATTAAGAATATTGTAGTTGATAAGTATCAAGAGAATGCCTCAAACTTTCTGAATTCCAAATGTGACAATGGCTTACATGATGAAAAGGTCCAAGATTATAATGTCAACTTTGGATATAGCATGGATTTCAAAATGGATGTAGATGACTATATTGAATTTCTTATGGTGACTGGATGTGTACTTAAAAAGATAATTAAAATGTCAGCTACTCATGTTCCACATGGTGATATTAGCCCTGATATAAAAAGAAGTCCACTATTAGGAGATCAAGAGATGAATCAAGATAAGGGCATGGACACTCGGACAACATTAGTTTATGTTGAGGGGAATGAATTGTTGGATGATTCTGCAAAGTATATTGGTATTGCACGATTATCTCATCCATGTGAGGAGTAGTTCAAAGGAACAAATAACCCACATAATGACATAAGTCAGTATGAAGTTGCAATGGAATTCTTTGTAGATACTCCTTATCTTATGGACCTAATCATGGAACTTCTTTCATCTCATGAAGACAAAACTTATGAAAAATAGGTTGAAGATATGTTTGATCATGTTTTCCTTTTTCTTGAACTTAAAAAAGACTGGCCAAGTATGGGCCAAAGTGTCTATGAGGTTTTCAAGTTTGATGACCAAATTAAATATTATTTTACATTTCATGATAGTGTGGAGTATGAGGGTTTCACCTTCCTGGTTCATTTTGATGAACCTACAATGGAGAGGGATATGTGTGGAAATGTTACTTCAAATTTCATAGGCAGTGTTGATTATGATGGTGCTAATAGCCTGGAATTGCATAATGTTCATGTGGATCCATTGCCAACAAAATAGGTCAAAGTATTTGACAGAGGAAAGAATTGTCCCTAAATTTTGGGGGCCTGGGGCCTCCACCTTATGGAAATGAATTGCAATGTATATTTTGTAAATAGTGTACATATGTTGGTTTGGTGTCTTTTCATTTTGTTGTGTCTACTTGCCTTGTTTGGGTAAGCTCCTGGGTTTTGGTCTTCTACCCCAGTTTACCTCAACCTGAGATTTGGATTCTCACTATACCCACTGGGGGTATACGTCCCCGAGCATGAGCCACTAATGGAGCTTCCAAAATTTATTAATTTTTAAGTAGCTCATGTACCCTAGTGGCACTCAAAACCCTTGTCCCCATGTGTGAGTAGGGTTTTTCCTTTGAAAGCATTCAAATCCTCTAATGTTTCCTTGACCTGCCTTAACAGTTTCTGGTTCTTTAAGTCATCACTTAAGCCATTGTATGTGTCTACCCAATGTCCCCTTTGGTTAAGAGCATCGGTCACCCAGTCAACCATCAAATTTAGTTGTGCCCTAAAGTCGGGTGTTTAATTTTTTCAAAAAAATGGCTTAAGTTTAAGTCATCAGCCTACAAGGATCATGTCATTGTTGGCCTAACCAAGGCCCTTTATTAAATGCTAACCTTCCCATGTATGCAAGTTTTGAGATTCTAGGCTATGGGAAGAGATCCTGACCATAGCTCGCCAGCTCACGAGTGATAAATGTCGGCTGATTATGTAGAGCAAGAACAACAAGATGAAGACGCATGTCTTCATACAGACATGGGGCATAGTCTCCACTATCAATCTCATGCCCTGTGGTTCTAAATTGATTAATGAGATCAAATGTTGGGGATAATCTCCACTGTGCCCTGCTGGCTTGAGAGTAGAAAGTGAACACTTGTTAAAAGATATGAGATCAACAAGATCCTAACACGTGGATATATCCATTCAGTTTATAAAGAAGCATGGAGCTAGCAGCTGATAGAAAAGTTGTCATTTGAGGTGGGTTAATGTCATTGGCTGAAGATAAATTAGTGAAGCATCACTAGATTTAAAACTTGGTCAACCGAAATGGAGCCATCTGATCTACCATCTCATCATGAGATCAATGGCTAATATTCAAAGTTGGAAAATGCCATGTAATGGCCATTTCATTCTACAACCAATGGGAATTAATGATCTATTCTCTATAGGTGCGATCAAATTGATCCCCATGCATGTGAAAACTTAAATGCCAACAATCATGAAGTATGATCTACAAATTTCCATGCATTTGGGAATTAAACGGTGATAGTATGCATGCCAATGAATTGCCCAGATTGTGCATGTGTTTTTCATTGAACATTGATGATTTTTATCATTTCTTTCTTCAATAAATAGAAGTGGCGAGTTGCTATTTTCACCATAGAAATTAGTTTTCAAGTCCTCAAGTTTGTGGAGAGAGCCGAGATTGCAAGTTTATATTTTTAAGTGGAAAAATGAGCAATTCTTCATTAGTCCCTATGCAAAGATCCTCTCGGTTAAATTTATAGAAGTCCCATGATGAGTACCTGGAGCAAAGAAAAAGTGCTCATTATAATACCTGTGGGAAAGGATTTGTACCTGTTTCTACCAGATGCAGTTATTGCCTAAAAGGACAGGCCGAGAGCTCAGACGTAGTGGGGATGAAAGGAGAAGAGACTGCTGAGCCTTCCAAAAAAATTTAGTGCAAGCTCTGGTATGGTCGTGGCTCCTTTGGATGACAAAATTTTCCCATTAACTTCATAGAGAGCTTGTCAGAAACTGAATTAGAGCCAGATTCTAGTTATCGCCAATATCTAGAGACCCTTGGTCGAATTCCTTCCCCTAGTGCTGAGGTATTATTAGTGCCACCTTTGGCAGTTAGAACTTCGAGTAGGAATGATGGTGTTCTAAAGAAAGATAAGGATGATTAAGGGGTTGAGGTTTCATCCCCAACCCTCGCTACTACATGAAGTGGGTGTGTGTTTCTAGTAAAAATATTTCTGGTTAGTGAAAAGGTGGTAGTAAATGAATTTTTTGTGTTGATTATGATTTCTGTGGTGGTCATTTTCTCTCTCTACATGTGTGGAAACTTTTTGGGCATTGGATGTTGACTGTGTTCCCTCATGGTGATTGGGCATCGATCTTCCTGCTTACATGGTAGTTGAGGAATTTTGGCAGCACTTTGTTTCTTCCTCATGGCGGCTGTAACATTTTTGTTTTCCCCATCTCAATAGAATGATCATGTGGGGGAATTTTGAAATGTAGTTGAAATTTAGTGTGAAATGAAAGTTTTGTAATGTAGTTGTATTTCGAGCTGGAAGCTTGTTGGCTCCCATGTTCTATAAAAAGGAATTCAAGGCTCACTTCCAAGGGGTTCTAAATTTTTTAGTCTTCAGGTTTGATACATAAAGGGTAGATAATAGAGGAATTCCAGAAAATAGGGTGGTAAAATTATCTTGGGTTTTGAACTTTACATATGAAAATCTTAAATAGTTATGTAGAAATTATTGATATCGAAAGTAAATTCCATGTATAGTTCATCTTCTCTTCTCTATAAACCATTCTACAAGTTTTCAATATAATATCAAGAATATTTGGTTCATCTTCGAATGTTTATTTGAATGCATGCCTTCATTTTTTTCTTTAATTCAATGCATTGACTAAATGTTTAAGTGAGGTCATGAACTTTTAGTGATTTATTAAGAATTTGGTAAGAAGTGATGAATTATATGGATAGAGTTTGCATAACACAAGTCCTTATGGGAATATTGCATAATTATCAGGCTTAAAGAATTTTTACATGATAGGTTGTAGTATGTATGACTCCATTGCCCAATTGATGAAGGAACTAGTCTATTTGTCTTGGTATTCACACTTCAAGTAATAATGAAGTATTAGACTATTGATTTAGGGTTAGAATACAAATCTTTTAAAATTTATATACAATGAAGCATGTATGTGAGATATTTTCCCTGTTTCTAGTAAATTAATGGAAATTTGCTTGAAGACTAGCCAACGTTTGAGTGAATTGTGTTGTTTATCCCTTATAGGAACCGATCTATGATTTTTTGTGTCATTTATTGAGATAGTCAAATAAAACGCTAAAAGGAACACCCTCCTAGGTCCCACATAGCCTGAAGTGTAGAAGATTGCAATCTCTGACTGAATCTTGTCAATTGGCCATTCACTTTGAGGGGTCTTGAACATAGGAGATGGATACTCTTTAGAGATTCCTTAGGTGTACTAGGAAATAAACCAACACATTCAAAAATTCTTCAACATTTACTTTTTTGAACACCTAGAATATTGAAAAAGAGGCATGAATCAATATTCTTTGAAAACACTTAAACATTTAAACATTCATTCTACACAACATATTTAATTTTTAGTAAGAAAGGAAAGAATGAAGTCAACCATAAAATAACATAACACATGAACACTAGATTTTTTAATTGGAAAACCCAAAATTGGATCAACCATGGTGAGGGTTAGCTCATAAAATATTATAACCGATATAAGATATTACAAAAATGCTCACTACAGATGGAATTACTATCATAGTTGACTCACCACCCATAGAAAGAAGAAAATATAGAAGAGTGAGGTGGATCACAACCAAGATTTAAACTATTACAAATGCATCTACAACATGTTGGGATACAGTTCCATTGAAGCACAATATACTAAACTTACACACTTCATACTGATCTTCTCTAGCACTCTATTCTTCTTTGTGTTTTCCTTATACTCACATAATTCACATCAACTATACATGATATCAGACCACTATCTAAAAAATAAAAAAAAATATCTTACATATATATCCACTTCATCCAAAAACACCCACAACATTAATTAGGTTGGCCTAATTAGATGTAATATACAAAATATTCCTTGTCAACTCAACATAAACACATACATACACACCATGATTCAAAACTTATAATACATCCAAATAGGTTAGCATGGACCTATAATATCTCCAACATACTGGACCAATACTTCTCAAAACTCCGCAATACCTAAAACTTCCTACGTTGACATCGATAATGACCTAACATCAAAATTCATCAATTGTTCAACCTCAAACCAACACACAGACCTGAAAATTTCATGCAACTTGGAATATACATGCTACTAACACTTTGCAACATCTCTGAAAATCCACAAAGCCAGATACCAACCCATAGACAAGTGTGTACTAGTAACATTGTAACTTCCAACCAAAACTTCTATCTTTCATAACTTCAACACTAGAAGCTAGAATTATGTGAAACTCTAGATTTAGACTCTTCTTTCATCCAGGAAAATTATGCCAAAAATAAAGAGAGAGATTCCACATAACAAACCAATTCAGGCCAAAATATCGGATTCCATATACATCGAATTACATGTTTTGACACAGTAAATTTTCCCTTCATTTGTCTTCACTGGATCAAATCTTCTTGCAAAATTACACTTGATAATCATCTTCAAATATGATCAAGTTATAAAAATTATTTTTTATTGTGATCTTCATACTAGAATACAATGTTGACATCAATAAGAATACTAAACTACATACTATACAACTTGTACTCATACTGCACGCCCACGTTGCAAACATGTCAACATTTGAAAAACTCCTTAGTCTTTCAACAATCTTCCCCTTTGTTATTGATGGAAAGATGCCAAAAAAATCTCTCCAAAACTATATCCCCCTTTTTAAATCAAGTGAAAAGGGTGTATACTTATGTCCTTCTCATATGCCAAAACTCCCTTGATTAATATGGACATATCTAACAAATTAAAAACTTCACTAACTCCCCCTAAGGTTGCTATTACTAGAAAATTGTCCTATGAAATCCACATATATACAATGAAATATGAACCCAAAAACTAAAATGCATAAAAGAAAATAAAATCACCTAGAAGAATTGTTTGACTCTTGCAGCTTCTCAAGATGTGATTTCCACTCATGCTTCCCTTCTTCCCAAATCTTCTTGGCTAGGCCAAGAATTATTTTTTGGGTCTCAAATTTTGTTAAGAGTTATTCACCACCATCTAGAGTGTTGGGTATCATATTTATCTTTGAATATTTTTTAGCACTCAATAAGGCACTATAAATAGATATAAACTTAGTGTTCACTAGATCCTTGAGATGACCAAATTACATTATAATATTTTCTTTTTGAACTTGCAATTAGAAGAACTACTCATGTGGGCTCTGTATTGTAGACCTTGTGCTTCCATCCAAATCTTGTAATGGATCATATAAGCACTAAAATATTTGTCAATTTGGGACAAAATTGAGTGCCTCTCATATTTTATGGTCTTTATAAAGCTTGGCCATTTCGTACAAAATTAAAATAAAAATTTATCTTCTGCCACACAATCCTACACACCTTTAAGATTGTCTTGAAATTTGTTTTGTGCAGCAACACACTTCTCTGTTATATCCAACAATATTTTCTAATTCATCTTTTTTTCCATTTCCTTCTCCAACTTCTCCTCTAATCCACTAGAATATTCCTTGAAAGAATTATGGTTACAAAAATTCTACTCCCTTCTTGGAGATAGTACAATTATTTGCCTAACTTGGACCTATTTTGGTACCCTTGCATTACCCTTTAAATCATCATTAATAGGCCCTAAGACCCATTATTTCAAATCTCAAGGCTTATTTCAACTAAACACCTAAAAAATTATCTAAAACATTAAAAATCCTGAAAACTCACCGCAAAAATATAGGGTGGGATTCATTTGCCACCTTGGGTGAATGAGTCCCATTTAGGGCCTTTTCAAGGTTTTAGTGAGAAAATTGTTGATCATCAAAGCTTCCACCTCTTTGATAGTCTTATGGGAAATTCAGTGAGTGGAGGACAAATTGTGTCTCACTGAATACCTCTAGGATTTTTATAAAAAGCCAACTCTTCTTTGGGGTTTGGATATAAGGGAAGAAGGAAATTTAAACATAAAACATAAAAGGTGATGTGCCAAATCTTTTACAACATTTCAAACCCAAATGATTCCTATGAGTGATATAATTAGACACAAAATGCCACAACCCTTCATTGTTTGAAAGAGAATGAACAACAAAGGCTAACTTCAAGCATAGTGCAAACTTTCAAATATTTCTATAGGCAGTGTTCATTAAGGTCTAATCAAAGATAAAGATTTCTTATGAGTAACAAAACAATATCTCATAAATCATATGAACTCTTCCACCTAATACAACATAGCACGACAAAACAAAAAATTTAGAAAAATAGAGAAGTCCAATGACATAATCCAATTTTCTTAAGCTAATACTCTACCATATGAGCATACAACATGGAAATCAACTACTTAAACTATCCAAATTTAGCTT
Organism: Sequoia sempervirens; assembly: GCA_007258455.2. Lineage (NCBI taxonomy): Eukaryota > Viridiplantae > Streptophyta > Pinopsida > Cupressales > Cupressaceae > Sequoia > Sequoia sempervirens. The sequence goes on along the minus strand of VDFB02193867.1, from coordinate 505,582,424 downwards.
GTAAGACATAGTGTTTCATTCAAAATGATAATATAAAGAAAGAAATTTTGAAAAAGGCCATACGTGCACAGTGTTAATAATTTATCCTCAATAGTTCATGCTTTTAAATATCAAATGAAATTTTAAATAGCGGTTGCATGCCAATCCAACAATAGTTTAAACCTTAATAGATATAGCATGCCAAAGAAAAGTAGTTCTACAACTTTGCTTCTAAAAATAATTCTAAAACCATAAGAAAACTAAAGAAAATTTTCTGTTTAACAAAGAAACTGTAAGTTGGAATCCAAACCCCCATTGTGTTTTTTCCCTCCTTATATAGTTGTCAAAAGAAGAAAACATGCCTCATCACAAAAGTAATTGTTGCTAGCTGTTGATACTTGATAGCTTGCAATCTAATCGTAGATCCTTGGTTAGGTCACAATGATCTTTGCTCATTAATTCTCAGCTGCTGCATTAATTCCCTTTAGATATTTAGCAAAGATAGAGGCCCATAAATGATCAAATCCTAAAACAATCTAGAAAAATGGTCCTACTGGCCAATCATATCACCCCAAGGCACTGACTCAATGCTTCCATCCCAAAAACTAAGAAAAGAAAGGCCAAAAAGATCTAATAGACTCCCAGAAGATATCATCTCATAAGAGGTGTAGTCCTTCTACATCAAAGAGATGACACATCACATAGGTTGGGATCTTATGTTTTCTATAAAATATTTTGGAGAAACTTCCACCAATCTGAGATGTGTCTAGGGCCCTCCTCTGAAAGGAAAATGATAAGAGAAAGTCATGCAACCACCACTTGTCACATTGCCCATCTTTTTGACTGGCCTTGCATAAACCCAAACATCTTTGAAGCCAAAAAAAAAGAATCCGAAGATCAAAAGACTAAGGAAAAGAAAAATGTTTCACAATTTTGGAAAATCACAGGGGCCTTTGCTTGTGGAGGTACAAACCTAGCTCTTTGGAAATTCCTAAAGTTCAAGGAAAGAGGAGTGTTGTGCCTACCATTTTGCTTTGGTTGGTAAGGGAAGACTACAGATGGGCCTATATGCTTGGTTAAGCTAGAAGGATTCCCTAAAAGACATGACTACCCACCTTGCAGTAACCACTACAAGGTAATGATAGAGATGTGAAAGGCAAAAAATTTCATGCTCAATCTCATCAACTACGTGCGCTGTACTTGAACTCGGGAGTTCTACATAATTCCAATCCTTTTGTTTGATAGCAATCTATTCTACTGTCTGCACATCTCTGTCTAGGAAGAAAAGAGGAGGTAGCCCATAATTGATCAAGACATTGAAATCCTTTTTTACCTTGTCAACTCTTCTTGCTAACACCATCTAGAAATATTTAGACTTTTTGGCGACCTTGTGGGAGTTGACAATCTCACTCACTTTGAAGGAAGCGATTCTTTGATCAAGAACTCTGACATCTTTTAGGATTTCGTCGGAAGCCACACAAAGCCTAGAAATGAAACTTTGTGATTCCACTACTTGAGAGTCACATGTGTGCAAAATGTGATCGGCCATCGATCCAATCATCCCATTTATTTTTTAGACATCCCTCAAGAATTGCAAAATAGGCCTGAGAACAAGAACTACAACTATAATCCACTCTAGCTGTGAAGATACCAATATTTTTAGTAGTTGGAGGGACTCGGCCTTCTGAGAAACAACCAACTCCTGACTAAGATGAATCTCTTTAGCTCTTGCATTTTCCTCTACTCGATCTCTCTCCTTGAGAGCATTCACTAGTTTCAAGCTTATTCTTCTCATCTCTTGGCCGTGGATCTGCAAAGTGAACACAATCTCTTGTTTCTCCAGCTTCAATATTTCTACCTCTACTCGTGCCTTTCCGACATTGTCAAAAGCTTGAGATCAAAAACTATCTAGCTCTTTCTATAGGTTTTCATGAGTACTTTTTTACTCCATGTTGGTATGATGCTGGGTGGTGAGGTTAGCTTTCAATTTCTCAATTTTGGCATGTAGCCAAACTTGTTCACTATTTTCTTCTTCAAGCAACCTCGAGGTTCCCCCTTGCTTACCTTGAATCTATATTATGTGAGCCATCTCAACATCCTTGGCCTTGATTTTAGTCTGCAATCTACCCACTGTTGCCCTCACAATAACCAACTTTTCCTCACGCTTCTTCAAATTTCTACCCAACCTTTCATATTCTGCATATACTACCTACTAGTTGATCTTAGCTAAGACCACCTTGTCATGTGGACAAGTTTCATTCAGATCTAGGCCAATCATCCAAATTTCATAATCCTCCATCTACATCTTCCCCTTGGGCTTAGCCATGAGTGACGTCATGGTGCTAATCAGGAGAGAATTCCACTCCTAATTAAAAAAAGGCTCAATTTTCTTGGTAGCTGAAAACTCAACATTCTTCAATAGCCATCTCTGTTTAGCATTTCATTGAGCCATCTTGGTTGCATTGAAATGATCCTGGAGGGTTTGAGGGACATCGACATTTTTCACTGCAATAGGGGCACTAGGATGGAAACCAAAAAGGGTAATAGAAGGGGAGATCTCGAATGTATGAGCATATGGTGAAGCAAAAGGGAATGTTATCATGGAAAAGGGTGGCACACCAAGCTAAGACTAAACAAGGGATTTTATAGTAGGGGTGAAGAGAGATAAAGTTAGGAAAAAAGGTGTTTTCTTGGAAGATGATGGGCCACGAGTGGGGGTTAGCATGTATTTCTCAACTCTTTATAGAGGGGCCCTTTAACAGAGTGATCAAAGAGTCAACAATGATCGAAGGGGATGTTGCTTGCTTAGCATGTAGGGTAATTTCAGGGTTGTCATTACAAATAGGAGGGGGTGTACTTAGGATTATCATGTCAGGGCTTGAGGATGAAGATTTCCTTTCAATGGGAGGAGGCAAAGGGGAAACCCAAGAATAAATAGGAAGAAGAGAGGGATCAAAACTTACCTAAGCTGTAGTAGTCAACACATCTTCTAGGTTGGACTCCACTTCTTCTTCTCCTCGGGCTAGCATGCTAGATATGCCTAGATCTTGGATCCACCTTCTCTTTTCATGATTAGAACTAACATGTTCCAATCTCTTGGCCATTGAACCCTCTAAAACTTGGGCCTCAACAACTATAGTGGATGATGCTCTTAGAGACCATCAAGGTATCTTTTCTTTACTTTGGGCATTGGAGGAGGACAAAGCTCGTTAATCCCTTAGCTTTGAATTCCTCTCACTATCAGATTCTCAAGGTTGGGAATCCCGATGTGGAAATTGTTCCTCATCAATTTCAAGGCTAGTCTTTGGATTGTTGTTATCATTGTCAGCCTCTTTATCATAAATCTCTTTGAACTCATTATCCAGTGAGAATTTTTTTACAAGAAGGGTGAGGAACCACAACTCCTATTGGAATCTCCAGAAGTCTTCCTTCTTTCTTTCTAACCAACCTCTTTTCTTCAGTTGTGTATTAATAGATTTGTTTATCAGAAGGTTCATGTCATACTGTATCTTTGGTGTGTAGAAGCTCATCCATTCTGGTCATTTGAAAGGAATGGGTTTCAAATCAATGTACACCTCTGCACTTTCTCGAGTTTGATTCTTCCTCCTCTCGAGGTATTCTTGCTAAAAGTGTCTCACACTATAAACTCCCCATGGGTTATAGTCCCACTTATCACAGATGAGGACTGAGGCTAAGGCTGCCAATAGATGTTTGAGCTCATCCTCAAAAAATCAATTCGTCAGCGATACTCAACTATTAGCAATATTGAGGAGAAATAGATATAACTTCATTTTTTTTCTTCTGATGTCGTAGATCTTGTTGACAATGGTCACCTAGCGGCATGCATCTAATGTGAAGACTCTATCTATCAAAAATTTGGGGAGTCAGAAAGACTCATCGGGAAATCCATGGAATATAATAAATGTGAAGTCTGCACCTAGGAAATAATCCACTAGGGTTAGCAAGATTCTCATCCATTGTAGGACCTCAAGAGAGAAGCAACCAATAGGGTGAGGCAACAATTCTTGAACCAATAGCCTCAAAAATTGATATGCAAACAAATAATATCCCCTTGTTCTAGAAAGTAGACAGGTCCACACATAAACTAGTTGGAGATAGCCCCTTTCATCTAGCCTAGATACTAGTATATTTCTCCCCAGCCATTCATGATTATGATGTAAAACAAAATGAACCATGAAAGAAGAATACTTGAATTTGGAATCAGTTTTGTAATTATTTAGCTAGTTCAACATGTTTCCAGCTATTACTTCAGAGAAATCATAGTGCCTCTGGTACTTTTCCCTTTCTATCCCAAAGGCTAAGTTGAAATGAAAAGGAAGAACCTGAGCATCATCGTCAAGACCAAAAACCCAGGCCAACATCGAGAACACTACCTGCGTGTTCCTCTTGAATTTCTCAAATGAAAGAGGAAAAGGAAGATGACCTTTGTTTATTAATTCCTTTGTTGCATCTTCATAAAAATTTGTTCTTCTGGCCATTTCTTCCCTGAAGAGATCCATCTTTTCTTCATCAAAAATCTCTATGTCCCAGGTCATAGGGATGTACAACATGTCTTGTATGGCTTCAGCAAAATAGTAACCCTATTCCTACCATTCTGAATGACCCCTATTACCTATCGAATCTCCTAGCACATGCATTTACTAACTCTGGGCATGGATGCACAATAGGCAACATAAACTGTGGCAAACCATAATCCCAGAGCCGAAGCACAAAACCCTCATATGACTCATACCTTTCCTTTCTCTGAAATGCACCTTCTCTGAGACTTTTAGGTTAGTTGACAACTTGGGGTCAAAAACATTATTGATGATATCCTACACTACCTCTCTTTTTACAAGTATATCAATTGACACCTTCTTGCAAAATTTGAAAGGCTGCTCCTCCATTGCCAAGGCATTGATGAATGACTTTCACCCAAAAGCATTGGCATAGCGAGGTTGTTGACTTGAAGTTGGGGCTTTTCCTCCAAAGGTTGAGGGTTCCACCATGACTATATCAAGAAGCTGAAAATAATTCCTTAGAAAAAAATGGCTGCTTGCCTATTGCTTGAAAAGGAAAACCTATTTTTGAGTGCAATTAATTCTATTGCTTGTACATATTTAAGACTATGCTATTACTGCTGGTCCATTAAATGCTGCCACCAAGGTGATACGTATGAACATGAGATCCATATCCCTTGGGAATGTCAAGAATGCCGCAAGAATGGAATTTGTACATTCTCCCCGCCACCTCTTTTACAAATAAATTTGTCGCATTGAAGTGTGTGCTTTTTGCTATGTGGAACATGCTAAAGTGATGCAAGGTACACCCTCAAAAGGCGTGACCATTAATTTATCAGAGCTTAGCATTTTAATCCAAGTATTTTTGCATTAGTAAGCTGGCTAGCACTGATGATGGAAAAGGACACATGTCAACAATCGGTGTATGAGAGCATGTACTCCCAATGCCCAAATTTATTTCTCAAGGCATCCCATCAAATCCTCTGTATGATTTATCTACCTTACTCTGTTCTTCCTTCAAATTTTCTCATTCCTGTCTAGCCAAATATGGAATTTGTGTTAGTTGATCTTTCTGGATCATCTTTCTATATATAGCTATGCCACCTATAGAAAAATATTTTTGCATCCAAGCTCTTTTTAGCACTCATAGGGTTTTTCACCTCCAAGGAGAAAGATGGGCCAAAATGTAATGCTACACTCAAAATAAATGCAATATGGATGGAATATGGATGTAATATACCTAGATGCAATGTTTGAATGCAAGAAACTAATAAGATTAATTGATTAATGAATGGAAACTAAGGAAATGAAGAATGTTTGAAAACACATTATCTAATGCAAAAACACATAGAAATGAGTGCAAAATGAAACAAAAATGCATGAAATTGGAAGTGTGCACCTAAGTTCTTGAAGGAGGCTAGAAATGACATTTGAAATGCTATAGATGCTAGAAATTTATCCTATTGGGACTCATTCACCATTCTTGGTGAATTAGTCCTAGTTCTATGAAATTGAGCCACAACTTGTTTCAAACAAAAGGGTATCCAAAAATGCAGAAAACCCTGTACAGGCTTGGAAATGGGACTCATTCAGCATTGATGGTGAATGAGTCCACTTTTTAATTTTTAAAGATCCAAAAGAGGAAACAAGAGCTCTTAGTCTGCACTTTGGCTTTCTATAGGTGTTCGCTTCTAAAACTCTATTTTTTGAACCTTAAAGTGAGTTTTTGTTGCTATTTTCACTTGTTTAATGAATAAAAGAATTAAACAACTTTGTAATGCAATATTCAATTATTTCTAAGCCTCCAAGATGTCGAAATATGCAAACACACAAGACAAGAGAGAGAAATGGTGAATGTTAGGGCATGGGGGTTTTCCTTGGTCAAAAACCCCATTTTAGGTAATTAAATCAAAATAGAGAAAGAATGTAATGAAGCATGAAACAATGGATTCAATACCTTGCTATGATGTTTGATCTTGAATTTTTGTAGCAAAACATGAAGAATCTTCCCTTGAATGTCCTAGGAAGTTAACTTAATGACTTGGAATGATGAAACCCTAACTTGCCTGGCTTGAGATGGAAGAATGTTTGATGAATAATGAATAATGGTTATTATTTAGGGTTTAGAGAGTTGATTTCATAGGAAATTCACCTTATTTTCCCATTAATTAGATCCCTAATGCTGACATGTAAAAATAATAAACTTAAATTTCAATTTTTCCTACTCAAAGGTCAAAATTGGGCCAAATGGAACTCATTCACCACCCATGGTGAATGGGTCCCACCTGGATGGGATTGATTCACCATGGATGGAGAATAGGTCCCATAGGGCCCATTTTGCTTGCTAAGATGCTAGAAAATAAGGAAACAAGGTTTTTATGATGACTTTGTCAATTATTTGATCAATTTAAGCCTTGAGATACACAATATGCGTTAATAGGGGCCTATTAGTGATGATGTAAATGTCAATTAGGGCTTGGGACAAAAAAATCAATGTGAAAGTGTGATTAGATACACTTTACAAAATTAAAAGGAGGTCCATATAGTTTAGGAAGGTACAAGAACCAATGTGAATGTGCAAGACACATTACAACACTAGTTTAACATTAAGTTTAATTCAAAAACCTTCTAGATTGATGTGATAATGTTATTAAACACATTTTATAATGTTAAATTAGGGAGAAATGGGTTTATTAAGTCTAGAAAAGCATGAGTCCTTTACAACACTTTACAACACCTTTACAAGACATCGTTAAATGCATTTGAGAAGGTCCAAGACCTAGTGTGGATGCATAAAATGCTTCACGACACTAAATAAAGGCCTCATTAAGTCCAATTTGTCATTAATTATTCCCCAAATCAAGATAGTTGTCTTTTTTCTACGGTACATTTATCCCACACTTTAGTGAGATGATGAACTTGCTTCAAACTGAGACTAAAGTAGACATTTGACAGATCTGAGTGTACAAATGTAGATGAAAAAGAATGACAAATATCAAGAAGGAAGTCAAGCCCCCAAGATCCAAGATCCTAAGTCAAACCATCAAGATACATAATCATGCAATGGTAAGAACTAAAGGAAAGGAAAATGAGGTGATGTGCTCACTCTGGGGCCACAAAACATCAAGTCATCTATGAGATGAGTAATCCAAAAAGAATTCATGCTAGTGTGCCAGCTTCCTATCATACTAACCATACCAAAGTTATGCTCCTGATAACATTCATAAGGTACCATAATGAAAATTATTTTTGTAAATGTTTTTTAATATGTAAAGAGTTTTGGTAAAGGGGATTTTTCTTTGTTCATGTAAGGTCTTCTTCTTACGGAGCATTGTGACTAATGTCTCCAAGAGAGGACAAGTCAAGATGTCAAATTGTTATCCATGGGATGCCTCATTCACATCAAGCCACTTCAGTTGATTGTTATTCCCTAGTTAGATCATTATACATGGGATGCTTTTTTTGCATCATGCCATTTCAGTTGATCAAACACTCTTGGGAGGCATCAAACCCAATGACACCACCAAGGAGAGGACACATCATAAGAAAAATTAAATCACGCCATGAAATTTGCAGAAAGATGTTGTTTATGTATGCCCCCACTTTAAAGGGGTTGCTAACACCATTATTGTGATAAATTGCTTTCAAGTAGAAGAGAATATGAGAGCTTATTCAAAAATCCTTATGCCAAGTTGTAAGTTTTAAATAAGTTGTTTCATGAAGAAAGGGGGTATGTCACATGCAAGTCAATCTTAAGACATGTCATCCACATCCCAAGCGTGATTTTATATGTTCATGAAAGGTTAACGATTGGTCAAACGAGACAATGACAAGGGACATATAGGGATAAGGCTTTCTAACCCTTTTCCCCCACTTAGTGTAGGAAAAGGGTGAGCTTGGAATGGATGATGGTATGCTACCCCTTGCGATGGATGCAAAACATGCAATAGTGAGTATGTGATGATCCTATAACTATTGCATGGCAAGGAGTAGCAACTAATGTTATTTATGTGGATGAGGAAATAAAGTTTATGCTTGATTCATGTTTAATGAGATATCTATCAATTTAGGATATACCAAGGTTAGAGTTTTCTTGGAAGAATCTTGAGTGATGGTATGGATGTTGAGTAAAGGTTTGTTGGATGGGTTGATTTCTATGAAAGGACAATCACGAAGATAATGATTTGGAAGAATGAGGTTGGGTGTATTGTAAGCTTGTTTCTTGTGTGATGGTGGGTAAAGAATGATAGGATTCTCAGGCGTGTCCAAAATAACTTCAGCACACATAGGAGGATGATTAATGGTTGGATTTTTTTAGGTATCAATAGTGGTGATATGGGAAGAAGGCTCTGTGTGGTTTTATGCTTTCTTTAAGGTATCATGCTTATGTGCCATAATATCAACCCTAGGAGGAGATCTAATATGTTCATCACATGTCCTAATTGGATTTAGCAAGCTAGCTTCATCACTCATAGGAGAGGCATAAAGATAAGGATAACTAGGAATTGCATGGTTACCAATGATTGGATCAAGGAAGGGAGGAATAAGTTTTTCATGAGTTTCACTATTGATATCTTCTAACACTAAATTATCCTCTTCATGTGTAGAGAAGATATTAGGAGAAGAAAAGGGTTGATTGTCATGCTTATTGAAACTTAAATCCTCATGTCCTAAAATGTCATCTTCAATCATATCCTCCATACAAATGTGGTTTTCATGATCGTTCACGAGTTTATCCTTATGCACTAAAGGATTTGCACAAGTAGGGGAGGTGTTGAGTGATGAATGGTGACTCAGTAACGTAGTGGCAATGATTTCAGATTTGTGTGTCATAATGTCATTATAAGGGTGAGGAGGAGGTAGACAAGCAAGACTTTCATGATCTTCAATGATTGTTTCTTCTGTTATCAAGATACCTTCATCACCAATGGGAGAGATATCAGGTGAAGAATAATTATGATTATCATGATTATTGATGCTTGCATCCTTTTGTGGAAAATATTTATTGGATGATCTTAGTGAGAGGAATTCCTTAAGGGTTTCATCAAACATGTCTAAATCATCACTACTAAAGGGCTTGAATGTTATGGTTTTTTGAAATTGAATCATTTTTTGAATCGGATTGTTTGATGTTTTTTGTTTTTTTGTTTTCATTTGTGAACCAATCTAATCTAAATGAACTAGGAACTAATGCTGAAAATGAAAATTGCAAAAGTTTAAGTTCCATGAATGTAAAAATTGCTTATTTCTAATGATTTAAATGTAATAGAAGCTATGGAAACTAAAAATGCAATGTAAAGACATAAGATGAAATGTAACTCTTCAGATTTCAAACAAAATTATTGACTGATGATAGTATGCAATAATTTGAAAAATGAAATATTGGAAATGAAAATGTGAATTTGAAAAATGCATGAAATGAGCTAATGTAAACTAAATCTAATAAAATGCATGATACAGAAACTCAGCTAATTGATACAAATAACTAATGGCAGCAAACAAGAGCATAAAAATAGGGTTTTTAGCTCTGTAAAAGGTAGTTTCAGGGGTCAAAAGGGATTGATTCGCCTAGAGTGGAAAATGAGTCCCAATATGGACGTTTTTCAGAATTTTCAAAAAAATTTGAGTGTTTTTTAAGTTTTCTAAGTTCTATGATGCAGACCTAAGTTAAAAATACAAAGTTTCAAAAAATTTAAATGAATTTAGATGCCAAAAATGCAAAATAAATGCACTTTCTATGAATGCAAAATTTGAAACCCAACATGCAAAATGTATCTATGCAAACCCTAATGCAAGATCAATGTGAGGCTTGATCAATGATGAAGGACTCCAAATCAAAAAAGAATTCAAAAATTAGGTTCACCAAAATGTAGAAAAATATTTTGGCATCCAAGGTCTTTCTAGCACTCTTAGGGTTTTTCACCTACAAGGAGAAAGATGGGCCAAAATGCAATGTTACACTCAAAATCAATGCAATATGGATGGAAAATGGATACAATATACCTAGATGCAATGTTTGAATGCAAGCAACTAATAATATTAATTGATCAATGAATGGAAAGTAAGGAAATGAAGAATGTTTGAAAACACATTATCTAATGTAATGACACTTAGAAATGAGTGCAAAATGAAACAAAAATGCATGAAACTAGAAGTGTGCACTTGAGATCTTGAAGGAGGCTAGAAATGACATTTGAAATGCTACTGATGCTAGAAATTTAGCCTACTAGGACTCATTCGCCATTCTAGGCGAATTAGTCCTAGTTCCATGAAACTGAGTCGTAACCTGTTTCAAACAAAAGGGTATCCAAAAAAGCAGAAAACCCTATTTAGGCCTGGAAATGGGACTCATTTGGAACTGATGGTGAATGAGTCTAGTTTTTTATTTTTGAAGATCCAAAAGAGGAAACAAGAGCTCTTAGTTTGTACTTTGGCTTTCTACAGGTGTTTTCTTCCCAAACTATGATTTCTAAACTTGAAAGTGAGTTTTTGTTGCTATTTTTATTTGTTTAATGAAGAGAAGACTTAAACAACTTTGCAATGCAATATTCAATGATTTCTAAGCCTCCAAGATGTCTAAATCTGCAAACACACAAGAAAAAAGAGAGAAATGGTGAATGTTAGGGCATGGGGGTTTTCCTTGGTCAAACCCCCTTTTAGGTAATTAAACCAAAATAGAGAAAGAATGTAATGAAGAATGCAAAAATGCATTCAATACCTTGCCATGATGTTTCATCTTGAATTTCTACAGAAAAACATGAAGAATCTTCCCTTGAATGTCCTACGAAGTTAACTTAATGACTTGCAATGATGAAACCCTAACTTGTTTGGCTTGAGATGGAAGAATGATGGATGAATAATGAATAATAGTTATGATTTAGGGTTTAGAGAATTGATTTTGTAGGAAATTCACCTTATTTTCCCATTAATTGGATCCCTAAGGCTGACATGTAAAAATAATAAACATAAATTTCAAATTTTCCCGCTTAGAGGACAAAATTGGGCCAAACAGGACTCATTCACCACCCATGGCAAATGGGTCCCACCTGGATGGGACTGATTCACCATGGATGGAAAATGGGTCCCACAGGGGCCATTTTGCTAGCTAAGATGCCAGGAATAAGGAAGTAAGGGTTTTATGATTACTTTGTCAATTATTTGATCAATTTAAGCCTCAGGATGCACAATATGGGTTAATAGGGGCCTATTAGTGATGATTGAAAGGTCAATTAGGTCTTGGGACACAAAATTCAATTTGAAAGTGTGATTAGATACACTTTACAACATTAAAATGAGGTTCACATAGGCTAGGAAGGCACAAGAACCAATGTGAATGTGCAAGACACATTACAACACTAGTTTAACATTAAGTTTAATTCAAAAACCTTCTAGATTGATATGATAATGTTATTAAACACATTTTTTAATGTTAAATTAGGGAGAAATAAATTTATTAAGTCTAGAAAAGCATAAGAGTCCTTTACAACACTTTACGCCTTTACAAGACATCGTTAAATACATTTGAGGGTCCAAGACCTAGTGTGGATGCATAAAACACTTCACAACACTAAATCAAGGCCTCATTAAGTCCAATTTGTCAATAATTATTCCCCAAATCAAACAAGTTGCTTTTTTTCTATAGTACATGACCTTTTGCAACATTCATTTGAAAATATAGTCACTTAAGTTTAGGAAGCTCTCTGGTTATCCTCATTCTGCCAGCTTTCGCTGCTTATCAAAATGTATGTTAGGTTAGGCACTCGCATTCAGCTCCTTCCATAGAGGTCGCAATACTGCTTTGCACAAGAGGTCACTAGTAACAGAATTAAGTGTCTGGTGAAGAAATGTGACCGCTTGATCATGGTTGCATTTAGGTGGGTAGTTGGCGAAAAATTTATTACCAACAAGAACTAGCTTTGGAGTAATTGCGACATGCTTTCCCACTTCGTGGCCTCACTGCTAGACCTGAATGTGTCCAAGCCTATGATAATTGAACTATGCCACGAGATGTTTGATACCTCATTGATGGAAGGGCTTGGTGAGATAGTGCAAGTGGTCATCTTCGGTGTTGGTATCCCAAGCACTATGGACCTCCACAGGCACATTAACTTCAGCATAGATGTACCCTAGTTTCCATTCCTCTCTGATTTCTACACCATGGATGTTGAGATGCACCACTGATCTTCTTAGCTAGTGACCATTTTTTTGCTATGGGAGTACAGAGTGGAGTAGATTCTGGGATTGGCCTAGAGGAAGCACTTTGACTTCTTGGTGTAGAGTCACAATGAGTAGGTATTGAGCCTGTGTCATAGAGTTCACGTCTATTGTGTTTTTTGTTGCTTTTTGCACCCTGATAGACAAGGATAAGAAGAGGAAGAAAAGAAAAATAAGACCGATAACGAGCCTCTATAGCTTCCTGGGCGATGGCTGGAGACCCTTTCTAACTATTTTTTCATGTTGCCTCCCTTTTGGATGTTTTGGCCCCATAACTCCTTTTGGGTTTACTCAAGAGAGCCTCATGTTTAAATCTAAGCCTTGGGCTTAAATTATATGTAATTTTTTTGATAAATATAATATAATACAAGCTTTTACCTCTTTTGTGTTATTCTTTAGTTATTTTATTCTCAAAATTTTGAAATATTTACAAAAAATTTACATATGGTACATAATTGTTAAATTTTTTAAATAACTACACATTTTAATGGAAAATCTTCAGATAAATACCATTCACTGGTATATCTAAAGCATTTCCCTCCATATCTTCAAGCTCATATGTGTTCTTTTCTTTACATGCATTGATTCAAAAAGGTATTTTCCACAGTGCTTCAAATTTTGTGTGTTGCCCTGATTTTGTAGTACATTCATTTAAGTTTAGCACTAAGATCCCTTCTTTTAATTCTAGGTTAGAAGTCATTATTTCAAACCATTGCTTGACTATTTGCTAGCGATTGGTCATGGGTCCATGAACCTTTAGTCTATCTTCCTCCAGTTTGAGGAGTTCTACCAACTATACTTGTATTCCATCATTTTCTTCAATCTCCAGGGCTTTCAGTAGTTGTAAAGTAGGAATTTCTATGGAAATGGGTATCACTACCTCCTTTCCATACACCAACTCATAAGGGGAGGTCTTCAGAATATGCTTGGGGGTAATTCGGTCCACACATAGAGCAGCTTGTAAATGCTTGTGCCAATCTCTTTGTCATTTTGACCCAATGCATTTGATTAACCTAATTAGGTTTTTGTTGGTTGAATCTAATAACCTACTCCCTTGTGGGTAGTAATTTGATGAATTTTTAAGGAAAATCCCATGTATGATAGCAAAATTTGACATCCCTAACCCAAAAAAGCTTAGGAATTTTCGGATATGATGGTCTTTGGTGGACCAAATCTGACCACTATCTCTTTGAGGAAATTAACAATTTCCCCCTCTATTGCATTCTTTAAGGCTATGGCCTTCATCCACCTTGTAAAATAATTAGTTTTCATGAGGATCCACTTATGTTTGGTACTAGAAATAGGATTTATCATGTTGATAAAATCCAAACCCCACTAGGGAAAGGGTTCATCGATTACAGTCGGGCTTAGGGGTAAAGTGGCATTATTTCTTTTTCCAACAAAATATTGGCACTATGTACACTTTTGCACCAAATTATGTGCTTTGGAGAACATAGAGAGCCAATAATATCATGCTTGCATTATCTTTAAAGTAGTATTCTTGGAAGAAAAATTTTCACCCTCAAGACTGTGATGAAATTCGTTAAGAACTCTTTCTGCCTATAGGTTGTTGAGACATCGGAGCAACACACCATCATAATTTCTCTTAAATAGTACACCCTTAATTAATACATACTTGGAACCTTGCAATCAGTAGTATCTCCTTTTGTGAAGTGGAAGGTTAGTTGGGCAGTACCCTGTGTGCATATACTATGTCTGATCAGCCACCCACAATTCTTTAGAATTGATTTTGTTTGAGTAGACTTGATCGGTCTCTTTATTAGCCACAAGACTCATTTCCTATGTGATGTATTCGCATAGACCTCTTCCCCAAACCAATTTGGTTGGTCTAATGTCCAAATCATACTCTAGGATCTTAGTGATCCAATTTTCTCTTCTTTCAGTGATCTCACCTTCTATGATGTATTCCTGCACATTGGGATGTGCTACAAGGATAGCGATCTTGTTCGCCGACACCAAGTATCAATTTTTTTTTAAACTTTTAACTATGGAAAAAGATTTCTTTTCTACAAAGTTATACCTAACCTCATAACATTTCAAGGTTGTTGAATGTAATGCAATAGGATGTTCTCCATCATTTTTATCACCTTTCTAAGTAAGCACTGAAGCTATACTATCCTAACCATTGTATACATAAAGTAGGAAATCTTTGGAAAAATCTGGATTAACTAAGACTAGAGAAATGAAAAATCTCTATCTTTATTTTCTCAAAAGCTTCTTTTCCTTCATGTGTTCACTTGAACAAAATATTATTTTTAAGCATTAGTGTGATAGGCCTCACAATATTGGCCAAGTCCAAAATGAACCTACTAATGAAATTGATTTTCCCTAAAAACAACTAGAGTCCTTTTTGGTTTACTAGAAGGGGTAATTCCATTATAGATCTAACCCTTTTGGGATCTATTAATATTCCTTCTTTAGACACTACAAAGCCAAGTAGCTTACCTTGAGGCACTCCAAAGATACATTTTTTGGGATTTCAAGAAATCCCAAACTATTGGCATTTTTGGAAAACCTTTTCTAGATGATCGAAGTGGTCATCCTTTGATTTTGAAAATACTATTAGTTCATCAATATATATCAAAATAACTAGGCTGACTAAACCTCTAAAAGCAATATCTATTGCTCATTGAAAAGTTGCACTAGCATTTGATAGTACAAATGACATTTTGGCATATGTGAACATTCCCCACTTAGTGGTAAACATCAACTTGTGTTGGTCACTCTCCTTTACATATACCTAGTTATATCCCAAAAAACCATCAAGCAATGAGAACATTTCAGATTTGGCTATTGTCTACAAAATTTTCTCCATTAACGGCAAGGGGAAATGGTTCTTTAGTGAGGCCTTGTTCAAGTCCTAGAAATCAATGCAAATTCTAATGTCACCATGTTCTTCTTTCGGATAGGTACTAGATTTGATACCCAGGTGGAATGTTTGATCAGATATATGATTCTTGACTCAACCAACTTTGTGAGATCCTATTGCATCAAGGCTTCAACCTTCGACTTGACTGGTCTTTTCTTCTATCAGATGGGCTTGGAACCTTCCTCCAAGTCAATGGTATGCTGAATTATACCCGGGTCATAACCTCTAATATCATCATAGGTCCAACCCATAACTTGGTCGTACTCATAGCACAAATCCCTTAATCTTTCTTTCTCTTTCCACAAAACCTCCTTTTTCATTTTCAACTTTTTTCCACTTCCAACATCAATCTCTTCATAATCTCTTTCATCTGTAGTGAACCTTCACTTGCCATTTCTCGCATCTTCACAGTCAAAAAGGTTCTTGAGGGAAATCAACCCTCTGGGAAGCTTGTTCCCTTTTAATTAGATGACATACCCTTCAGGAAATTCTACTCCTTGGGGTGAACAGTCGAGAACCATTCCTCCTTTTCGTATGAAGGTAGTAATTTGAGTGTCATCATCAAAAGCTTTCCAATTTTTGTCATCGAGAATTTTGGGTTGGATGATCACTTGCACTACATTTTTCTTGGTTGGGTTGGAAACTAGTTCAAACTATGACCCAACAGATGCCATCTGATTAACAACACTATTATGAGATCGGGGAATAACTTGTATGTTGAAGGCTTCAAAATTCTTGACCAGGTCCCAAATCTGATGTTTATATGACTTCATTTTGTTGTTCTTTGTAGTTTCTTGACTATGGACTTGGCTCACCACCAGTTCTAAATATTCAAAATATTGCACTCTCTTTATACCCATTCTTTTTCCAAGGATTAGACCATGGACCAAGGCCTCATATTTAGTAGCATTATTCGAGTATGAAAATAGAAAATGGTAAGCTTTGAGAGTTTCGGATCCCATCAAAGATAGTAATTGGACATTCACTCCAGAGTTGGATTTACACTTGGCACCATCACAAATATAGTGTCCATAGATTATTATCAAATGGGTCATCAAATTTCTCTTGATCCTTCATTAGTTTCAGAAAGACTTAATCAAAGTTGAAAATTACATAGGTGCCTAGCCTTGTCACATGGAAGTTGTCGAATGGATAAAAAAAAATGAATTGGTTGAGCAACACTTCTTCCTCAGAAGTTTTCTCGCTTGTATCCTCTTCATCTTCTAGCATTTCTACACAATATCTCTCTTATTGAGAGATAGAGGTATGTGTGGCTTTAAAGCATAGGATTTCATTGTCTACAATGTGTTTAGGATGAAAAGATTCAGAAGGAATCTTCATCTTTGCTTCATTCTTGGTTCTCAATATTAGGTGGGACCAGTCAAATGCTAGGTATTTTTCAAGCTTGGAGGTGAAATATTTTGATAGACACATTTTGAAGACTGGTGAAATGTCTATCACTACTACTTATTGCATGACTATTTGGCTTGGGTAGGATAAGAGGGTCAGAGACAAGTCCTTTATCTGACTGATGGTTGGGACCTTCTTCCCATCTAGTTGCATGAATCCTTTCTCAAGGGGCTCATACCTAAGCTCCAAGGGATTGACCACTTGTTTTGGCATGATAGATGTACTAGCTCCCGAATCAATCATATTATTATGCAAAAGCTTATCTCCCACAATAAGTGTTAAAAAGAAACATGTGGGTTTTTGCCTACTTACCTCATTCTCTTTTGCATTGTCCATGTCATTTGCATATGCTGTAGCTTTTGGTGCTTAGGGTTCTGATGTAGGTACCTTGTCTTTCCTTTGATCGCATATCAGAGCTACTCATGTCTGAGGCATTTTCTCTTCTTTCTTCAATGCTTCCTAAAGTAGAGTCTTTTATTTGGGAATAGATATGATGTCCCATAATGATACATTAAAGGGTGCCTTCTTCAATTGTTCCACCATGTTAAGCATTCTGACTATCTGGGCCTTGGGCTTAAATAGTGGTATTTCCCTCATTTTTAGAAGAAAACATTTCAACATGCTTGGGCTTGGTGTTTCACTCATCTCATTCTCGAGCAATGGTAGATTATGCAGATGTGGGATAGGCTAGATGATATCTTGTGGAAATTGCTTCTCTTGCAATGACGATTGACATGGCTGAGGTTGTGGTAGAGGTTGTTGCATGTATTCTTCAGTGAGCTTCTTTTAGACCTTGTTGTGTAGTCTAACTATACTTGCAGAGCGCTAGTTGTTGGAGCTTCATTTGTGAATATCACATCTTCTTCCTCCATCCATGAGAACAACACTTGATTGGGTGCAATATCTAGCTCTTGCTCCAGGGACATCCCTTGCATTTGTGCTCCAAAACAAGCATTCTCCATTTTGGAAGACTCGTATTTGTCTGCACTTGGGAGCACATCTTTGCTTCTTTGTTCCATTATCCTTTGTTGCATATTTCCCCTAGGGAAATTTTGAGGAAGATGACTATCACTACATGGAAAACACTATACATTCTCCTCTTCCACCAAATTTTTCTAGCCTAGGATCATTTCTCTACTCTGGTTGTCTTTTACAATTTGAGGTGGTATGGTGACTAGAAATATCTAGTCTGCAAATGTCATTT
Source organism: Sequoia sempervirens (assembly GCA_007258455.2). Classification (NCBI taxonomy): domain Eukaryota; kingdom Viridiplantae; phylum Streptophyta; class Pinopsida; order Cupressales; family Cupressaceae; genus Sequoia; species Sequoia sempervirens. The sequence continues at coordinate 505,564,207 of VDFB02193867.1, read as the reverse complement.
ATTGGCCTCCTCCTCAGGAAAGCCCCTAGTATGTGTTCTTTTAATAGGATGGCTTGCCTCCACCATATGTTTGAGGGCTCAGTTTTGGAGGCATCGCTTGCTTCCATTTGATGATAACTAGCTCATTAGCAAAAGTCTACATGAGACTCTTCATGTTGTTAATATCCATCATGACTGAGTTGGAGCCTGACGTGCTACTTTGTGTGGTGGATAAACATACATGGACTATGGTGTGCTCGATGTCGATTATGTAGCCGAAGTGCTTAGAGAAGCTTATTCTCAAGATGTTCTAGAGAGTTCCATAAACATAGGCATAGGGGGTTGTGGTGGGAGCTTCCCACCATCGATCAAGCTATTTTCCATGCGCACCACCACCTCATATGCATTGGACAAGATATCTCCTCTAATGGAAGTTGTCATAACTCTGATGTCTAAATTTATATCCATTAGATAGAACATGGATTCCATCACAGCTAGGGGTCGAGTAGTCATGGGGCTCCTATGCCAAGTTTTATCAAACTTGGTGTTGAAAATGCTCATGGCCTCTTGTGGGGCCCTTTAGATGGTGATCAATTGATGTAATAGTGAGGAGTGATCTCCCTTTTCTAAAAATCATTTTAGCAACCTCTCTCTAAGTTGGTCCCAAGAGATAATAGATCCCGAAGCCAAATATCAATACCAATCTTGGGCTTTTCCTTTGAAAGAGGCTGCTAACAGCCTTAGAGTGATATTTTCCTCCACTATATTATTTACCCTACATACTTCTGCTATATCTTGAAGGTGTTTGGAAGGGGTTTTAAAGTCTTCTCCAAATAATTTTTGGATATCCTTGAGGGCATTAGCGAGTATGGTAGGGCATACATCTATGGGTGTGGGTGGTTGTAGCAGACTGCCGCTATCCCATGTTATAAAGTTTCTAGGAGTAGGGGGAGGGACATGAGCCATAAAGAAAATATTCCTATAAATCAGGTATGCAGGTATTCTAATTTGGAAGTTTTAGCCTTTGAGTGGAGTAGATAAATCCCTAGATACTAGGCTTGTACTTCTTACTCTATTGCTCTATATAGGTGATATGAAGCTTGTATGTCTTCTCCTCCTAGGAGCTGAGGCAAGTAACTGAGAGTACTAGAAGTGACCTCTCAAGGATGCTCCTATTTGGACTCTAGGCATGAAACTTCCAATTTTCTTCCTTAGCTTGATTCAAGAAATATTTCTAATTTCTAATCAGGTGTTTGGAAAACTTCTGGTCCCACCGGCTGTGCTAGAAAAAGAACCATTGATCATCAAATATTGTGCCTCTCTGACAATCTTAAGGGAAATTCATCAAGTGGGGGATAGGTTGCATCTCATTGAATACCTCTAGGAATTTTATAGAAATTTGGCTCTTCTTTGGGGTTTGGAGATAAGGTGAGAAGGAAATGTAATCATAAAACATAAAAGGTGATGCACCAAAGCTTTTGCAACATTTTAAACCCAAATCATTCCTATGAGTGATATAATTAGAAAAAAAATACCACAACCCTTCGTTGTTGGAAAGAGAATGAATAACAAAGGCTAACTTCAAGCACAATGCATACTTTCAAATATTTTCATAGGAAGTGTTCACTAAGATCCAATCAAACATAAATATTTCTTATGAGTAACTGAACAATATCGTATAAATCACATGTACTCTTCCTCCTAATACAACATAGCATGACAAAATAATAAATTTCAAAAAAATAGAGAAGTCCACTGACATAATCTAGTTTTTTTAAGCTACTACTCTACCATACAAGCATACATGGAAATTAGATACTTAAACTATCCATATTTAGCTTGCAAGACACAGTGTTTGATTCAAAATGATAATATAAAGAAAGAAAATTTGAAAAAGGCCATACATGCATAGTCTCAACAATTTCTCCTTAATAGTTCATGCTTTTAAATATTAAATGAGCTTTGAAAAAGAGGTCAAATGCTAATCCAACAATAGTTTAAACCTTAATAGATATAACATGCCAAGGAAAAGTAGTTCTGCAACTTTTCTTCTAAAACTAATTCTAAAACCCTAAGGAAACTAAAGAAACTTTTCTTTTTAACAAAGAAACTATAACTTGGAATCCAACCCCCCTTGTGTCGTTGCCCTCCTTATATAGCCATCAAAAGAAGAAAACACTACCTCAACACAAAATTAATTGTTGCTAGATGTTAATACTTGATAACTTGCAATCTAATCATAGATCCTTAGTTAGGTCACAACGATCTTTGCTCATTAATTCTCAGCTACTGCATTAATTCCCTTTAGATATTTAGAAAAGATAGAGGCCCATAAACGATCAAATCCTAAAAAAATCTGGAATAAGGGTCATGTTGACCAATCATATCACCTTGAGGAACCTGTTGGTTTCTTTTTACAATGTAACCATGTTTGTCTTCTAATCTACCTATGGAATTGCCAAATCCAATTAAGGGCAGCTCGAAGGACCTAGACCAACTGATGAGGACTTTAAAAAATCCTAGTACACTTCGGGCTCTACAAGACCCAGGAGGGTAATCCCTTATTGTGTTTACAACCTCTGAACCATTATTATAAATAACATTAACAATAATAGATAATCTAACTTAATAACTCAACATGATAGGATAATATCAAATAGAATCAGTTGCTCATCTATAATATCAACTACATAAAGCATGAGATAACTAAAAAAATCCATAGTATAAGATAGTCATTGATTTGCAATTTGTAGCAAGCCCTAGGCAAAGACAAACAATTATTGAACTACACGAATAAGTACAACTTAGATCAGTGCCATATATCCATTGCAAGAGTCAAATTCATAAGCATCTAAAGGTTTAAGACAGATTTAATACATAACACATAATATCACTAGCAATATTGCATTAAAATTTCATCAGTATGCATTCTAACCCAATACTACTTATCAAATCCTTATACAAAACATATCTGCCTATAATCCTATTCAAGAATTTTAATTAATTCCTTGAATTAAAGCTAAAATAAGGATCACACACACCACAACAGTGAGATGAAGGAAACAACCCTTAGTCATCTTATTAAAAATTCAGATATGCATATACAGTGGAGAGACATGAGTTTGAATTTATCATTTCAATTCAAATGCTAGTATTGTTATACAACATTAAATCCCTATGAATTAAAAACATATTACAGAATGACCCAAAACCTAAATTGCATTTCTCTCTAAAACCATCAGACTTTACAATTTGCTCTACAACTTCACCTAGACTCGACCAAAAATTATCTAACTTGCTAACCCATACTTCTGGCCTTGAAATCCTTCTTATAGAAAATGAAGGAGAAAAAAAGCATCGGCCAGAAAGTACACATGTCATCAGCCAATTGGAAACCGTTGTAAAAATAGCATCTGGTTTACAACCTGTTAGTAGTCCATTCTTTTTACTCTTCCTTACTCAAATATTTAGTTACCCATTTCTGGTATTCTACATTTGTCGGCTAGTAAAAATTAATTACCTCATTCACCTTGGCATTATAAGGTGTGTATTTTACTGCTACCTGATTTGCATCCCTTTCAAAAGATTCTAAAAATGAGCTGGTACTAATGATTTTATCAATACAACTCACCAACAAATCATAATTTGAGTCATCACAAAATAAATTAATTTGATCATTGATGACCTCACTTGCTTGATCTTGCCACTATGGGAGTGATCTGATTTTCCCTTGCTCATCAATCATATCAGGTAAAAATGTATTACCCCAATCATTAAAATTCTTCACCAACTCCCTGATCTTCCTACTCAAATCATTTGGTAAGGTCTGAAAACCCTACAATGACTTAACTAATACTTGAGTAGGCTTTAATGATTGGGGCCTATTATTTGTATCAAACCTTGAGGCCTTATACATGACATCCAAATCACCAGCCCTAGGGATCCAATTTTCAATCAATGGTATCACTACCTCCTAATCCCTATCAATATTCTTTATTGCATCTAACAACAAAGAATATAAAGAATGTATAGATAGCAATTTCCTATGAACCTTTTCATTTAAATGCCTCAACACAACAGTAACAATCTCCTTTTTCCTTGAGAAAGATCCCTCCTCAGTTACCCTCAAAGATTCCTATAACTCATCAATTCTTTGCATGAGCTACTTCTTTGTAGGATCAACAGAGCACTTTGTTTCTTCATCATTTTTTTATAAAGGAGGGGTGAGGGAAAGATTTTGACTGGGAGACCCTGGTGTGGAAACAATTGGAGAAGCGGGAGGCACTAAACTTGCTGTGGAAGGTAATGTACTAGTCCCTAGAGCACTTGATGTCATCCCAATCTATTTATACCTAAACCTTTCCACCTCAGTCTACAACTCAACATTCTTCTATTGCATCTTGTTGTATTCCTCAATAAAAAGGTTATACTTCTCCATTAGGCTCTTCTTTTTAGCCTCCTCCCTTTCAGTAGTCTTTTGGGCCAATTTGGCCACATTCATAGTCAAATTAATGGCCTCAGTGGTTGAGGTCTCTGTAGCTCTCTTTATTATTAATCCTCCTTTGAAATATGGATTAATATCACAAACATATGGTTTTCTCCCATGTGGGTCCAATGCCCAAATTTCCAAGGTTTCATACTCTTCACTGAAAGAAGAGTCTTGAAGTGTTGCCTTGACTTCTTCTTCAGAGTCTTGAAAGGTATGCTTAGACTTTAGAATAGCATTAAATGCTACAACATCTGCAATGTCCCATTCAGGCAGAATCAATACACTAGCCCCACTCACCAGTTTCCTTCCTTCTTCAGGAGTGATATTCTTGAATTCTTCCATTAATTCAGATTTTACCTCCTCATCATTCTCCTGGTCTGACTTGTCAGGCCTTAGTTCTCTTCTTTTCTTACATTTATCTTGATATTTTTCAAATTTCATCCTCCATACCAATTGCAAGAATACATGATTTTTTACAAATGTATTGTCATCTAGAAACTCCTTGCATGCTTCCATTCTTGCATCTTGTACACTTTCGCCTTTATATCTAAATAAGATAAAACCAATTCAGCTAGTCTAGGAGGGGAAGGCATACCAACCTACATGTCATGATCAGTAACAATAATTTCATCCATCAAATTCTCCTATTGTTGATCAATTCTTTTCCTCTTAGGGTTTGGCTCAGATGGTGGTGATGGGGGACTATCTTCTGGTGATGATTCTAAATCAATGATTTTAATTTCCCAAGACACTTTGAATTTTGGACTTGGTTGTAAAAGAAACTTCATTATTTGCATTCCTTTTCTATCCACTTCTTCTTCATCACTGTTTTCATCCTTTTTCCTCCTGTAAATGGGCCACCTTTCTGTAGGCTGGTATGCTGGCCTTGTTTCAATTGCCTTGGCACCTTGTTCCTATACACCCAAACTCAGTTCTAAGTTTATCCTTTTAGTCCTCAATGTGCCCATAATTTCTTTGAAGTTCTCCATTAAAAAAGCCAATTTTCTTATGGTATGGGTTGAACTCCAACAATGGATTATACTTTGGATCCATTTTTTGTGCAATATCTAATAGCTTATCATAAGCTATCCGTTTCTCCTAGTTCAACACCTGCATATTTAGGTTGAATTCATTTCTAATTAAATCCTCAGGAAAGTTGAACTCATGCACAAACTTGCCAACCTTTATTCTTTGTCTGAAAAGAGAAAATAAACCTTCAGGATCGTGTTGCCGCTTTAGACCACACCTCAAATGGTAATCATCAAATAATTTCTCAAAATGCACCCAGCCTCCCTTTGAAAAGGAAAAATTATACACCACTATATAATTAGGGAAAAAAGTTTCCTTACCCCTTCTAGTGAGGTCCTCATGAATACAACTTATTTTCCACATAACTTCTACAAACCCCACTCTTGGTGGCACATTGTATGCTAGTATATGAGGGGCTCCTTGAAAATAATATACTCTCAAAATTGTGATGACTGGGTATGGGCTAATGTCACCCTAGTTATGGCAGACCTTTAATTATGGCTTCCTCCCCTTTGGCCTGAGGAAATCATGTAATTCCTCAGGGATCTTAGGTACTTTCACCATCAGTCTAGCCCTCAATCTAGAAGCAAAGCAATTATCAAATTGCACATAACTGGTGCTTTCCTTATTGCAAGATAAATCTGCAGCCCATATCTGTACTAGCAATCTTTCTCCATCAACCGATTTCCTTAATTTCATCGTTTCAAAGAAGAAATAAACATTCTTGAACAAGAACATATGCATCAACATAGAATACCAAAATAATTGAGTTTTGGTATCATTTTTTAGCAACTTTGGCAGCCCTTCATGTATCGTTTTAGCCAATAAAGAAGCAAAGCCATATGTCACAGAGAAGTTAGGGTGTTGTATTTGCACCCCTATGAACATGTATGCAATGGGCATCACCACACTAGGACTGAAACCCAAAATCTAACACAATGAATAGAAAGTGGCCAGGAAATGATTTACAAAACAATCTAATCTAAAATGCTCCTGGTCACTGGGGCTAACATGAAATCTTGAACCTCTTTCCCTAGCCAAATGAGGTGGAAGCAACTTAGATCTAAAAAGAGACTTCAACTTTGCATATTCCTACTTTATTTCCTCAAGAGTCATAGGAACCAAGTCTTCACTCGGGTCACTCAAGTCAAAAATCTATTGGATATCATCTCTATTAATGCTTAATAAAATCCTTCCATCATTATCCCTAATTACCTATGTGATAGGGTCATATCTTGTGGCCATTGCCCTAAGAAGGTCTACATCAGGGAACACATTTGGTACCACTAGCTTTCCCAAATCATACATCCAACCATTTGAAAAGGGGTGAGGAAAATTCCTCTGCCCATATGACAATCCAAACATTTCCAAGCCTGTGAGAGGAACCCTAGCATCGGCAATATTAGAGAAATTATATACTAACCATTCCCCTTGGATTTTCCATCGCATTAGGATCAATCCCTTCTTCCTATCATTTGTTGACAAGGAAATCATCATACAGGTTTCTTCTTAAATAATCAACTTGGCCAAAATGTTGCTTGGGTGGTGCCATCTCAGACAAACTAGGGCCTCTTTACAATGTTATACTTCAAATAGCTAGGACTAACTAGAGATAGAAAATTATAGAAGAAAACACTACAATTTCTCACAACTATAATTAAACTATATCCCTAACACATTTATCAACAAACTCAATGGAAAGCACAAAAAATCTTTTCCCAAATTCAAGTGCAAAATGACTAGAAGACACAAAAATTAACTCATGGCTTTGTTTGTAGAAGTCCCAAATTCTGGCTGCATTGATTCACAACTTCACTTTCGGCTCTAAAATTCCTCTGCAAAATACTTGAATGCTTTGTAATACAAATAAAGTAGGATAATTGATTTTATTTCAATCAAATTGTGTCGATAAGTGTCTCATCCATCATTAAAGCTCACTCATGTGCTACACGAACGAATCCAACCATATTTGGTGCAGATTTAAATTATAGTCGTCAATCCTTCAATTAGATCAAATCATCAAATGACCACCTTCAAAACAAGCTGACACAATCGCCAACATGGTAATAAGGGGTCCAACATACCATATGCTACCAAGGAAGTCCACGTGGCATTCGCCCACAATATCGTGATTAGTAAAGATCATGCAAGTTTGGATCACGCGATGGCGGGAAATCATAGATCTTGAGCATCAATGATCTTGTTCATTCAACATAGTCGCCAGCCTTATCATTAACCATCAAGCAGCTTTCCCACCTAGATTATAATAGGTCCATTTATTTAAAACATGTGCATCATAAGAACACTTTAGTAACCCGCCCTCTAATGTATTAATAAGAACAGATTAATTTACCATGGTACTTCCTTTATTCGTTCGGCTTCATCAGATGAGACACATGGTGCTCACCCATGATATCAAGATTAGTAAAGACTTAGCAATTTACGATCACATGATGGTTGGCAACTATTGATATCTGACAATAATTGATCGACAACACAAAACTTATCTCCTTCAGCCATGCCAAAAAAGGACATGTGGCGACCGCCCGTGATATTGCGATCAACCAAAGCATTGTGGTAGGGTCATTGCAGGATGGCGAGCAACAACTGAGATAAGACAACAATTGATCAATGGTCATGCAAATTTCATCCTTCTGCAAAATAAAACATTTATTAAGAGGACAAAGGGACATCACTAGGTGGATGGTAAACAATGACATAAGCTATTTTTAAACAATGAAACATAGGGCCAACCAGGACTTAGGAAAATAAAACCCCATGGAGGAAATAAAATTAAAACACAGGGACTTGGCCTAGATGAACCGATAGGACATAAGTCATTTTAAGACCCCCTCAAAAAGTAACAGTGAAAAAGACCCCAACCAAGGCGTAAAATAAACACAAGGGTTTTACATGTAGGTAAAGCTACAACCCCAACCCTAAGAAATTTCCAACACCATGAAAGACCAGTAAAACCAGGCAGGGTAGGAATGGAACATAAGGAGAAAAAATTTGAAGTTCCATCAGTGGCTCTAGTTGGGGATGTTCATTCCACTGGAATGAAGCTAGAATTCAAAATCTCAGGAAGAGAAAACCAAGATGCAGAGATGACCAAAAAGGGACTGTTCGAACAACCCAACTATGTACAAAATATATACAAAATATACAAACCTAAACTACTATTCATGGAAAAGAATACTTCAAGTGAAGTATAACTTCAAGAACTGTCCATGAACTAGCAGTTCAAGAATATCCCCTGTCATATCTTGGAGGAAGTACGAATCTTAACCCCACTTACCATTTATCAAAAATGGACCCAACCAGATTGCATCAAATTTCCCATGTTTCCCTTTATCTTCCAGTCTGGCATTCCACATTAAAACCAAATCTCCATCTTTGAAACTCCTAGCAATTTCCCTCTTGTCATACAAATTCTTTACTTGCAACTAAAACTTTGCATTTCTCTTTTGTGCTTCCCTCCTAATTTCATCTAATTCTATGAGAGCTTCCACTCTCAATTGCATCTCATCATCAATTTCATTATCATACATTTGGACAAACTTGTACATTTCCATTAAGTTTTTTTGGGGAAACCTGGCATTTATTCCATAAACCAAGTCGAATGGGGCACAACCTATTTCCTTCTTCACAGTTACCCTATCTGCCTAGACTACTAATCTCAGCTTAGAATCCCAAGCCCTTTTATTCTGATCCAGGATTCTTTTAATAATATTTATCAACCTTTTATTGCTTGATTCTGCATGTCCATTTCCTTGTGGGTGGTATGGTGATGAATAAGAAATTTGGATGCCATGCTTCTCACAAAATTCTATGTATTCTTTAGATCTAAAACACATTGCATTGTCTGATATAATCCTTTCTAGAAATCCAAATCTAGTCAATATGTTGCTCATTAGGAAGTCAATTACCACTTTACTAGTGGCCTTCTTTATTGGAATTGCTTCCACCCACTTGGTGAAATAATCAGTGGCCACCAATATCCACGAGTGGCCTCCACTAGATTTACATGTTATCTCTCCTACAAAATCAATACCCCACTCCTGAAATGGAGCTTGTACTATAACTGGTTTTAGAGGCAAGTTACCAGAAAACTTTAACTTACTAGAGAAACCTTGACAAGCATCACATGTCTTCACTAGTTGGTGTGCATCCATAAAAACTGTAGGCCACCAAAATCCAACCCTCATTATCTTATGTGCAATTGTTTTAGCCATATAATGTCCTCCACAAACTCCACCATGCATCTCACTCAAAAGTTCTTGTGCTTGACCTCAGTCAACACACTTCAGCATGACACTTTCTCCATTTCTCCACCAGAGCTTTCCATCTACGATAACATATTTGATAGCATGTAACTTCAATTTTCTTTTCTCATTTTCACTCAAGTTGTTAGGACATTTCATTTTTTGTAAATAATATATCACATCTCTATACCATTCAGAATGATCCATATCACATATGTTTGATCTATTTTCATCTTCTAGCAAATTTATCTGATTTGCTTCTAGATTAATTTGGGCCATGAGCTTGGCCAATCCTTGTCCTCTCACCAGTTTGGTAATCTAGACCTCAATATTGAATTCTTGGATCCTATTTATCCACCTACACCTTCTTCCTGACACTTCCTACAGTGTGAAAATGTCCTTAACAATAGCACTAGGTACATATGCAATTACAATAGCTTCCATCAAATAAGGCCTAAAAGCTTTTACTGCTTTTACCAACGCATATGCCTATTTTTCATTTATATCATACTTAAGCTCTGCAACTTGTAGAGATTTGTTGAAAAAGGCTATAGGTTGTTCAAAACCTTCTGCATTATTTTGCAACAACATAGCTACAATGGTGTGGAAAGAAGCAAATGAGAAAATATGTAAAGTTTTGGAAAAATCAGGGGTTCTTAACATAGGAGCCTCCTTTATTGATTGCTTAATGGATTGGAAGGTCTGCACAAACTCCTTATCCCATTCAACTTTGGCTCCTTTCTTGAGCATTTTTGAAATAGGGAGAACTATCTTAGCAAAATTTGTCACAAACCTCCTCAAGAAATTTATTTTTCCAAAGAAAGATTGTATTCCTTTGAAACTTCAAAGTTGTGGAACTTTATCAATTGCAATTACCCTCTCTAGATCAATTTTTACTCCATCCTTGGAAACTATATGTCCCAGTAATTTTCCTTCTAGTACTCCAAACACACATTTATTTGGATTCAAAGAAATACCATACTCCAAGGCTCTAATGAATATCTTCTCCAGATGCTCACAATGATCCTCTTCCTTTTTAGAATATGATGTCAATTCATCTTGGTAGATCACCAAAAACAAGTTAATGAAATCTGAGAATGCCACATCCATGGCTCTTTGAAAAGTATCCCCTACATTCGTAAGACCAAATGGCATTCTTACATAAACATATGTTCCCCATGGTGTGGTGAAAGTTGTCTTAAACTACTCAGAATCCTTGAGCATGAGCTTGTTATAACAAAAAAAAACCATCCATCATAGACATTAATTCACAGCCTGTCACTCATTGCAACATGGCTTCCATATTGGGTAATGGATAATTATCTTTTAATGAAGACACATTCAAATTTCTGAAATCTACACATAACCTGATGTCTCCATTTTTCTTCCCTACTGGTACCAAGTTTGATACCTAGGATGAATGTCTAATTGGCTTGATGATTCCTGCATCCCTTAGTTTCATTAATTCTTCTTGCATTTTGGGGGCCAAGTTGGGATTAATAGACCTTTTCTTTTGTCTAAATGGCTTGGCATCATCACACAAAGGAATCTCATGTTGGAAAAGATCCTCCCTGTATGCCTTGAGGTAATCATAGGAACATGCAAACACATGCCTAAACTTCCTTAATAAGTCAATTAGCATCCTTCTCACCTTTGGTGACATTTTCTTTCCAATATACACCCTCTTTGGGGTGATTTTGTTCCAAGCTTTATCTCTTCCAAGTCATTAGGATGAGAAATAGGATGATTAGCTTTTGTCTTATCCTAATTATCAAACACTCTTTCTAGTACAACTAGACCCTTGGGAATTGTGTTTTTCTTTAACTGAATTACCTAATTTCCAAATATAGTATCCTTACCATCAACATTTTCAACAAAAGCTCCAAAGTCAATTTCTTGATTCTCATATTCACCCACACAATTCAAAAATCTCAATATATCATCATCATTATCAAAAATTTACCAATTTTTTATGTTATCAAGGACATATGACCTTGTTTGCACCTCAACCTTTGAAATTCCAGCATAAGTCATATCATCTGGTTTTAATGCAATGATGGCTAATAGGTCTACCACTTTGTTTTGACCTCTTTCCATCCATCCTATGCCAAATGCATCAAAGCTCTCCAATTCATCCCAAACAACATTCCTATACTATTTCAACCTATTGTTATTTGATACAAACTTGGATCTAACTTGGGAGACCACAAGCTCAAAATCCCCAATTGCCCTGAGCTTCTTGATCCGATATTTTTTCAACCAATTTCAACCCTAATAACAAGGCTTCATACTCCACCATATTATTTGTGCATTCAAATAACAGACTGAAAGAAAACCTAAATGTATTTCCACTTGGTGATCGTAACAAGACACTTGCACCAAACCCTTCTTTTGAACTTGCACCATCAAAATACATAGTCCACAAGTCATCATATTTTGACAATTGTTTTATTTTTGTATCAATCAATGCAGTAGGCTTATCACAATTGTTAGGGAATTCCTCAATCCTAAATTCCTCTATACCACTATCAATAAAACATGTCATATTCTCAATCGGGCCATGCTCAATCATATGAGGTACTTTTGATTCTCTTTCAATTTTGACATCCTTACCATCAATGGAGAAAGTAGCAAATGACAAATCACATTGCATATTACCCCCCATTGATGTACTCCATTTTCTTGACAAGAGAATTCTAAAATGAGGTGGGATGTCTGCAACTAATATGGTCATGACTAAATCCTTGTTAGGGTACTGAGTGAATTTATAAGGAAATGCTCTAATAGTTCCAATAACTGGCACTTCTCTTGAATCCATAGCATAACATTTACCTTGACCAGTATCTACTATCAAGCCCATTGCATCCATTATTTTGACTGGAATAACATTATTTAATGTCCCTGAATCTATCATACAACTCCTTAAAATTTTCCCATTTATATCCACACTTAAGAAAAAAGGGGTTATATTTTCAAGGCACATGTTAATAGAATTTCCTAAATATACAGGAGGAATTTGTGACACAATTCCCTCCACTTCCTTTTATTTCTCCTTATCCTTCACTTCTTTACCACTTCCTTGTTTAGTCTTATTACCAACAACATCTGTGATCATGGTTGTTGTCTTCTCTTTGTGCTCATTTATTCTCATCATTTCTAGAAAAGGTACAGTTACTTTAACCTGAGAAAGAACATGAAACATATCCACAGGTGTATATTTAGGCAAGTTAGACGTCATACCTTCATCATTTTCCTTTCTCTCTGAATGATTACTTCCTCCTAGCTTATTTTTCTTCTTATCCTTTGCAATAGGTTCAACTACCTTTGTAATCACCTTTGTCTTCGCCAATGATACAGTTACATCTACTTGAGGCTTTGGGATCTCATTCTTTTTTGCCCAAACCTTATCACTCTTAACTTCTTTGACTTTCACAGCATCCTTTTTTTTGTCAGCCTTAACACCTTTGTTTTTATCCTTTTGCTCTTCAATAAACAAACCATCAGGTTTACCGTGCTCACCACCCACAATCCTATTTCTCAATTGAAGTGAACTTCTCATTTGAGCAGCCATTTGCTCAGTCAATCTTTCAATCTATTCTTCTGATGGTCTCCTTAAGGACACTGAATCCTCAGCCTGCTCCATATTGCAAGCATTATGATCAAAACCACCTTCCTCATCAGAAAAGACATGTTGATGATACATCTCACTTCTATGCCTCTGATTATCCACATCAGATTCCTGTATTTCATCATCAGAGGAACATTTTTCCTCATCAATGTTTGATCTAGCCATACAAACATCTACATCATCCTACTCATATTCCAATGTCTTCTCATGAGCATCCTCCTCTATTTCCTCAGCAACAAGAAATTGAGCAACACCACAATAATTTTGATCATGTGGATGTTCACACACTTCACACCATGGTCTATCCTGTACTAGATTTACTGAATGTTTATGCAAGGGGTCAGGCATATGCTAATCATTTTTAAGCTTCTGGCTAGGAAAGATTGGTTTTCCATCTTTCTAATTTGTATTGTAAGGATAATTTTGCAATCTAGGTGCCCTATCATTTTTCTTATAGGATTTCCTTTCATTTCCTATACCCTTCTCTTGCTTAGCAATAGTTTTCTTTATGTCTTTCAAAGTACTATAAACGTTTTCCCACTTTTCATCATCTTTAGGTTTTGTCGCCAGAACCTTCTATCTTATTCTTAGGATTTTTTAAAAGTGTAGGTTCTTCTCTCCTACCATATTTCCCAAAAGCTCTTTTGTTTCTTTCAATATTTATAGCCACCCTAAATGCATCCCTCATAGTCTGAGGGTCTTTATCTCTAAGGAGATATGCCATTTTAGCATCAAAAGCATCAAGGGTGATCCCAAAATAGTGGTTTACAATTTTTGGCCAAACTGGACACTGAAATAATTTTTTCTAACAAAATATTCACTTTCGGGCACCCTATAGCGGCTAAACCATGAAGAATTTGAAGATGATGCAAACTAGAGTTTCATGAAATTTTTTATTTAGATTCTAAAGATATTTTTTTCAAAAATTTTGGAATTAGATTGCAACTTTTTTTCCATCTCCCTCAAAAACTAGTTTTTTTAAGAAAACTTCATTTTTAAGGAGTGACGCTCACTGTATAATGCATAATTTTTTTTCCATGAAGGATAAAATTCTAATTCTTTAGAATTTAGATTTGTAACTTTGATATCTAGTGCTTCCACTTGGTTAGATATTTTTTTATTGAATATGTTTTCCTTAATCAAGTTTTGAAGTCAAACAAATTACAATTCAGACATGGGCAGACCCTATAACTTATAATTTTTTTTGTATGTATCAAAATTCTTTTTTGGTTGGATCAAGGACTTCAATATTTGGTGCACTCATATTTTTCAAAAAAAAAAATGATAATCTTCTATTTTTCCACATGTGCAGAACAAAGAGCTTGATTTTCGGTGAAAACCCTACATTCACAAGAAAGAAAAAACAAATTTAATAATCAAATTTAATTTAATTAAAATTATACCTTTTTGGAAGCTTATAATAAGAAATACATACAATTTTTTTTTTTAAATGAATTCATTTAATCCCCCGAAAGGTAAATCAAAAGTGGGTTTTTATCAACATTTTGATAGGTGTAAAGGAGAGTCTGTTATAGGTAAGGTTTAAAACTAGCTGGGTTTTATCCAAGGGAGCTTGGTCTAAGGTGGTTTGATCAAACCATATTCAATTGGAATCCTTTAAATGATAATTTTCAAGGCTTAAATCATTATATTTTCTAAAAGTATGTGATTTCATAAAAAAATAGGATCCCCTAGAAAGTGTAAACCACTATTATGGCAACACCCATTGAAATATGTAGTTAAACAAACATTTTCATCAAGCCTTAAAACCTGAAACAACTTATACATTGCTTTTTGAAATCTTAAATTAAATTCTATCATAGGCTCATTCAATGACTTCTTGATGTTATTACACTCATTTAGCATGAAACTTGGATTAGTTTTATCACCATACTACTCCTTGAAACACTTTTCAAACTCATCCCATGAACCAATACTAGCATTAGATAGACCTCTATACCAATCCCTTGCATCTTCTACCAAAGATTGTATAAACAATTTCATTACAACATCTTCATGTTCTAGCTCATAATCATTTAGCATATCCATAAAAGCTTTCAAGTGTTCCTCTGTCGTCATAGCATTATTGCCAACAAACTTATTCATCTTTTCTCTCAAGTCAGCGGGGATGGAATTTGGATAACTAGGAATGCCATCAAAGAACAATGGCCTATACCTTTCCAACTGTATAGGTCGTTGTTGAAATAATCCTTCATTCTTCTGAGAATCATCACCAAAACCTAAATCTTGTATCCTAGGACCGTCCTGATTTGGATTTACAAACCTAGTTGCATGAGTGTTCAGGCCATAATTATTTATGATGGGATCTGGATTAATTTTAGGACCTTCCTTTAAGGCATCTTGGTGATTTGATGAGGTTGTAGCTTGTGTAGCCTCATCCATATTTGACATCTTTAGGAAACTTATTTTCCTCTTCATTTCTACATTCGCAGCCTCAATTTTTGTTCTCTCTAGCTCTTCTGCCAGAGCTTCACTCTCCCTTTTAGCCTTTTCTAAGGCAGATTCTATTTGAAATGACACATGTGGTTAGAGATCTTGTTGAGTGGAATGGGGAGTCACTTCCTCATTTATTTTAATCCCCTCAACCTTTTTATTTCCTTTGTCCAAGGAAGGCTTAAGGTTTGTATTACTTGGTTGATACTTAACACGATTTGAGGGTTTTGGTTCAGCAGGTTTGGATTGGACATCAATGTGGCCTATTGGGTTTTCTTTAGACACATGCTTTGTTTCCTTATTAGCAATCTTTTGTACAACCAGACCCTCAATACTTGGTTTAGGTTCTTCTTGGTTCAGGAACTTCATCGTTGCCAACTGTCTTGTCAACCTATCCCTTTCAATCACAACATTCCTCAACTCTGCTTCCCTTTCTTTTTCTCTTTTCGCCCTGAGCTCAACTTGCTCTTGGATTTCCTGCTTTAAGGAATTAATGTCTCCAAAAACATCATCAGGGTCAGGCAAAGTCACATCAAAGCTTGATGTATCATCTAGATCTATTAAATTGACTCCTTCTAGTACATGTTCAGATAATAAAGGGTTTACATCATTTTAAGCAAGGAGGAGGATGCACATCACTGGTGCATTCTCTGTGATGGCTTCGACTTCTACTCCTACCTCTTCTCTTTTCAGCATATTTGACACAAACAAGCCCTTTATTTTGACATGTCACATCTTCTTGAACTGGTGTATTAAATAATGAATCAAAAAATCCACCACTATCTGACTCAGAATTTCTAGATACCTCTTCAAGATTCTCAGGGATAGGGTGTAAAATCTTACTCATACCTTGGTGTACAGAGTTTTGTGATGCAGGAGTAGTAGTACTAGATTCTGGTCTTTTCTCTATCTAGACTTTCTTCTTCACTTTGAGAAGTTCACCTTCCAATTTTTGTTCTGGATGATTCTTCATGAATGACCTAGTGTTCTTCATTCTTCGTACTAATCCACAATTTTTTTCCACTTATAATAAACCTTTCAAAATAAAATGCACACTGGTGCAGAGACTTTAGAGTCACCACCCAATTTTCTTGGGAATACCAAATACCTCAAGACACGTGGTGGAATATAAAAACCTTTGGAACCTCGTACTAACAACACACAAAAGTGCTTTATAACATAACTCTTAATGCTTATGAAAATAGAAGTGGACAAACCTAACACAGGATTATAGCCTCAACCTTTAAATCATAGAAACAATATGGAAACTCTATGAAAAATAGACAACTAACACACTGACAAGAGATATTAAAATTAGCTTCCCTAGTAGAGTCACCATTTTGTTGATTTCTTTTTACAATGTAACCAGGTTTGTCTTCTAATCTACCTATGGAATTTCCAATTCCAATTAAGGGCAGCTCGAAGGACTTGGACCAACTAACGAGGACTTTAAAAAATCCTCCTACACTTCAGGCTCTGCAAGACCTAGGAGTGTAATCCCTTAATGTGTTTACAACCTCCGCACCATTATTATAAACAACATTAACAATAATAGATAATCTAACTTAATAGCTCAACATGATAGGATAATATCGAATAGAATCGGTAGTTCATTGATAATATCAACTACCTGGAGCATGAGATAGCTAAACACAATCCATAGTATAAGATAGTCATTGATTTTCATTTTGTAGCAAGCTGTAGGAAAAGACAAACAATTATTGAACTACACAAATAATTACAACTTAGATCAGTGCCATATATCCATTGCAGGAGTCAAATTCATAAGCATCTAAAGGTCTATGATAGATTTAATAAATAACATATAAGATCCCTGACAATATTGCATTACAATTTTATCAGTATGAATTCTAACCCAATACTACTTATCAAATCCTTATCCAGAACATATCCGCCTATAATCCCATTCAAGCATTTCAATTAATTCCTTGAATTAAAGATAAAATAAGGATCACACACACCACAACAATGAGATGAATGAAACAACCCTTAGTCATCTTATTCAAAATTCAGATATGCATGTACAGTGGAGAGACATGAGTTTGAATTTATCATTTCAACTAAAATGCTAGTACTGTTGTACAACATTAAATACCCATGAATTCAAAACCTATTACAGAATGACCCAAAACCTAAATTGCATTTCTCTCTAAAACTATCAGACTTTACAATTTGATTTGCAACTTCACCTAGGCTCGACCAAAAATTATCTAACTTGCTAACCCATACTTCTAGCCTTGAAATCCTTCTTATAGAAAATGAAGGAGAAAATAAGTATCGGGCTAGAAAGTACACCAGTCACCAGCCAATTGGAGCACCTGGTGATATTCCAAAAATTGTTACAATAGCCATCACCTTGGAGAATATTCCTATTCATCATGTTAGCTGAGGAAAGTTGATGCAACAACAAAAACCACAAGAAACTCGTGCCAAGACTGCCATCAAAGAAAAACTGGAAATCGTTGTAACCGCAGCATCTGGTTTACCACCTATTAGTACTCCATTCTTTTTACTCTTCCCCAGTCAAATATTTAGTTACCCATTTCTGGTAGTCTTCATCAAGCGGCCAGTCAAAATTAATTACCTCATTCACCTTGGCATTATAAGGTGTGTATTTTACTTCTACCTGATTTGCATCCCTTTCAAAAGATTCTAAAAATGAGCTGGTACTAATGATTTTATCCATATAGCTCACCAACAAATCATAATTTGAGTCATCACAAATTAAATTAATTTGATCATTGATGACCTCACTTTCTTGATCCTACCACTATGGGAGTGACCTGATTTTCCCTTGCTCATCAATTATATCAGGTAACAATGTGTTACCCCAATCATTAAAATTGTTCACCAACTCCCTGATCTTCCTACTCAAATCATCTGGTAAGTTCTGAAAGCCCTACAATGACTTAACCAATACTTGAGTAGGCTTTAATTATTGGGGCCTATTATTTGTATCAAACCTTGAGGCCTTATACATGACATCCAAATCATTGGCCCTAGGGATCCAATTTTCAATCAATGGTATCACTACCTCCTAATCCCTATCAATATTCTTTATTGCATCTAACAACAAAGAATATAAAGAATATATAGATAGAAATTTACTATCAACCTTTTCATTTAAATACCTCAAGACAGTAGTAACAATCTTCTTTTTACTTAAGAAAGATCCCTCCTCACTTACCCTCAAAAATTCCTATAATTCATCAATTCTTTGCATGAGCTGCTTCTTTGTAGGATCAATAGATCACTCTGTTTCTTCATCAATTTGTTCTAAAGGAGGGGTGAGGGAAAAATTTTGACTAGGAGACCCTGGTGTGGAAATAATTGGAGAAGCAGGAGGCACTGACCCTGCTATGGAAGGTAATGTATTGGTCCCTGGAGCACTTGATGTCTCCCCAATCTGTTTATACCTAAACATTTCCACCTCAGTCTGCAACTCAACATTCTTTTGTTGCATCTTGATGTATTCCTCAATCAAAAGGTTATAATTCTTCATTAGGCTCTTCTTTTCAACCTCCTCCCTTTCAGTAGTCTTTTGGGCCAATTTGGCCACATTTAAAGTCAAATTAGTGGCCTCAGTGGTTGAGGTCTATGAAGCTCTCTTTATTATTAATCCTCCTCTTAAATTTAGATTAATATCAGAAACATCTGGTTTTCTCCCTTGTGGGGCCAATGCCCAAATTTCCAAGGTTTCATACTCTTCACTGAAAGTAGAGTCTTGAAGTGCTTCCTTGAATTCTTTTTCAGAGTCTTGAAAGGGATGCTTGGACTTTAGAATAGCATTAAATGCTACAACATTTGTAATGTCCCATTCAGGAAGAATCAATACACTATCCTGACTCACTAGTTTCTTTCCTTCTTCAGGAGTGATATTCTTGAATTATTCCATTAATTTAGCTTTGACCTCCTCATCATTCTCCTGGTCTGACCTATCAGGCCTTAGTTCTCTTCTCTTCTTACATTTATCTTGATATTTTTCAAATTTCATCCTCCATACCAATTTCAATAATACAGGAGTTTTTTACAAATTTATTGTCATCTAGAAACTCCTTGCATACTTCCATTCTTACATCTTGTACACTTTTACCTTTCATATCTAAATCAGATAAAACCAATTCAGCTGGTCTAGGAGGGGAAGGCATACCAACTTGCATGTCATGATTAGTAACAATAATTTCATCCATCAAATTCTCCTATGGTTGATCAATTCTTTGCCTCTTAGGGCTTGGCTCAGATGGTGGTGATGGGGGACTATCTTCTGATGATGATTCTAAATCAATTATTTTAATTGCCCCAGGAAGTTTGAATTCTAGACCTAGTTGTGAAGGAAACTTCATTATTTTCTTTTCTTTTTTGTCCACTTCTTGTTCATCACTGATGTCATCCTTTTTCCTCCTGTAAATGGGCCACCTTTTTGTTGGCTGGTATGTTGACCTTGTTTCAATTTCCTTGGCACCTTGTTCCTGTACATCCAAACAAAGTTCTAATTTTATCATTTTAGTCATCAATGTGCCCATAATTTCTTTGAAGTTCTCCATTAAAAAGTCAATTGTCTTATGGTATGGGTTGAAATCCAACAATGGATTATACTTTGGATCCATTTTGTGCCCAATATATAATTGCTTATCATAAGCTATTTATTTCTCCTTGCTCAATTCCTGCCTATTTAGGTTGAATTAATTTCTAATTAAATCCTTAGGAAAGTTGGACTCATGCACAAACTTTCCAGCCTTTATTCTTTCTCTGAAAAGAGGAAAGAAACCTTTAGGATTGTGCTGCTGCTTCGGACCACACCTCGAATTGTAATCATCAAAGAATTTCTCAAAATGCACCCAGCCTCCATTTGAAAATGAAAAATCAAACACCACTATATACCCAGGGAAAAAATTTCCCTTACCCCTTCTAGTGAGGTTGTCCTCATGAATACAACCTATTTTCCATATAACTTTTATAGACCCCACTCTTGGTGGCACATTGTATGGCAGTGTATGAGGGGCTCCCTAAAAACAATATACTCTCAAAATAGTGTTGACTAGGTATGGGATAATGTCACCCTAGTTATGGCAGACCTTTAATTCTAGCTTCCTCCCCTTTGGCCTGATGAAATCATGTAATTCCTCAAGGATCCTAGGTAAATGCACCATCAGTCTAGCCCTTAATTTGGAAGCAAAGAAATTATCAAATTGCACATAACTAGTGCTTTCCTTATTGCAAGATAAATCTGCATCCCATATCTGTACTAGTAATCTTTCTCCATCAACTGATTGCCTTAATTTCATTATTTCAAAGAAGAAAACAACATTCTTGAACAAGAACATATTCATCAGCATAGAATATGAAAATAATTAAGTGTCAATATCATTTTTCTACAACTTTGACAGCCCTTCATGTATCCTCTCAGCCAAGAAAGAAGAAAAGTCATATGTCACAGGGAAGTTAGGGTGTTGTTTTTGCACCCCCATGAACATGTATGCAATGGGAATCACTGCACTATGACTAAAACCCAAAATCTGACACAATGAATAGAGAGTGGCTAGGAAATGATTTACAAAACAATTTAATTTGAAAGGTTCCTAGTCACTAGGGCAACATGAAATCTTGAACCTCCTGCCATAGCCAAATGAGGTGGAAGCAACTTAGCTCTAAAAAGAGACTTCAACTTTTCATATTCCTACTTCATTTCCTCAAGTTTGATAGGAACCAAGTCTTCACTCAATTCACTTAAGTCAAAAATCTGTTTGATATCATCTCTGTTAATGCTTAATAAAACCCTTCCATCATTATCCCTAATTACCCATGTGACAAGGTCATATATTGTGGCCATTGCCCTAAGCAGGTCTACATTGGGGAACACATTTCGTACCACCAGCTTTCCCAAATCATACATCCAACCATTTCAAAAGGGGTGAGGAAAATTCCTCTGTCCATACCACAATCAAAACATTTCTAGGCCTGTGAGAGGAAACCTAGCATCAACAATGTTGGAGCAATTATATACTAACCCTTCCTCCAGGATTTTCCCTCATATTAGGATCAATACCTTTCTCATATCCTTTTTTGACAAGGGAAATTGATCTAGGAAATCATCGTATAGGTTTCTTCTTAAATAATCAACTTGGCCAAAATGTTGCTTGGGTGGTGCCATCTTAGACAAACTACGGCCTCTTTACAATGTTATACTTCAAATAACTAGGACTAACCAGAGATAGAAAATTATAGAACAAAACACTACAATTTCTCACAACTATAATTAAACTATAGCCCTAACATATTTATCAACAAACTCAATGGAAAGTACAACAAATATTTTCTAAAATTCAAGTGCAGAATGACCAGAAGACACAAAAATTAACTCACGGCTTTGTTTGCAGAAGTCCCAAATTCTAGCGGAAATGATTTACAACTCCGCTTTCGGCTATGAAATTGCTCCACAAAATACTTGAATGCTTTGTAATACAAATAAAGTAGGAGAATTGATTTTATTTTGATAAAATTGTGGTAGTAAGTGTGTCATCCGACATTAAAGCTCACTCGCATGCTGCATGAACGAATCCAACCATATTTGGTGTAGATTTAAATTATAGTTGTCAATCCTTCAGTTAGAACAAATCATTGAACAATCACCTTCAAAACAAGCTTACACAATCGCCAATGCAGCAATAAGGGGCCCACCATACCATACGCTACCAAGGAAGTCCACATGGCAGTCGCCCGTGATATCACGAATAGTAAAGATCCTACAACTTTGGATCACGTGATGGCAGGAAACCATAGACCTTGAGCATCAATGATCTTGCTCATTCAACACAGTCGCCAGCCTTATCATTAATCATCAAGAAACTTTCCCACCTAGATTATAATAGGTTCATTTATTTAAAACATGTGCATCATAAGAACACTTTAGTAACCCACCTTCTAATGTATTAAGGTTGGATTAATTTACCACAGTACTTCCTTTATTCCTTTGGCTTCATCAGATGAGACACATGGTGCCCGCCCGTGATATCATGATCAGTAAAGACCTAGCAATTTTTGATCATGCGATGGCGGGAAACCATTCATATCTGAAAATATAATTGATCAATGACACAAAACTTATCTCCTTCGGCCACGCCAAAAAAGGACATGTGGCACCCGCTTGTGATATCATGATCAACCAAAGTATTGTGGTGGGGTCATCATGAGATGGTGGGAAATGACTGAGATCAGACAATAATTGATCAATGGTCATGCGAATTTCATCCTTCTACAAAACAAAACATTTATTAAGTGGACAAGGGGACATCACTAGGTGGATGGTAAACAATGACATAAGTTGTTTCTAAACAATGAAACACAAGGCCAACCAGGATTTTAGGAAAATAAAACCTCATGGAGGAAATAAAATTAAAACAAAGGGACTCATCCTAGATGAACCGATAGGAGATAAGTCATTTCAAAACCCCCTAAAAAAGTAATAGCTAAAAAGACCCCAACCAAGGCGTAAAATAAACACAAGGGTTTTACATGTAGGAAAAGCTAAAACCCCAACCCTAAGAAATTTCCAACACCATGAAAGACCAGTAACACCAGGCAAGGTAGGAATGGAACATAAGGAGCAAAAATTTGACCAACTCATAGATTCCATCATTAAGGAGATGGTGCTTTACTCAAGTTACTACAAGAGGTCACAACACCTTTTTATTCTCAAGTGTTTGAGCAGCTATATGCACTAAGAAGGAAAACCATCCTACACGCCTACATTGTGGTCTTGTGAAAAGAGGAAATTACAATTGTAAACCATAAAAGAAAGGATCAACTAGTGATTTCATGAGGAGGTTACCCAAGCTAAAAATCAAGCATCCAAATAAGGAATGCAGTTGGGAAAGACAACTCAAAATGAATAAATGGAGAAATATTTGAAATTGTGGGGTATCTTTTGAAGCTAAGTCAGTGAAAGGAAATATGTTATCAGGATTTTTAGAATAAATGAATTTCCTTCAGTAAAACAATAATGCACAGTGGAACATCAATAACCCAAGTGGATGCATAAGTAAATCAGGTGCTAAGAGCTCTCCTAAAGACATCCTAAAATGATCAAATCCTAAAAAAAATTGGAATAAGGGTCATGTTGACCAATCATATCACCCTGAGGAACCAACTCAAAGATTCCATCCCAAAAACCAAGAAAAGAAAGGTCAACAAGCTCCGACAGACTCCCAAAAGATATCGTCCCATAAGAGGCATAATCCTCCTCCAATGAAGAGATGATGCATCATGTGGGAGGGGATCTTATGTTTTCTGAAAGATGTTTTGGAGAAAACATCGACCAAGTTGACATGTGTCTCGGGCCCTCCTCCGAAAGGAAAATGCTAAGAGAAAGTCATGCAGTCACCATGTGGTGCATTGCCTATCTTTCCGAATGGCCTTGCATAAATTCAGACATATCCAAAGCCAAAAACAAAAGAAGCCAAAGATCAAAAGACTATGGCAAAGAAAAATGTCTCACAAAAATCACTTGTTTAGTTTAAATTTTTGGTGGATGTTGGCCTTTGATATCTAAATAATGGTAAATTAGGTGTTAATTCCTATGTAAGGAAAATTCTAAGTCATTTTTATAATCTAAGCAATCCAAGTAAGCATTTTCAAGAGAAATTTCAAGAGACAAGATCAAGAGTCTTCAAGCATTCTCTCACTAGAGAATTCAAATTTCAAAAGCAAGCAAAGTTGAATTCTTGTAGCAGCATTAAAGTGTTTTAGTAGGTCTTCAAGCTCACTTTCATTCAATATCTAGCATTTTCAAGGGTTGATCATGGTTGTCTATGGTGAATCATGATGGATTTTAGGTTGGAGAGATGCAACTAGCCATCAAGCCAATCCTAATGACTTGTTTCCCATGCGATTCCATCCTCCCTTATCACTCTACATTCATCCTAAGGTACAAGCATCATTAGGGCTACTTTTGGTGATTAGATGTCTTTCAAAGTGAGTCATGCATCTTCATGTTTCTATTCATGCATCATATTATTACACATTAAAATAGGGTTGCATTATCCTTTAGATTGCTTAGTCTTAAACACACTTCAGGCTAGGGTTTATGATCACATTTACATTCAAGTTTCATTATTTCTATCAAGGTTTAATTACCAAACTAGGGGTTTGACCGAGGCAAACCCACCATAAGAAAATCATGTCTATATTCTATTTTATAGATATTTTCTCAAATTCAGCTTCAGAAATCAATTTGGAAGGGAAGAGAAAAGATTGGAGCACAAATCTAAACTTTAAATTCTTTAAAAAGTGGATTGGAATTGATTCACCAGAAGTGGCGAATGAGTCCCACTACAAGTGATTTTTCAAGATTTTTACAGATTTAGATACCTTTTTTTTGGAAACTAATTCCTATGCAGAAACCCAAATCTATGACTGATTCACCCAGATTGGCGAATGAGTCCTAGTAGATCAAAAATTTAGGTTTTTAAGTATTTCAGATATTTTTGAAGTTTGCTTCAAGTTTTTAGGTGCACATTTCTAAGATTTCACCTCTCTGTTATGATTTTCACATACTTTTAGGTCATTTAGTGAAGGATTGCATTGAATTAGAGTTAAGCATTTTGAGTTATATTTCACTTGTCTTTCCAAGTTCTTACTTGGTGGTGAACCCCTCATTAGTTTACATTCAACCCTAGGATATCCCTATTGCAAGATCTCTTTCTATTTTGAATTGAGGTCTCTAGTGTTATCCTTGAGTGGGATAGTTGGAAAGTGGGTGTGCTATATGTCCTAAATAATATAACACTCATCCCTCTTTTTCAACAGTTCCATTTTTTGTGAACTAATCTAGTAGGCATTTAATCTTGTCGACTCGACATTTTCATTCACTCTTTACCAAATCCAAGCTACAAGATGGTAAATGAAAAAATAGTTAGAATCTACATAATATTTTATTCTTATATAAGCTAAAATTAGGGTTTCTACTATATTAGGGTTAAAAAGTGCCTTTCATTCAAATTATCATAATAGGTGCTAGAGAGCTCCATTTTTTATGTTATTTATTATGTTGCAATCTTGATTCCACTCTCATCCTTATCATATGTCTATAATTATGTGCTATGGTACTTGGAAATATCTTATGATGTGACCTACTTTATTTTATGTGGCTAGAATGCTACCTTGATTCCACCTCTATAAAACAAGCAGAATCAAGGGGGGCATACATCTACCCTCAAATTTGATTTCTAGAAAAAATTTAGATAAGAGGCTTTTTGGACAACTAATGAATTTGTGTTGTAGGATGCGGTTCCTAATGTTGTGGTTTTGCAAATAGCTATAGTTGGGGCTTCATTCTCTCATGTTATAAGGGTATGTGCAGGATCATGATGGGCCAAAAAGTGGCAATATGATGGGTATGTGGCTGACAACTTTTTTTTAACCTAAAATTGGTGAAACGAAAAGGGTTTTTAAAGGAGATTCTTAGCTTTCCACCAATATAAATTATGCTTTACTTTGAATTTAATAAGTAATTATTATTCATTTTGTATTCAAATTACTACTAAAGTCCTAATTGATAGACTGATTGAAAAACATCTTAAGCTTTCAAACGGTATCATATTTTTTGAACCCAAAACATGTGTCACATTCTATGCTTAGTATGATATAGGATTAAAAAAAGAAAAATTGAATTTCATGAAGTTTTGACCAAGTTAAGGTGGTCATACATAAGGGTTTTTTATATTTTTCAAAAGTTGTAATAAAAAATTCATAATTAATTATTTAATTGGAAAATAATTACAAAAAAATATACATCACAATGGGACATGAGTCCTCTACTTATATCTAAAATATTATACAAAAATATTATCATTTTATTGTGGTTAGGGTGGTCAGATAGATACCTACTTCTTATTTTTTCCCTAAAATTTAAGTACTACTGCAATGAAATTTCAAATTTTCACCAAATAGATTTCTTTTTTTAAAATAAACCTAGTAGTTTTGAAACTACATTCAATTTTCTATAGATTCTATTCTTCAATATTTTTGAAATAATATAGATAACTTATTCAAATATTTACGTCACTCTAATTTTTTTTATTTTTTTACCACTTAAGGGCTTGTTTTTTACATGATGATCTTGCACATACCCATAAATAAATCCATATGTGTATCCTTTTATGAAATAAAGTGTACTATTCAGATTCCTTTAGCTTGCATATGCATAGAGAGTCATATTTGCACTAAAGTGGGGTCTAAATGTGGCAACAAAAACTATAATCTCTTCTTGGAGATAGTATAATTCTTTGCCTAACTTGGACGTATTTTGGTACCCTTGCATTAATTTCCCTTTAAATCATCATAAATAGTCCCCTAAGACCCATTATTTCAGATCTCGAGGCTTATTTTAGCTTAAAACCCAATAAAATCATGTAAAACTTCAAAAAACTTGAAAATTGACCCTAAAAGTCTAAGGTGGGACTCATTCACCACATTAGGAAAATGAGTCCCCTAGGTGGGACCTATTCACCACGTTGGGTGAATGAGTTCCATTTGGGGATTTTTCAAGGTTTGTGTGGGAAAAATGCATGTTTAATTCAAATTTTTGGTGGATGTCAAACTTTGAGATTTAAATTATGGTAAATTAGGTGTTCTTTCCTATATAAGAAAGTTTATAAGACATTTTTATCATCTAAGAAATACAAGAAAGCATTTTCAAGATACGAGCATCAAGAGTCTTCAAGCATTCTCTCACAAGAGAATTGAAGTTTCAAAAGAAAGCAAAGTTGAAGTCTTAGAGCAGCATTAAAGTGTTTTTGTAAGTCTTCAAGCTCACTTTCATTCAAGATATAGCATTGTCAGTGGTTGATCATGGCTCTCTATGGTGAATCATGATGGATTCTAGGTTGGGGAGATGCAACTAGCCATTAACCCAAGCCTAATGACTTGTTTCCTAAGTGATTCCATCCTCCATTATCACTCTACATTCGGCCTACGAAAGGTACAAGCATCATTAGGGCTAATTTGGGTGATTACAGGTCTCTCAAAGTGAGTTATGCATCTTCATGTTTCCATTCATGCATCATATTCTTTCATATTCTTACACATTAGAATAGGTTTGCATTATACTTCAAATTTCTTATTCTTAGAAAAAATTAAGGCTAGGGTTTATGATCACGTTTACATTCAAGTTTCATTATTTCTGTCAAGGTTTAATTACCAAACTAGGGGTTTGATTGATGCAAACACCCCATAAGCGGATCACGTCTATATTCTCTTGTGTAGGTATTTTCTCAAATTCAGCTTCAAAAAATAGTTTGGAAGGGAAGAGCAGAGATTGGAGCACACATCTAAACTCTAGATTCCTAAAAAAGTGGAAAGGGACTAATTCACCAAAAGTGGTGAATGAGTCCCACTACAAGTATTTTTCAATATTTTTGCAGATTTAGATACCCTTTTTTTGGAAACCAATTCATGTACGAAAACTCAGATCTAGGATTGATTTTCCAAAACTAGCAAATGAGTCCCAGTAGTTCAAAAAATTAGGTTTTTGTAGCATTTCAGATCTTTTTCAAGTTTTCTTTAGGTTTTTAGGTGCACATTTCTAGGATACCACCTCTCTATTTTGATTTTCAAATACTTTTAGGTCATTTAGTGAAGGATTGCATTGAATTAGGGTTAAGCATTTTGAGTTATATTTCACTTGTATTTCCAAGTTCTTACTTGGTGGTGAACCCCTCATTAGTTTACATTCAACCCCTAGGATATCCCTATTGCAAGATCTCTTTCTCTTTTTCATTGAGGTCTCTAGGGTTATCCTTGAGCGGGATAGTTGGAAAGTGGGTATGCTCTATGTCCTAAGTCATATGATAGCATTCATCCCCATTTTTCAATGGTTCCATTTTGCTGAACCAATCTAGCAGGCATGTAATCTCGTCAGCTCAACATCTTCACTCACTCTTCATCAAAATCAAGCTACAAGAAGGTAAATGATAAAATAGTTAGAATTTACTTAACATTTTACACTTATATAAGCTAAAATTAGGGTTTATACTATATTAGGGTTAAAAGGTTCCTTTCATTCAAATTAACATAATAGGTGCTAGAGAGCTCCATTTTTTACATTGTTCGTTGCATTGGAATATTCATGATTAGACTCTTGTCCTCATCATATGTCTATTAATATGTGGTATGGTACATGGAAATACCCTATGATGTGACCTAACTTATTTGATGTGGCTAGAATACTACCTTGATTCCACCTTCCTAAATCAAGCAGAATCAAGGGAGCATACATCTACCCTTAAATTTGATTTCTAGAAAAAATTTAGAGAAGAGGATTTTTGGACAACTAACGAATTTGTGTTGTAGGATACAATTCCTAATGTTGTGGTTTTGCAGATAGCTATAGTTGGGGCTTCATTCTATTGTGTTACAAATAAATCCATATGAGTATCCTTTTATGAAATAAAGTATACTGTTTAGAGTCCTTTAGCTTGCATATGCACATAGAATCATATGGGCACTATAGTGGGGGATAAATGTGGCAACAAAAATTTCATACTCCCTTCTTGGAGATAGTACAATTCATTGTCTAACTTGGACCAATTTTGGTACCCTTGCATTAATAACCCTTTAAATAATCACTAATAGGCCCCTAAGACCCATTATTTCAGATCTCGAGGCTTATTTTGGCTAAAAACTCGATAAAATCATTTAACACATCAAAAATCTTGAAAACCCACCCCAAAAATCTAAGGTGGGACTCATTCACTACCTTAGGTGAATGTGTACTCCTAGGTGGGACCCACCCATTCAACACCTTTGGTGAATGAGTCCCATTTGGGGAATTTTCAAGGTTTGAGTAGAAAAATCACTTGTTTAATTCAAATTTTTGGTGGATGTTGACCTTTGAGATATAAATAATGGTGAGTTACATTTTAATGCCTATATAAGCTTGCAAGCTTCTAAGTCATTTTTATCATCTAAGAAATCCAAGTAAGAATTTTCGATAGCAATTTCAAGAGACAAGCATCAAGATTCTTCAAGGATTCTCTCACAAGAGCATTGGAGTTTCAGAAGAAAGAAAAGTTGAAGTATTGGAGCAACATTAAAGTGTTTTTCAGGTCATCAAGCTCACTTTCATTCAAGATCTAGAATTGTCAAGGGTTGATCATGGTTGTCTATGGTGAATCAAGATGGATTCTAGGTTGGGAAGATGCAACTATCCATCAAGTCAAGCCTAATGACTTATTTCATAAGTGATTCCATCCTCCATTATCACTCTACATTTAGCTTAAGGAAGGTACAAGCATCATTAGGGCTTATTTGGGTGATTTGAGGTCTCTCAAAGTGAGTCATTCATCTTCATGCTTTCATTCATGCATCATATTCTTACACATTAGAATAGGGTTGCATTATGATTTAGAATTATTAGTCTTAGAAAAACTTAAGGCGAGGGTTTATGATCACATTTACATTCAAGTTTCATTTTTTATATCAAGGTTTAATTACCAAACTAGGGGTTTGACCGAGGAAAACCACCCATAAGAAAATCAAGTCTATATTCTATTTTGAAGGTATATTCTCATATTTGGCTTTGAAAATTAGTTCGAAAGGGAAGAGTAGAGATTGAAGCACATATCTAAACTTTAAATTCTCAAAAAAGTGGAACAAGACTAATTTTCTAGAAGTGGTGAATGAGTCCCACTACATGTGATTTTTTAGGATTTTTGTAGATTCAGACACACTTTCCTTGAAAACCAATTCTTGTGTAGAAATCCAGATCTGGGACTGATTCTCCTAGATTGGCAAACAAGTCCTAGTAGGTCAAAAATTTAGGTTTTTCAATATATTTCAAAGCTTGTTAAATTTTGCTTCAGTTTTTTAGGTGTACATTTCTGAGATCCCACCTCTTTGTTTTTATTTTCACATACTTTTAGGTCATTTAGTGAAGGATTGCATTGAATTAGGGTTAGACATTTTGAGTTATATTTCACTTGTCTTTCCAATTTCTTACTTGGTGGTGAACCCCTCATTAGTTTACATTCATGCCATAGGACAACCCTATTACAAGATCTCTTTCTCTTTTGCATTGATGTCTTTTTGGTTATTTTTTTAGAACTAAACTTGATCTTACCACTTACTTATGAATCTTCCAGAATCCAATAATTAACAAGGGTAAGGATTGGCCAACAAACAATTAAGGATTCTAGGCCCTTACTTCTACACTTTGAGCTCTGTGAAACCCAAGAGGGTAATCATTATTATGATCATGTGATATTTATCTTTCATCTAATCAAGAACATTGGAACATAAAGGTGATTCTCATGAAGAAGCTCAACTAATAGAATGTATCATAGAAGTTGGTTGCTTGCTAATAATTCATATCTAGAGCATGAGAATAGTAAAACATGACATAATTGTGACCCATTTTATAGAATTTAATTTGATGAATGGTTTATTGTTGAATAGATTTAGAGATTACAACATAATTACCTCACTTAGACTAGTGGCTCATCCTTGTAATAGAGTCAATTCTAACATATACATAAGTTGATAGTAACTTTTACACATGACATTATTCAAAAGCCTTGAAAATGTTGTATTACAACATTTCAGCATTTTATCTCCACCATCACTTCTTACTAGCATCCTAGCACTCAATTTAATATAAACCTACAACTAAAATCAAGCATTTACATTAATTTTTTGAATTAATAAGCAAGAATGAAACCATACATCCATTGGAAATCAATAGAGACAAATAAGATAACCCTTGATTATATTATTCATAGCCTATAAAACCAGTATATAGGAGAGAAAATGGTGCAGAACTTTCACTATTATGTTCTATACTGTTAGTATTACTATAATGATTACATTCACATATCAGTAGATGCGAATCTAAGACTTAACACTATAATGTTTAGTATCCTTTACAATTCTCTATATATCCAATTCTAGAACAACTAACCAACCTCCCTTGTAATCAGCCCACAAATCCCATTTATATAGATATGGGAGTGACAAGCATCAGGCCGAAATACAATTTTAGTTACATTTGCATTTTTAATACATTTTGTAAAGAAATTTTTCCCTTAATCTTCTTTTGGTTTTTGGCTCTTATACATTTTTTGGCTTCGAGATGAATCCACGATTAAAGAAAAATATTGTTTCGAAAAGCACACAATGTACTATGTGGTGGCTACGTGCATTTTGTTTATCATCTTCCTTTTTGGTTGAAAGTCGAGGCATGTGTCAACTCAACATGAATTTTCTCTAAGGCTATTTTCATAAATCTAAGATTCACCACCTGCTTGACACATGATCTCTTCACTTTGGGAAAGTTATGCTTTTAAGGAGTGATCTATTTGCATGGAGTTTTTTGGAGCATGCTAGGTCTTTCTTGCTTTCAGGCTGGAACCTTTGAGTCAGCACTGTCAATCCACGTGATTGGTCAATCAGATTTTGCCAAGTTGTTTTCTAGGATCTGATTTTTTTTATTACAATCTTTGCTAAATATCTAAAGGGAATTAATGAGGCAATTGGGAATTAATGAGCAAGGATTTCCACGATCTAATCAAGATTTATGATTAGATTGTGAGCTATCAGATGCAGGCATCTGACAGTATTTTATTTTGGAATGTTGGTGTCGGTGTTCTCTTTTTCCATCTATAAATAGGGGGTGACAACATATGCAAAAAAAGTTTTTCAAAAAGTTCTTTTAGTTTTCCTTAGTTTTTGGAGATATTTTTCAAAAGTTGAAAGTTTACATAACACTGTGGTTCTCTGGCATGTTATATTTTTTCAACTCAAACTATCATCGGATTGGCATCTGACCTTTATTTTTAAGTTCATTTGATATTTAAGTATGATACCTTTGGAAGAAAACTTTGAAACTGTGCATGTTATGGCCTTTGTCAATTTCCTTCTTTATGTTTTTGTTCATGATAAAAACAATGTGTTAAGCTTAATTTGATAGTTCAAGTAGTTGATTTTCATGCTGTAGGCTTTTGTGATCTAATGATAGCTTTCAAAAATTAGATTATGTCTTTTGAACTTCTCCATTTTCTTTAAGAGTTGTAATTTTTCCATATTATGTTGTAAAAGGAGAAAGGGTTTATCCACTTTCTAGATATTTATGTTAACTTATGGAGCTTTTTATGCTTGATCAGACCTTAATGAGTGCTTCCCACTGGGAGATTTGAAAGACTGCACTGTGCTTTTACTTTTCCTTTGTTGCTCATTCTCTTCCCAACAATGAAGAGTTGTGGCATTATGTGACTATTATATCATTCATAGGAAAATAATTGAAGTTTAAAATGTTGTAAATGCTTTGGCACATCACCATTTTTATGTTTTATATTTACATTTCCTTCTACTTTTTCTCCCAACTCAAAGAAGAGACAGACTTCTATAAAAATCCCAGAGGTATTTAGTGAGGCACAAATTGGTCCCCCATTTGCTGAATTTCCCATAAGGCTGTCAGAGAGGTGCAAGATTTGATGATCAAAAGTTCTTTTTTTGGCACACCTGATGGGACTAAAAATTTTCAAATGCCTGATTAGAAATAAAAAATATTTCCAAAATCAAGCCAAGGAAAGAAGCTAGAAATTTCATGCCCAGAATCCAAACAAGAGCATCCTCAAGGGGTCATTTCTAATACTCTCAATTACCTAACTAAGTATCTAAGAGAAGAATACATACAAGTTTTGTATCACCTATAAGAAGTAACAAGGAAAGAAGTGAAATCTCAAGATCTAGAGCTTTATCTACCCCACTTAGAGGCTAAAATTTTCAAATAAGAATACCAGTATACCCGATTTATAGGAATATATTTTCCATGGCTCATATAGCTTCCCTCGCTCCTAGAAATTTTGTAACCTGGGATAGTGGCAGTCCGCTACAACCACCTACTAATGCCCTAAATGATATTCCAAAAAAAATTGGATAAGACTTCAAAACCCCCTCTAAATACCTCTAAGATATAGCAGAGGAAAATATTGCTCTTAGGTTGTTGGCCACTTCTTTCAAAGGAAAAAATCAAGATTGGTATTGATCCCTAGCTTCTAGTTCTATCCTCTCTTGGGATCAACTTAGAGAGAGGTTTTTTGAATGTTTCTTAGAAAAGGGAGATCGCTCCTCATTGTTGCATCAATTAATCACCATCAAAAGATCCTTGCAAGAAGCCATGAGCAACTTCAATACAAGGTTTCACAAAACCTGGCATAAAATCTTTGTAACTGTTCGACCTCCAGCCATAATGGCATTTATTTTTTACCTGAATGCTTTCAATTTAAACATCATGGTCATGATAACCTCTATGGGAGGAGATATCTTACCCGATGCATATGATTTGGCTATGCATGCTAAGAATAGTCTAATCAACACTAGGAAGCTTGCACCATGACCACCAATGCTTGTATTCAAATAAATCTTTGGTGGTCCTTAGGAAGAAATTAATCCAAATGCTACCACTCCAGAAGTGGCCACATCAACCAAACCACAACCCTTGTATCTGTATCCCGTTGCGCAACCGAGCACATCGGGCTCCTCCTCACTAGCAGCAGACATTAACGATATGAAGAGTCTCATTGGTCTTTTGCTAACAAGTTAGTCTTCATCAAAGGGAAAAAAGAAACACCTTCAAAGTAGGCCACTTAGACCTATCAAGGGGGAATGCCATCCTATTAATAGAACACATACCAAGTACCCTCGAAAGGAGGAGCCCAACAAACGATGTTTTCCAACCAAATAGTCCTAGTTACTATGTCGCTTTAGGCTATCAAGAGTAGTATGAGAAAGGATCTAGTACTAGGATAGAACAACGTAGTCGAAGAAGAAAACACATGGTGCTTCCTGTGCAATGATAGTCACATCCCCCAAAAATTTTTAAGGGGACATATGCAACAAAAGATAGCAAAAAAAAGATACAAGGGTGTGCTCTCGAATACAGAAGAATATTAGTCTCCTAAAATAGAAAATGCCCACTTTAGAGTGCAAATTCAAGGAATCTCTTTAGAACAAGAGTTGGATATTTTGTTGAACCAAGCACTATTTTCATGGATGGAGGAAGAAGATGCAGTATTCGCAAATGATTCTTTGATGACTAGTTCCTCACAAGTACAATCAAATAACAACATGATATCTAAGAGAAGACTCATAGGAGAATATGTACAACTAGCTCTGTCACATCCATAACTACGTCAAATGCAACAACAAGAAAAGAGAGATCCATAAGTCATCACCTGACCTACTCAACAGTCATGAACTACACCATTTCCAGAGAATGGCATGGATAAGATACTGAGCCCATTCATGACAGATTGTTTTCCCCTAAAGACAAGAGAGATACATCCATTCAAACCCAAGACCCTACCAGTCAAAATGCTCAATGTGGTGGAACAATTGAAGAAGGTGCCTACTAACGTATCTCTATGGGCATCATATCCATTACAAAACAAAATACGCTACTCAAGGAATCACTAAAGGAGGCAAAAATACTGCACACAGATGCAACGTCATCATGTGATCAAAATAAAGATAAAGAGCTCATGTCAGAGCCCCAACCTTTGTGAGCTACAACTTATGTGAATGACATGAGCAATGCAAAAGAGAAAGAGGTAAGAAATCCAAATCCCACTCATTTCCTTTTAACACTTAGTGTGGGAGATAAACTTTTGCATAATAACATGATTGATTCGGGAGCTAGTACAATGGTCATGCCTAAACAAGTGGCCAATGCCCTGAAGCTTAAGTATGAGCCCCTTGAGAAGGGAATAATGCAATTGGATGAGAAGAAGGTTCTGACCGTCGACTGCATCAAATATTTTTCTTTGACCCTCTTCTTGTGTCCAAACCAAATGGTCATACAAGAAGTAGTTGTGATATGCATTCCCCCAATATTCAGAATATTCCTTTCAAGTGATTTTACAACAAATATTGGTGGATATTTATCACTCAGTTAGTCTCAACTAATATTAAGGACCAAGCATGCAGCGAAGACAAAGATCATGTCTGAATCTTTTCATCTAGAACACATAGCAGACATTGTAGTCTTATGATTTGAAGTAGCACATACCTCCTTCTCACAAAGGGAGAAGCACTATGTAGAGATGTTAGAAGATGAAGAAGAAACAAGCAATTAGACCCTTGAAGAGGAGTTCCTCCTCAACCAATTTATTGTCTTTGACCTATTCAGAAACTTTAATGCAATGAGACTAGGCACCTATGTGATCTTAAAATATGATCAAGTCTTTCCAAAATTGATAAACGATCAGGAGGAACATAATGATCTAGGTGACAACCGTCTATGGACATTATATTTTGATGGTGCCAAATGCAAAGCCAGTTCTGGAGCAAGTGTCTGACTAGTGTCCCAGACAGGGTTAGAGACCCTCAAATATTTTCATTTTTAGTTCCCATGCTTGAACAATGATGTGAAATATGAAGTCTTAGTTCATGGTTTGATCCTTTTAGAAAAGATGGGCATAAAGAGAATACAAGCTTTCAGAGATTCAGAGTTGGTTGTGAGCCAGGTTTGTGGGTAAGTGACTGCCAAGAATATAAGAATGAAGTCATACAGTTATTAGATATGGGATCTAATTGAGAGCCTTAAGGATTTTAACATTCAGGTTATCCCACACTCCTAAAATGAGGTTGATGATCAAATGGCTTTGATTGGTTCACAATTTAAACCAGTTTCTAATTCAACAACAAAGCATAATGTAGTGTAGATCATCATCTGACCAAAAATTCTTGAAAATGATAAAAAATGAAAAGTATTTGAGGATGATATATAGATCACCACCTTTTTACAAAGACCAGGAAAAGCTTCCAACCATCCACAACCCAAAATAGAGTCTCATGAAGGGTAAGTGGTACAGTTAAAAGGAAATAATCTTTCTCAAGGTTTAAACTCTATTGAAAATATTTTTGACTCTAAGGACGCAAGAAATAGAAAACAAATTTCACTATGGATGAGAGGGATTATGAAGAGATCAATGTCGAAAGTGGTAGAAAGCTAAAGGTCGAAAGGGATGTTCCAAAAAAGGATAAGAAAAGAGTAAAGGGTCTATGTTATAGATACAATGGGTTTGTAGCCTATACCTATGATGATCATATAGGGTATGGTTTGAGCATAATTCAACATACTATTGACTGGGCTGAAGGTTCAAAACCCACGTGACAAAAACAAAGGCCAGTCAATCTAAAGGTCAAAGCATTGATGGCAAAAGATCTCACCAAATTAATCAAATCAAGGATCATATACCTAATTAAGCATTCCACCTAGGTGTCTAATTTGGTATTGGTTTGGAAAAAGAATGGTGATATTAGGCTTAGTGTGGATTTCAAATTTTTGAATAAAGCCTTGCTAAAAGACCACTACCCTTTGACAAGAATGGAGTAGATCTTGTAGACTATGGCAAGATCAGAAACATTTTCATTGCTTGATGGTTTCTTGGGTTATAACTAGGTATATGTAAAGGAAGGTGACCAACATAAAATAAAATCCACTACTAAGTGGGGAACGTTTGCATACTCAAAGTTTCCCTTTGGAATTTCAAATTCTAGTGTGACTTTTCAACAAGCAATGGATATCACTTTTAGAGGATTAATTAATCAGATTATTTTAATATATCTAGATGAACTAACTATCCTTTCAAAATCAAAGGCTGATCACTTTGATCATCTGGAAAAGGTTTTCTAGAAATGTCAATGGTTTAGGATTTCCTTGAATCCCAAAAAATGTGCTTTTAGAGTGCCCCAATGTAAGCTACTTAGTTTTGTGGTATCGAAGGAGGGAATAGAAATAGACCCCGAAAGGTGAAATCTATAATGGAGTTGCCTCTACAAGTAAATCCAAAAGGGCTACACTATTTTCTAGGGAAGATCAATTTTGTTAGCTGATTCATTTTAGACTTCATAGGCATTGCGAGAACTATCATGTTGATGCTCAAAAAGAACCTAATATTAAAATAGACCCCTGAAGGAAAAAAAAAATTCAAGCAAATAAAGGCATCCATCTATGTTGCCCTAGTGTTGGCTAACCCAGACTTCTCCAAGGACATTTTACTCTATGTATATAGCAGCCAACATAGGATAGCTTCAGTGCTCACTCAAAAGGATTAAGGAAATAATGAAGAGCATCCAATTGAATTTCACTCTAGGACTATCAAAGGATATGAATCCATGTATAAATTTATTGAAAAACAAGCTTTTTCTATTGTTAAAAGCCTAAAGAAGTTTCAACACTTGGTATCAGCCAATAGAAGCACCATTCTCATTGCAAATCCCAATGTGTAGGAGTATATCACTGAGGGTGAAATAACTAAAAAGAGGGATAACTAGATCACTAAGATCCTAGAATAGGATATGGATATTAAACCAACCAAGCTGGTTGGGGGAAGAGTTATATGTGAATATCTTGCATAGGAATCAAGTTCCTTAGCAGAGGAGACCGATCAGATCTACACAAACCAGTTTAAGTCATACGAGTCCTAGGTGATAGATCAAATGTAGTATATGCAAAAGGGGCAGTACCCGACCAACCTCCCTCCTCACTAAAAGTGATACTACTAACTGCAAGGCACCAATTTGTACTAAATGAGGGTATCTTATTCAAAAGGAATTATGACAGTGTTGTGCTCTAATGCTTGAATAATCCATAGGCAAAAAGAGTTCTTAATGAATTTCATACCAGTATTGATTGTGGACATTTCTCCACCAAGACTACTTTGAAAATAATGTGAGCAGGATACTATTGGCTCTCCATGTTTTCTGAAGCACACCATTTGGCACAAAAGTGTAGTCAATGCTAATATTTTGTTGGAAAAAGAAAGAATTGTGTCTTTCCCTTGAGCCCAATTGTAACTAAGGAACCCTTTGTTGAATGGGGTTTGCATTTTTTCATGATGATAAATCCTATTTCTAGTGTTAGCCATAAGTGGACCCTTATGGAAACTAACTACTTCACGAGGTGGATGGAGGCCATCACCCTAAAATATGCTACAGAAGGTGAGATTTTCAACTTCCTTGAAGAGCTGATAGCAAGATTTGGTTCACCAAAAACCATCATATCCAACTATGCACAAGCTTTTGTGGGTTTGAGGATATTGGATTTCACTCTCAAACATGGGGTCTACCTTAAAACTTCATCAAATTACTACCCACAAGGAAATGGGTTAGCAGAGTCAACCAAAAAAAACCTAATTAGGTTAATCAAGTGCATTGGGTCAAAATGAAAAAGGGAATGGTACAAGCACCTGTGAGCCACTCTATGGGCCAACTAGATTACGCCCAAGTAAATCTTGAAGGCCTCCCTTTATGAACTAGTATATGGGAAAGAGGTAGTTTTACCTATTTCCATATAGATCCTTTCCTTGCAACTGTTAAAAGCCTTGGAAATTAAAGAAAGTGGTAGGATGGAAGTAAGGTTGGTGGAACTCTTGATCCTTGAGGAAGATAGGAAAAAATATTATGAAGCCATGATTAGTCACCAATAGACAGTAAAATGATGGTTCAGAAAAAAGACATCAAACCTAGATTTCAAGGAAGGAAGCCTAGTACTAAAGCACGATGAGCGCATTGCAAACCCAAGACAACATAAAAAATATGAAGTGCTATGGAAGGGACCCTTCCACATTAGCACATGAAAGGAAAATAACGCATATGAGCTAGAAGATATACAAGGTAACCAACTGGATATACTGGTAAATGGTATTTTATCTAAAATGTTTCCATTAAAAAGTGCAAGTTCTTAAAAAAATTTAGAGTTATGTACCATATGTAAAAAAAATTTAAAATACGATTTAATTTTGAGAATAAAGCCATGAAAATAACGTTGTAAGAAAAAAAAAGGTCCTACATTATATTCATTGAAATATTTACATTATGGTATAAGACCGAGGCTCTAGGAGAAGTTGAACCTTCTTTGGAAAACCCAAAAAGAGCTATACTACGAAAAGGAAAAAAGAGAGGCAATGAGCAAAAAATAGTAAAATTCATAAGCCTCCAGTTGTCTCTAAGCAGTCAAAAGTGGATCTTCGATGGTTTATTCTTATTCTTATTCTTATTCTTGTTCTTTTCTTTCTTCTTCTTCTTCTTTGATAGGGTGAAAAGGGGTTCAACACAACACACACAGGACTGGCACACTAGGGACCTCAATCCTCATTCCCGCAGTTGTACACCAAGAATTTAAAGTGCTTTTTCTAGTCAATCCCACCAACACACTCCATGCCAAACTCCCTTAGAAGGAAAGTGGTCATAGAAAGAGACAAGAAGTAATACCTCTCGAGGTCCATGGTTTGAAAGTCAATAAGGAAGGGTATAAATACCATGTGCTCCCCATAATTAATGTGCCTGTGGAGGTCCATGGCTTTCAGAAGACCAACACCAAGGATGGCCACTTGAACAATCTCACCTAGCCTGTCCATATACAAAAAGTCAAACATGGCATGACACAATGCAATTATCCAAGGCTTGGATATATCCAAGTTAAGAAGGGAGGCCACAAAGTGGAAGATGACATTAGAGTTGCATCGTGGATAGTTTTCATCCTTAGCATAGTCCTTTCCAAGGACCCACTTGGATGCAATGACAATGAGGTGGTTCTTCTTCTTCTGTAGTTGCTTGATTCTATCGCTGGTAATTTTACCTATGAAGGAGTATTACGACCTTCATGGAAGGATCTGAATGGGCATGCCTAGACCAAATGACATGATGGTAGTAAAAGCTAAGGCTAGCAAAATGGGAAATTCTAGGAAAATCTTGCTAAACTTAAAAATCCATTTTTGAATGAATATTGCAATAAGGTGACATAGTTATTTATAGAGAATATGTGTCAGTGAAACCAACCAATAGAAAATCTATTTCTTGCTAGA
This sequence comes from Sequoia sempervirens, assembly GCA_007258455.2. Lineage (NCBI taxonomy): Eukaryota > Viridiplantae > Streptophyta > Pinopsida > Cupressales > Cupressaceae > Sequoia > Sequoia sempervirens. The sequence goes on along the minus strand of VDFB02193867.1, from coordinate 505,523,482 downwards.
CGATAATGAAGAAAATATCAAAGAAGCTAAAGGAAAAGAGTCGTATCATATAGGAAATCCAGCAAGAGGACTTGAGAAATAAATTTGGGCATTGGGAGTAAATGCTCACATAGGCCAATCATTTCCATGTGTCCTTTGCCATCATCAACACTAGCTAGTTTGTTTATATGAAAATACATTGATTAATGCATTAAGTTCTGCAAAATTAAATAAGAACGTATTTTCAAAGTACCTAACACTACTTAAGCATGCTTCTCATAGCTAAAAGCATGTTTTCCAATGCATTTGGCTTATTTTTGAAAGAGGTGGCAAGAAGAATGTACTAATTCCATTCTCATAGAAAATTTGGCATATTCCCGAGGGATATAGATCCCAAATCCACATGTATTTCCTTAGTGGCAACATTTAGTAAGCTAAGGTAATGATAGATTTTTAATGCATGTATTTTCAAAAGAATTAAATGGACCCAAAAGATTTTTTTTCTAAAATAGCAAAACAATAAGTGCTCGCTTCACTAAAGAAACTCTCTACAATTTCTTGACACAAAAATGGTGGAAGCATCAACATCTTGTTGAAAGGTTGGAGCCTCATCCAAAAAGGTTAGTTACACTAATATTTTTGGGAGAGATTCTTTCGCCAACACCCCAACACTGGAAGAATGACATTTTAATAACTATACCAAATTAGTGCAACCAGATGATCAAGTCAGAAGAGAGGCGGTGTAGGATTTGGAAGACAACATTTTTGACCCAAAATTGGTAGCTAACACTAAAATCCTTAGGGAAGTGGCATTACAAAGAATTATTAAACATGGGTCGACTGAAGGTTTCGTATCATGGCTCTAGAATTGTGACTTTCCATAGTTCATGTTTTCCGTTGTACACCCATGCCCAGAGTTGGTAGATGCATGTGCTAAAAAATTTGACAAGGAGGCAAGGGTTATTATCAGCAACATGATAAAGGTTAGAACTACTTCAACAACCATCTGGGATATGTCGTGTATCCCTACAACCTAGGGTGTTGAGCGCTTTGATGAGGAAGAAATGGATGGATTTTGGGAAACCAAAACTAAGGAGGTGAAATTTTATGAGGATGAAACAAAGGAAAGGTCGGAGAGAGATCAATTTTCTTTTCCTTTGGTGCACAAAAAAATCAAATAGGATACAAAGTCTGTTTTCTCAATGTTGGCATGGATTTATGGTCTTGATGATGATGAAGAAGTCAATCCTTTCCATATGGGCTTGGCTTTCATGCTTAAGAAGAAGAAAAGTTAGAAGTTTTTTTTTTTCTTATGCAATAGCTAAAGGGATGCTAGAGCAATTAAGGACCTATGATACTGAGTGTAAATTTAGGTACTCTTCTATCTTGGTTCACTTGATCTTACATCAAAATTCTAAATGTTTGGAAAGAAATTTATTGTTATTTAGGTTTGATGTAAAGGGTTTCTACCAGCCAATTTCAGTCTAGACTCATGTGCTTTCAAAGACATGGGATTACTATTGGTTTGTGGATTATTTTATGAAGCTAGTGCTTCTAGACTTGTTACCATGCCCTTTGAGCCACTTGTTTGTTGAGGTCCTACAATGAATGAAGACCTCGTAGACCCCAATAGATTATTTCCTAGGTGAGGATTTCACTTTTATTAGATACCCTGGTTTTGTCAAGGATCCTTTTAGACACCCCAAATTTGTAATAGATAGGGTTTATTCTTTGGAGGAATATTGTTAGGAAACTATTGCTGACAACATCTATGGCATTGGAAGGAACAAGACAGGGCTTTACTCGACTACCCTTAACATTTCCAATGGTCAGGTAACACTAGTGAAGTGGAGGGCGTAGGGTGAGCTTACAAACAAACTGGAACTTTTAGGCATGGTTTTTATTTATGACACATGGGACTACAATCTGAGAAGGAACCTCCCAACTTTGAAACATGGGAGTCAGAAGTATTTTGAGTAGAGGAAGAATCTGACCCAAGAAAGGCTGGAACTATACGTTGACTTGGCCCACATACCATTCAAATGGCCACCATGGCTAGACTTCTATGTCCAAACTACGGAGTATTAGAAGAACCTCTCAATGGGAAAATCCCTCAACACGTAATTGAAATTCTTGGGGTGGTTGGAGAGAGAAATAAAATTTCTAGAGGTTTCAATAGGAAATGAGATGCCCCAATTCCATGTTCAGAGATCTTTGTCCAGATGATGAAAGGTTTGATGAGCTTTACGACAAAGAGGTTGATACTAAGAATAGTAACCCTAAGACAAGTCATGAGATTGAAAAAGAAGAGCTTCCACACCATGCTTCTCGACCTCAGGAATCAGATAAAAGAACTCACAAGTCACGTCATTTGTTAGTGCTAGAAGCAAATGAAAAAGATCCTGACAGTCCCCAAGAAGGTCCATTGTGGTTACCAAAGGTCAAATTTCGACAGGATCGGCCTCCTAAGGATTATAATCTACTTGTTCAGATGATACAAAGAGGAGACGATTCCAAGATCTAGGTGAGCCTAGTGCATTGGTTAGAGGAGAAGAAGAAGTGGAGTCTACTCTATAAGGCTTTTCAGCCACCATGACCTAGGTAATTTTCACTCCCTCTCTTCTTTTTTCCTTTGTATCTCTAGGTATTGCTCTACACCCATCTGTGGAGAAGAGTCCTCCATTCACGGATGCTGATCTTTTGGTCCTAAATGAATCCTATGAAGTAACCCCATGCACCAAATGAGTTTCATTTGCTTTGGTTGCTATTGATTCTTTAATCACCCTATCAAAGGCCCCTATTGAAGGAGCTAGAACATCCATGTTTCCCATTACACTAGGTGCATTCACTTCTGGGAAAATGTCTCTCCTTTTGCCCACTTCCCTTTTCACCCTGACAAGTTTTCCCCTTGCTCAATCTCCATATGGTTTCCCACCTTTTTCCATGATAACACTCCCCTTTACCTCTCCATAATCTCATATAGTCGAGGTTTCCCCTTCCATCACCATATTTTGTCTCCCTCTAGGTGCCTCCATTTCCATACAAAGCATTGACAACCCATAGAGTCTCCAAGGTCATTTCAATGCAACCAAGTAGGCTAGACATGCTAGAAAGCCAAAAAATACGTATAAAAGTTGTCGTGTAGGAAGATACTAATAAAATTAAAGCTTTCTTGAATGAGGAGTGGAATTATTTGTTCATCACTACCATGAAGTTGCTTGTATCCAAGCTTGAAGGAGAAATGTAGATGAAAGATTACGACATCAGAGCCATGGGTCTAGATTTAAATGAAACTCACCCACATGACAAGATGGTTCTAGCTAAGGCCACCCACTGATTATGAGAGGTTGGAAAAGAGATTGAAGAAGTGTGAGGTAGAGTTGATAAATGTAAGAGATACAGTGAATAGGATGCAAATATAAATCAAGGCCAGAGATGTCGAGATGGCATTTATAAAAAAAATAAAGGATCAATAAGGAGAAGCAACTAAGTTGTTCATGGAGGCCCAAAGTGAATAGATTTAGCTATATGCTGAGATTGAAAGGTAAAGAGTCAAGCTTTTTTTTGAGTTCCATACAAACGTAGAGTACTAACATACTCAAGAAAACATATAGAAAGAGTTGGATTGCATCTGATCTCAGGCTTCCAACAATGTAGAAAAGTCCCAGGCAGAAGCAAAAGGGGAAAAGCAAGAGAAATAGGAGATCAATTCCACTCTGTAGGATCATGACCAAGAGGTTGGAAGGTTGAACTCTGAAGTAACAAACACCCTCCAAGATGAGAATTAGATGGAGGAGAATATAAGAGTAGGAGAAGCTTAGTTCCATTAGGAGTTAGCTGTTGTACAAGGATCTGAGACCCTCCCGATATTGAAAAGGTTGATATCTACATGCTCGAAAAGGATCATAGTTGTGGTTTCCATTCTTAAGCAAGTATTATAGTTTTTAAGGGATGCTCACGAATTGAATGAAAAGGTTGGCTCGGTGGAAAACCAAATTCTATAGACATATGCTCCTTGAGCTAGGAAATCAAAAAAATTGATTACTAGATTGCATAAGGAGACTAACGTGGCTTCAAGAAGTGCAAGGATTCTAAATCAAAGGGCCACCTCAAGAAAAGAAAGTGAATTCATCAACTACCACAAAGTCATGGTAAAGAGCAAGGAATGTCAGGCGATGTTAAATAAAAGGGTTGATGAAATCAAAAAAGATTTCAATGTTTTTCTTAACTTTGGTTTTCCTTCCCTTTTCTCACTAGATGGAGAGGCACTATTGGTTGAGTAGATCATTGATGTAATCAAACATAAGGTCTGGACATCTACAAAACTCTAAGGTTTAAGCTCGAAGCCCACCTTTGATGAAATTGAGAAGGAGATTTTTCCTCTTTCTCATGTCTATTACCACCTTGGATCTATTTCATTAAGATGGGGAGTAATTTATTTTAAAGAAGTTTTTGAGTTAGATCAAGCATACGAGATCCTTCACACTCTCATCTGACATAATGATTTAGACTAGGAGGTACAACATTCTTCCTTCCTCAAACTTCAAGAATTTCGAAAGCTCTAGGTTCAAGCCTCCACAAGCGAAGGTCCCCTATGATTTAGTAGAATTGTAAATCAATTTTTCCTTTAATCTTCTTTTGGTTTTTGGCTCTTATACATTTTTTTGACTTTGATATGAATTCACACTTAAATAAAAGGGTTGTTTCGTAAGGTTCACATTGTGCCACATGGTGGTTGGATGACTTTTGTGTATCGTCTTCCTTTCAAGAGCAAGTCGAGGCATGTGTCAACTTGGAAGGAATTTTCTCTAAGGTTATTTTCATAAATATGAGATTCCCCACCCACTTGACACATCATCTCTTCACTTTGGGAGAGTTAGAATTTTAAGGAGTGACCGTTTTGGATGGATTTTATTGGAGCATGCTGGGTCTTTCTTGCTTTTGGGTTGAAACTTTTGATTTGGCACCATCAATCTATGTGACTGGTCAATTAGATTTTTCCAAGTTTTTTTCTAGGATCAAATTATTTTTAGATTGCAATCCTTGCTAAATATTTAAAGGACATTAATGAGGTAGTTGGGAATTAATGAGCAAGGATTTCTGTGATCTAATCAAAGATCTATGATCAGATCATGAGCTATCAGATGTAGGCATCTAGCAGTATTTTCTTTTGGAATGTTGTTGGTGGTGTTCTCTTTTTTCAACTATAAGTAGGAGGCGACAACATATGCAAAAAATTTATTCATAAAGTTCTTTTAGTTTTCCTTAGTTTTTGGAGATATTTTCAAAAGTTGAAAGTCTACAAAACAATGCTATTCCCTAGAATTTTATATTGTTTTAACTCAAACTATCATTGGATTGACACCCGACCTTTGTTTTTAAGTTCATTTGATATTTAAGTCTATCTATTTGGAAGAAATCTTTGAAACTATGCATGTTATGGCCTTTGTCAAGTTCCTTCTTTATGCTTTCATTCATGATAAAAGCACTATGTTAAACTTAATTTGATAGTTTGAGTAGTTGATTTTCATGTTGTAGGCTTCTATGATCTAATGATAGCTTTCTAAAAATGGATTATGTGTGTTGAACTTCTCCATTTTCTTTAAGGGTTGTTGTTTTCCATATTATGCTATAAAAAAGAGAACAGGTTTCTACAATTTCTAGATATTTTTGTTAACTTTTGGAGATTTTTTATGCTTGAATAGACCTTAATGAGTGCTTCTCACCGTGATATTTGAAAGACTACACTGTTCTTTTACTTAGCCTTTATTGTTCATTCTCTTCCCAATAATGAAGGGTTGTGACATTCTATGTCTATTATATAATTCATAGGAAAAGAATTGAAGTTTGAAATGTTGTAAAAGCTTGTGTATTGGAATTTTCATGTTTTATATTTACATTTCCTTCTACCTTTTCTCCCAACTCAAAGAAGAGCCAAATTTCTATAAACATCCTAGAGGTATTCAGTGAGGTGCAAATTGGTCCCCCACTCATTGAATTTCCCATAAGGCTATTGGAGAGGTGAAAAAATTAATGATAAACATAATTTATTTCAGAAATTCCTCCAGACGGTTATATTTTCTCATTGTAAAATGGGGGGATAAGAAAAAGACAAAAATCAATGCAGTTTGTTGAAGCAAACCAGCTAGGCTTCCAAAAGGCATCATTCACTATTGCAGTAGCTTGAAAGTTGTTTTTCCACATTGACCAAAGAAGATTCTCTATCAACACCCAAGGAAAAAACTCACATATAAACTAGAAGATGCATACTTTCCATTGAAACAACAGTGTCCAAAACCTCTCCCTTACACCAGCCAAAAGGTTTCCATGTCAACAAGAAAGACAAAAAACTGTACACCTACTAAGAAGGAAAATTCTATAGTAGTAGCCATGGTGTCATAAAACCCAAATACGAAATTGGGGTGCTACTCTAATTTGTCAGCATAAGAGTATTTCTGCTCACTCCGCATTCATTCTAAAACTAGAGAAGCAACTACTCTTCCCTCATTAGAATCTGTATATGGCACTAGAGTGAGTAGGTAATGGCCATACTCTAGGTTAGTATCTCCTCCATCTCCTGAAGGGCTATCATAAACCTCTATGGGAGAGTTATGCCTCCCTATATAAGCTTTTTGTTACTTGTTTTTATTCTTTGCCTACCTCATAGGCTTAACTAATTTTTTCTCTCTAAACTTGACCAATTCTTCTAAAACAACCCTACTCCTTATATTATAGGTGATCTTGACAACACCCTACACAACCTTCCCATGAGCTTTCTTCCTCTCCTTTGGTGCTATAGGAGCTCCAAGTGTGTCTTGTTCACTCCCAAGAGCATCATCCTAGGACTCAAGAAGACTAAGTATCCTAAACCTCCTAACTAGTTGAGTCGACCCACTAGGCTTACTCATTTTACAACAAATACAATGAGGAAAAACACTCCTCACTTTGCAGAAAAAGAAAATCATTAGCCAATACCCCGAGACTAAATTTACAAAAAATAGCCCACAAACCCACACAATTTCCACCAACCCAAATGACAATTGCAGACAATTAAAATTTCTTATTACTTTAGGAAATTGAAACTCGTAAGCCAATTAATTCATAATTGGAAACATGAACTTACAAAAACCAACTTACCTGGGACAATGGATTCAAAACCTCTACAATTAAAACCTATACTTACATGCTTTTCCTCTATCTATAAACTGATTTTCCAACTCTAAAACATTGTAAATGGTGAGATAAAACAATAGATGATTTGCATTAAGTAGAACAATCAGGAGTGTGTAACCATCAATGATCATGGAGAGCTTCACATGAGTGAATGGAAAACTAGCTACTCAACTTTAAATTTGGGCCATCGATCCCCGCAGATTTAAAACATAATCAATGGCATTCTTAGGCATCACTCCTATCTTTTGCAATTTATGCCTCAAAAATGATGATACCACCTCAGAATGCTATGTCATCACTAAACTCCATTAGTCATCTCTAATCTGACAGCCATCATGTATCTCCACTTTGATCCATGCTCTTTCATTTAAATTGGTGAGATACAAAGAGCCAACAATGAGGAGAATATTACTTTAACATTCCATCACTCATCACACATCTTCCTTCTTTCTCCGTAGTTTTATCAATGATGAGATTATTTTGCATGATGAAAACCTAGTCATGGGATCAAAACCCACCCTTTTAGAAATATTTGTATCCCATCCCTTATCACTAATTCATGTTTCAAATTCTAGATTATATTAGTGAAAAGAGAGGAAAGCAATGGAGTACAATCAAGCCATGTGTATATTTTTTGCAAATCAAGGGCACAAAAGGTATCGCCCATGTCAAAGCCTCAAAATGACAAAGGCACATTTGAACTTGTATAGGAGGGTATGTGTAGGATCATCATGGAAAAAATAGGCCCTTAAGTGGAAAAAAATTTAGAAAAATCAGAGTTAGGCATCTTGATGTAAAAAATTGAATAAGTTATTTATATTATTTCAAAAAATATGTAAGAATAGAATTTGTATAAAATTTAATGTAGTTTCTAAACTACTAGGTTTTTTTAAAAGAAAAAAAATCTATTTGGTGAAAGTTTGAAATTTCAATGCAATAGTACTTAAATTTCAGGAAAAAATAAGAAGTAGGTGTCTGTCTAACCACCCTAACCACAATAAAAAGATAATTTTTTTTTATAATATTTTAGATATAACTAGAGGACTCGTCTCCGATGTGATGCATATTTTTTTGTAATTTTTTTCCAAGTAAATAATTAATTATAATTTTTTTATTACAAATTTTAAAAAATATGAAAAACTCATATGTCTGACCACCTTAACTTGGTCAAAACTACATGAAATTCAATTTTTATTTTTCTAATCTTATAGTATGCAAAGCATAGAATGTGACGCATGTTTTGGATTCAAAAAATGTGATACCGTTTGAAAGCTATAGATGTTTTCCAATCAGTCTATCAATCAAGACTTTAGTCATAATTTGAATAGAAAATGAATAATAATTACTTATTAAATTCAAAGTAAAGCATAATTAATATTAGTGGAAAGTTGAGAATCTCCTTTATAAACCCTTTTTGTTTCATTAATTTTGGGTAAAAAAAAAGTCGTTAGCCACATACCCATCATATTGCCACTTTTTGGCCCATCATGATCCTGTACATACCCAAGAGTGAATTTGCAACCCTTATGTAAATTCCCCTTTTGCACACCCTCACCTTAGAAAATCAAATCCGAAGGTGAAATTCCACATCACTGAACTACCTTCCCTCCACTTGGCATCTATCTATTGTGTTAGTGTGAGAACTTCTATCTAGAATGCATGCACGATGCATAGAAATCCGTGTGGCACACTATTTTCCCTATCAAATTACTATGTTTGAAGTTAGTAGAGGTGTTACACTTTCGATTGGGGTCGATTTTTAATGTTTCTCTTCAACCAACTGAGCCCAAAAATGGAAGATTCTTCCAACATCTCCTTCAAATTCATCCATCTTCATCTCATTTCATCCTCTAAGTAATAGATTAGAATTCTCTTAGAAATTCTAACATCCACTTCACTCTCTAGAAACACTTCAACACTCCATTGCAGTAGTAGTAACACTCCATCAACTCCACATAGCAATTATGAAGAAAGCCATAACAGCATGGGCTTGGGGTCTTATGAGATCTCCTCTCATCATAGTTGCAGCTATGGTGACCTTGCCAAGTCTATATTCTCCTCCATTGGCTAGTGAACTTTTGGGTGGAGGTGGTAACATTTCTCTCCTCTCCTTTGTGATTTGATTGAGCAACATAATATTTTTTTGTTAGAATGTGAGGTAAGTTAGGGCAGCCCTGCACTCTTAGCTCTCCATGACTTGGAGCCTTGATGTGGTTGATCCCCCTCTCCTATAGAACTAGAGACAATATCACTCATCGCCCATTTGAGACTCAAATTTTACAAAAAATCCACAATGAGCGATGCAAGAAAATGCAAAGTTCACAAGGGTCATCATGCATCAGGGATTCACACCATAAAACCTTCAAACGATGGGTAATAAAGGAGAAACCAATGATAATAAAAGGAACACATGTATCATGCATCATTGATGAAAAAATAAAGACCCATAACATATCCGTAATGAGTGAAACAAGAGAAACACCATTCATCATTCATTGCTAATGTAAATTTTGCACTCACAAAGCTATCTATAATGAGTGATGGAAAAAGCTAGTAAATGAGACTCAAGCGAAATAACTTTGCACATGTTCAAAAGTTGTATTGGGAAAGGGGACTGCCTAGGATGATGTATGGAAAGGCCTTAAAGTACTTAAACCACATTATAGAAAAGGATGTAAAGGCCAAACAAGGCTGATAAATCAACCTTATTAAAATAAAGTATTTCATAGACCTAGGCATGAGGGGTCGGTAATTTCATGTATTTTGATGGCTCAAGTTGTTTTCAACATAACCAAGAACTGGTTGTAAGGGTTCAACAACAACACATAACACTAGCAAGTGGAAAGAGTTGAGGGTTTCAAGGAAAGGCTCTAATAGAAAAAAACCCAATGCATTAATAGTGAACAATACCCTAAGTTGAGACACTTGAAATTGGCTAAATTTTGCATAATTTTTAGAAATGAAACCAAAATTTAAAAGGGTTCCATTAGTGGCTCTAGTTGGGGATGTTTATATGTCCATAATAGGGTGAGATTCTAGAATCCAAGCGAAGCAGACCAAACAAAAAGAACCCAAAATGAGGACCAGCTCGAACAAGGTAGGAGAACCAAAACAAAGCAAGCAAGATGCATACAATATGCATATAACTATATAATGTATCCAACTTCAATTTTTCACAAAATCCCCTTCTAATGCACAATCTCTCAACCTGTACTTTGCAACTTAATAGGCTTCACTTTCAAATAGGTGGCCCTACATCTCCAAAACCTAAAACCACTCCTTTCCTCTATCAAATACTTTATTCTCTATTGTATGCACTAGACCAAGATCATAAATATTTCCATGAATTGTGCACTAGGTAATCTTGCTGTGGTCACTACATTCAACCATACCTACCATGTGCCCAAATCTACCATTATCATTATGAGTTTTGTTTGATTGAAAGTTGCAATCAGACAATACTTGGAACCTTCAATCTCTATAATATATGACCCCAACCTACTTATTAGCATGCCCCAGTAAAGGCTTATCCAATTGAATTGAGAAAGTGAAACATTCATAATCCATTTAATCATTAAGGTCATATAAGTTGTCACCAACTTTAATTTTCACACTGAATAGAAAACCCTCATACACACTAGTCTTTAAATCATTATCCAAGAGCATATACCCTAAATTCTAAGAGTCATATTACAATTCCCCCTTTAATGATTCAAAAAGAATAGGAGGCTCACATAAAACCTTAAAATAATCCATGTTCCTTTGTCCCATGCAAAGAAAACACTTATTTGGTGTGATGAATAAGAAGTGCTTATACACATGCATATCTTCAAGATGATATTCACACTCACATGGGAACTCCATACCAGACATATTGTCACATGGTCTAGCACCATGGAACCATGATCTATTAGAATCTATAACAACTTGACCCATTTTCAACTTAGGGATATCCCTACAAGTAGCATTATCCATACCCTCCCAAACATCAAACATTATTTCCATTACATGTTCGTTAACATAGTCTAATTCCTTCTTCAAATCATTGCTTATCATGAAATAAGGTATTTCCAAGGATGGCATACACAAATTAGGATTGACGTGATCAACAACAAGGAACTCAAGTGCATCATCAACTGAGAGGTTTTCTGACTCATATGTGCAAGGTTCATTATAATTAGAATGTTGCTTATTGGTAGCTAAATAGTTTTCTTCACTCTTTTCTTCAATAGACTCCTTGTTAAAAATAATCATGTCCATTTCTGCTAAAAAATTTGCACATTCTAGTTTTGTTTCATATAAGTAATTAATAACATTACCCTAGTGGTTAAAACCACTAATGCTATCATTTTTAACATTGAATTCAGGCTCAAGATGCTGAGTACAAACATTCTTATCTTCAAATCCATCATCAATCACACTACTAGGACATTCAAGTTCTAATGCAACTGAATTACACTCCAAGAATCCTTTAGATGGGATTTGTTCTTTGAATTGTAAGGGAAGAACCTCATGAGTATTGATATTGTTGCATCCTTTAGGAAAGAAAAGTTCCTCAAAATAATTCTCACAAAAAGACTCATATTCTTTAAAGAAACAATCAAGAACTTCACTCTCCTTATAATCATCATTACAAGGAAACTCGTTATCATACATAATGTGTTCAAAATGTTCATTTTGAATACCTACACCCTCATTCTCAACATATCAATTATCACTTCGTAAGTATACATCAGACATACTCATAGGTGTACCAATACCATCATTAGATAGATGATCACCTTTTGAAATATCATCTTCCAATATTTGAATTGATCTTTGATCCTTTTCAAAGAGGAAACCACCACTATAATTTTGAGACCTCATTATTTGTATATAATCAATCTTAGCTTCCTTGGAAATCTATATCGAACCCAAAATTTGATCAAAATTATGAGGCTTCAATTCATTTGGTAAGGTGGTGAGCCCTAGCTCATAAATTTCACAAAATAAGTCAATACATACTGAATATTTAGGTCTCAACCCTTCGAGGATTTCTAACAAGATATCCAAAAATATTTTTAGCAATTTATATGGTGATTATCCTTCATGTCTTTTCATGTTAAACAATATTTGAACCAAAAGCATCTGATCATCATTGCTTAAATTTTTTTGAGGTTCTACATGGAGATATCTATGACTAACATGATGTGAGGTTGAACCAATTAATACATCAAAAGCACCATCACCTTGACCATCTCTTTTATCCTTATAAATTTATTTTACATGATGTGTGTTAGGACAACAAATAATTGTAGCCACATATCCCTTCATTATTGAATATCTCATATTATTTTCAATGTCCATGGAAAATTGGTATGCATGTTGTAGTGTTGTGGGCTCCTTATCTCTTAACAAATAACTCATCTCATTATCAAATGCACCTAGATACAAAATTAAACATTCTACATCACTCAGTCTCATGTTCTTAGGAATATCCCTTATTTCCTTTACAAATATGAGATTGAAAGCATGGACCAACTCATCATCCTTTTGAATCTTTAGAAATATTTTTCTTACCACATTTAGATTAACCCTTTCATCGAATTTTTCTATAAATGCTATCATGAATTCATTCCATGAATCTACAGAACATACTGGTAAATATGCAAACTAGTGTCAATCATCTTCCTTCAAAGACTAAACAAAAAGCTTCATGACAACATCTTCATGATTTACCTCATAATCTCCCATCAAATCCATGAATGTGTACAAATGTCTAGAAGCTGATTCTAAACTTTGTCTTGTAAATTTGGGAAAAATTTTCCTAACATCATTAGGAACTAGGTTTGGTAAACCTTGAATACCACTAAAGTTCAATGGCCTATATATCTCAATAGAGAAATTCCTTTGATGACATGATAAATATTGCATACCCTACATGTTTTTACACATTATTCTACAGGAAAATACATGGGAATGATACATTTTCTTATGTACCTATTCAACCACAAATATCAACTTCACAGGTGATCATTCACCACCTCATTTCTTTCCTTGATCATGATTTTAAGATGGATAACTCAAATACATTTTTGCATTAGCCTTTTTAATAGGAATATTTAAAATTAAGCATACTCCTTCACCATAATACAACAACTTCAAATTATACCTTAGAAGTATGTAAAATTACTACTACCAATCCCTTCACTAGTGCTTAATTCACTTAATAGGGAATCAACATTTTCTCCAAATCATACAACATGGTTTTCACACAAATTTATACTACTTGAAAAGAAAAACAAGGGAAAATACCTAGATATGCTACAACTACTTTGAATTATGCTTTTAACTAGAAAATTTTGTAGATTTGAAACTTTCATCAAGTTCTTTGCATAGAGTCGCCAACTCCTTTTATAGAGGAACATACTTCAACAAGATGAAAATCCTTTCAAAAGTTAATTTCACTTCGAACCTTCTTCAATGTTAGAATTACATAGGAATCCTTTCTACTTTGGAATCCTTCATAACTCTCTTTCTAGCTACTCGTTAGGGTATCTTATTGTGAGAGTCTAGATATACCTGATCTTTTCTTAGAAAATTTCTCATTCTACTTTACTGGAGTTTCCTCTAATAATAAATTATAGTCCAGATACTTTTAGAGTCGCTACCCACATCTAGTGAGAAATTGTGAAAATATCCATGAATTTTTGGTAGATCTTGATAATATTTACAAGTTTCAAGGGAAACACAACAAATTCTTGCACCATTTCAAATAATTGACTCACTGGCACAAAGTTAGGCTTGAAAAATGAATCCTGTACCAAATATTTGGCTCTTAAATAGGACAATCTACATCCCAATTTCTAAGTGAATTCCCTAGTAGAGTCACCAATCTGTTGGTTATTTTCTTACAACCAAACTTGATCTTACCACTTACCTATGAATCTACTAGAATACAATAATTAACAAGGGTAAGGATTAGCCAACAAACAAGTAATGATTCTCACACCCTTACTTCTACACTCTCGGCTCTGTGAAACTCAGGAGGGTAATCCTTATTATGTTCATGTGATATTTCTCTTTCATTTGATCAAGAACATTGCAACACATAGATGATTCTCATGTAGGGGTACAACTAACAGTATGTATCATAGAAGGTTGTTGCTTCTTGATAACAATTCATATCCAAAGCACGAGAATAGTGAAGCATAACATAATTGTGACCCATTTTATAGAATTTAATTTTATGAATACTTTGTTGTTGAATAGATCCACATATTACAACATAATTACCTCATTAGACTAGTGCCTCATCCTTTGAACAGAGTCAATTCTAGCATATACGTAAATTGATAGCAACTTTTACACATGAAATTATTCAAAGCCTTGAAATTACTGCATTACAACATTTCAACATTTTATATCCACCATCACTTCTTACTGGCATCCTAGCACTCAATTTAATATAAACCTACAACTCAAATCAAGCATTTACATTAATTATTTGAATTAATAAGAAATAATGAAACCATACATCCATTGGAAATCAATAGAGACAAATAAGATAACCCTTGGTTATATTATTCATAAGTTATAAAACTAGTACATAGGAGAGAAAATGGTGCAAAACTTGCACTATTATGTTATATATTATCATTATTACTATAAAGATTGCATTTTCATATCAACAGACTTGAACCTGAGACTTAACACTAGAATTTTTAGTATCCTTTACAATTCTCTGTATATTCAATTCCAGAACAACTAACCAACCTCTCTTGTAATTGGCCCTAAAATCTCATTTATATAGATATGGGAGTGACAAGCATCAGGCTGAAATATAATTACAATTACATTTTCATTTGTCATACATTCATCTCATAAATTCTCCTAGACGGTTATATTTGCTCATTGTAAAATGGGGGGAAAAGAAAAAGGAAAAAATCCACATAGTTTGTTGAAGAAAACCAGCCATCCTTCCAAAAGGAATCGTTCATTGTTTTAGTAGCTCTAAAGCTCTTTTTCCATGTTGACCAAAGAAGATTCTCTATTAGAATCCAAGGAAAAAACTCACATATAAACTAGAAGAGGCATACTTTCCATTGAAACAATAGTGTCCAACATCTCTCCCTTACACAAACCAAAAAGGTTTCCACATTAGCAACAAAGACAAAAAATTACACGCCTACTGAGAAGGACAAGTCCGTAGTAGTAGCCATGGTGTCATGAAAAAAAAAATGAAGCTAGGGTGCTACTAGGATTCCTCAGCATCAGAGTACGCCTTTCCACTCTGTGTTTGTGCTGAAACTAGAGAAGAAACTACTCCTCCCTCATTAGAATCCTCATATGTTACTAGAGTGAGTAGGTAATGGCCATACTATGGGTTAGTATCTCCTCCATCTCCTGAAGAGCTATTCCTCCCCATATAATCCTTTTGGTACTTATTTTTCTTCTTTGCCTCACTCACATGCTTAACTATTTTTTTCTTTCTAAACTTGACCAATTATTTTGAAACAACCTTGATCCTCAAATTATAGGTGCTCTTGAAAACACCCTACACAACCTTCCCATGGGATTTCTTCCTCTCCTTTGGTGTTGTAGGAGCTCCAAGTGTGTCTTGTTCACTCTCGAGAGCATCATGCTAAAAATCAAGAAGACTAAGTCTCCTAGACCTCCTAATTGGTTGAGTCTACCCACTAGGCTTACTCATTTTGCATCAAATAGAACGAGGAAAAACACTCACTTTGTAGAAAAATAAAATCATCGGCCAATACCCCTTGACTAAATTTACAAAAAATAGCCCACAAAACCACACAATTTCCACCAACCCAAATGAAAATTATAGACAACTAAAAATTCTTACTTGCAAGCCAATTAATTCATAATTGGAAAAGGGAACTTATAAAAGCCAACTTACTCAGGACAACTTCAAAAACTTTTCAATTAAAAACCCAGACTTGCTTTTCCTCAAGCTATAAACTGATTTTCCAACTCTAAAACATTGCAAATGGAGAGATAAGACAATAGATTATATAAATTAAGTAGAAAAATGAAGAGAGTGTAGCCATTAATGATCATAGAGAGCTTCACACAAGCGAGTTGACAACTAGCTTCCTAGCTTTGAATCTGGTCCATTGATCCCTTCGTATTTAAAACATAATCAATGGAATTCCTCAAGCATCACTCCTAGATTTTTGCAATTTGTTCCTTGAAAATGGTGATACCACCTCAGAAATTTTCCATGTCTTCATTAAACTCCATTATTCATGTCTAATTTGTTGCCATCATGTATCTCCACTTTGTTATAAGCTCTTTCATTTAAATTGACAAGGTATAAAGAGCCGATGATGAGGAGAATATTCCTTTAACATTCCATCACTCATGACACATCTTCCTTCTTTATTCATAGTTCTGTTAACAATGAGAGAATTTGGTTAGATAAAAGCCCAACTGTGGGATCAAAACCCACCCTTTTAGAAATATTCATATCCCCTCACTTATCATTGATTCATGTTTCAAATTTTGGATTACATCAACAACAAGAGAGGAAAAGTGATGGAGCACGATCAAACCATGTGTATCTTTTTTGAAAATTAAGGGCATGAAAGGTATCACCCATGTCAAATCCTCAAAATGGAAAAGGCACATTTGAACTGGAGACCACATCGCTCATTGCCCATTTGAGACTCAAAGTTTATAACAAATCTCTGATGAGCGATGGAAGAAAATGCAAAGTTCACAATGGTCATCATGCATCACAAATTCACACCATAGAACTTGCAAGCGGTGAGTGATAAAGGAGAAACTAGTGATAATAAAAGGAACACATGTATCGCACATTGTTGATGCAAAAATCAAGAACCACAACATATTCAGGATGAGAAAAACAAGAGAAACACCATTCATCACTCATCGCTAATGTAAATTGTGCACTCACAAATCTATCCGCGATGAAGGATGAATAAAGGCAGTAAACATGACTTAAGTGAAATATTTTTGCACATGTTCAAAAGTTGTATTTGGAAAGGGGACCACCTAGGATGATGTATGAAAATTCATTAAAGGACTTAAACCACATTATAGCAAAGGATGTAAAGGCCAAACAAGGTCGATAACTCAACCTTATTAAAATAAAGTATTTCACAGACCTAAGCATGAGGGGCTAGTAATTTCATGTATTTCAATGGCTCAAGTCATTTTCAACATAACTGGGAATCGATGACAAGGGGTCAACAACAAAACATAACATTGGAAAGGGTAAAGATTTGATGGTTTCAAGGAAAGGATGTAACAACAAAAACCCAATGTACTAATAGTGAAAAAAACCCTAAGTCCAAACACTTGAAATCGACTGAATTTTATAGAATTTTTAGAAATGGAACAAAAATTTAGAAGGGTTCCATTAGAGGTCTCTAGGGTTACCCTTGCTGGGATATTTGGAAAGTAGGTGTGCTCTATGTCCTAAATCATACGATATCACTCATCCCCCTTTTTCAAAGGTTCCAGGAATCAAGTAAAACCTTTAGATTTTCCATATTGGATACATAATTCTCAATGTTAGCACTATGCATTCTTTCTTGTAACATATTCATTGCCTCATCAATCAATTCTACACTCTTTCGATGTATCTCTATAATTTTATTTTTATGTAGGAGCATAGAAAGAATCACCTAATTGAATCTTGTGTAACAAAGATATTTTTCCATGTCCACTTGCCCCTTTTGCATTGGAAGTTGCTATAACTAGGTAGATACTATTAGTTGAAACTTTAACTACATTCTCAACAAGTTTTTGAAAGGATATTTGGATGAACTAGAGGAATATCCAATTTCCTTTGTATTCTTCCTTTAAATCCTTTTCTTTGTCACTAATATTAATCGGAGTCTCCATATCCTTCTTCTCCTTTGTATTGTTCAGTTCATCCTAATATTTTTTACTGTTATTTGAAGGATTTCCTTGAGAATATTTTGCATTAACCTCAAATTTCAGAGGATATGAGATATGTCCTATTTTAGTATCCTCCTTCTTAGCTTCTATATAATTTTCCTTTGCATTGGTTTTTTCTCCTTGTGGAGGAGCATTATCAGTTATATCTCCAACTATTGTGTCTTCTCCGGCAACATTTTTCTCACTTGTAACATTCTCTTAAGCTATTTCTTCTAGTTATTGAAAAATATTATCCTATAAATTTCCTTCTTCAGTTTCATGATCATGTTGAGCATCCTCTTATGGTGCTTCTTTTGCAATATTCAAATCCAAGGCAGCAATATCATCATTCAATTATTTTGTAATGTTCGGAGTCAACCCTAATGTTTTTTTTCCAAATAAATAAACCTTTTATATAGACTCATTATGGAGTCTCTCGATATCCTTCTAATATTTGATCATAAGGGTGGTTATCCTTTGCTTAGTTTAGAATTTCATATTATACATGTGAGATAAGGGGGATTCGCTGCTCACAAGTATCTTCATTCTCAAGAGAATCACAAGGAGTGAACTTCCCTTAACCACCTCAATACTAGCTTAATGAAGAAATTGCTAAGAAAGTATACACAAACTAATTATCATAAAAGATTGCTTTAGAACCTAAGGGAGCAAAGCTTCTAGATTCCTACCTCTAAAGGGAGATCTCTTGACCAAAATACTATAGCTTGGAATCAAGATGCCAACACAACATGTTGGAGTTTGAAATATGCATTGGCATCCCAAGCAATAGAGAGCTCAAACTTAAACATGAAGACTAACACTTCACTATCTAACATAGATCTAAGGTCTATTTAATAGAATGACAAGTTAAAGAACATAAACTGAAAGAAAGCACAAGGAGAGCTAAGAGGGAGCTTATAAATAGTTGATCATTCAAATACTTCTTCTGAGCTCCACTTTGGCAACCTACACACAAGACATATGAGGAAAAATATTGGGTTTCTTTTTAGGCTTGCTACAATCAAACACCTATTTTGGTGTTCCCACCTCCAAAGATAGCTAGATAGATAGAGAGAGTAATTGAGATGAAAAAAAGGGAGTGGTGAAAACAAGCCTTGCTTCAAGAGGAGAATCTGTACCAGTAAGTAGTAAATGAACAAAGATATCAAGTCTATTCACAAATAGAAAAGATTGAGAGAGCATTAGCAATAGGCCTTTGCCCCCTCTTAAACACACAGATGTAATGTTGAATACTTTCTAGAGAGTGTTGGTTGTTGGAGGCACCTTCATTTGATAGAGCTTCACTTGTAGAATTTCTCTTGCTATGAGTAGTAGAAGCTAAGAAGTGAAGTGAAGTTGAGAAGGGAGCCTTGAATGAAAGAGAGAGAACCCACAAAAATGAGAGCAAAAGGGGTTTTTGTTGCATCTAAGGGTGGAAAGAGCTATTACACTAGAGAGCCTAACTAAAAAGACATGTGTCAAGAGCCAAGATTCAAGATTACCCATTTCAAACTCAGAAAACTGCTAGGACACTAGCATGCTACACAAATGTTCACACATTGTGCAGGTGTCCAAAATGCTAATTCTCAGGAAACAGGTCGATGGACTACTATTTCTTCACCTTCGGACCACTTGGAGTTGGAATCATGAAATTTCAACCCATGGGGATCTTGCCATAAATGCATTTTAGGTGTCATAAATCCTAGGAAAAGTGCTAAAATGTGAATTTTCCCCTAGGTGCAATTTTGCAACATTATATTTTTCCCCCACTTTATTGTGCTCAATTTTGGAAAAAATGGCCACACTAATGTAGAAAAGAAAGATTCCACTAAAATCTTGAAGTTTTACAAATTTGTATGCTAGAAGAGGTACTATAGAGGTTGTAGAGGTCAAGTCAGCCAATACAAAAGATGACCCTAGAGATTAAACTTAGCGAGGCGTACAATGTCTATTGTGAAAAATTTGCACAATTTTTTTATTCTGAAAAACTCAATTTTAGGTTTATCCCAAAATTCAAAAGAAGCCACAATGAAAAGAAGAACTTGATGATTTACAAGAAAAATATGTTAAAGCAGTGACTATATGCCCCCTCCTAAGTTTTCCCCTAGCAGCTAGGTGGGGTAAAATTAGGCCCCGGGGGGCCTATATATACCTAGGTGGGCCCTTAGAAGGGTCATTCTCACTATTCATCATGAGGATTTTGTTAATTTTTGTGAGAGAAAATTCAGCAATATGCTGAGAAAATGAGAGTATGAGGAACCTAGGCTAGACCGGCTATGTGCAGACATAGTTGAGGGTCTTGAGGTGGACTAGGTAGGCCTCAAAACCTCTTGATTTGCATATTTTTTATGATTTTTACCAAGTTTTAGATTTTAAGTAACGAAGGTGTGTTGTATGCTCACATGCACCCTCCGTGTACACAACCATATTGGATAGGTGATGTTGTCCCTGGGACATATTGTTGTCCCAATGCCACCAATGGTTGATCAGGACATTGGTGCAACACACAAACATCTATGCAAAGCACACATGTCCCTTAGTAATTTTAACTTCATTTTGTCTCAGTAGGCTATGTATTAACTCAGAATTTTTTCTATTTTCATAGGACTACTCTGATATCATGGAGCATCCCAGTGGGTGGGTACCTTTCCTACTTAGAGGGAAAAGGGACCATTTAGTAGATGACAATGTCAAACACCTGCAACACATCGGTCTTTGGCACGTGTATACTATGATAGAAATGTTGTACCATGATAGGATGTTGATCGCCCTCATGGAGAGTGGAATGCCACCACATCAAGCTTCTAATTTTTGACTAGAGAGATGACTGTGACATTAGAGGTTATCTACCACATCCTTGGTCTTCCCATCCATGGTTAGTGGGTGGAGTTTGATGACATGTGCTCACCACAAGAGTGATTAGAGGGCATCTGATAGTTCTCTAGTCAAACAAATGATGAGGATGAGACTAGGCATATCTATACCCGATGGTTCAAGTAGGTTCATACCACTGCACCCTTACTATCTCATGTCATTGTGGTCACCATGGCCACATGGATCATGATAGATGAATGAGGCTCACACCTACACGAGGGCCTCATCCATACTATTCGAGAGATGGTGGAGTGTCCTACGATGTTCACATGAGGGCATAGCATGCTTGCACATCTATATTAGGAGCTCAAGAATTATGTCAACTACAAGTACCATAGCCTCACTAAATGTACACTCCTATAGGTGTGGGATTTTGCACACATCACTTGCATGAGGCCAATAGGCTATCCCCGAGTACAAGATTATATAGTGCCAATGGCTCATTGGTACGAACTCATGCGATAGTGGGGACATGTTGACCTATAGTTTTGGCTGTTGTAGTATGACACATTGATTCCAAATAAAATTAGATGGATACACCATCGATTGTTTTGGTGGCTTGATGATGGTATGTTCCTTTAGAACCTATAGCGCGACTATTTCATTCTATGTCATATAGATTTTGTGATCATGTCATACTACTGAAGTTGGGTTATGTGGAAACATAGTCAGATACAGAGCATTCCCCCCACCATCCCCACACACACCTAAGCTATTTAGAGCACTGCGTTGTGGGGGGACCATCTACTTGCTACCATAGCAAGCATCCACCTTTTGGATGAGGATCTACCATTGATCAGAATGGTGGATAATTTCGTCATGGCTAGATATTTTCTAGTGTGGTGTGTGGCACATTGTCCTACACTAGTATTCCAAGTAGATGCCCCCATGGGGGATCCTCGCCTATAGGGGGACATTTTTCCATATCGACCAAGGTAGATACAAAGGGGTCAAGGCTATAGGGGTGACCAAGAGGAACAAAAATATGAGGTGCCTTATCGAGAGTAGTAGGAGTAGGTTGAGGAGTTCAATGCGGTATCACCAAGGTTGAGGTGGTGGTGAATGATTTCTTCTCCTTCATTAGCTATCCTAGCCTCATCAGTAGCACTAGCACTGCCCCTCTTTCTAGCAACAACTCTAATAGCATCTAGAGCAATTCGTGATGTTAGGATGTAAGGCCTAGTGCTCCTCCTCCCCTCGATCCATTTTGGTAGCTAGGGGATCTGGGTATATCAATCACATTACTTCATTTCATTTTAATACTTTCAATTTTCATCCAATGTATATGTATATTATGCTTTAGTGGATACACATGGATGGATTGGTTTATTCACCTAGTGAATACTAGAGGTGGCCTCTATTGCGCCCATCTAGGGGGCAGTCCAAGACTCCTCTCAGCCAACATCAGCAAGATGAAACATCCATCTTGTCAAGTTGATAGCTCACATAAGGATTGCCTACAAGGAAGGGTAGGAAGAGATCATGTAGAGGATCATGGATACTACCACACTCTGAGGGAAACATGATTAGCTATCAAGGGAGCTACAGATGGCTCCCACAGAGCAATATGTGGTTGTGATGAGTGCAGATAGTGTCAAGCAAGAACATAATTCCCTACAAAGCTTTCTTAATGACCTCACAGGGTATCTAGCAGTGATGATCCTAATAGGTGACTAGTAGCTATTGCAGGAGCTCATCTAGGCCTACATGCAAATATGATCCCTCTAGGGAGAGATTAGGGGGATGCATATAGCGATGTCCATCTTAGGCTCATACTACACCCACTCCATTACCATTGTGTAGCCTCGACCCCAACCATAGCCACAACCAGAGCTAGAGGGCTCTACGAACCATATTCCTAGGGCATATAAAACCTTCTTTATACATCATTTTTGTAGTCTTGACACATATTTTGTAGATTTTTATTTATGTATAGACACTAATACATATATACAACAACCACTATTTTTTTTATGACAAGGGAAGAATACATGTACATGACATTGATATTTTATATATTTATACATGAGATACTAATTATAACATTATGGCATTCCTCATTTAATATGTATGTTCCTCACTTTCATGTATGTTGATGGTATGGATTTCATGTGTATGGATGTATGTTTAGATTAGATTCTATCATGATTTAATAAACACACATGGATGTATGATAATTAAATACAATGATGATCTAATTGCCTAAAATGATGTAATGTAATGCATGAATACATAACATAGTAAAACAAATGTATGTATGTCTCTCACACATGCCCACATTGTTACATCATAACACAATTTTTTTAGCAATGTGTTAATGAAGGAATGCCAACATACACAACACTTCAACCCTTAAAGAGTGAGCATTGGACATATGACACTTTAGACACTATGCATAGTATCGATGAAGATGCATTGCATTAACATTTTTTTTAGAGGTGTCCCATCCATAAATGATAAACCATAAGAACCCAAGGAATACATGGAGATGAAAATGTAAGGGCCTAACCAATTAGGACTAAATTTTCCCCTTTGATTAGGTATCACATTTACATTTCTCTGATTCGCATAGAGAACCAACTCACCTACCTCTAAATTTCTAGGGAGTACACTTTGATTATATTGTCTAGATAATGATCATTGATAAGATTTAAGATGGTTGAGGGCTTGCAATCGGCACCCATCGATCATCTCTAGCTAATGCAAATGATTAGCTTAGTATTTTTTGTCATCAATTAATGCTTTAAGGGAAATCTACAAAGATGAGATTTCCAACTCAAAAGGAATGATAGCTTTGGAACCTTACATGAGGTTGTAGGGAATCATTCCCATTTTTTTATGAACACTCATGCGATAGGCACACAAAGAGTATGTTAATTTAACATGGCAATCCTTACCATGTTTTTTTATTGTTTTATGGAGAATGAGCTCAATAGAATTATTAGACACTTCTACTTGGACATAATATTGAGGATAATAAGGTGTAGAAAATCTATGTTGAATGTGAAAATTCTCTAGGAATTTCTTTACTTCCTTGTTCTTGAATGGCATACGAATTTTATAGACAAGTGTAGAAGGAAACCTGAAGCAAGCAATGATATTGTTTAGGAGAATGCTACAAATAGCTTATGTGTTCCTAGATCAAAGCAGGATAGCCTCGACCCAATTTGTAAAGTAATCAGTAGCAGTGATGATAAAGAAATTTCCTTTAGAAGAAGGAGGTGATATATTTCCTATAATATCCAACCCCCACTCTGCAAAAGGCCAAGGAGAGGTTTTATTTTTTAACTCTTATGTAGGAGCATGAATGAGATGATTATTCTATTGACATTGTGGGAACGTTTTAACAAAGTTGAAGGAATCTTGTTCCATAATTTTCCAAAAGTACCCCATGTGGATCAATTTTTGCACCAGGGATTTACTGCAAAAGTGTCCACCTCTAGAAACTGAGTATGCTTCATTAAGGGCATGGGGTATTTCTGCTTTAGTGAGGTATCAAAGAAGCAATCCATTGTAATATTTTTGATAGAGAACATTTAATAAGATAGAATAACATATTGAAATATTTCATATACGAGTGCGATTATCTTTTGTCACATCATTGAGAAAGTTTCTAGTCTTCAGATAGTTGTAAATGTTAGAAAACCATTCTCTCAATTCTATTTGATAACACACAAAAGCATCAAATTTAGGTTGATCAAAAATAGAAGGATACCGAAGGACTTGAACCATGAAGTTGAATTATTTCATATCCTCGTCCAAAGGTACCAAGGAGGTGACACTTTCTATAACATCCACATGTCAATTTTATCTCCTAACACTATCTATTGTGAAGGAGGAGAACCAATTAAGGAAATAAAAATCAAGGTTTTGATACTAAGACAACTTACTTTTCTTAGCCTTATAGGTTTCCGTAATTTGGTTCGCAATAAGCTTAGATTCACCATGTATACAAAGATGTTTTATCTTTACCATGATCGCATCATGCAAGCTAGTAATGAGGACTTCATACTCAACAATGTTGTTGGTTCAAGGGAAATCCAATCAAAAGGAGAGAGGAACCGACTTACCTTCAAGTGAGATTAGGACCACGCCTTCTCTAGAGCTAGTCTGACATCTTGACACATTGAAATACATCTTCAATACAATGTCATGATCAATCACAAAAATGTTCTCATTAGGGAATAATTCCAAACCTAGGATGGAGTGGGATGAAGGAGTGCCTACCAATTGATCGACAACCACTTTACCCCTTATTGATTTCTAAGTATCAAAATTTATGTCAAACTCATAAAGCTCAAATGACAAATGCTTTATAAGGTAACTCATCCCAATGGCATGTGTTTCAACATGGAGAAGGTAGTACCTTAGCTTCTACATTGCAAAGACAAGAGCAAGGCATTGCTTCTCCATGGAAAAATAATGAGTTTCATAATCAATCAGGATGTGACTAAAGTAGTTGACCACTCTCTCTTTCATAGCATCATCATATTGAGTGAGCAAGGATACCAAAGAACATGGTGATGCATCAAGGTAAAGTAAAAAGGGTCTATCCTACATAGCTGACATTAATATGATAGTATTGGCCAAATGGGTTTTTATTGATTCAAAATATTTTTGGAACTTTTCATCCCATATAAAGAGAATGTCCTTTTTAACGAACAAGTGAAAGGAAGGGTGCAATTAGCCAATTGAGATATGAATCTACAAATTTCTTGAATATTCCCTTGTAAACTTTGAAACTCAGTAATATTCTTGGGTATTGGCATGTTAACAATTGTATCGATCTTATTCATGCCAATTTTGATTCCATGATGAGAGACTATGAATCCAAAAAAAATTCTTGCATCTATGTTGAAGAAACACTTAAGAGGATTAAGCTTCATCTTATAGAGTTGAAGTCTTTCAAAAATAAAATGAAGGTTCCCTACCCGATCTTGATAGGTTATGGATTTCACCAAGATATCATCAAAGTAGTCTTCTAGGATTTTATGAATGAAGTCATGAAAGATTAAATTCATCACCCATTGGTAAGTCACTCCTGCATTCTTTAACCCAAAGGGCATGAACACATAACATAAGGTACCCCAAGGGTTAGTGAATCATTTCGTATACTGATCTTTCAGGTTAATACAGATCTAATTATAGCTTGAGAAGCCATCCATGAAGGGTCAAAGGGCTGGCCCATTGGTGAATCCATAATCCTATCAATATTAGGTAACAAAAAATCATCCTTACGAGATGCCTTATTAACATCATGAAAGTGAATGCATATATGAATATAACCATTAGGATTACTAATAGTGACAATATTCGAGATCCAAGGTGAGTAGTCGATTGGATGGATAAAGCCTACTTTCAACAGCTTTTGTATCTCAATCTTAACCAAGGAAACTTTAGGATTAATATTTCATATTTTCTGCTTAACTGGCTTGGCATCAAGACATAAAACAATATTGCGAACCACTATAGAATCATCAATACTAAGCATGTCCTCATATGACTAAGAAAAGATATCAAGGTGAGAATGTAGAAGGTTAGAGTGATTCTTAGCTTCCTTAGAAGAAAGGAACTTCTCAATTTTAGTCACCTTTCCAAAATATTTTGGATCCATAAAGACTTTGGTAGTATCCTTTTTGAGTAGATGACTATGGTCTTCAGGGGGTGGTATTAGAAGACCTTTGTCAACATTAGCTAGAGGATCCTCCTCATCAATGTTCAGGATAGATTCTCCCAAATACATTCCTTTTTTCTCTAGCAATATGGAAATCATCTCTTATGGTGAAACAGATGCAAAGAGGAGTAGGCACCCAAGAATTCTTTTACTACTTCATTCGAAGAGAAAACATCTAAGTGGACTTTTTCTTCCTATGCTCCATCCTCTATTAATTTAGGATGAACTAGAGTAAGTGGTTCAATTGAAATCCTATTAACACTCCACCAAGGTTTTTCCTTAGATTGCTCCATAGAGCATCCCAAACCAAAATAGTGCTTATGAGGGTTAAACTATATAGGGACTTGAATTACTTACTCAATATGTCTGAGGCCTTTTTTTCCATAGCCAAATTAAGAAGCGAGTCTATATCGAAAACCATAGCATGATTTCAAAACCTTGGAAGGTGGTGGTTCCATGTAGAGAACACCATTCCACCAATGGAGATTAAAGGTATCTACAAGAGCACAACCATCTCCTTTTCTTGATTCACAAATTTTAACCTCCTTAGTAGGAGTAGGATTATCCTCCTCAGTAGGGGAATGACTATTTTCCTAAATAGGATCACAAATTTCCTTCTTAAGGGGAGTTTTATACTCTTCATTATCAGAGGTATTCAAGGTTATCAAAATTATTAGATGAGCAAAATTCACTTTGTATTCTCAAATGAAGTACTCTGAGAATTCCAAGGATCCCTAATCATCACCAAGGAATGAATTTGACTAGGAAGAAGAGGTAGACAGGGAAGACATATTATTTTTTGCATTAGGTTGTTCTTCTTTAGTAGTGCTCAGTTCGAGGATAACCTCCATAGAGGGTATCACCAAGGAACATGTCATCACGTCATAAGTTAGAGATAGAATACAGTTCTTAAGATTGGAGACCATCAAATCCTAACTAGTAGCCACTAGTTCACAAAGGTGAACAACCTCCAGGTACACTTAGACTGTAACCACTCAATTATTTGCAAGAAACCTTAGAGAATGATGTAGAGTGGAAGTAACATCACCCATAGCATGAATCCAAGGTCTCCCTAGGAGAATATTGTAAGGTAAGGGGCCAGGCATCACATAAACCAAGGTGGGAAAAGCAACAGGGCCAAACCAAAAAGGTAGGATTATCATACCTATGGCTTGTTAGCCAACATTATCAAACTGTGTCATAGAAAAATGGATCTTTGGAAAATTTCATGGTCATTTAGGTCTTTTTCCTATGATTCTTGGCCTATTTTTCTTATATTTAATGTTGTAATGTAACTTATACATTCACATTAGTTCTTGAATATTTAAAATATTAAGATTATATGATGTGGGTATGTGTAGGATCCGATGGGCCAAAAGTGGCAATATGATGGGTATATATAGGGTATGTGGTTGGCGATGTTTTATTGAAAATTGATGAAACAAAAATGGTTTTAAAGGAGATTCTTAGCTTTCCACCAATATAAATTATGCTTTATTTTGAATTTAATAAATAATTATTATCTATTTTCTATTTGAATTATGACTAAAGTCTGATTGATAGTGTGAACCATTTGAATCTAGACCTTGCACAAACACAATAAACATGCAAACAATTAGATCAAACACAAGGTTAGAAACAAATGATTCCTCAAGAAATCCATTTGAAATTTGCAAAAGATAAGAAATGAAAATGAAGAACACAAATGAAACAATTAAATCCTATCTAATGCAAGCAAACTCTTGATCTCTTGAGGGAGTTGGTACAAATAGGTGTGTGGAGATTTTCCCTTTCCCAACTCCTTGAATGCAAATGTTGATTGAAGATGATTGATCCACTTGATGAAGACTTTGAATGTATGCTCCAAGCTTAAAATCTGCAAAAAAACCTAGCTATGATTCAATGAGATGGATGAGAATTGCTAAGTATTTTAGCATGGTAACTTTGCTTGAGATGTGGATGATGAAATAAGGATATAAGCTCTTTATTTATAGATTGATAAGTTGAAGAGATGTCCAAATTTGATCAATGTGGGACAAAGATTCAACCAATGATATGATGCCACTTGTCAACATGTGAGAGGATGAAGGTTGAGCAAGTTTTTGATCCATGTGCAAGTTTGAAATTTGAATTTGATGAGATGACATGTTTAGGGATGAAAAATGAGTTAAATGCCAAGTGGGAGACATGTAAGAGACAATGTAAGAGCTTTAAATGCTTTGTTGGATGGACAAGTCCTTTTGGGGGGAGATTTCAAATTTGAGGAATATTCCCACTTAGATGCCTTTTTGAATGAAAATAGATGAATTATTAAATCAAATAAATGATTTAATTGTGCAAGTTGCAAAAATCTAGAGGATTTGAGTGATTAGGATTAATTTAGGATTTGATTAATTTAAGGGATATTTAGCTGATTTGACAATTTGATTTAGATTTTGGATTAATTTAAATAAAAAAGAGAGGAATATGATAAGAGGCTAATTAAATAAAGATTTTGATTTATTTAATTAAAAGGGATAGTGTTAGATTAATCAAATAAGGTTTTAATTTTTTTAATTTAGCAGATAGACTTTAGAGATTTAATCAAATAAATTGATTATTTAATTAAATAGGGATAATTAGATCAAATGAATTGATTTAATTAACAGGAAAAACTTAATTAGACAAAATAATTTATTTAATTAAAAGATGAATATTGATGAATTTATCAGATAAAGGATTTGATTAAACAGTTAGACCGAGGGATGATTTAGGGAAGAAACGATGTTAGTAGATTAGAGTGTGATATCAATCTGCCTATTGTTTATGTCTACTGAGGATGAATTAAAAACATCTATAGCTTTCAAATGGTATCACATTTCTTGAATCTAAACATGCATCACATTCTATGCTTCGTATACTATAGGATTAAAAAAAAAATGAATTTCATGAAGTTTGACCAAGTTAAGGTGGTTAGACATACGAGTTTCTATTTTTTTTTAAGTTGTAATAAAAAATTCATAATTAATTATTTACTTGGAAAAAAATTACAAAAAAATATGCATCATATCAAGACATGAGTCCTCTACCTATATCACAAAATCTTATAAAAAATATTATCATTTATTGTAGTTAGGGTAGGTCAGACGGACACCTACTTATTTTTTCCCTGAAATTTAAGTAGTCTTGCATTGAAATTTCAAATTTTCACCAAATAGATTTTCTTTTTAAAAATAAACTTTTATTTTAGAAACTACATTCAATTTTCTATAGATTCTATTCTTACACATTTTTGAAATAATATAGATAACTTATTCAAATTTTTACGTGAAGTTTCCTAACTCGATTTTTTCTAAATTTTTGCCACTTAGGGCCTTTTTTCCATGATGATCCTACATGCCCATGTCTTGTAAAGGTATTGTGAAGTTTTATAACACATTTTTACACTTTTCTAGACTCTTCTTATTATAATTCATCTTAATACTCTATTTTTATCCCTTACCAAGCCTTATTTTAAAGTGTTGTAAAGTCTTGTAACAAACTTTCACACTTTTCTAGGCTTGTCACCACTAATTACACCTTTCTTATGTTTTATTTGGCCCCTTTATGCACTTGCAGGTCTTAATTAAGTGTATTTTTTAATGTAAACCCATAAAATATTATTAAATGCAACTTAATTCCTAACACCCAATTGTATGCCTTGAGTGGAACCCATTCTCCATGGGTGGAAAATGAGTCCCTCTTGGCACAAAATTCAAAATAATTTCAAATTTCTTTTAGGTTTTTATTCATTAAGAACTTAGGTCATCTTGTGATGTACTTTTGGGAAATTAGGGAATAAGTGTGTATAAATAAGTGTTTTTCTATCCATTTTAATCCCCATTCATTCAAGATCCCATCAACTCATTCAAATATTCACTCATCAAAAGCATCATAGAATTCATTCAATCTAGCAACTATCAAGCATCTTGGACAACCATTAATATATCTTCAGACTTTAACAAGGGTTTGATGAGTTTATGACACTTGCATGTTATTTTTTCATCATTCATTTATTATTTCATTTCATTATCAAGGGTTTCATTAGAAAATTAGGGTTTAACCAAGGAAAACCCCTATACTCTAACCCTTAACCATTTTTCCCCTATTTGCATGTGTATTTGCAAGTCTTGTATGTAGATTTTTCAAAGAGAGGTGATGAAAAGTGGTCAAGAAGTCATCAAAGCTATTCAAATCAACAAAGACCTAATTCAAGCTTGGAGACATCATTCAACCCATTTTCTACAGATTTGGATCCATCAACTCGACAAGCAAACAATTACAAATTTGGACTGATAGAGTTGACTTTAGAATTTGTAGATTTATGTAGGAGGACTAATTTTCCATTTGTGGCAAATGAGTCCCATTGCTTGGTTGTAAAAAGTGTTTTCTAAGGTTTTTGGTTCCTGGTACTCTGAAACCTATTTTAGCAGAATTTACCAGAAGAAAGACTAATTTTCCATCTATGGCGAATGAGTCCCAATGGTCATCAATAGTAATTTATGAAGTAGTCCAGAATGTTCTAGCATCAACATTCTACCTCTAGGTGCATACCATTTAGTCTAATTAATTTTTTTTTCACTTTCTTATGTTTCTAGTTCATTTATTCATATCACACTATGTTTCAAACAATTCATATTTCTTAGGTTTTGCATAAATAATCAATCCATTTTATCAGTTTGTTGCATTTAGATCATTACATTTAGGTATATTTTTGTTATACTTGCATTATTTTGAGTGAACCACCTAGATTTTGGGGTCTATCTCTCTCCTTTAGGTGAAAAACCCTAATTGAGAAAATCATAGCACTTACAACCAAAAATCTATGGTTCATTTTGGTGAACCTGCATATTGAACATTATCTTTCTGATTTACATTTTCATTTACATCCTAAGACTCATTGCATTAGCTTTTGCATGTTTTGCATCCTAGGGTTTTCAAAATTACATTAGTGAATATCTCATATAGATTTCATTTTTGCACTTCAAAACATTAAAAATACTAAAATTCTACATCTGCATCCTAGTTTTTCATCAAAAAAGCATAAAATTATTTTAAAATTTCTGAAAAATCACAAAAAAATTCACCCCTGGACTCATTCGCCACCTTAGGCGAATCAGCCTAGTTACACTTTTTGCACAATTTTTTTTGTCATTTTCATAGTGTTTTCTACATTTCTATTTTCTATTACTACATTCTTGTTTTAGTTTACAAAATTTTTGTTATTTTCATTTCATTATTCCTAGTTTGCATTACATTTGCATCTACCCTTCCTTTCATGGTATTTGTATGAGTGTTGGGTGCCCTATTGATAATACTTTAGTGAGATGAAGTTCTTGACACATGGCTTCCTACGATAGCACATTCATTATGGACCTTGGGTTATCTAGAGCTCCTACTCCTGGTATTGACAATGGTGCATTAGGCATGGATACTACCACTAGTACACCTTTTCCTTCCAATACAATGCATGTTGACACACAACTTAGTTTGCTTCTGGAAGAAAAAGTAGTTAACATTTATGAGGACTTAGCACATCTCCAGCATAACTTATGTATTGAAAACATTTCAACCACTACCATTCCCACTATAGACAACATCCATTGAATGGTTGAAAGTGATGAAGGCTTAGATGTTATGAAACAAATTGTTGAGATATATCAAAAACATGCTTCTTCCACCTCTAGCACATCTCAACCAACAAACACTGTGGTTGGCCAAGGAGGATCTCATATTACTTCTTCAACCATCACATCCATACCCATCTATGCCACCCCTCAAGTGACAACAACCATGCAATAGGTTAGTCATGTGTTTCCTTCCTTTTCTATTCCTACTAGCATCCATAGTTCTTTTGTGGCATCGAATGTTCCATCCTCCACCACCTTCACCCCTATTAGTGTCCCCTTCACTTGTCCTAACACTGCATACACTCCATCACCATTCCCTCTTCCACCTCATACCACTTACACTGAACCTCTCATAACACAACTCTTTCACACTGTTTCTTCCATGCAACAACAAATATCCACCATAAACCAAAGCCAAAATGCACCACCCACAGACTATGTCCATAGTAGTCCATTATCTTTGGAAATCATAAGAACATCGATGCCACAAGGAATTGGGATGCCTAGGTTTGAGAAGTATGGAGGGAAAGGAGACCTTACTAATCATGTCAATGCCTATACAGCCTTATGTAGTGATTTTTTCCTTGATAATAAACTATTATCTAAACTGTTTCCTTTGACTTTAAAGGATACTACCTTGGAGTGGTTTTCCTCTTTACCCAATCATTCAATTCATTCATTTAATGAACTTTTGATGCCTTTATAAGTCATTTCCAAGTCCATATGACTCCCAAAAAGACACTAGCTAACTTGATGAGGTGTAAACAAAACATGGATGAAAAAGTCATCGATTTCATCTCACGCTATCAGTCATTGTATGATCAAATAGATGTCAAGGTTGCTGATTCACATCTCTAAAAGATGTTTATTGAAAACTTAAAAACTCACATTCAGGATAAATTTACCATGATTAAATTTCCTTCTTTCATGCATTTATGTACAACCTTTTGTGACTATCACAACTTAGTTAATAGTCATGATGCCAAATCCACTTCTATCCAAGCTAAGAAATCTAAACAAAGAAACAAAAAATCCTAACAAAACTTTAGAAAACAAACAAAGGAATTTTACAGTTCAATCCCCCTCCTCCATAACCAACTCAACTCGTTAATAATCAAGTGGTAGCTATTAAAACAGTGGTGCCCTTTACCTATGGGAACCTAAAGAGATAGTTCACCACTTTACCTGATGCTGTTCATAACACAATGAATCAATTGTTACAACAACAAATGATCACTTTTCCTAGAGTTAAACCACTTCATCCTACCAAGCCTTTACCCCCCACCTTTAAACCTAACACTTATTGTCATTTTCATTTCCAAAATGGACATGACATAAAACAATGCAAGCATCTCAAAAACTTAGTGCAAGGCCTCATTGATTTTGGTTGTCTATCCATTGTGGGTGTTAATGATCAGGGCAATAAGTCCATCACCCCTCCCAATAACAATTTACAATTTTTTACCAATGCCATTCCTAAACACAATGTTTCAGTTTTCAAAGCCAATGAACCTTCAAACAATGATGTAATGAATGTCAATGAACAAAATGATCTTACTCCAAATTTTACCCATGTTAATCCTATAGATGAAATGGTGGGTACAATAGATGTTATCCCTCGTAAGGGTCCAACTAAAACATCTATTGATATTACTTTTTCTTCTAACAATATACTTTAAAAACTTCTCGCTGGTCCTCTTTACATAGCTAGCCACATCTATGATAATCTCACCAATGGGATATTAATAGATCTTGCTTGTGGCGAGAACGTGATCATGGAGGAATTTTTGGTATTACTTGATCTTTATAAAGATGATTATGATCAACCAATAGCATGGATTAAAACACATCATGGTTTTGTATTCCCTACAGTCAGATCAATCGTACTCCCATTACAGATAGTACCTAAACTAGTGGATGTAACATTCTCTATCATTCCATAGTTAGATCAGTTTCATCTATAGCTAGGTCATCCTTGGTTTTGCTCGATGAAAGTTGTCCCTTCAATCATTCACAAATGTTTGAAGTTTTTGCTTGAAAATGAGATATTTACTATACACCATAGTGGCTTTAATCCATTGTCTTCTAAAGGTAATTTTTCCTTGGAAGCATTCTGGCCTAAACCTATGGAACCCATCACCTCTCGCGGAGACTTCTTTCTCATTGCCTACCAAAAGTTCAAAGCCAAAAGAATAGTTGAATTGTCTCTTCGCCACATGTCCCTGTCCACTTCCGACACCCTTATCCTAGATGAGACAATGCTTCAACTTGAATCTAAACTTGAAAAATAATTACAACCTTCAAAGCAACCAACAATAAACACTTCACCTTCATCTTCTAAATTCCCAAGAGATAATGAAACCAATCCCATCATTCCTCCTCACATTAAACAAGTTTATAAAGAAAAAGAGAAAATGATTGACCCACCTCCTTCAATTCATTTCGTTCCTCCCCCTCAGGAAGAAAAGAAGCCTATAGTACAACCTACTCTTACACCTAAACAACTTCAAAACATAATTAAAAGAAACCAAGGTGGTAGAGAGCATAGGAGTCGCCATCATCTCATTAGTCATCAATTACATGTAGAAGAAAAAAAAGAAAATCAAAATCCAAATTTGAAAAAAGAAATACATGAAAACCCTCCTCTTCCTGACTCACCACAAGATAGTACAATACAACCATCACAACAAGAGATACACTCTCCTTTAGGGATAGTCATTTTTCCTCCCATTGTGATCAACTTAGATGATGATGAAGAAACAAAAAAAATTGGTGATGAGATACATGATGAATTAAATACATTGTTTTCCTTGTCTATGAGCTTCACTGAGATATCTCCTATCTAGAGTGATGAGCCTAGCACTTCACCTAGTATGACCCTTTCTCTTGTCCCTCTTGCTAGTTCTTCACCTTCCAACCATGATTGAGAGGAAGATGAAATGTTAGATGGTTGACTTACATTCACCTTACTACCCTTTTAAATTTTCCTTTTTATTTGATTACTTGTGCGCAATGTGATCCCCTATAATGTCTGTTTAATATTCTCTCTTTGTGCGAATTATTATATTTTTACCTTCATTCTTCTATATTTCGTACATCGCTTTTCCTTTTTACCCTTTGTTTTGTGTTTTCCTTTTGGGGATGATGCAAAGCATTGAGACACCCTATGTCTCTTCCATGTTGACCCATAAGGTCCCTTTTTCTCTTTCTTTGTCTTTTCTTGTGTTTTCCTTTTGGGGATGATGCAAGGCATTGAGACTGTAATGTATCCTTCATATTGACCCAAAATCTTTACCTGTTCGTTCAACTTTTCATTTTCCTTTGCTTGTGTTTTCCTTTTGGGGATGATGCAAAGCATTGAGATTCCCTATGTCTCTTCCATGTTGACCCAAATGGTTCTATTTCTTTTTGTTTTCTCTCTTTGTGTCATTCTTCCAGTTCTATGTATTCATGGAATGATGATAGTTCCAAGCTCTTTACAAAACATTCCAGCAATGAACATACTGACCCCAAATCCATAGATCCCTTATGTGTTTGGTGTTTTCCTTCTTGGGGGAAATCCTCTCTCCTTTTCTTTTTTTTGTTTCTCCCGCATGACGTAGCCTTACTTGAAAAAAAATGACCTGGCATAGGGGCTTTTCAAGTTGGCTTTCATGCCTTGTTTCCTTTTGCATTTTTCCTTTGCTACATTAAAGTAATTGCTCACAAAATGGTGTGTACCGATTCCTTTAAAGTGGGGACATACATTGACATTAATCATTTTGAATTTTTCTTTTTTTCTACTTCTTAATCTATCCTTGTTACTTTATATTATGAGTTTGTCACTTTGTGGATGACATTGGGTGTGATGTCTTTCATGAGCATGATCTCTCTTATCATATTACGTTCCTCTTGGTGGTCTGATACGACACATTGCATCCCCTAAGTTGTGAATATTCTATTCTTTGATTGGTCCTCTCTTGGAGATATTAGACACATTGTTCCCTAAGTGATAGACCTCGCATGAACTAAACAATACTCCTTTGAACATCTTTTTCATTTTACTTTTTTTTCACTTTTCCTTTTGCATTTATGGCCAACACAACTTGCATTCCTATGGTACCATCTTGTTTGTTCATGAGTTCTAAGCATATGAAGCTTTGCTTGTCTCAAGAAGCTCAAACCAATTTTCCTTTCTGGTGCCTTATTAAAGTTATCGGGAGGTATAACTTTGTATGGTTGAGCAGAGATTCCAAGACAACTAAACTTTCCCTATAGTCACCTGTGTGTTTGTAAGTACATACTAGTTGATTATATGTTTCTCACCTTTTGGGCCTTCTCACCCAGCAGACAACCATGAGTTTCATCACCCCAAAGTGACTATACATTTTCTTTTTATGGAAAAACAACCTAGATCTAATCCACAACTAGCTGGACAAATTATCAAAGCTTGATCCAAAATTTCCTTTTTCTCATTCTTTTTTTCCTCTTTCACATGTGTGTACCTTTGTTCTTATGTTTAGTTTTATGTGGGATCTTCATCCTGGGGGCTTGATCATCCCTCTTGATCATTGTTGTCTCATATTGCTAGCATAAGTACATTTGGATCCCTCTTGATATGCATTGATACTTTAGTGTGAGTTTGAAGCAAGTTCATCCTCTCACTAAAGTGGGGGATAAATATGTCATAGAAAAATGGATCTTTGGACATTTTCATGGTCATTTAGGTCCTTTTCCTGTGATGCTTGGCCTATTTTTCTTAGATTTAATGTTGTAATGTAACTTATACATTAACATCAGGTCTTGAATATTTAAATTATTAAGATTTTATGATGTCTTGTAAAGGTGTTGTGAAGTGTTGTAACACATTTCTACACTTTTCTAGAATCTTCTTATTATAATTCATCTAAATACTTTATTTTTATCCCTTACCAAGCCTTATTTTGAAGCGTTGTAAAGTCTTGTAATAAAATTTCACACTTTTCTAGGATTTTCACCACAAATTACACCTTTCTTGTGTTTTATTTGGCCCCTTTATGCACTTACAAGTCTTAATTAAGTGTATTTTTGAATGTAAACCCCAAAAATATCATTAAATGGAACTTAATCCCTGACACCCACTTGTATGCCTTGAGTGGGACCCATTTGCCACGGGTGGCAAATGAGTCCCTCTTCGGACAAAATTAAAAATAATTTCAAATTTCTTTCAGATTTTTATTCATTAATACCTTAGGTCATCCTGTGATGTTGTATTTTTGGGAAATTAGGACATAATTATGTATAAATAAGTTATTTTCTATCCATTTAAACCCCCATTCATTCAAGATCCCAATAACTCATTCAAGCATTCACTCATCAAAAGCATCATAGCATTCATTCAATCAAGCAACTATCAAGCATCTTGGAGCAACCATTGACATATCTTCGTACTTCAACAAAAAGGGTTTGGTGATTTTATGACACTTGCATGTTATTTTTTCATCATTACTTTCTTATTTAATTTCATTATCAAGGGTTTGATTACCAAATTAGGGTTTGACCAAGGAAAACCCCTATACTCTAACCCTTAACCATTTTCTCCCTCTTTGCATGTGTGTTTGCAGGTCTTGTAGGAATATTTTTCAAAGAGATAAGTGTTGAAAAGTGGTCAACAAGTCATTAAAGCTGTTCAAGTAAAAAAAGACCTAATTCAAGCTTGGAGACATCATTCAACCCATTTTCTATAGATTTGGATCTGTCAACCTGACAAGCAGACAAGTATAGATTTAGACCCACATAGTTGACTTCAGAATTTGTAGATTTTTGTAGGAGGACTAATTCTCCGTCTGTGGTTAATGAGTCCCACTGCTAGGTTGGAATTTTTTTTTTTAGGTTTTTGGTTCCTGGCACTCTGAAACCTATTTCAACAGAATTTACAAGGAGTAGGACTAATTCGCCATTTGTGGTGAATGAGTCCCAGTGGTAATCAACAGTAATTTATGAAGCATTCTAGAACATTTCAACATTAACATTCTACCTCCAAGTTCATACCATTTAGTCTCATTAATTTTTTTTTTCATTTTCTTATGTTTCTAGTTTATTTCTGCATATCACACTATGTTTTCAAACACTTCATATTTCATAGGTTTTGCATAAATATTCAATCCATTTTATCACTTTGTTGTATTTACATCATTAAATTTAGGTATATTTTCATTATACTTGCATTAGTTTGAGTGAACCACCTATATTTTGGGGTCTATCTCTCTCCTTTAGGTGAAAACCCCTAATTGAGTAGGAGAGTCATAGCACTTACAACCAAAAATCTATGGTTCACAAACCCATGAATATACAAAGAAGAAGCAACTAAAGAAGAAGAATCAACATTAATATTATGTAGTAGATCTATGTCATAAACATTGAGAGAAGAACTGGGATCAACAAGGGTATGTCTAATACCAATAGTATTTACATTAACTATAATCATTAAAGGATCCACTTTCTTTTGCACATCTAGGGGCAGGCGTTCCTACTAATAGAAAATTATATTAGGTGAATCCACATGAATATGAGCCATCAATGCATTAACATCCATTTTCCTAGTAGAGGCTAGCAAGAGGATCTTCTACAAGGCTTCCTTAAGGATGCCTTGGTAAACTAGAGCATTCTAAAGCAAACCCCAAATTGAAATCTTAGCTGGAGTAACATGAAGATGCTCAACAAGATCATAATCACAAGGTACTTTAGTCACAGGTTTAGGTGTTGGAGGAAGACTCAGTTGAGAAGGTGGTAAAGGACTAGGATTTTGAGTAGGTTGAGGTCTAGGAATAGAAGGTTGTTGATCTAAATTTTATTTATTTATTCTTGTATTATATGTGTACCCAACAATATTATAAGAAGAAAATTTTGTAGATTTTATGAACCTTGAATATAAATCTAGTGGATCATGATATGAAATTCCATGAATAGAATGAATATTCCTAAGAGAGGGGCTAGCCAGATTCAAGTAAACAATAGGTCTCTTAGGGATTGGAGAAGTCGTGGAGACCACCACAATGTTCACCGACTCTTTAGCTTGCGAAGAAGATGTTTGTCAAAAATATCTACAGGTAGAGGAAGATGCTTCTTAGAAATCATCTAGATCATTGTCTAGCATATCAATATCTTCCTTACATAAAGTGTTATCATAAACATTGAAACATTGTAGAAAAATATCCAGCATGTTTCACATCAAGTTCACCAAAATGTGAGATAAGGTAGGTTCACTGCTCATGAGTCTCTTCATTCTCAAGAGAATCCTAAGGAGAAAACTACCCTTAGCCACCTCAATACTAGCTGAATGAAGAAATTGCAAATAAACTATACACAAATTAATTATCATAAAAGAATGCTTCAGAACTTGGGAGACAAAAGATTCTAGATTCTTTCCTCTGAAGGGAGAGATCTCATCCAAAAGACTACAACATGGAATTAGGATGCTAGTGCAATGTTATTTCATCCTAAGCAACAAAGAACTCAAACTTAAATAGATAGACTAATAATTCATTATCTAGCATAGATTTGAGGTTTTCTTATCAAAATGATAAGATGAAGAGCATAAAATAAAAGAAAACACAAGGAGAGTTAAGAGGGAGCTTACAAACAACCAATTATTTGAATCCTTCTTCTGAGCTCTACTTTAGCATGATCCTGCACACAAGATGAACAAGGAAAATGTTGGGGTTGTTTCGGGGCTTTACACAATAAAACCATTGTTTTTATGTTCCCACCTCTACAACTAGCTAGATAGATAGAGAGAGTAATCAAGATGAACAAAAGGGAGTGTTGAAAACAATCCCTACTTCAGGAGGAGAACCCACACCACCAGTTAGTAAATGAACAAAGAGATGTAATCTATCCACAAATAGAAAAGAGTGAGAGAGTGTTACCAATAGGCCTCATCCCCCTCTTGAACACAAAAACACATCGTTGAATGATTTCTAGAGAGTGTTGGTTATTGGAGGGACCTCAGTCTAATAGAGCTTTGCTTGTAGAAGTGTTATTTCCAATAGTAGAAGTTGAGAAGTGAAATTAAGTTAAGAAGAGAGCCTTGAATGAATGAGAGAGAACCCCCAAAAATGAGTGAAAAGAGGGTTTTGTTGCATGCAAGGGTAGAAAGATCCATTACACTCGAGAGCCTGACTACAAAGACACATATTAAGAGCTAGGAATCAAGATTCCCCATTTCAAAATCAAAAAATTGCCAGGATGCTAGTGTGCCACGCAGGCATCCAAAATGCTATTTCTCAAGGAATGGGTCGATGCATTGTTGTTGCTACTCCATTGGACCACTTGGAGTTGGAATCAAAAAATTCTGACCCATGGGGCTCTTTCCATAAATGCATTTTAGGTGCCATAAATGCTAGGAAAAGTGTTAAAATGTGAAATTGCCCCTAGGTGTAATTTTGTGACATTACAATACACTTGAGCCAATGTGGCTTTATTTTCATCTTATAATGGTGCACTAATATATTCTAGAGAAAATGCTCTTAGCTTTGCCTCTTTATCAATTTCCTCCTATCTTCTTGTATATAATATATTCCTTAGTTCTTTAGCCAATCACTTCTACATATTATTCATGTTAACTTCAAAATTAATTATATATTTTACAATGGCTTCCTCAATGGTAGCATTATCTACCTTACCTGTAGTAATTTATAGAGCAATAATTTCTCCTAACATTTCATACTCCACAATCCCATTGAACAAAGAATTAAGTTTCATATAGCTATGTTCCCTTACCAGAGTCTTCTTATTTTTTATTTTTCTTATATTCTAGCGTCTTCTTCTTTCTATACTCTACTTTCTTTTCTCTCATGTGGATCACAAATGCTTGTTTTTACTTTTCCACTTCAGCCTCATCATCTATGTCCATAATTTCAATCTTTTGTTTCTTTGTACTTGCTTCACCTTGTGAAGCTACTACTTTCCTTTTCCATACCAATTGTGGTCATTATTCTTCTTCCTCATCTTCCACATTCACTCCCATGTATCTTTCCCTTGTAGCTTTTTCTTTCACTCTTCATCTTGCAGTGAGAGTTTTTTGTGTTTTTAGAGTGTCCTTCTCTTTCTCAAGCTTCTTCTAGTGCTTAACTAAAAATAATTTCTCCTTTATCAGAGCACTTGCAAAATATTTTCTCTTCTCTCTAACCATAGGCTTAGTCCCAGAGGACTTTGAGGAAATCAAATGAGTGGTAACTTTTCCAACATATCTTCTAACACTTGATGATCCTACTAGAGAGCCAAACAAGACTTTATCCTTCTCAACTTGTTCTTTTGTGACACCCATTTGCTCTACAACTGTTGCAGTCATCATTTCAATGGCCTTCTTTATCTATTTCTACCTTTGATCCATGTGCATCTGCATGGATCTCTCCTTAGTGGTGTCTTTTCATTTGCTCAACTTAATGTCGACTGAGACAATGATTTCATCCTCTCTAATTTCATATCCCAACTCTAGGATCCAAACTATCCTAGGCTCAAAATCCTGTATGATGCAATAGTCTTTTGTTACCAAGAATGTGATGTCATTCTTGTACTTTTCTAAGATTCCTTTTTGTATCCTTTCTCTCACCTGCATCTTCTCTTGAAATTTTTTAAAGAATCCCTAGAGGGTATTCTTCTAGCATCTGAGTCTCCCAACCTCCTCAAATGAACTTTGATTTGATGGGATATAGGTCTATCCTTTAGCTACACTATGTTCTTTCTGCCAAGAACCTCATTCAAAATATAGAATAGTAGACAAACAACCAATGTCCCAAACATAAAGGGATACTTAGAGTCCTTTGTATTCTATGGATTTTCTAGAAGCTACAATCTCAAAAACTCACATAGATCGTAATCAACTTCCTTCTCAACCATCTCATTGTTGTATTGATGGCGATTGTGAATACTGAATTTTCCCTATTAGAGAAGTATAATTTCTATGCTATCATCATTGAGGCATACTTGACTATAATATTTTTGATGTCCTTTATTGTTAGTGCTCTTCTATCATACTTTGCACCCATTCATTCCATCACTATCTCATTTTTCATTAACTTAAGCACCAAAGCTAGTCCAATTGAGAATAATCTAGTGGGAATCCTATTTGCCTCTTTGTCTATTAAATGTGGTATGCACGACCATAGGAACCTATCATGTATCCATCTCATAGTATATCTCACCCACTCATCTACATAGAAAAATATGGAAAAATTGTTCTAAACGTTCAGATTCTTCTCTACAAGACTCTCAAATTATGAGTTCAACTCAAAATCATCACTAGTGAGTATTTTGTACCACACATCACTTAACTTTGTATGATTATACTCTTCTGACTTAGCATGAATGTATTCCATAGAATTTTACATGTACAAAACTCCATATAGGATGTGTGAAAATGCACCATCTGGATCATCTACAAAATATTTTTCATAATGTCATTTGAATTTAGGGTGTAGACGCTTTGTAACCTTTACATCTTGTGGTGTATAAATATTTGCAGCAAATAAAAAGTGCTTTCAAAAACTAGGGAAAATATAAACTACAAATACCTTTTAAATCACTTTCCAACTAGGCTTTTTCTTGCACCATATCTCAATTGCTTCAATCACTCCACTTCGCTCTTCATCTAATCTTCTCTCCTTGAATGTTCTTTTGAAACTTATTTTTATTAAGTGAAATCACTTATAAACCCTTTAGGAATTGACCTAATTTTGCATTGAATGCTTCAGTTGATAAAGCTATCAAACCCTAACTATATACACAGTCAACTTCAATTGCTTTGCAAACTTTGACAACTCAATATTTTTCGTCAGTTCTTTCTCCAATAGGTCAAGCATATTGACCCACATCTCATTTCCACATGTTGAAGCATTAGCACCATTCCTCTTGCAAGGGATAAATAATTTTCTATTAATTCTCCCCATAAGAAAAATATTTATCCTTAGTTTCTAGAGGAAACATCTGCATCAAATGTTGGTATAGAATCAGGCTTAGTCTCACTATCTTCCTTCTTTTTCTAAATATTTTCCATCACTTTCTCCATTTCTACTAGATTAGTCTTTTTTACTAGATCATTCTTCTTGACTAGAGTGTTCTTCTTCACATTCTTTCTTTTGCAATACTTAGAGATATCTCAAGGTCTACTATAATTGTAACGTATGACATTCTTTCGAATAGG
Source organism: Sequoia sempervirens (assembly GCA_007258455.2). NCBI lineage: Eukaryota > Viridiplantae > Streptophyta > Pinopsida > Cupressales > Cupressaceae > Sequoia > Sequoia sempervirens. The sequence continues at coordinate 505,480,065 of VDFB02193867.1, read as the reverse complement.
CTGACTTTAATTCATTCTAGATCTGCATTGATTAGATTTATTCCTAAATCCATTGCATTCATGATAGTGGCCATTAAAATATTGAAACCTCATACCATTGTTGTAGCCATTCAATATTTTATTTTTGCATTTACTAGCCTTATGATCCAATATCTTCCATGTAAAGCACTAACTAGAAAAATATTGAACATTATGATTATTTTTTTCTACATTTCATAGCCTTATATCCAAATTTATTGCAAGAATAACCAAAACCATTAAAATATGGGTACCTTTGTGCATTTGGTTGTTTGATATGTGATCTCTTGAAATATCTCATTTGATTCTGGACTAGCTTTCCATTGCTCTTCTCATCTTCAATCTTCTTTTTAGCTTGATTTGGAGTTTGATCTATCTTTGAAATTTCTCCTATCTTCAACCCCAATCCACCTTTTTCTTTAGATACTTTATGGTTTGCAGTCATTTCATCAAGCTTTGTAGAACTCATCTTAATTTTATCTTCATGACTATTTGCTTTCTCAAGATCTTGTCGAAAGGTCACAACTTCTTCAAGTTTTGAACATTCTTCAACTCTCTTTCTTTCTTTAACTTGTGATTTTAGACTAGTAATTGTCTCATTTTCTTGCTTTGATTTCTCACTAATTTCATTATTTCTTTATCTAAATTTCTTGATTTCTCTTTCAATTTTTTGATGCATTTATCTACTTCTTTGATATTTTCCTTCAAATCTTCAAGGGCTATTTTGAGATCTTCATTCATGTCTACCATGCAGTCTTCTTCTATAAATCCAATAGCAGGTATCTCTTCTAGAGGAGTGGGAAATTTTCTAACAGTCATGTGTTCAACCTCCAAAATCTTCCCAAAGTATTTAAGCTCCTTGTAAGGAACCAATATTTGATACCAATTGTTGAATAATGGGAATACTAAGAGGGGGGTGAATTAGTATTCTTTGAAACCACTTAAACATTTAAATATTAATTCCACACAACATATTCAATTTACAGTAATAAAGGAAAGTATGAAAGAAACCATCAAAGAACATAACACATTATTAATATATTTCTTACTTGGAAAACCCAAAATGAGAAAAACCATGGCAAGGGTTAGCTCACAATATATTATAACTAATTATAAGATATTACAAAAATTATCACTAAAGATTGACTCATTGTCCTAGTGGACTCATTTCCCATAGAAAGAAGAAAAGATAAAAGATATTTGTGGCTCAAAGATAAGATTTGAATTGTTAAAAATGCATCTACAACATGTTGGGATATAGCGCCATTGAAGCACACTATACTAGATTTACACACTTCATATCGACTTGAACTAACACTTTGTTTTTCTATACATTTACCTTATACTCACACAATTCACATCAAATGTACATCATATCACACCACTATATATAAAACATTAAAAAATATCTTACATATATATCCACTTCATCTAAGAAAGCTACAACATCAATTAGGTTGTCCTAATTAGATGTAACAGATAAAATATGACTTATTGGCTCATCATACACACATACATAATTTTATCCATGATTCAAAACTTATAACACATCCAAATAGGTTGGCATGGACCTATAATAGTTCCCACATAATGGATCAATAATTCTCAAAAGTTATTAAGTTATCATCGATAATGAGCTAACAACAAAATTAATCAATTGTTTAACCTCAAACCAACACGTGGACCTCAAATATTCATGCCACTTAGAATATAGGTGTTTCTGACAGCTATCAACATATCCACAAATCTACAAAGCTAGATACCAATCTATGGAGAAGAGTGGATCCTTCAAAACATACTTACTGTATTGGTAACACTATAATTTCCAAATCGAAACTTTTGTCATTCATAACTTCAACACCATAAGCTAGAATAATTTAAAACTCTAGATTTAAACACTTCTAGCATCTAATAAAATTATACCAAAATGACAAAGCAAGATTCCACACAAGGAACCAATTTGGACCAAAATACTAGATTTTATGTACACAAACTTACCTATTTTGACACTTAGTCAATTTTCCCTTCATATATCTTCATCGGATCAACCTTCTTGCAAAATTACACTTGATAATCATCTTCAAATATTCTCAAGTTATACAAACTAGTTTGTATTATGATCTTCATACCAGAAGATAATGTTGACATAAATGACAATATTGAAATGCATAGTGTACAACTTGTACTCATACTCCATGCTCATGTTCCAACAAACATGTCAATGACAAACTTCTTAGTCTTTCAACATCCTTGGCATATTTAGATTTTGAAATGAATATCCCTTTCTTTTTCTGATTGATTTAAAGTCCAAGGAAGAAATTCATCTCCCCAAACATAGAAATTTCAAACTCTTTCTACATCTATTCTACAAATATCTTGCACATACTTTCATTACCTCCAAATATTATACCATCAACATACAAAAACACAATCAATATTTAATATTTTTCAAATTTAAAATAAATATTACTATCTATGGAACATTTATTTAGTCCTTGTTGCAACAAGTACCTATCCAATCTTGTGTACCAAGCTCTAGGAGCTTGCTTGAGTCCATATAATGCCTTATTCAATATAAGAACCATATCAAGATTATCTGATAACTAAAATCCTTTAATTCATTTAATATAAACCTCTTCTTCCAACTCATGATTCATGAATGTAGACTTCACATCCATTTGATATACTTTGAAATCCATATGTGCTACAAAATCCAAAAACATCCCAATAGATTACATTCTTACCACCAGAGAAAATGTATTCTCAAAATATATTCCTTCTACTTTTGAGCAGCCTTTACACAAAAGTCTTGCCTTGATTCTTACCACTTCTCCACTCTCACCACTTCTCCACTCTCATTCAACTTGTTTCAAAATACCCACTTATTTCCAATCACATTACTGTTCGAAAGTCTTGGGACAAGTTCCAAAGTTTGATTCTTCTTAATATACATCAATTCTTCCTCCATAGCTTTGATACAAAATTCATCTTTGCATGCTTTAATCATTATTTTTAGTTAAAATTTGGAAAGAAAGCATAGGTTTAGTTGTTCTTATATCAGAGCAACCTTTCTTCTTGTCAACACACCTCTACTCTTCTCACCAATGATTCTATATTTTGAATGATTCTTCTACACATACTTATGGCTCTCAAGGATCTCTTTTGGAGCTTATTCCTCTTCAACCTACACTTCATTTTCCTTATCATAATATTTCTCTTCTTCTCTGTAAGAGGACTCATCTAATACATATCCATCTATCATCTATGAAATTTTGTGTAAGTCTTCATCCACTTTGACACTTAAACTTTCAACAATCTTTTTCAACCTCTTTTTGTAGCACTGTCAAGCCTTGCCTCTTGTAGAATATCTAAGGAACATTTCTTCATTACATCTTCAATCAAATTTTCCTAGGTTTTCTTCATCTCTTTTGATATAGATTTTTCTTCCAAATAATCATAAATATTTCACATTAAGAGTTTTTCCATACCACAACTCATAGAGATTCTTTGAACGGTTTGTTCTTGCTTGTGCTCTATTAAGTATATACACTATGGTATGAATTTCTTCTCTCTAATAGTCATTCAATATATTTTCTTCTTTCATCATTATCCTTGCTATTTCTTGAATTGTCCTATTCTTCCTTTTCACAAATCCATTTTGCTGAGGAGTCCTAGGAGTTGACAAATGCCTCTTTATTCCATGATCTTTACAAAAGTGTCAAAATCATTGGATGTAAACTCTCCACCTCTATCAAATATTAAACATTTTATTTTCATATTCATTTCATTCTAAACCATATCTTTGAATTCCTTAAACTTATCTTAAGCTTTGAGTTTTTCTTTGAGAATAGTAACCTAAGTCATTCTAGAGTAATGGTCAATTAATAGCATGAAATACCTACCACATTGAAATTTTTCGATTTTGGTAGGTCCACAAAGATATGTATGCACCAATTCTAAAGGACTAGTAGTAGATTGTTCTTTGACTTTGAAACTCTTTCTAGCTTGCTTCCCAATATTGCATTCCTTATAGACAACATTGATAGGCTTTGTAATCTTTGATAGATCTCTCAAAACTTGATTTGAATTGATCCTCACTAGGCTATCAAAATTGATGTGACACATTCATCTATTCCATATCCAAATTTCATTAATCTAAGTCATAAAGAATTGAACATTTTCACCCTTAAGTTGATAGAGGGTATGTGCAGGACCATGATGGGCATGTGTAGGGTATGTGGCTGATGACTTTTTTTTCTATGCAAAATTGATGAAACGAAAAGGGTTTTAAAGGAGATTCTCAGCTTTCCACCAATATAAATTATGCTTTACTTTGAATTTAATAAATAATTATTATTCATTTTCTATTTGAATTATGACTAAAGTCTTGATTGATAGGCTGATTGAAAAACATCTATAGCTTTCAAATGGTATCACATTTTTGAATCAAATGTGTGTCACATTCTATGCTTTGCATACTATAGGATTAAAAAAAAATGAATATCATGAAGTTTTGACCAAGTTAAGGTGGCTAGGCATATTTTTTATATTTTTAAAACTTGTAATAGAAAATTCATAACTAATTGTTTACTTGGAAAAAATTACAAAAAAAATATGCATCACATTAGGACATGAGTCCTCTACTTATATCTAAAATATTATACAAAAATATTATCATTTTATTGTGGTTAGGGTGGTCAAACAGACACCTATTTCTTATTTTTTCCTTGAAATTTAAGTACTACTACATTGAAATTTCAAAATTTCACCAAATAGATTTTTTTTTTCAAATACACCTAGTAGTTTAGAAACTAAATTCAATTTTCTATAGATTCCATTCTTACATATTTTTGAAATAATATAGATAACTTATTCAAATTTTTACGTCAAGTTTCCTAACTCTAATTTTTCTAATTTTTTCCCCACTTAAGGGCATTTTTTTTCCATGATGATCTTGCACATAATATAGACATTTCCATTTGTCCTTCTTCTTGCTGCAACCACAATGTCGAAGTCCTTTTTTGATATCACAACTATTGTCTTGAAACAAAAGATTATATCCTTTGCTACACATTTTTCATACACTCAAAAGGTTATGTCATAGACCCTTAACATAAATAACATCATATGTATTATGGTTTCCATAAAAAATTATTGAACCTTTAACACATATCTTAGTAGATGTATGATCACCAAACTTTACTAAACCACTTTCAAACTTCTCAAGCTTAATAAGCTTAACTTATAACTTGTCATGTAATTTGAGCATCCAATGTCAATGATCTAGATGTTCTTCTCCTCTCTAGCATTAAAAGTAGTCACTATTTCTCCTCTAATGTTATGACCTACTTTTGGAGAACTTTCCTTCATACATCTCTCAGAGTTAGAATAATTAGTTCCAAAATTTAGAACCATGAACAAGAATTGATCATCTTTATCATCCAAATAATCTGATTCATTATTAGATATATTGGCATCTTCTTTAACATAATAACTTCTCTTAATTGATTTACCTTTATTCTCATTAGCTTTATCTTTTCAAGCTTTGACAAGAAATCTTGAATAATAATGATCAATATTCCCATAGTTAAAGCATTAGAAAGGTAACTTACCTTTGTATTTTCTAGTTCCACTTTTTTTATATTCTTCATAATGCTTGCTTCTAACTCATCCAATTCATCTAGTGTCAAATTCCTCATTCTTCTCTTCTTTTCCAAATTTAAAACAAGTTACACTTTTTGAATCACTTGGACCAAACTCTCTCAATTCAAAAGTACTTAATTCACAAAACAACTAATCTATAGAATAATTGAATTCAAATTCTAAACTTCCTCAATAGCAAAGACTTTATGGCTATAATATTTAGTAAGAGCTCTTAGTACCTTTACCACCTCATCTTCATCTAGATTTCCACCAAGGCCTCTAATGGAATTGAAAACTTCATCCACTCTATCCATGTAGCTTGTAATAACTTCATCTTCTATCATCCTTAGGTTTTCAAACTTGATCTTTATATTTTGCATCTTTTCTTTCTATCTTTTTCTAGATTTCACTAGTAGTTTTAAGAATCATAACTTTCAAAATTTCTGAATTAGAAAGACCACTCAAAAGAGGATACCTTTCTTTTCCATTATTCTCATATACCTTGAATTCATCATCATTACTCAAACCATTTATAGGAATTATAGTTTCAATATATTTCCAAACTCCAAAACCTAGAGAAATAAGGAAACCTTCCATCCTCATCTTCCAAAATGTATAATCAAATCCATCAAATAAAGGAGCCACCTTCTTGTGCACCATCCTAGATCTACCTCAAATGGTTAAGATTTCTCATAAGGAACCTTGCTCTGGTATAAATTGTTGAATGCACATGAAAACTAAGAGGGGGTTGGATCAATTGTATATTAAAAGATCAAAGCCCACTCTAACATTCAAATCTACATTAGTCCATAAATCGTTAATAGCCATTAAACCCTTATCATGCATTATCATAATGTAAACATGATAAATAATAATGCAAACACATCCAAACACATGATAACACCAAATTTGCGAGGAAAACCCAAGAAGGGGAAAACCATGGTGGGGATTAGCTCAAAATATAATATAATTGCATCACTGAATACAATAGGCTCATTACCAAAGGTATCACTTCCCAAACAGAAAAGAAGGGATCTCTTCTAATGAATCATTTCCAGATTAGAAAGAAGAAAGAAGATTATTCCAATGATAAATCCATCTTAGAGCAAAAAACATTTCCACCACTACTTCACCAAAATGTTCACACTCTCTCTGTAGAATGCAAATACCTTCTTCTCACTACTTGCATTAGTTTACACATTAAAGATCACACTACATTTAACACTTTATCACTTCACATCTCAAAACTTATTATCACACATCCTCCATCAACTCATTACTCATATATACCATGGTAAACCTTTCAAACAATTCACAAGTTCATTTATGCACCTCAAACATGAAAATTCAAATTATTTTGGCACCAAAACATTCCTACGATGGAGAAAAATGAAGGTAGACAACATCACACCTTAACTTAGACCTAAATACACACATACATGCCACACTACACTTTCACAAACATTGAAGCACATCCACAATTATTGTAAACACCCAAGGTTAGACGAACCTATGTTGAAAACATTAAATAATTAAGTACATGGTTCCTTTGATCCAAAGATGACTCACAGACCAAGCACAACACTAAAAATAGTTTGGAATATTCCATAAAAGCCCTAAAATCCAACAAATTCCTTCACAACAACATTCACTTAAAGAAAAAAGTCATCATGTACACCTAGTTAACCTTCCACATACTGTAACATCTAAATCCAACCTTTAGGAGCACAAAAATTCAAACAAATCAGAGTGGAGATAGCTATGAGAAATATAATCATAATTTTAGATCTACAAGACTAAAAACCAAACTATGGATAAATTCAGAGAAAAACTATTTCTCCGAGAAAACACTACTTTCATAGTTCAGACACTGGTGAACACAACTTTCTATACACAATGATTGAGAACAAGAAACTCTTGATATAACACATATGAACACCTCATAGAAACATATCTAAATGACACAAGAAAATATTTAGCCATGAATAAATGAAGAGAAAAACATTGAACAACACTCTATCACACTAAACACTCTTCACCACACTATTTCCTCTTTCATTCAAATTTTCTCAAAAGCACTTGGAAACCAAGCACCATAAAAAAATTCTCATCATATGGAAAACTTGTACAACATATCAACCACACAAAAGGTTGAAAATCACCAACAGATGCTCATAAAAGTGTCTCCATAGGTTGACATCAATGAAAACATAAAATAGATATAATATGGATATTAGGCTATTGAGAAATGAATAATGTCAATTCCCAAAATTTAATTGGGTAGTTTCAGCCCAAAACAATCTTTGTATAATTACTATTCATCTCTTTAAGACTGGGATAGCAATGATATGCAACTTGATTTTTGTAAATGAATTCTATCTCCAAGAATTTTTGAATTCTTGTTCACCTCTCCAAAAACATATTCTATGTAGGATATTCATTGGAAGCAATATAGTTTCACTTGAAGGAAGTGAAGATTACTAGTTTTTTGTGTTTAGCTACTTGTAGTATCAGTTGATCAATCAACTCTATGTTTTGAAAGAATTATGACATGAGTTTTGGAGGAGGTTGTTACCTTTCTCTCTCTTAGGTCGAATCAAGATGTTGTTGACCATGGTTCTTACCCCACTAATCATGTGAATTGGATCCTCTTAAATGTTAGCAATTATTCTATTTGTATGATAAATATGTATGCTTTCAATGATATTATTGGAGAGATCCCTTTTGTGGTGGTAGATTTCTAATCCATTTCTTGATGAAACTTTGGTTAAGTGCATATAGTTTAATATAGTTGAGATGGAATATAATTAAAATGATACTTTGACTTTTTGATAGACAAATAGTGAGTGTGAGGTGTGATGTGTGATGTTTTGAAGGGACCTAAAACCCTTTACAACATAAAAGAGGGAAAGTTTCTCAAAGAGAAAGACATTAAAGCATCATCAACAACCAAAAGTAAACCAACAGCCAAAAAATAGCAACCCAACAACAAAAAATAAATTAAAAACATAAAAAAAGACACGATTTCATATTCTTCAAGGTGTTAGCCACCTCAATCTCCTGGTTGTGATGCAATGTGACCATGTCCATTAATTATTATTTTTCCTCCTCAAAGGTCTTCCTAAGGTTTCCAATAATTTTGGTACATGGGCCTTTTAACTCATCTCTTTCAACCTTCTTCCCCTTACCCTTTGTAAACTGGTCCTTCTCGATCATCTCTGCAAATTATAAATGATCCTCTTTGAGTTGGATAATCTTTCCAAATAAAACCTCTAGGGTCTCCACACTATTCTTGACTAAACTATGATTGACCAACAATAATTTCTTGATGTCCACATTTTCTTCATTAATCTTTTCCTCCATTTCAAAAAGGTGATTCTCACACAGGGTATTGAAGTTTGTAAAGGAGCACTCTAAATTAACTAGTCTCTCAAATAAAATATCTAAAGAAGAACCCTTCAACAAGATTTGTATATTCTCTTTTAGACCCTTGATCTTAATATTTACCTTTCTAAATTCTTGTAACACCCACTTGACAATTTTAAAAGTGCATCTAGGCCCCAAATGAGCCATATCTAGAAGCTCAAACATGGAAGTATTATCATCATTCAGGTTTGAGAAATCCTTAGAGAGAGGATTAACCTTCATTAGCTCTAGCTTTCCAAGATTTAGATTCACCCCTCATACTTGTGCAACGAACTCTCACCTGATAACTCCACGTTGGGTGATTACCAAATAGGGGAATCATTGTTTTCAACATCATTTTGCTTGACATCCTTCTCCTTACCCAGAGCCTTGTTACCCTTCATACCACCTTTCGCAACCTATTTTTTCATCTTTGCAATTTGTTTGGAATCCCTTCATGGAATTTCCTTAGTTTCCTTAACCCCTACATCATCAGGAAGGACCTTATCCTTACAACCATCTACACTAGAAACCTTTCCATAAAGCTCATTATCCTCCTTGGAATGGGAGCCACCAGAGACAATATCAATTTCATTGCTAGTAGAAGGGGACCCACAGGAATCTGATTCCTACAAAACAATCTTCTTAGCAATTCTCATCCTCTTAAGTTTCCATTTCTTTTTTAGAGGGTTCTGCCATAGGGGACGATGAACCACCCTCCTCATTCCAATCAACTTCACCATAAACACTAGTCTCCAAAATAGTCAAGAGTGATTCCTCACTTAAAGCCTTCTCCTTTCGTTTAACCAACTTTGTAGGAGTATGGGCCCTCACATGCTCCATTATGAGTAGTATGAAGCCCTCGAGAAGAATAGTAGCCCTTCTATTCTTCAAATGAGCATAAAATGACACTTCCAATGATGATAGAAGAAAGAAAGGAAATGAAACATGTAACCCATGTCTAAAATGATTCAACAGGGTGAAATGGTGCCCTAAAATAGTAGTATATAGAAAGTCTAGGGTAACATACTGCATAATGACCTCTATTATATCAACCCAAATACACTTCAGAGAATTCCGTTCATAACCCTATTAGGGTATCTTTACCAGTTTCTTTTGTTCATTGTCTTTGAATAACTAGTCCATTGTATCATTGTTATTCTTTCTTTCCTTGAAATTCTTTTAGCCATCCATCGACATCCCAGTAATGGCGGTAATAAAATCCTCACTCATCACAAACTTAATCCCTTTAACCAGTAACCTTGTATCAGTCCAATAGCAAATGAAATATGTAGAGGTATTGGGGTCATGGCTGTGGAGCCTTTCTAGGTGTTAGGTTTCAAAAACACAAGTTTTTCAACCATAAGAGGGTGAAAATCTCTTAATACATTTTTGGCCAACGAATGAGGCAAACATGATGATTCACCTCCTACTCTTTAGGCTCTACTAGACCTAGGCAGGTGTACCTGAGTGATAAGGTAGACTTGAAGGTTTGAGAATGATCTCTAACTTAGGCAATATACTCACAATTGCACACGGTGGTTGAAGTAGATGCAAGATTTGATGACTAATTCCTATTTTATGCTAAAGTGTGTAAATAGAGCTTGTGTGAAATTATTAAAATTGAACAGTGGCTAATCTATTGGGTGGATGGATGGTGATTATAGAGATAGATTTGTATGATAGGTGAATTTACTATTCAACTTAACTCTAATTCTTGGGCATTTTTGAATGTTTGCACCTTGTAGAAATGTGCAAGCTTTTTTGCTATAGTAATCTTCTTTATAAATCCTAGTGTTAATCCCTTAAATTAGTTTGATGCTATGAAAGGATTTTTAATCCCTGAGGGAACCAATTAAAATGAATTAATTGAAAGGATTTTTTATTCTCTCTCACTAGAACCCAATCAAAACAACCACGCAACAAAAAAAAAAAGTGTCCTAATAAATTTTGTAATTTTAAATAATTTGAAGAAACCACTTTTGAGACAACATAGCAACATATAAGCATGAAAATTGACACAAAAATTGAACATTGAATATAAGTCACCAATTAAGAAGTATTCTCCATTATATTGCTTCAAAATGATGTTACATTAATAGAATAAGTGTATTAATATGAGATGGATGAATGGAATATATTATATGAGAGTAACCTACTACTACTAGTAGTAATAATGGTATGATGATCCAAGCTGAGCCTTGTTTTCCCTATTTATATGGGAAGCAACAATCTACAGGCCCATTCTCAAAAGGTTACATTGTTTCATAATGAAAACCTAATTAATATAAACATAAAACATCAAATTTTGATGGTGGATGCACCATGATCCATTAATCTCTAGCAAGCACCCATGATCACTAAAGACCTGTTCAAGGCTCATCCATCATGACAATGCATCTAAAACCACCAATCTTTGACATCCTATTACTCCTCTCTATTTAGCTTGTGCAATGAATAAGTTGATCTTTGATAGATGTTCGATATATCCACTCTTAGCATGAATGTCTACATTATGTATAATATCCTTCATTGCATTTTCAAGTTTGAAGATTCTTCCAAGCTGCACATGTGTCTTCTCGAGTACCCTATCTTCATAACTAATGTCATCAAGAGCAACTAGTAGAAACTGAGAAATCCCATCCTTCCATGCATCTTGGCTTTTTAAACATGCTTCCTCAAAGAAATTTGGTAGAGCCATGCTTAGTGGCTGACTTAAATCACTCAATTCTTGTGTTAGGATGTTATAAAATCTAGCATATGCATTCATCAACTCTTGAAACTCTTGAATTACACCTTTGTTATCACCTTTCTTTGCTTTCATGTGGGGTTCCACTTCCATGATTCTTTCATGCAATCTATTATGTTCTAACAAAGCTTCGTATGTTTTTTCATGGATGACCTAGACCTTGTCAAGATGCCTGAACATATTAAATCAAATCTCTTACTATCCATTTCTAATTCCATTTTAAATTTAGTGAATTTCATTTCTCTCTTTTATTCTTCTTGTTCTTTTTAAGCCTTTTCATATTTATGGTTCCAGTAGGTTTTCTTAGACATCGCTTCAAGCACCTTTCTTTCATGTTCAATTAAGGGTGAGTAAAGCCCTAAGGAGGAAGGAAATCTTTCTCTATAAGTGGTTACTTCCTATTTTAATCTCTCATTCTCCTCCATCAGACCCTTATTTTCTCTAACCAAATTTTGAATTTGAGCTTTGGTAATGTTGGCCACATTCACATTTAGATCAATAGTCTCCATAGGAGTTGTATCCCCTACTCTCTGTACTAGAATGTGTACAAAAACCTAATCATGATTAATGATAACAGAAGGCCTTTTCCCTGGTGGGTAAAGTGCCCATATTTGTAAAGTAGCATTATTAGGGTTATACCTTGTTCCAGTATATATGTTGTTAGTGGCTTCATCAGTTAATTGCAAGGTTTTATTTTTTCTTTTCAAAAAGTTGTCAAATACAATGGCTGAACTAATATCCCACCCTAGAAGAATCATGACCCCAACTTCTTGTAGTATTGCTCTTCCTCTTTCAGGAGTCATATTGTTCATTTATTCATCTACCTCATGTTGAAGTTCCTTTAAGGCTTCTACCTCTTTCTTAGGATTAATATCCTTTTTCCTTTCCCTTATCATTCTTCCTTTATACTCATATATGAAATCCTTCTACTCAAGAGTTTGAAAAAATGGGTTATCTACAATGAATTCTTGGTTGGCACGATCCCTCACATCATCAGATAACTCATTAGGAGCTTCAAATTTATTACATTTCTCTTTGGTGGCTCTTGATACTGGGGAACAGTAGGAATGGCGATCTGTGTGACTTCATGTTCCTCCTCAATGTCATCTTCGATTATAACATGACTTTCAGCTGAGTAGCTGACCTCTGGATTAGGCTGTGGTGATAAATGACTTAATGGTTCTATATTCTCAACTTTTCTACTAAAACCAATATTTCCTCTCCTTTTGAAAGCTACAAGGGGTACATCTTTTGTCAATTCTTCCTCATGTAAAATCATATGTTCAACATCATCAGATAACTCATTAGGAGCTTCAAATTTATTACATTTCTCTTTGGTGGCTCTTGATACTGGGGAACAGTAGGAATGGCGATCTGTGTGACTTCATGTTCCTCCTCAATGTCTCTCACATCATCAGATAAATCATTAGGAGCTTCAAATTTATTCCATTTCTCTTTGGTGGCTCTTGATACTGGGGAATAGTAGGAATGGCAATCTATGTGACTTCATGTTCCTCCTCAATGTCATCTTCAATTATAACATGACTTTCAGCTGAGTAGCTGACCTCTGGAGTAGGCTATGGTGATAAATGACTTAATGGTTCTATATTCTCAACTTGTCTACTAAAACCAATATTTCCTCTACTTTTGAAAGCTACAAGGGGTACATCTTTTGTCAATTCTTCCTCATGTAAAATCATATGTTCAACCCTTTCCATATGATCATCAATTTCATGAAATGTGTCCACATACAATGAATTATTGTTTCTTCTCCAAGCCTCATCCATAACAATTCTATTGTAAGCATTCTTTCTCATCACCACTTGATTCTCATTGTAGTTCCTAATGAAATAATCTACATGGAACTCATGTTCATACCCCTTCAGTTTTTGTGAGATTTTGGCATTGTAAATAAAGTGTTCAAGGTCAAATTTCTCTCTTTTGTTTCCCATTGGAAAACCATAATAATCTAAATTTCTTCCAACCAAGTCATATCCTACATCTACAATGATAGTGAAGTCACTAAAGCATAGAGCAAAAGGCATAAAATTATTCCTTCCATAGCTCTTTAGGTGCATGAAGGTTGAGTAATCCAATTGCCTTATAATCTTAAGGTATGCAACTCTGTTTGGCACAGTTTTGGGTAGTAAGAATGGGGCTGCCTCAAATCCATACACTTTGATCATAGTGCAATCCTCAAATGCATACCAATCCCCCCAATTATGATTCCATTTTTCTTTAGAATCCATCTCTTTTGGTCTAAGGAATTTTTGTACTTCTAAGGATAAATTATATAGTCACACATGTGGCCCAATAGCTTATATAAGGGTTTGAAAAAATACTCCTTGAAATATAAATATTGGGATCTTCTACACCTACTATCCCATATGGATGTCCACATTTGCATTGGTTTATAGTTCTCATCATTGTCCAAATCTTTAATTCTTAACTCTTCACCCCATATTTCCATCACCTTCCCTTCGTACATTATCATGTGCATAAGAAGTGAGTAGTTGTTGAAGTGTATAGCATCACTATTGTTCTTAATGGAAATAAGAGTAGTATTAATGGCCTCAAATAAATATTCTACTTAATCATATGGCTTGGTGCTTTGGATTTGGATATCTACAGCTAGAACCATGGGAGCTATAGTCATATTAGCAGGGGAATCAACTCTTAGTACTTGGATGACTGAATAGTAGGTGTAATGGTAATATTCCTCAAATGAATCCAAAGGGAATGAGGGATTTTCATCACTGGAGAATCTTTTAGGTTGATTTCTTGGACGTTTAGGTTTGTGCAAAGGTAACTTCCACCTCTTGTAGCTAGTATCCATTGTTTAGTATTCTTCTAGAAAATCTCTCATCCACAATTTTGTTTTCAGGGATGTGTCTAATTAAAAAACCATACAAATGTAATCCTGTGTTATGATAATAAACTATGATCCATCATGAGAGTGGATTAGCCTTGTTTTTGGATTGTAGTTTCTAGCCAATACTTTAATCAATTCTATGTTGAAAAATAAATTAGGTATCACAAGATTTCCTAAGTTGAAATTCCATGGGTTCGAGACTGGCATAACCCCTATGTGGAGTCCACACGTCTCCTAGATTTTTATGTTTATCTTCCAATGTTTCAAATGATGGGTTTAACTAAGTTGATCTTCTTGAATTTATCCCAGACTCGAGACATTGATCTATCAAATCTTGGTTTAATGGCTTGGCCTCCATTTTTTTCCTTTTCACTTTTGGTTTCTCATGGGTTTTGTCCATTTTAATCCCTAACTGTACCAGGTACTTCAAGCTAATTTCTGAAAAACATGTTTAACTAAGCCAAGAGAACTTACCTGAATGAAAGTTGTGATTTTTGAGCTATTCACCATCATCCAACTCAGTCTTCTTAATATCTAACCACAATTCACAGTAATTCTGATTTCTTAGGAGTTAGATTTATCAAAAATTGGCATGCTTGAGATAGCTCTAGTTCATAAATGGCACTCACACCAAGTTTCTAATCAACTTGCACACTAATGGAAGTTGTCTCTTCAATAATCTCATTAGTCATGTCAACCTAGTGAAACATTATTTTAAATTATCGAAGAGACATCAACTATACTATTAAGGATGCCAATTTCTCTCTTTGATATGTCGTTGGTCATCTTTTTAAAATGTCAAAGATACATGTGAATTTCTCTCTTCAATTTTGTAAGGTCTCTTCGATGGTTGTATTTCATTTTCCTTCTAAAATTTTGACCTATTAATGTCAATGAGAGCGGTAAGCATATTTGTTCTATTATATTATGTCTCTTCAATATACCCACATTCCTTCCTCGAACATCATTCCCTTCAACTTCCCTTATGTGACCTGTGCTCATCTCTCCTCGATATTCCCCAGTCTCATTGATAATATACATTTACAGTCGTGTTGTCATGTTGAAGAGACTTTCACAAAGGTTTGCTTGATGTTCAGTTGTCTTTTCAATGTGTTATTTTCATAATGTCGAAAATACTTCCATCAACGTATGTTTGATGTCTTCATGTCTCTCTGATATTACCATTTTCTCAACCTTATTCTCACGAGTAATTTATCATTTATTTTATAATAATCTCTTAATTTTTGAGAGATTTTTTTTGTTTCCTTAATGCGCAATATTCCCATATTTCTAGAGTATCATTGTGACTATATCTTGTTGATGAGACATGTTAGATTTTCTCTTCAAAGCACCCATGTCTCCTTGACATATTTCTCTTCAAGATGTCAGGGAGATAATTGAGGATGTCTCCTCAATATCTTCATCAACCTTCTATTGACTTCGTCGGGGATACATTAGAACAATTCTCTTCGATATTATACTATCTTGGTGACATATCTCATGCTACCGAGGGAGTTCTCTAAGGGAAGGATTTATTTTGCATAAATGCTTTACTTTATGGGCTATGCATATGAAGGAATTTTGTGTTTATTTTTCAAATATAATAAAAATTAGGAGTGAATTTTTTTGTGATGGAGGTGGAATGAAAAGGATAAGTGAAGTCCATGGTGGGAATTTTAGCTCCAGTAGTGGCTCTGATTGGGGATGAATGAATGTAAGGCCATTGCAAGAATCCAAAAATGATCTCTAGGACTTAGACCATGAATGCATGTGATGAAATGGCATGGGGAATAGGATGGGAACCCTAAAACTACTATGCATGGAAAATCATTTTTTAAGAAGTATTTTAGGAATTGTCCATGCATTGGAAATTCCTGACCTTCTCCTAAAACTAACGTGCATGGAAAATTAGTTTAAAAAAAGAAGTGTTTCAAGAATTTTCCATGCATTGGCAATTCCCGATCTTCTCCTGACATATTTTGAAGATAGTAAGAATCTTCACCACCTTTGCTCGTAACAACTAATGGTCCTATCCATAGAGCTTCATATTTTCCATGTTTCCCTTTATCTTGAGACCTTGTGTTGGTGTAATTAATTATTAATTAAACTTTGCATAAGTTTACTTAGGCTTTATTTTAATTCCTAAGTTATAGGTTTTATCCTTATCTTATCGAGCTATCTTGTTGCTTAAGATAAGAGTAGGTTTATGCATCTTTTCTTTTATAAAGAAAATTATCTCTTGTAATATTTTGTACTTCGAATATATCAATTTTCACATTTCATGCAAATCTCTGCTTTTTCATTTTTCTCTTCTATGGAAGGTGATTTTTTGGTTTGCAATCAGATCTTGGTTTCTAACATGGTATCAGAGCCTTGATTTGTAGCCCCTTAGATTTTTTGGAGGAACACATTACAAAGCTAGTTCAAGGTCCCTTGGGGGTTTCTTTCCTTGAGCATATTTCTTGAGCATCTTGGATCAGATCAGGGTTTTCTGTTGGATTCAGATCACTGGAAAAAGTCAAAAATGGCTTTTATTTCATTTATTTTCATCACTGTTTGCCAGATCTACAAGGGTTTCAAGCTTAATGATATATCTAATAGATCTGGGGCTCACTTGGTTTTCAGAGCACTTTGGGTCCAAACGGACCTCGCCGTTGGATTTGTAGTGCCCAAAAACCCTTATTTCCATATAAAATGTGTCCAGTTTGGGAAAAATTGTTTGGAGGCAATAAATTTTTGCCAAGGAGATCATCTGACCTCCCGAGCTCATGTCTTGAGGCACATTTTTTGAGGAAATTCAAAAAAACTCAAAAAAAATCAAATTTTTTTAAAAATATTCGACACCGCTCATTATGAAGGGATGCCACTGGTGACCATGAGGTGGCCGACGGTGCACCACCGTCCTCGGTGGCTCTCCCATGTAGCACCGCCAAGGTTGGTTTCAGCCCCTAGCACCTAAACTACCGAGGTCACAATGGGAGATCCCCATGCACAACCCATGCTAGAGTTCTGCCCTGCAGTGGGTCTATAAGGACACCGATGGACTTCCAACCCTTGTTCTTGAGGCTGCTATTTATTTTGACTTCCCCCAGCTCCAACCCGGTCTGTGATGGTCCCCTATCACTACAACTGAATTGTTTTTTTTTACCATGGGGCTTCACATAGCCAATCGGACATTGTTGGGTATTTTAATTTAAAATGAATGTAACTTTCTATCTGACATTTTTTTTACAAACAAGATATCGCCAAAAATTTGTTTCTGAGCTCTACACAATGGTGTAGGTTTGGTTTTTTGGTTTTATATTTTTGATTCCTTTTTGAGCCTCAGAAGTCAGATGTTTCCATTTTCACTTTGGGAAGCATATCTTTTGACTCGCTTATCTGTTTTTCATAATTTTCATGGCGTTGGAAAGCTAGTTTTGGCCTTTATGCAGATCTGAGGTCATTTATAGAAAATATGTAACTTATTTTATGTATACATTCATTTTTGTTTCATGCTCTAGATTTGAATTTTCACTTATGTTTCTATAGTTTTGCATTCTCTCCTTTTGTAATCATTGGGTATTGTAATAATGAACTGATATAAAGTTCCATTGAGTGGGGTTCTTGAATCCATCTTTCGTATTAGTGATAACTTGCATGAGTTTTTATGGTTTCTTGTTGTCTCCTTTTAGCTTCTTTCTTGTTTATATGGACACATCTTTGGTTTGCTTCGGTTCACACTTCACATTGGGATTTTATAGTTCTTGATCCACATTGGTTCAGATCTTTCTCATTTGAAGGCCATGTTTTTATGGTTAATGTTCCAGAATCTTGATGGTACTCATCCTATGGGAAGTTTTAGTTTCAGTTTGGCATCGGCTTCAGAGACACAACTTCCAGATTTGTCATCATTATGGGTTCATTCATCCTTTCATCTACTGTTGCTTACAGATTCTAGGGTTGATCCAGTATGTGAGTTTCCAGTGTTCCTTGGCATCGGTCTGCTATTGCATTTGTGATTTGATATGGTATTTTGCAAACAAAAGTATCTTTCCTTGCTTGCTGGATTTGGGGTTCTAGTGTTGCTTCATCAGAGTTCTTCCAGTGCTTCTTCGCAGCAGTTCATCTCTCTGATGGGGGTTTTTCCCATTGGTTTTCTCTCTCTTTGCATTTTTACATGTGTACCTGATCAGGCCTTGTTGTCGGGACTCATATCTGCATAATAATTACTTCTCCCTATGTTGCACTTATGGGGGGGTGTTGATGTAATTAATTATTAATTACACTTTGCATAAGTTTACTTAGGCTTTATTTTAATTCCTAAGTTATAGGTTTTATCCTTATCTTATTGTGCTATCTTGTTGCTCAAGATAAGATTAGGTTTATGCATCTTTACTTTTATAAAGCAAATTATCTCTTGTAATATTTTGTACTTCAAATATATCAATTTGCACATTTCATGCAAATCTCTGCTTTTTCATTTTTCTCTTCTATGGAAGGTGATTTTTCTAGTTTGCAATTAGATCTTGGTTTCTAACACCTTGCATTCCATAATAATACCATGTCATTCAATTCAAACTTTCTATCTTTCACCCTTTTTTCAAAAAATTACTTCATCTATGACTGCATTTTTTGTGGTTTTCTCTTGGGACAATCTTCTAATTTCATCCAATTCTGTCAATTGCTCCATCCTATCCTCCATAGGTTCAGGGATATCTAGCTCTTGTTGAAGCGTGAACTTATACACAGTTAAAATATTTTGCATAGGAATTTTAGCTTGTGTCCCATAGACCAATTCAAAAGGTGATTTCCCAATTGATTTCTTCACTATGATCCTATCTGCCTAGAATGCCATCCTTAACTTAAAATCCCAGGCCTTTTTGTTCTTTTCTAACATATTCTTAATGATTTTTAGGATACTCTTGTTGAGTGATTCAGTCTGCCTATTTTCTTGTGGATGGTATGGGGATGCATATGAAATTGTTATGCCATATGTTTTACAAAAAAATTGAATTCATCTGATTTGA
Source organism: Sequoia sempervirens (assembly GCA_007258455.2). NCBI lineage: Eukaryota > Viridiplantae > Streptophyta > Pinopsida > Cupressales > Cupressaceae > Sequoia > Sequoia sempervirens. The sequence continues at coordinate 505,460,369 of VDFB02193867.1, read as the reverse complement.
AGCACATACCATTGCATGTGATTATCCTTCTAGGTGTCCCAAACCTTATGATGATGTTTTCCATTAGAAAATTTATTACAACATTACTAGTGGCTTGCTTTGTTGGGATGGCTTCTATCCATTTTGTGTAGTAGTCAATTGTCACTAATATCCATATGTGACCTCCACTATATTTTTTTGGTATTTCTCTAATAAAATCAATCCCCCATTGATGAAATATAGCCTCAACCTACATTGGTCTAAGTTGTAATGCTCCTTGGTATTTCATTTTTCCAAAAAAAAATTGGTAGGCTTCCCACTTTCTTACATAAGTGAAGAGTCATTGAAAACTCTGGGCCAATAGTATCTGGCTCTTAAGATTTTGTGGGCGGTAGTTTTTGCCAAAACATTTCCTTCATATACTCCTTCATGCATCTCCTTTAATACATTATTTTCTTGTGATTCATCCATGAATAAAATTAGTACTCCATCATTGTTCTTCCAGTACAAGTCTCAATTCATGAAGACATATTTTTAGGCATGTAGCTTCAAGGTCCTCTTTTGATTTTCATTAAAGTAATTATGAAACTTCAGGTTTTTTAGGTAATACATTATGTCAATATACCATGGGGTGTTTTATATGCTTGTGATCATACCTTCTTCTTCCCCTATGTTGTAGATTTGAGATGCTTCAAGGTTCAATTCAACCATCATCTTGGTCAGCCCTTGTCCTCTTACTAACTTAGTGATTTGGATTTCAATATAAAATTCTTGAATCCTATTAATCCATCTACACCTTTTATGAAATGTAGGAGCACAAATCAATCAACTCATCAAACTAAAAAATTCCTTAGAGGCAAACAACTTTCAAAGAACTCTTCTTTACAAGGCAATTTCCTTCATAAAACTCTTTGTTTAAAGCAACCAAATTGAGAAAACAACTCAAAATCCACTTGTTTATTAACAAAAAACCTTGAGCAACATTAAAATAATTGTCCCAGTCCCTATCATCAACTTATTCATCTCATACATAAGGTTTTTCCAATTGACTATCCTAAATTAGCATTTAGGTCCTTTTAGACCACACAAACAACCATCTATACAAACCCAAGCCCATTTTACCTTCTTAACATTAAAAAAAATGTAAATAGGTCTAAAAAATCATAGTAGAGCATCTACAAACATTTATTCATGATACTTCAAGAAACATGTATTCTAAACCTTCAAATTTTGGCTCCAAAAGATGATTGTTACAAGTCTGTCAAGCAAGATCAGTACTTAAATGAAAACAAGAACCTTTAGATCATCAAATAATTATTAGAGAGACTTCAAGACAAACCTCTATAACCTTCTAACTAATTTCTACCAAAGGAAACACCTTTCACAACCTCAAAACACAAAATCTTGACTTTTCTTAATATTCTCCTAGACAAGGCAGTCAATAAAAGATCTCCAAAAACTCATAAATTCACCAATCCCTATGTAGAAATGGATTCTCAAGACACCTAATCATATTTTTAAAAAAACTTTGTACAAGAAGGGCTCAAAAGAAACTAATCAAAACTCATAAAACTCCATTGTACAAAGAATTACCAATCATATTCCACAATTATGGACCTAGGGCTTCTTAGAAACTACCCCAAGCCACCTCTCCAGGCTCTATAACTTTGTAATCCTTTTGAATACATCTAAAACTCACTATATACCAATTTTTAGTACTTTCACTAGAGGAAAATTAAGAAACACAATTTAGAATACTCACTGCATACCCTAGATCAAGGTTTTACCCGTTTCCACAATAACTTTAATAACTCACTAAAAAATTCATAAAATTCCACGAAACCTAAAGAAATTAAAAAAATATTCCTATGGATATCACCTTGAATGTAGGGGAAGAGGTTTGAGCACCGTACGAGGTCGTATAATGACCAAAAAACAATGAAAATGCTAGAAACTTACAAAAAAACTAAGAATTTCATTAAATTTCTTCTTCATACATCTACCTCTAGCCTTCCTCAAAGTTTGAAAAGCCTCAAAAGGCCTTAAATAACCAATCCAAATTCCTAAAACCAACTTTACAACTACTTGTCTCTTCACCTTCCTTAATTTTGCAATTTGTTGCATTATTTACAATTTTGCTATGGCAACAATTTGTCAAATTTTGCAGCTTTACATTTTATGCCCAAATGAACCTAAAATAACCATATAAGACCTATTACATGCCTATTGAGTCCTTTTAGACCTTATTACAACATGATATTAGCATTTCTAAATCTAAAATTAAATTTTCCTCATGGAGGCATGTTCTTCCAAGGGTGCACTTGTACCGTTCCTCTTGGATCATCAAATGCTCCTCCATGTAGTATTTTATACCCTAAAACCTTCATCTTCACATTTGGTTTAAGTTGGTCTATAACAACATGCTTCCATTTTTCCCTTTCTCTATGAATCTTCTCATTCATGCTCTAAAGTGTTACAATATCCATTTTTCCTTCTTCAAACTACATCTTGATCTGCAAATGTTTCCCAGTCCAAAGAATTAGTACAACAAAGAAATGATATATTAATCCTACCACAATACCTCCATCTTTCTTCAATTATTTTTAAGTCTCTAAGATCAATTCATCTATGGTTATCTCTTCATTCAATCTTATCACCAACTCAAGGTCTTCTTCCTCTAAAATTAGGTCCTTTATCTTTGTTTCTCCTTCACCTTCATGCTTGGGAATGGCTGCGATTTCTTCATCCATGAACTCTTCCTTTTTCCTTCTTACTGCTAACTTTTCTTGTCTTTTCCTTCTTTTGACAATATTCTTTATGGGACATACCATTTTCTTTCTCACTTATAAGTTCCAATTGAATACTTTTCTATGCAACCTTTCCATCTCCATCTAGAATTCCTGGAACTTTGTATCCAACCTTCTCATAGCCTGCTTCAACTCAGCTATCTCTTTTTCAAACTTCTCTTGCCTCTTTCTCTCTTTTGCTTCTTTCTTCTATAACTCTGCTACTTGGAAATGCCTTCTCAAAATATCCATCTTCACAAGCAATTCTCTCCTTGCTTCCACTCCACTTTCTCTTAACTTTATCTTCCTTCTCTTGGTAGCAACCGGGTTATCTTCTCAACCTACACACAATCACGACACAAAACCACAAAAAAAAACCAACTCTCTCTCTTTTCCCAGAGCCTTCTAGCTTTGATACCAAATTGATGCAATGTAGGAGCACAAACCAACCCAATTCTATTTTTTTAGGTAATGCATTATGTCAATATACCATGGGATGTTCTCTATGCTTGTGATCATACCTTCTTCTTCCCCTGTGTTGCAGATTTGAGATGCTTCAAGGTTTGATTCAACCATCAGCTTTTCCATCCCTTATCCTCTTACTACCTTAGTGATTTGGATTTCAATATCAAACTCTTGAATCCTATTAATCCATCTACACATTTGATGCAATGTAGGAGAAAAAACCAAACCACTTGGAAAACCAATCAACTCACCAAACTGAAACTTCCTTAGAGGAAAACAACTTTCAAAGAACTCTTATTTACAAGGCAATTTACTTCATAAAACTCTTTTTTCAAAGAAACCAAACTGAGAACACAACTCAAAAACCACTTGTTTATTTTCAAAACACCTTGAGCAACACTAAAATAATTGTCCTAGGCCCTATCATCAAATTATTCACCTCATACATAAGGGTTTTCTAATGATTGTCCTAAATCAACATTAAGGTCCTTTTAGACCACACAAACAACCATCTATACAAACCCAAGCCCATTTCACCTTACCAACATTACAAAAAAATGTAAATAGGTCTACACAATCATAGTAGACCATCCTCAAACCTTTATTCATGATACTTCAAGAAACATGTATTCTAAACCTTCAAGTTTTGGCTCTGAAAGATGATTGTTACAAGTCTGTCAAGCAAGATCAAAACTTAAAAGAAAAAAAGAACCTTTAGATCATCAAATCTTAATTATAGAGACTTCAATATGAACCTCTATAACCTTCTAACTCATGGCCACGAAAGGAAACACTTTTCACAACCTGAAAACATAAAATCTTGATTGTTCTTAATATTTTGCCAGATACGGAAGTCAACAAAAGGTATCCAAAAATTCATAAATTCACCAATCCCTAACTGGAAATGGATTCTCAAGACACCTAAACATATTTTGAAAATATTTTTTACAAGAAGGGCTCAAAAGAAACCAATCAAAACTCATAAAGCTCCATTGTACATAGAATTACCACTCATATTCCACAATGATAGACCTAGGGCTTCTTAGAAACTGCCCCAAACCACCTCTTCCACCTCTATAACTTTTTAATCCTTTAGAATTCATTAAAAAATCACTATATACCAATTTTTAGCAGTTTTCACTAGAGGAAATTTAAGAAACACAATTTAGAATACTCACTCGATACCCTAGATCAAGGTTTTACCCATTTCCACAAAAACTTTAATATCTCGCTCAAAAATTCATCAAATTGCATGCAACCTAAAGAAATTCAAAGAAGATTCATAGGGATATCACCTTGAATGGAGGAGGAGAGGTGTGAGCACCGTACAAGGCTGTACAATGGCCAAAAAATAATGAAAATGCTGAAAAATTATAGAAAAGCTAAGAATTTCATTAAATTTATTCTTCATACATCTACCTCTAGCCTTCCTCAAAGTTTGAAAATCCTAAAAAGGCCTTAAATAACCAATACCAATGTCTCAAACCAAATTTAATACTTGTCTCTTTGCCTTCCTTAATTTTGCAATTTGTTGCATTTTTTATAATTTTGGTATGACAACAATTTGTCAAATTTTGCAACTTTGTATTTTATGCCCAAATGAACCTAAAATAACCATATAAGACCTATTATATGCTTATTGAGTCCTTTTAGACCTTATTACATTAGGATATTATCATTTATAAATCTAAACTTAAAGTTGCCTCATGGAGGCATCTTCTTCCAAGGGTGCACCTGTACCAACCTTCTCCCTATAATTTCAGTTTGTACAAATACATCCTTGATTGTAGCATTAGGAACATATGTAATTATTTTTTCTCCTACCAAATAAGGTTTGAAGGATTTTACTACTTTGAAAAGTGCATATGCATACTTCTCTGTAATATCATACTTTAATTATACTCCTTGAAGAGACTTACTAAAGAATTATATAGGCTACTCATATCCTTCATCATTCTTCTATAACATTATTGTTGCAATAGTGTGGTATGATGCAAATGAAAAGATCTTAAAGGGTGTACTGAAATCAGGGGATTTTAGTAGTGGGGATTCCTTGATTGCTCTTTTTATGGATATAAGTGCATCAAATGCTTCTATAGTCCAATCAATCTTGGCCCCTTTCTTCAACATCTTTGAGATGGGTTTGACAATATCAGCAAAATTTGATATGAATTTTCTTACAAAGTTTATTAATTCAAGGAAAGACTGAATGGCCTTTACAGTCTTAGGAATAGGAATCTATTCTATAGCTTCTACCCTCTATGGATCAATTCTGACTCCATCTTTGGAAACTATGTGCCCCAATAATTTTCCCTCCGTTACAACAAATTGACATTTCTTAGGATTTAGGGAAATGCCATTCTCCAAGGCTCCGAGGAATATTTTATCAAGGTGTCCAATATGGTCTTCTGCTTTCTTCGAATATGTAGTGAGATCATCTTGGTATACTACCATTATTATATTGATTAAATCAACAAAAGAAACATCCATAGCTCTTTGGAATGTGGCACCAACATTTGTGAGGCTAAATGGAATCCTTACATACACATATGTGCCCCAAGGGGTAGTAAATGCAATCTTATATTGTTACGATTCTTTAACTTTCAACTGGTTGTACCCTAAAAATCTATCCATCATGGATAATAATTCACAACTTGTTACCCTTTGCAACAAAGCCTCTATATTCGGGAGTGGGTAATTTTCTTTAAGGAAGGATACATTAAAATTTAAAAAGTCTACACACAAACTTATGTCTCAATTCTTCTTTTTGATAGGAACTAAGTTGGAGACCCAAGAAGAATGCTTGATGTGTTTGATGATACCTCCTTCCCTGAGCTTCATAAGTTCCTCATGCATCTTGGGTTCTAGGGTAGGATTTAATGGTCTCTATTTTTTTCTAAAGGGTTTTGCATCAAGTTTTAATAGAATTTCTTGTTTGAAGAGATCTTCTCTATATGCCTTAAGGTCATCATAGGACCATGTGAATACACGCTTGTATTTCATCAATAATGTGATCAACATTTTTCTAATTGTAGGGCTTATCTTTTTCCCATTATACACCTTTTTTGGAGCTAATTCAGTCCCTAGATTGATTTATTCAATGTCCTCCCTTCTTACTGGCGTTTTCTTTATAACTGCTCGATCATTCCCATTAAATACTCTTTCGAATGCCACTAATCCTTTAGGAATATTATTTGTCTTGAGTTGCACAACTTCCTGGCAGAATACAATTTGTTTACCATCTACTTCTTCCGCAAATGCATTAAAATCAATCTCTTGGGCCTATTGATCAATGCATTGTAAGAACTTGATTAGATTTTTTTCATCATTAAAATCTTTCCAATTGTAGATGTTCTCAAGAATTGTAGGCTTGGTCTTGAGCTCTACCTACAAAATTCCTACCAAGGTAACATCATCTTTTTTCAAAGCCACATTTTCCAAGAAGTTAGCCATAAATTTTTTTGATCTATCTACCCACTCAATGGAGAAATCATCAAAGAGCTCTATAGTATCCCACACAATATTTCTATACTGCTTCAATACTTTTTTATTTTTGGAGTATTTAGATCTTACTTGTGAAATAACTAATTTAGAATCCCTAAGGATGATAAATATTTTGATCCTATGTTTCGTGAGCATTTCTATATTGCCTCAATATTTTGTTCTTTGTGGAGTATTTAGATCTTACTTGTGAAACAACTAATTCAAAATTCCCAAGGATGGTTAATATTTTGATCCCATGTTTTGTGGCCATGTTTAGACCTAGTAGCAGGGCTTCATATTTTGCTATATTATTTGCACATTTGAATGTTAGAAGAAATGAGTATTTAAATGTTGTGCCTTTACGTGAAATGAAGACAATTCCTACTCCATTCCCTTCTCTACTATAGACTCCATCAAAGTACATTTTCCATATGCCATGTTCATTCTTAGAGACATCCCTTGCAATTAGATATGTGTTCAATAATTCAATGTTTGAATGTTCAATTCTAAAGCTCCCCAGATCTACATCACAAAAGAAATTCATTTGATTGGGATCAAAGAGCTCAATGACATGTTCAGATCTAGGCTCTCTATATAACTTGACTTCCCTTCCATTCACAAGTATTGTGGCATAAGACAAGTCCAACTAAACATTCCCACCTAATGTTGCAGTCCATTGTCTTGATAATAACATCCCATAGTAGGGGGGAGTGTCTACAACAATAATGTTTGTGCTATATTTCCCCTCAAGGTATAATACCAATTTTAATTCCACATCCCATATCACTCCAACTATAGGGGCTGATTTTTTATCCATGGAATAACACTTCCCATATGTAGTATTTATCCCATAGACCTAATTCATTCATGACATACAGAGGCATGATATTGAATTTTTCCCCTGAGTCAATCATGTAGGTTTTTACCAACTTGTTGTTGATCACAAATGTAGTGTAAAATGGATCTACTTGTGAGGGATTCTTTGTGAGTGTACCTCCCAAATATACTTATGGTGTCACTGTAATTTCCCTCTCCATGATATTAACTTCCTTCTTTTGATCCTTATGTTTGTGGGATGTGTTGGTAATCATTCTGAGGTTTGTTTCGCTAAACTTGTCAATCTTCATCAACTCCATCAAGTGGACTATCATCTTTATTTGATTCAGTGCTTGAGCAATGTCAAATGAAGGGGTAGTGATCCCTTGTTCAACCTTCTTAGTTTTAGTAACCTTTTTCCATTCATTTTGAACTTTGTGGTTACTTAGTGTTTTCTCAGATTAAATATCTGCAGTCTCCTTTTGAACAAATTTCTAAGGATTCTTTGTTTCACCCCTCTTTTGATTAGATGGGACATTCTCCTTGCTTTTATATTCTTTTATGGTCTTGGTGTTCCGTGATCACCATCTGTGGATCTACTTCTTAGGTTATATTTTCTCCCTTTTGCCTTAGCCACAACTTTTGCTGTGATGGCCATCTTTTCTTCTTCTATTGGTGTTCTTAACTAAAATTGAGGTGTTGTATTCTATGCATATGTTGCTTCTGTGTGTTTTCTTCTTGATTAGAAAAACTTCTTGCTCCATATTTACATTGTAATTTTGATTATTGACATCATATTTGTACCCATCTTTAGAGGATGAGTATCCTTCATTATTTTGATGAGACCCCCATCTTAACATATTCATAGTGTGGCCATCTTTGTCTTGCTCTTGTGACCACTCATCTTATTGACAAGCTTGATCCACCGCACAATGTTTAGGGGCATAGGGCTTATGGTAAGGTGAACACCATGGTGTAGTATCTACTACATGTGCTCCATGTTTATTCAAGGGATCATGATTCTCTTTCTAATTTGGTTTTCCTACTAGTCTTCCATCCTTCCAAGTAGTACTATAGGGCATGTCATGCAATCTTGGCCTTTCATTTCTATTATGATTTTCTTGTCTGTTCTCAGGATTGTTGGGACTTTGTGGGATCCTAAGGTTATCCCTTTTTCCAATCATGCCAATGTCTTTCCTATAATTTTTGATAGCTAAGGCTAACTTTTGTAATTTAGTCATACTTCTAGGGAATTTTTTCTTGAGTTCATACCATGTTTTAGGATCAAAATCCTTTAAATAGATACTTAAGGCTGTTGGGTTAGCTAATTTGGATCCATGTGGTATTTTATTATAGAGCTTGGAGAATCTCTAATTAAAATCATAAACTAATTCATTATGATGTTTCTGGATACTTATGTATTCATGTAGAGTGAATTCAGGAGCACATTGATTCCCATATTATTCTAGAAATTGATCTTGGAAGTCTGTTGCAGAGTTGATTGAAGCATTTGGTAAGACATTGAACCAATCCCTTGTTTCTTTATTTAGAGACATCATGAACAACCTCGTAAGGACATCCTCCTATTCCATTCCCAAATCTTGCACAAAAGAATGGAAGTTTCTTATGTGTTCTTTTGTTGTTGTTGCACTATTCCCTGTGAATTTAGGGATAGTATTTCTCTACTTTTTATCAATGGGATATGGGTATAGTTGATATCCTAACAATTCAAATTGTCCACTTATGCTTGTAGGGTTTTGCAGATAAGGATTCTGAGGTGGTCGATTAGGGAAATATTGGCATCCATGTGGAGGTTGGTGCTCATTTTGTTGGATGTTCTAATGAGGATATATATTCTACTATGGTACATGATGTTGTTGGTGTGGAATGTATTGCTATCCTAATGGTGGGTTAGATTGTGGAATGTTGCCAATATTTTGTGGTTGAGATCTCTATGGTGGCACATTATGTTAGGCATGTTGCTTTGGCTTACCAACTATGTTGTAAGGGGCTTTTGAAGTACCTGGAACACCTGTATTCTGAGATGACCCTTGCGTATTGATATTATCTCCCTATTTATGAGGAGGGACATATTTTGGTGGTTTTGGTGCATGGATATTTAATTGAGACATTTGTTGACTTAGATCTTGACTCTGTTTAATCAACTATTGTCTTCTCTTAAGGTCTTCTTTTTGCCATTCCACATATTCTTCTATTTCTTGAGTATTCATCCCATCATAATTTTCAACAAGGGCAAAGTGATACATGAATCCATACTAAGTCTCTTCTCCTTGTTCTAATGACATCTTGTAGTCATATTCATTTTTCCTTTGTATTTTCTTCATCCATTTGAGCATAAAACTTCTTTGTTTCCTTAGGATCTTCTTTCTTTCTAGTTATACTATATTTTTGATACAATGTAGGTGGTTTCTCTGAGACATTCTCCTAGTTATTAGATGTAGTGTCTTGTTGTTTAGAAGCTATTTTGTTTTTAGAATTATTGGTTTTCTGGAAGGGAGAGTCAACTTTATCTATCCATTTATTGTTATTCTTCTTTGGACTCTCTTTGTGCAAAGAAATACTTCTTTTCATCTCATAGGATTCTTTAATGCTATGAACTCTAGGATTAGTTCTTGTTGATGTGTATTTTATCTTCCTAGTTATTCACTTGTTGCTACAAGCTTGATAGAGTTGCCACTCACTTTTATGAAAAGTGAGAAAAGGTTTATAAAATCCTTATTTCTCTACCCAATGGAGTCTTATGGTATGATGGTTTTCAATGACTCTCTAGTGACGGGTCTAGATTTAGAATTGGCTAGATTTCCCCATCAGAGTCACAAATCTATTAGGTCTAAAAAAATTAGGTTTTTCAACCATAAGAGGGTGTCAATATCTTAATATGCTTTTGGAAAAAAATGAGGAAAATTTGATGATTAACCTCCTACTCTTTATGCCCTACTATACCTAGGTGGGTGCAGCTAAGTGATAAGTGTAGACATCGAAAATATACTGATTTGACATCGTCCACTTGATCCTAACTTACTAACACCATTTCTTCCTAAATCATTCCTCGGTCTAACCATTTAATCAAATTCCCTTATCTGATTAAATTCATCAATATTCATCTCTTAATTAAATAAATCATTTTATCTAATCAAGTCAATCTCCTGTTAATTAAATCAATTTATCTGATCTAATTATCCCTATTTAATTAAATAATCAATTTATTTGATTAAATCCCTAAAGTATGTCCATTAAATTAAATAAATTAAAACCTTATTTGATTTAACCTAACACCATCCCTTCTAATTAAATAAATCAAAATCTTTATTTAATTAGCCTCTTACCATATTCCTCTCTTATCTGATTTAAATAAATCCATAAATCTAAGTCAAATAAGTCACATCATCTAATCTCCTATTAAATTAATTAAACCCTTGATTAATTTAACCTCATCTCATGAAATCCTCTAGATAATGCAAGTTGCACATGAAAATAGATTTAATTTATTTATTAAATCTCTATTTTCCTCACAAGGCATCTTTTGGAATATTCTCTCAATTTGAATTCAAAAATTCCAAGTCAACATGTACATCCAACAAGGCATTTAAAACCTCTTACATGTCCTTTGCCTTGAGCCAAGTGGCATTTATTGCATTTTCCCTTCCCTCTTACATGTCATTTCAACAAATTTGAATTTCAAATATTGGCATTTATTGGCACAAACCCCAAATCTTGCACAACCATCATCCATTCATAGCTTGACAAGTGGCACCATATCATTGGATGAATGTTAGTCCCACATTGCTCAAATTTGGGCATTCATCCATCTTGAAATCCTATAAATGAAGAGCTCCTCTCCTCATTTTATCATCCACAATCCAAGCAAAGTTACCATGCTAAAATACTTAGCCATTTCCATTCATCCATCTTGAGTTCTTAGCTAGGTTATTGCAGATTTTGTTTGGAGCTCTCACCATTTCATCAAAAGTGGATCATCAATCTCTTCAACATTCAAATCTTGCATCTTAGGGATTGGGAAAGGGCCAAATTTCCACATCAAATTGGCACCAATTCCCCCATGGGATTGAGAGTTTGCATATCTAATTAGGATTTTATCTTGTTTTTATCATTTGCATTGTGTTCTTCAATATTTTCATTCCTAGTTTGATTTGTAAATGGATTTCATGGGGAATCCTTCTTTTAGCTTGTAATTCCTTGTCTAACTTGTTTATTCATGTTGTTTTACAGGTACTAGAAAAAGGGTTCGCTCATTTGGCTCTAGAAGGAGGGCGAGACATCAAAATTTCTAACATTTTCTCAAAAATTCCATGCTTTTCTATACACAAGGAAAACGCGGGCTCGTCAGCGTCACTGTTTTCGCGCCGTAGGCTTGCCAAGGTCACTGTTTTAGCACCGCGAGCTCGTCAACATTTCTTTTTTAGCACCGCTGGACTCATCCCACAAAAAAATTCAAATTCTAAACTTTGCTGCTGGACTTGCCGATTTGCACCAGTTTTCAAAAATTTTAAAACTCTGACACTTTCAAAAACTACAACACTGGGAGAAAAGAGCGACACAATCATGCTCTCTGTCCCGACACAGAGCACCGTTGACTGGTAAGTGGCACTGCAAGAGCATCACTAGAAGGAAAAAACAATGATTCCTTCACGAGTTGTGATGCTGGAAAATAGAAAAAGGGAGAATTTAGTTTTTTAGCAGGTGCTTTTGGTTCATGATTTATTTATCTACTGTTTTCTATTTTTTTAACTTCTGTGTTTTTCTAGAATCTGATTATTTTTCCACTTTGTAGGTTGGAAGCCAAACACAAAGAAAGGAGAAGCATGGAGATAATATTGGGTTTAATCAAAGTGTTTTTTTTAACACTTAAGTGTTTGTTTAACACTTCTTCAAGAATTTGTCATCTTTTTCTTTCCTTAGAACACTAGCTTTCATTTGGGTTTAAAAAGGATCCTTTTTGTTTTTTTTTTTTTTTTGCAAAAGGTTTAAAAAGAATCTTAGGATCAACATCTTACTAGATTTCGTTTATGGATTAAATAATTGAACAAATGTTTTTCAGTTGTGATTTGGTGCTCTAAAATGAACTCACATATTGCTTTGAGGATCTAAAAAGAACAAGTGTAGTTGTGTTTTTGTGAGGGCTTACTTAGACTAAAGCCATTGGAAAAGGACGTATGCACTTCTCTCGTGCTTTATAGCGATCTTGAGAATCAAAAGGTCTTTTCCATGACTTTGGGTTGAGATAAATCAATCACCTCCACACTTCAATTTGGGCTTAAAATTGAACAAACTATTGTGCGAGTGTGAGTGGGGGCTTTGTTGCATACATTCTCTCTCCTTATTCCCAACAAGGATTGATCGAGTTATGAATATTGTTCTTCATTCACTTTTGTTTATCCTAGAGGGCCTACCTTGTGGGACAAAGTACTCATCCAAGGGAACAACTCAACCGATAACACTCTAAAGCCAAGAGTATTTCCAGCTGGGATATAAATGTGGATATTGGAAGAAACGCCAATATCACATGGTTGACTCTGACTAGATGGAACCAAAAGGGGACTCTTGCCACATTGGGTCAACTCCTATGAATGGAAAGTCTGTACTAGAACCCTTGTTTTTTAGTGGCCTATTGATCCATTGAGCGAGTTTATCAAAGTGGTGCATTAGAACTTAGATTCCTAGAGGTTACTTGCCATGTCCGATCTTGGTTGAAATATAGAGGTTAAGACTTCATTCTTAATATACCTTTATATTTCATCCTTGGTTGCATGTAAAATCATCTCTTCTATGAAGGGCATGAGGCAAGCCCACCAAGAAAAATGTACCCATTAAGCTAGGATGTTGCATTGCTTGTGAGTCAGTTTGAAAATACATTGCTTGATCGAAAACAAATAAAAAACAAACACTTAACATCATCCAAATTTCAAACCCACTTGAGGACAAATACAATTGACTCAATCCATATGTTATTGCTTTCCCTTTGGATTTACATCCTTAGAGGTTTCTAATCATTGGATTATATCTCAATTTTTCTCCTTAAGTAAACAATAGGAAAACCCCTTGCCTTAAGTTCATTAAATTTCCACATAACATATCTTGTGGGGTTTGAAGAAATTAAAACATTGGACATCTTAGTTTGAAAACCTAATTGAAGAAAGTGTTTTTGGTAAAATAAAGACATTAAGCAAAGCTAAGCAAAATGAACTTTCATGTGTGTTGAAGACTTTACAATCCCAAAGCACAAGTCATTGTTTGAAAATCCAAAAATGCATGTCCAAATGAAATAATTTCTTGGTTACGAAGGTCTTTAAGAAGGATTTGCATGATCTTCAATACCTAGATCTAGGCAAACAAAGTGTCCTTTTAGGTTCATCTTAGGATCAAAACATTATCAAAATATTTCATCCATACATCAAAACAAAATCCACCCCATCATCACCTTGTGATAAATCTTGAAATCATCCTTGATACTAGGCTTTATGACAAAATCCAAACCATCATCAAAATCATTGAGACAAAATCCTTGAGAACATTATCAAAAACACCTTTGGCTAGGTATGTGTAAATGCATCCTTTTGCATATGCTTAGTCAAAGTTATCAAAATCATCTTGTCTAGCTTAGTGTATGTAGATGAATCCTTCTCCATATGCTTAGTAAAACAATCATCTTGTTTGAATAGGTGTGGGTAGATGCATCCTTCTCCTCACACATATTCAAAATTATCATCCTTTGGACAAAGCTATCCCTTAGATCATCATCCAACATCTTAGGATATTTTTGTTGAAAAATCCAAATCCAAATCAAAAGCATAATCAAAAGTCAAGGACAAAATCTCAAAATCTCAAAATCTCAAAATCCAAAATCAAAATCCAAAGTCCTAAAAAGCCTAGTGTCTCATTCAAGATTGATCAAAATTCAAAAACATCCATATCGTCCATCCCTAGTATCATCATCATATCATCACCTTTGATCCTCAAAAGCATCCTAAAAACTTTCACTTTGGGACATAAAATAGAGATAATCCAAAGAATCAAGAGATTTCATCTCCCATATTCTTGATCCATGTTTTATGGTCCAAACAAGATCTCAATACAAGAAGAGTATGGAAGCCAACAAAGAAACACCTGCTTCAAGTGATCTTAGCCAAACCAACACAGAAATGAATCCAATAGAATCAAGCAATCTGTTGACCCTTTCATCATTGCAACATCCCCAAGAAGAAAATCAAGGATACGACCTCACTTTCGGAATGTCTCATGAGGAAATGCTAGAAATGCTCCAAAATCCAGACAACCATAGAATCATCAACATTATGATGAGACTTAACCCTTCGTTGTACATGCTTTAACTAGCAAAACAAGGGGCTAGGTTGCCTTTGGATTTCAATGTGAGTACTATCGGACAAATCATTTCCTCCAATTTCATCCACCATCCCCATTTCATCTACAAAGCAAATGTATTCCCATCAGAAGCTTAATAGATGAAATCCTTCAAGAAAATGGAAATTCCTTAAAAGAATTACACCTAAAGCCAAGAATACCATACAACACTAAAATTCAACAAAGGTAAATCAATTAAGAGTTTATTGATGAAATTTTCTCTCAAATTGAATGACTAGAACCATAAGAAATACATTTCACATCTTAGACCAGTGCCATATCTATGGGTAAGGAGTCAAAACATAGTAAATTGAACTATAAGGTCAATTTAATCCCAAATAGCCATGATCTTTGTGAAATTGCATTAAAATTCACACATCCACACTCAGACTCTATGACTACTTATCAAATCCACTCAATATGTATATGAATTTATGTTTTAATTAAAGCATTTTAATTGATTCATTAAATCAAAGCAAAAATAAAACCATACATCAAAGTAACATGACCATGAATATTAATGAATTGACCATTGATCGAATTTTCATTAATAATTCACATACAACATTAAAACTAGACAGACAATAGACTCAAAAGATCTTCATTATTATTAGAACATGATTAGAAACCATATAATTGACAATTTAATTTACTTGCTAGACTCAAAACTTAAGATACAAAATTCATAAGTATTCTCTCTGTATTCTCAATTTGCATATTCTAATCTATAATTCAACAAAAGACCTACACTAATAACCCTAAATTCCCTTTATAAGAACAAGGGAGCAAAACAAGCTTCAGGCCAAACAATACAAGTGTCACATTTTCATTTGACACTATAACACATATTTCGTTTATAGTTATATTTGCATTTTTAGATGAAGGAAAATCCATACGAGACAAAAGTTGTTCTCATTTGATGAAGAAGATACGCCTTCCTTCCAAAGGCATTTTCACATGCTATAACAACTCCATAACTTCTTCTTCATAAGCCAAAAACCAACCATGTCCATGCCTAGTAAGAAAAGATTCAAAAAGCACAAAAATAAATAAAAAGAAAATGATTAATTCATCCACATCATCACTTATGTTATCAACCTTTCTGATAAGAAGAGAACAATATTCTACTATACCTCAACCAAAGCCTAATTTGTACTATTTCTAGGCTATGTATTGTTCTTCTTCTATCCATTACTCACCATATTCCTCATCATGCATGCACAAAGACTTATTCAATAAAATTTTCTAACCATGAATTGTATTCATCATTAGTGGTCCATTGTGTAATCAATAAAGTTTGCACTTTCGCACTATGTTGAGTGTACCTAGCATCAATTAATGCTTCAACTTCTCTAATAAATACATCCATTTTCATCTCCACTCCTACCATGTTGTCAATTTGGGAATTCAACTTGGAGTAATCAACTTCAGTCAACATATCTTTAGCCTAAGGTAACCATCCTTCCAATTCATGTTTCCACTTGGAAAACTCCATCAGCTCGCCCCTATCATCAAATATTTTTGGCAGACCATGCTCTTCCATATCCCTAAACATTTTCAATTTGTTCTCAAGTTGCACCCCTAGCTTTCCATGGAAAGTTGTTATCTCATTAATCATGTTAATGGCCTGCAGTATCTTAGGGATGTGAGTAGGGGCCTCAGGATATTCATTCACTTTAGATATTATCTATTTCAAGGTTACCACTCTAGTGATCCATTGACTCCATTTAGTTTGAAAACCCTTTGAACTTGTACATAATTTATATTTTCCTCATGGATATTCTTGTACACTACCCATACATCATTAGATTTATTGACCAATTCAGTCACTGGTTTTAACAAATCCTCAAAAATGTCACTGGCCACATTAATTGTCTCCAATTTGGCCTTCTTGGTATTTTCCTTTTTTGGCTTTAGATCCTAGTTCAACTCTTGAATTTTGAGGGACAAGGTCACTATGTCTTGTGTGGACAAATATGAGGTAGAACTAGTTACAGATAGTAAACCTATTTGTGTAGTAGCCAATACCTTATTATGCTCATCCATTAACTTATTATATCTATCAAACAACCTCCTATAGTTGGCCTCTATAATCTGAGTAGTATCTACATTCAACATTGGAACATGCATTGCTAGTTATGCAGCTACATTAGTTGTCATCTCTATTGCTCTCTTGACAATTACTAATCCAATCTCCTCCTTTACAGATTACATATGACATTAGGCTTTCCTATGTTGGGAGCCATAGACCAAACAACTAGTGTATGTAATCTAGGACTAAAACCTGAACCAAATATTTTATTGTTAAAAGCCACCTTAGAAATAGAGGCATCTAGGTTCTTCCTAACTACATCTAATGTAATGGAATATGATATATTACATCTAGGTAACAAAATTGCACCACTTCCTTTCACCAATACCCTTTCCTCTTCTAATGGCATGCTAGTAGTTTCTCATTTTATTTTATCCTCTTCTTCTCTCTCAGCTTCTTCCTGCAAGGAAAGGTCAACTTCCTCCCTCACTTCTTCAATAATTCTTTTAATATCAACACTTTAACATGGATGAAAAAATCCCTAAATTCCTTGGACTTGATGAAAGCTTTATCACACATAAATACAACACAAGCCTTTATTTTGACATCATCATCCTCGATCTCATTATAAAACCGTTTTACAATCCTACTGTGGGGGAACCACAATATTCAATACATCATCTCCTTCCTTAGGGAAATCTTGATCTACTTCCTTCTCCATTGGGATATGCTCACTAGATTGGACTCTGGGACTTGTGCCTCACCAATCTGCTCACTTTCTAAGTAATCCACCAATGGGACCACAACAGGTTCTCCACCCACCATACTTGATTACACATGGATGCCTGGAGTGGAAGATTGAGCTAGCTGGATCCTTCACTAAGAATCATGGTTTTCTTTTGCAACTTTAGCATCAATCTCAACTTTCTTAACCTTCTTAAAGAAGCTTCTATCACTGAAATCACCAAGCATTAATTTTTATTTTACAAACTTACATTCTATCTTTGAGTAAGGGTTGACATAAAAAAGGTTATCCCTCATCATCATGTCCTCTATTGCACATATCTTTCTCCATGCATCCTTTCTTGCATTAACTCCCTCATCGGTAGATAAATTCCTGATTACATCCTCCTAGAAATAGAATTGATGGGGATTTCCTCCCAATCCCCGGGCTTTTCTTTGAGCTAAAATAACCCCTTTAGGATCACTAAACGTATTGCCTTCTTGATTTAGCCTGTAGTTGTTTAGAAGAGATCCAATCCTCTCAATACACTCCTTTAAGATACAACTGAAGTATGCAAAATGTATGTTAGGTTTCACAAGACAAGCTTTTCTTTGACCCCTAAAATATTCCCTATCCATGGCATCCATCTACCACATTACTTTCATAAAAGCTTGTCTGTCTAACACATAAATAGGCAACTTGTAATGTGGTACTAGGGTTCGATAAACCCTAATTGTAGTATAATTGGTATGAAGATACCAATCTCCCCAATTGAATTTGTGTTTGGTGTCTTGCTCATATTCTAATGGCCTTAACATCTCCTTGACACCTTGTAAAATTCTTTGTGTAGACTTCAAACCTAGCTATTGTAATACCAAAAAAATGGAAAAATTGCAAAACATGTTATCATCAAAGTGTGGACAGTGCACATCCAAAATATATGTCCACATCTACACTAGAAATTCAGTATCCATGTCATCAAATTCTCTCAATTTTATATAATTTCTCATCACCTTTTTACTCTTCCACATCAGTAAGTGCATCAATAGAGAATAATTTCTACAGGATAGTGGATGAGTGGCATCCTTCAACTTCACCAGGTCTCCATGTAAGTGTTTAGCAATGTAAGTGACATAATTCCAAACCCTATTCTAATACTTGTGCTTAATGTCAATTTCAAGAGTCATTAGGGAAATATCCATCTTAATATCATACTCTTTATGCAAAACTTGACATATAATAGGTATTTCTTAAGTAGTCTTCAAAGTCAACAAAATTAAATAGTTCCACCTCAGAAGAGATAAAAGCCACACCATTTTTATTCAAGTCACACCTCCTATGAATAGGCAACACCCCCTTTCTGTACCAAATTTTATTTTTCTCATATTCATTGTACAACTTGCAAAAATTAATGGACTCGGAGATAGATGGATTCAATTGAAAAGCCCCCATTATTTGGCTCACAAAAATCTCCAGCATGGGAAACAAATCAAGGAACCTTTTGATTTTTTTGTCCTTTGGATAATAACACTTGGCCAATGCTAACAACAAATCTACCTCCACAAACACATTTGGGCACACCAACTTGCCAATGTCACACGCCCATATATTGCAAGTAGGATATTGGCTTCTCTTCATTTGAAATCATAATAAAAAGAATCCCAACCACTTTGTGGAAATGCAATATCAAAAATTTGAGAAGCAACATCCTCAAATTGAGTAGTTAGGATGCCCTCACTAGTTTTTCACTTTCCTACCTTCTTCTTTATTTCTTGATTGGGGTCTTGAGGGGGCTCCTCCATAAACTATGGGATGATCCTTCATAACAATCCTTTTCTTCTTAGGTGTAGTTGCGTCATTAGGCTGGGGTTGGTCACTCTGGGGTTTAGGATTTTTAACCCATTTCTGAGTGGGATTTCTTTCAATTTTAGCTTTAGACCAACTAGGTTCACTCATTATTACTCCATAGTAAAACTAGGGTTTTTAAGATTAGGAGAAATTACACCATAATCTTCTTAAAAGCACAAGATTCAAAACAAAAGAAGAAAATATATCCTCCTTACTTGAAACCCTAGAGTAACAAATTTAATTCCCTCTTAACAGATGAAAATAACAATTCCAACCATAACCCTAGCTATCTATACCATTTCCCAAATTACCGAATACACAAACTAGCTCAGGAGATCAAAAGACTACTTACCTGAGAGAAAACTAGTTATTCATCATAATTCACCTTGTATGGAGCCTTGCTATTGTTTCTTCTCTACTCAATGAGTTCCTATGCTCGTGTCGACTACACTTGCAAAAAAAAAATTGGACAATCTCCTTAATACCCCAGCATTGAAGTGAGTTCACCATTAATGGTTGATTGATTGCTCGCATGAGTGAACTAACAAATAGTCATTCAAGTTTAAATCCCAACCATTGATCCTCAGGATTTGAAACACAATCAACAATCCTCCTTTATCATTGTGAACCCCAATCCTAAACCTGCACGAACATAGCAAACCAACATAATATTAGATCCCAATGCAAGTTAGAATTAAAATTCCCCATGAAATTCATCTACAATGCTTAAATAGGAAATAAATTGAAGAAAAAAAAGAAGAGAGAGCAATGAAATACTATTTAAACATGCAAACTCTCAATCCCATGGGGGAATTGGTGCCAATTTGATGTGGAAATTGGACCTTTCCCAACTCCTATGCAAGCTTGATGAAGATTTGATGATGGTGGAAGCTCCTTAATGAATTTTTTTCATAACCTAGCTATGAAATCATGAAAATATTGAACACTTGATATGAAATGGATAAAATTAGCTCTTAATGTGAAGAGAGTAACTTTGCTCTAAGTTGTGGATCCAAAATACAAGGGAAATCCTCTTATTTATAGATGAGAGTGATGGAGAATGAGGCAAAATGGATGAATGTGGGATTAATCATCAACCAATGGCCAAATGCAACTTGTCAAGATGTGAATGGAAGAAGCTTGAACACATTTTGATGAATGCTCCAATAAATGATATTAGGTGGAATTTCA
Organism: Sequoia sempervirens; assembly: GCA_007258455.2. Taxonomy (NCBI): domain Eukaryota; kingdom Viridiplantae; phylum Streptophyta; class Pinopsida; order Cupressales; family Cupressaceae; genus Sequoia; species Sequoia sempervirens. The sequence continues at coordinate 505,439,644 of VDFB02193867.1, read as the reverse complement.
AATTTTGAAAGTTGGCTTGTTGGAGGGAGAAGAAAGAGTCTTAAATGCCAAGTGGGAGACATGTAAGAGACAATATAAGAGGAGTTAATGCCATGTTGGAGGACAAGTCCTTTTGGAGGGACTTTTCAAATTTGTAGGAATATTCCCTTTTGATGCCTTTTTGAAAGTAATTCAAGATTTAATAAATCAAATAAATTATTTTCATGAGAAAGTTGCAAAATCTAAAGGATTTAGGGGATTAATATTAAATTAATTAGATAAACTTGATTTATTTAATTAAGGGATGGCATATGATGAATTTAATTAAATAAGGATTATTCGATTAAACAACTTGCAAAGGGGATGATTCAAGATGAAGCGGTGTTAGTAACAAGGATCAAGCGTATAGGACCAAGTGGTACATTTTTCGTGTCTACATTTTTCCCCTCTTTGAAGCAATGCACCTACTGCATTGGTTCAAAGAATAAACTTTCTGAGATCAAAATTCAAAAATTCTCTGATTTTTTTTTTAGATGCCCCACTCTTGCCCCAGCAAATGAATTATGCTAGTATACTACCCCCTTGAGAGATTGGGTGAAAAGGTTCGATTTGAGGGTCAATCTCATGACAAAGAGGTTCAAGATTAGTTCAGCTTGAATGTTTGATGTAGATAGATTTGATGATGTAGACAATTCATCAGCCATGGGTAGCCTCATGTCTATATTGATATATTACACACACTTGATCATGATTTGTACCATGATAGTTACATTATTGATTATATAAATGAGATGATTATGATGTTTATATGTAATTGATGATATGATGATCATGCATGGATGATATGATATGATGATTCTTTTATGATTATGCAAATGGATGATAAATGTATGGTTTATGAGATGCTTAGAATAACTAATTTATATTATGCAATGATGAAATGTAATGCGTGCAAGATGATCAATGTTTCTTATATGATATGATATGATATGCAGATGGTTTGTGGATGTAGGATGGATACATTAGCGATGATTTATGATTAGCTGTCATGGTACCTTGTTAGCACAAAGGGAAGTAAGAAGAAAATACGATGATGACAAGAGAGACCAACAAGCCAACTTTATTAGAGATGATGATAATGATGATGATTTTCTTGCTAGGAATTGGGATTTTAAAAGGGCCACTTACCTTATGTTTGATAACACATGTAGGCACGATGCATCAAGGTATAAAGAACCAGGATGGTGTTGTACCTAGTGCAATGGACTTTGAATTGAAAAATAGATAGGAGTATTCATGTTCACACCTGACATATGAAAACCTTGCTAAGATGCATTTCAGAAGTTTCAAACATCTTGAACCAAAAGACGGAAAGGTATAACCTATCAATGCAATAATCAACAAGCTGCCCAAAACACCCTCCATATATACCTAACAAAGCAAGTATTCGCCAAGTTATATTACAAGAACGTCCAACAAGCACAACAGACAAAAGATAATGATCAATGCCCCATTCCTTTCTCTCTAGATTGTTTTGATTAGACATCATCAAGATGTCAATGGAATGAGCGCAATAAGATAAATCAAAAATAAAAGATCAAGTACACAAACAAGTCAATGTTCTTTTTACCTCTAGCCAAGGGGATATGTTTTGATTAGGATAAGAATCCAAAGTGATTTTTCCAAATATAATGCCCATTGTAGAAAGGATGCATCCTAGGACATGTTAGTGGATGGTGGAAAGTTGATAGGTTGTGCGAAAGAATGATGATATAAGGTCGATTAACATGTTTGTGCATGATCAATAGTTTGGTTTTGCATTTAAAAGTTTGTTTTTTTTTTCTTAAATTTTGCATTTGAAGTTTGCTTTTGCTGATTGTTGTGGTTGTTTTAGTTTGTTTTGCTAAAGGATGGAGGTGATGATTGATTTATTATGGATGAGATTATTGTGGTGAAGCGGAATGGGAACGGATGGATTTTTTTCAAATATTTGGATGTTTTTGATGTTTTTGAAATTTTTTGAGGCTATTTTTGGTATTTTCGAGATTTTACAAATTTTTCAATGTTTTCTAATATTTTTTGAAATTTATGAATGTTTTTGGATTTTGTGTGTTTTTTTAATGTTTTTGTGCTTTTGTGTTTTTTGAATGTTTTTGTGTTTTTGTGTTTTTTGAATGTTTTTGTGTTTTTGTGTCTCGGGGGCTGATCAAAGATTAGTCTTCCCTATGTTTAAGCTTAGAGACGACGTAGTACAAATGCCCATGTTTTTTGATATTTTGACTTCTTTTTTTGAGTTTTTTTGGATTTTGATATAATTTGGATGTGATTGGATTTTCACACGATTTTGACGATTTGGATATGTTGGAATTATTGCCTCAATCTCACAGGCTGAAACCTTTGAGAAAGCATGGTCACTGTGACATTCCTGTTGTCTGGCCGACTAGTAGTTTAATAACCTTGTGTTTTGCTCATGTTGCTGAGACAGAGCTGATGTCTTGTCGAATGAAGTCTATCGCTGTCACCTAGATATATTCACTGTGACCTTTCGTCAAGTGGAGACCTCACGGCTGACAAATGTTCTTATTAAGGTGTTGGGAGAGTCTTGGATGTTTGGTATGACTCATATCGATGAGGAATGTCTCACCGATAGCATATGGCTATCGGGAAACACAAGGGTCTCAGGAGAAGTCCCACCGACTGGAGAATGTCTCACCAATAGCATATGGCTATCGGGGTAACACAAGGGTCTCAGGGAGAAGTCCCAGCGACAATGGAAGGTCTCACCGATAGGGATACACTTGGGGTCTTCGCGGTGACTCAAAGACTTCGGTATGAAGTCTTGGTGACCAATGGAGAGTCTCGTCGATAGTTGTATGGCTTCGGAGTAACATAAGAGATCTTGGTGAAACCTCTTGGCGAAGGTCAAATGTCTTGCTGACTCGGTAAGACATGGGTGCTCGATGTGAAGGTCTTGGCGAAAGACAAAAGTCTTGCCGACTGGTGATTGGGGCACTCGGTATGACTTAGGACCTCGGTATGAAGTCCTGGCAAAAGCAATGAGTCTCGCCGACTGGTGGATGATTCAGAACAACATGAAGACTTGGTAGGAGGTCTTGGCGAGAGTGGAATGTCTAGCCAACCAAAAGACTTCGAGTGTTACAGCAGAGGCATCGATTATGATGTCTTGGCGAAAGAGTGATTATGCACCGTTAGAATCCTAATGTTGGTATAATGTCGGCCATGATAAGTCTTGTGACTATTTGGTGCTGTTATGACGAAAGGCCGGTTATGAACTCTTAGTGAGACTTCGATTGTCTTTTCCATGGGAATCGTGGGTATGACTCTTGGTGGCTTTCGGTGTTGATTATGACTTGAAGGCTTCGATTATGATGTCTTGTGAAAGAGCGATAAGTATTTCGACTAATGAACTCTTTGGAATACCTTGATCTTGATTGGTAAGGTCTTGTTTGACATGGAAAATTCTGTAATAACTCTTTGAATTCGATGTAACCTCTTGCCGATAGGGATAACTCTTGGAAATATCGAATGTTGGCTTTGTTGGCATCGGGGAGACACGGTTAGTGTCTCACCGACATGCCAACACAAGTTGAACACCCTTGATCATTTGAAGACTGTCTGACGTGGTGCGATTTGGACCAATCAGAGAAAGTAGGATGTGAACCATTTGCTAAACCGTTTCTGTGTGGAAGTTGGAAAAATAAAAAATGAGGAAGTAGAAACATCTAATGATGTTGGGCTGGATGTTTCGTAAGTTTTGATCTAACAATTGGAAAACAATGATTTCATAGAGCCTACAGAGAACGAATGTATATCGTGTCGTGGACGATACGAAGTAGAGTGTTGGTAAGAGTCTGAGAAAGAGCGAGGCTAGAGGGCCAGAAGGGACCAGGTGGTTGAATTAGAGGCCATGAGGTCAAACGAAGAGAGAGTAGTGTTATGCTAGGAAGTCTCTCACGATCTCTAGGAACGTTGGCTACCAGTTAATATCCGGAATGAACAAGATGTAATCTGAAAGGAGCTAAGAGCATGTTATAGCTTTTGTTCTTTGAATAATACCAATGGATCAAACTTTGGAGAGTGGGGTTTTTTATCTGAAAGGATTTTCCCCACTTAAAATCTTTGTGTTCTATTTTATGTAGTATCTTTCATGTGTGTTGTTGATTGTTGTTGAATTTACATGTGTTTCTCTCAGAAGGATTAATGTAGGAAATAGATGTGTCTATTTCTGCTTTAGGACATAGTTGTAAAGATTGTCTTTGGGGCAACCTAGTGAAATTAAACTTACCCGAAGAACTACTATTTGGATTTTTTTTTCATTAGATCGCTCATTGATTTCCTTACATGATATGGATATGCATGATGATATCAATGCTTTGTTTTGGGATTTTGTTGAAAACCAAGCTAAGGTTGATTGATCATATTGATAGATTGATGATGATAACATTATTGAGGATACACAACAGTGCAAGGATAGCATTAAGCAACACAAGGATATCCCAAGATGATGATGGATTGATTGGATTTGATTTGATCAAGATTAATGAAGATTGGTTTGGAACAAAAGTTGTTTGAATGATCTGATGTGACGTTGACGTGATAATTAGATGCAACTGATATTGATTGTTTGGATTGATGTTTGATGAAAGATAAATCTTGATAAGGAATGTCTTCTTGTCAAAATACGCCATGGGCTAGTGATTTGGATTTTTTCTCACAAGTGTTTAGCCCAATTTGATTTTACGTTTGCTAATGTTCGGATCACCACATAAGTTGGAGGATATAGATCTAGATTTATTCTCAAAGCAAGATGTAAATATATGCCCCCAATGTCTAGCAATGTATGGAATGCCATGGATGGATGGATATGGTAAGCAAACAAAGGATGCCAAGGATTATCTTGTGTTAAGATAAGGTATTTGAACAGAGGAATGCTTCATTTGGATAGTGCTTCATGGATTATAGGATCAATGAAAATGATCCATGTCAAGATTTTTACCATAAGCAATCATAAAGTGTGCGCCAAACTTTTACCAAGATCAAGATAATTTGGACTATGGATGTAGATGGATGAAAATGGATTGGATAAATGGTTCATGGATGAATGGATTTATTATGGATGAGATGGATGGAATGTTGTATTTATTATGGATGGGATGAGATGCTTTCACCTAAATTAGAGCTTGTAGATGCTCAATTCTACACATGATGCCTGTTTTCCAAGTTTTCATCATGGTACCTGTCCAAAGCACCATTGAAGTGTTTTTCACTGGAGGATGATTTTTTTCTTTATTGTTTTCAATCATTTTCTTCAATTTTTCTTTTGTATTTTCATGTTTTTTTATTTTTTTATTTTCCTGAAAGTTTTTAAGCTCATGTTGAACTACCTAGTGGTGTCAATTCTATCATAATGTGTCATCGATATCCTACTTGAAGAAGGTGCTTTGCTAAGATACGTGCACTTGAATGCAAATTTTGAGATTCCTGATCTTCTTTGTTTATATCGGAGTTAACTTTGTCTTTGTGCACATATCACAATAGAATTCCTTCTGAATCCTTATGATGAAGGGTGGCTGCCAATACATGGTCAATGTGAGAATTGGATATCATGTGTGGAGGTGTGGATGAAGTGCATTTAGGAATAAAAGATGGATTGGTTGATAGTTTGGAACATTTGACTCTCCAAACTTGGGAAGATGAGCAATGATGGGTGGATACAAAAGTGTGCATGGAATTAGGACCAATTGCTTGATATACTTTGTACGTTGCTTGAGAAGCCTTCTTTTACCTTTGTGGACATATTTGATGGATACTTTTCCCTTTTTTTATTTTTCCCCATAGTTTCTTTGATTAATGGAGTTTGATAGGGACATTCTTTCTTTGTATATTTTGGTATCCATGTGTATTTGATTTGTCCATTATGCTTCTCAACTTCTTTTTCTTTGATAACATTCTTCATGATTTGATTCAAATTTTTCCTTTGATGAAAGTCCCAATTCATGGATGGGGTGATGGGTGGATGAAGATTCGTGATGTGGATGGTTGTAGTATTGACATCAGTTTCATCATAAGGACTCTTTGTGCTCCCTATGTTGATGTTTTCTTGAGACATAGTTGCCCCCAGTATGATGGTAGTAGCACCTTTGTTCTTTGATTTTTCCTATTTTGAGATGTCTTGTTCGGTAAGCATTCTCTAATAAATAACCACTACAAATGACGTTATTTCAATTTGTTTCTATGCTAACTCTGAAATATCCTATTCTATCTGACCTGTTTCCTTGAGTGGATAATGTTAGATATCTTCATACATGATGTCCTTAATCTGAATTTGGGATATATTTGATCCTAATTTTGACAACTTAGTTTGACTGAAGGAATCAATAACCTACTCTTTTTGTGTAATAATTCCAGAAGTAAAGGAATCTTGTTCTGAATGAAGATCATCCACATGTCCATCCAAAGAAAGCATCTCATGGGTAGGTGGAGGAGTATGTGCTATGTGGATATGATCACCTTGTATAGATATGAGAGTGTCCATTACATCATTGTAGTAGCTTGGAGATACACATTCTTGACCTTGATTAATTTTGGAATTTCTTTTGACATGCTTTGGATCAAGTTCTTGACATGGTTCAGTTTCAAAGGGTCCTTGGATATCTTCATTAGGAATGGGAAGTGGCTCAATATCCTCTGGATCTTTGAGTGGACTTGGATCAAGTGTTGAGTTGAGGATTTCTTCAATATCTGTAACCATGAGGTTAAAGGATGTAAATATGTCTTGGAAAGGACCATTGCTAGACTTTGGTGACAAATGTTGCTCATGCTTTGGAATAAATTCTTGAGATATGTCCTCTAACTCATTAGGTGATGTAGAGACATTTTCAACATGATCATTGGTCGAAGGATCGCCGATTATAGGATCAAATAATGTTAACACTCCTTGAGATAGATCATTGTCAGATGTTGTTGAGGGGCTCTTATCATGATCAAAAAGTGACTCTTGATGTATGTTGAGTTGATCTTTGGATGAGGTAGAAACATATTCAAGGTGCTCATTGATGGATATATCTTGATCATTGTTTTCAACAATTGTGGTGGGGAGATTGTTGATGCTATTACTAGTGTTTGAAAATTTATTGTCCCCAATAGTTATTATTTTTTGATTAATAAGGTCTTGGATGATATTTTTGAGTTGAGTACAATCTAATTTTGTGTCCCTTGATTTTATGGAAATCACAAAGGTGACTGTCATTGTACCATGGCAGTTTCACTAAGGGCTCTTGATAATTTTCATAGGTGGGAATTGTGATTTTTTTTCCTGCACCAACTATTGCATGATCAATTCGATTGGTTTCCCAAGTGGTGTGTATTTTTGTTTGCTACCTTGTGAGATTTGTAAAATAAATCAACCTTGTGGTGTTTGATTTTGGAGATGTGGTGATTGATCTTTGAGATGTGTTGATTGATCTTCGAGATGCGGGCGTTGGATTTGTTGATGTGGTCGATCTTGATATCTCACTTCTTGACATTGGAGATATTGTTCTTGATGTGGTTGTGGACACAACTCAATTCTTTGATGACATGGTTTAACCAATGGAAGAGTGTATTGATTTTGGGGTGGAGATGTCTCTTGGTGTAATGGATCAACTATTTTGGCAACTGTAGCAATTTGATCTCGCAAAATTTGATCTTGATTTTGATCTTGACACCCTTGATATAGTTGATTTGGTTTTTGTTCAAGAATATTTGGAATGTGCACTTGTGGTGTTTATATGGGATCATAGAAAAACCGATTTTGAACAATGTTATGATTTGGGATGATGCTTAGATTTGGAATTATATGTTGAAATTGAACATTGTCATGGTTGGGAATCATATTGCCTTGATTTAGGTAACTTTGATTTTGCATGGTGTTACCTTGACTTGGATCAATACATGGAGTCGTTAACATATTTTTTGGACTTTGGACAACATTTGTATGATTCACAAACATATCTATCCCAAAGTTTACCAAGTTTGGATTTGAAAATTTTAGGTTTGGTAAACTTGTACTTGGTATATTCACATTTGGCATGTATGGATTTGGTGGGATAATGTTTTTTTGTTGAAGACTCGTGTATTGATTGTTTGGTTGACAAATTTGTAGGTTTGGACTTTGATTTAAATATACCATAGGAAAAAGTGTTCCAAAATTTAGATTGGGCATACTCACATTTTTTGCACCATTGAAGTTTGTAGTAGATAATGATGTAATGTGTGGATTGTATAAATGTGAGTTTTGATAATCCATTGGTTTTGTAAGGCTTTGATATTTTGGTTGACTTAGATCACTCATGATGTATGGAGCAAGTTTATATTCCATGTTCTTCTTGTGTTTTGACCTTGTTGTCAAAGTGACCTCTAAGGTGTTTAGGACCAATAATGAGATGAAGGATGAAAGGGGCGAATGATATGGGTGCTGAAATTTTAGGAACCTTGGAGGAATACTAGACTTTAGGAGTTTTGGATTTTTTATTTTGGATTTGATTTGGATTTGATAATGAACTCATAAACTCCAAGAGGTTAGATGTTGTCTTAGAATAAACTTGTCCACAAGATGATAATTTAACTAGGTGTATGAGGAAGGATTCATCCACACACACTTAGCCAACACAAGGAGATTTTGATGTTGATTTGAAGTATTTTACCAAAATTCTAGTGAAGTTTTCCAAGATTTCTAAGAGTTGTTTTTGAGATGGGATTTGATTGATGTTTGAGATGGATGAAATGATTGGTCATTTTGATCCTAAATGAACCTAAGAGAGACTTGTTTACAAGACCAAGGTTTTGAAGAACATGCTTTTCCCTAAGAGTACATCAAACCAAAAGATCAATGTTTTCTCAAAAGACCATAAGACAAAAGATAAACAAGCACATGTGTGGGGTTCAATTGATTTCATCTTGATTAATGAATTTTGCTTTTACCACAAACACTTTCTTGCTTAGATTTTGAAACTAGATGTCCAATGTCCTAACTTCTTCTCATCCCACAAAGTAAATTATGTGGAAATCAAGGAAATAAAGGAAAAAGTTACCTAATGTTAAATTTAGTAGGAGCAAATTGAGATGAAATACAAATGCTTAGAAGCCTCTAAGGATTGGAATCCCAAGGAAAAGTAATAGCATGTGAAAATGTTCAAGGATATTTGCTTCTCCTAAAGGGTTTAAAATTTGATGCTCATGTTGTTTGTTTGTTTTCCCAATATTTATGATCAAGCAAAGTGTTTTGATTCCAAGAACATGCACAAACCTATGAATATTGAGACAATATTTGTTAAATCCCCACTTGGAAAAATCTAGCTATGCCTAAATTTAGCAGATGATTAGATGCTTGACCACACAGGCTCTCCCTTATAGTGCACTTGCTTCTAGGATCAGCCAAGCATCAGTACCCATGAATCTCCCATGGCATAATTCTCATCTCTACTAAAAGTTGTAAAATTGTGGGCTGGCTTCATAATGACTGTTCTTGCACCAACAAATAGATAGGTATTTTGGCCTTTTAAACAAGGGTTTTTAATGTGGGAATTTCATTCACGGGGGATCATCCATGTGGCAAGAGACCATTACTACCCTTCTTATTGGAACAATACTCATGATACTTTCCTTTCCTCAATTACCCGCACTTATATATCGGTTGGAAATCGCTTGGTTTTAGTATGTTCCCGGTTGGGTCGTTCCCTTGGGTGATTATTTTTTTCCCACAAGGTAGGCCCTCTAAGATAACACAAAAGTGATCAAACACATCCGTAGTTTGATGAATCTTCATTGAGAAACAAAGAGATAACGTACACAATATGTTCCACTCACACTTGCAAGATTTGTCAATTTTAAACCCAAATCGAAATGTGGAGGCAATATTTTTGACAACTTAATATCACAAAAATACTTTTGGTTCTGAAGATTATCGTGAAGCGTGAGATAAGTGCACACACCTTTTTAAATGATATTACTTTGTGAAAATGATTACAAAACACCAAATGCACATGTTCATTTCAATCCTTCAAAGCAAGAATTGGATTCTTTTTAAGCACCAAATTTTGAGGGTGAAAGTTGTTTGTTCATTTTTAGATCAAATCAAAAGCTAGTAAGTGTCTAAGTTCAATTTTAACCAATCTTGAAGAGATTAAATCAGTGGTTAATTTTAAACCCAAACCGAAGTGAATTAGGCCTAAAACATAAAATGAAAGTATAGAATGGAAGCCCTAAGCATTTAAAAATGCTTTGTCAATTTTAAGTTCAATGCTTAATTTTCTTCAACTCCAATGTGCTTACTTTTGCTTGATTCCAATGCTCAATCCCAATGTCACAAATATTTTGAACTTTTTGTCACAAGTGTGTCAGAAACATAAGCTCCTTTTGCTTTCTTGTCAGAAAACAAACACATTTCAAAAAACAACAGAAGGAGAATTTAATCTAATGTTCTGTCACAAAACAGACAAATATATTTCAAACTTTTTGTCGCAAGTGCATCAGAAACATAAGCTCCTTCCACCTACTTTTCAAAAAGACACATATTTCAAAAACAACAACAAAACAGATAGATATATTTCAAACTTTTTGTTGCAAGTGCGTTAGAAACATAGGCTCCTTCTGCCTACTTGTCAGAAAATAGACACATATAAAATAGATAGATATATTTCAAACTTTTTGTTGCAAGTGCATCAGAAACATAGGATCCTTCTACTTGCTTGTTAGAAAACAGACAAAAAATAGAAAAAAGAGAATTTAATCTAATGTTCTATCACAAAATAGACGGATATATTTCAAACTTTTTGTCGCAAGTGCGTCAGAAACATAGGTTCCTTCTGCCTGCTTGTTAGAAAACAAACATAAAAATAGACAGATATATTTTGAACTTTCTATCACAAGTGTGTCAGAAACATAGGCCCTCCCTCTAGTGCCAAAATTTGAACCCTAATACTAGACCTACACAAACATATTAAACCAACATACTATTAAAACCCAATGCAAGTTAGAATTAAAATTCCCCATGAAATTCATCTACAATGCTCAAATACAAAACAAAATTGAAGAAAAGAACAAAGAGAGCAATGAAATACTATTTAAACATGCAAACTCTCAATCCCATGGGGGAATTGGTGCCAATTTGATGTGGAAATTGGACCTTTCCCAACTCCTATGCAAGCTTGATGAAGATATGATGATGGTGGAAGCTCCTTGATGAAATTTTGGCATAACCTAGCTATGAAATCATGAAAATGTTGAACACTTGATATGAAATGGATAAAATTAGCTCTTAATGTGAAGAGGGTAACTTTTCTCTAAGTTGTGGATCCAAAATACAAAGTAAAGCCTCTTATTTATAGATGAGAGTGATAGAGAATGAGGAAAATGGGATGAATGTGGGATTAATCATCAACCAATGGCCAAATGCCACTTGTCAAGATGTGAATGGAAGAAGCTTGAGCACATTTTGATGAATGTTCCAATAAATGATATTAGGTGGAATTTCAAATTTTGTAAGTTGGCTTGTTGGAGGGAGAAGAAAGAGTCTTAAATGCCAAGTGGGAGACATGTAAGAGACAATGTAAGAGGAGTTAATGCCATGTTGGAGGACAAGTCCTTTTGGAGGGACTTTTCAAATTTGTAGGAATATTCCCCTTTGATTCCTTTTTGAAAGTAATTCAAGATTTAATAAATCAAATAAATTATTTTCATGAGCAAGTTGCAAAATCTAGAGGATTTATGGAATTAAGACTAAATTAATCAAGATTTGATTAATTTAAAAGGAGATTAGCTGATTTGAAATTTTGATTTAGATTTTAGGAATATGATTTAGACTTAACTAAATAAAGATTTTAATTTATTTAACTAAAGGGGATGAGTTAGATTAAATCAAATAAATGTTAATTTATTTAATTTAATAGAATGACTTTAAAGATTTAATTAAATAAAGTGAATTATTTAATTAAATAGAGACTATAGAAGCTAATTAAATAAAATTGATTTATTTAATTAACAGGAGATGATGACTTAATTAGATAAACTTGATTTACTTAATTAAGGGATGAAATGTGATGAATTTAATTAAATAAGGATTATACGATTAAATGACTTGCATAGGGGATGATTCAAGATGAATCAATGTTAGTAATTAGGATCACGCATATAGGACCAATTGGTACATTTTCCGTGTCTACAATCATCACCCATACCTTTTACAACAATGTTTTAAAACAACGAGGAGGTGTCCATAGTTTTCCACGTAACTTCCCACTAGCCAATAGTACAATCATGGACCCTATCACTCCCAGTAGAAAAAAGTTTGAATTTTTTGAAGGTTTCAGTGAGGGGAGCTTCTTGGTAATGCCTCCGAATAACCTGAACCATCCCATATCATCATAATGGTCTTGAAGTTCAAATTGAATTCAGTGAGGAACTGATGAAGCAATGGTATAAAATTTGGACACATGGCTATCATATTGCTCTCCTTTCACTCCTTCCATCACTTATCGCTAAAACTAGGAAAGGTCTTAAAATTTTTTGGTGACAACAGGATACAACATACCACAACATCCATCACTCCTCGTTGAAGTGAGACCGCAAGATTGAAGAACTTCGATGATAGGTGATGTAAAATGAAAACTTAGCCCATCGCATCTCTTCGAAATGAACTGGACATATAAGATAACTTCAGTGATGGGAAATCACTTAAGTAAATGAGAATGTCAACATGAAAATAAGATATTTTGAAAAGGGGCCATATGAGGTTGATGAGACTCAAACCCCTAGGAATAAGGACTTGAAACTTAAGCCTTTTATGATGAAATATTTTCCACCTGACTATAGGACAAATTAAAGCGATGAAGTTGAAAAATGTAACCAATGAACCTAGACCAAGGGGCTGGTAGAAACATGATTCAAATGGCTCACTTTGTAACTCAGATGACTAGGAACCAAGTACAACAAGTCAACAAAGGATTAGACTGCTTAGGATTTATAACTTTGTGAACTTTGAAAAGAGGGCTTTTAACCTAAACCCTAAACCCTACCCAAGGACACAAAAGCTCAAAACTAGGACAAGAAAAGCTTCAAATCAAAATTTCAAAAGTTTTCAATAGCTCTACCAGTGGGTCATGCTTGGGGACACATGCCCCTAGTGGGTATGGCGAGAATCCAGATCTCATGGTGAAGCAAACCAACACAGAGAGACAAAAAACCCCAAGATCTTGCCCAAACAATGCAAGCAGATGCAATCGAAAGCAAACAAAACAATCCTATATACACTAATTACAGAGCTATACAATTTGTACATGGAAAATAACCTATTTCAAGAGAAATAGGACTTCAAGAAAATTCCATGTACTAGTAGTTCTAGAACTTCACCTATCAACAATTGCAAAAAATTTGAGTCCTCTCTATGTGTATCTGAAATCAAATATGGCCCAAGCCATAGAGGATCAAACTTCCTATGTTTTCCTTTGCCTTCCATCCTTGCATTCCACATTAAGACCATGCATCCAACTTCAAACTTCCTTTCAATGGCATTCTTATCATATAGGTGTTTGACTTGAACTGGCAACCTCTCATTTCTTTTATGAGCTTCTCTTCTAGTTTCATAAGTTCGACCAACTCCTCCATCCTATGTTGCATCTCATCACATATGTTTGTATCATACTCTTGAATGAACTTGTACATCTTCAACAAGTTTTTATGAGGTATCCTTGTTTCTAACCCATACAAAATGTTAAATGGTGATTTCCCAATGACCTTCTTGACTGTAGTCCTATCTTCCCAAAACGCAAGTTGCAACTTTGAATCCCATGGTTTCTTATTCTTCTCAATTATCCATTTGATGATCTTCATCAAAATCTTGTTGTTGGATTATGATTTTCCATTCCCTTGGGGGTGATAGGGAGATGGGTAGGAGATACATATACCATGTTTACTGCAAAATTCAGTAAATTCTTTGGATTTGAAGCACATAGCATTGTCAGAAATGATTCTTTTTGGGACTTTGAATCTAATCAATATATTATTCATCAAAAAATCAATTACTAGTTTGCTTGTTGCTTTCCTCATGGGAATTTCTTCTACCCACTTCGTAAATTAATCTACTACAACAAGGATTTGGGAGTGTCCCCCACTTGACTTCTCTAACATCTCACAAATAAAATCAATGCCCCATTATTGAAAAGGGGCCTGAACTAAAATTGGTCTAAGAGGAAGACTACCTGACAACTTTAATTTACTAGTGAACCTCTAGCATGCATCACATTTCTTAACAAACCTATGAGCATCTTTGAATACATTTGGCCACCAAAATATTTCTCTTAGTATTTTTTGAGCAGTTGTTTTTCCATGTAATGACCTCCACATGCTCCTTTGTGCATTTCAATTAAAAGTTCTTATGCCTGATGCCCATCTACACATCGAAGTAACACACCCTCTAGGCTTCTCCACCAAATTTCACCATTAATAATGATATATTTGATAGCCTCCAACTTGAGAGTTCTTTCATTATTTGGAATGCCTTCAAGGCATTGCATATTTTGTAGGTATTCAAGAATTCTTTTGTACCAACTATAGGTTTGCATGTCAAATATGGGAGAAACATTTTCATTTTCAACTTGATTTATCTGATTTGGTTATAAGTTGGTCTCAGTCATCAACTTAGCTAGACCCTGACCTCTTACTAGTTTTGTAATATGGATATCAATATTGAACTCTTGGATCCTATTGATCCACCTACATCTTCGACCAGTGGTCTCCTATTGAGTAAATATACCCTTAACATTTGCACTTGGAACATATGCTATAACAATTGCTCCAATCAGATATGATCTAAAAATTTTAACAGCCTTGACCAAGGCATAAACTTGCTTTTCTGTTGCATCATATTTAAGCTTAGTGGTTTACAAAGACTTATTGAAGAAAGAAATAGGATGTTCAAATCCTTCATCATTCTTTTGAAATAATACACCTGCCACAGTATGGAATGAAGCAAAAGTGAACAATTGAAATGGCTTTGCATAATTAGGGGATTTGAGAACAGACACTTCTTTGATGGATTTAAAATATTTGGTAGGTTCTTTGGTCCATGCTATCTTTTCTCCTTTCTTCAACAGTTTAGAGATAGGCCTAACAATTTCAGCAAAGTTAGTGACAAATCTTCTCACAAAATTAATTTTCTCGAAGAAAGATTGGATTCCCTTGAAATTTCTAGGTGATGGGATCTTGTCTATTTCTATCACACATTAATGATCAATCCTAACCCCATCTCTTGAGACAATATGCCCCAAAAACTTACCTTCCTTAACTAGAAAAGCATATTTCTTAGAATTCAAGGAAATCCCATACTCCAAAGCTCTGACAAATATCTTCTCCAAGTGAGAACAATGATCTTCTTCCTTCTTGTTGTGTGCAGTCAAGTTGTCCTAATATATAGCTAAAAATGGATCAATAAAATCAGAAAAGGACACATCCATGGCTCTTTGAAATGTTGCACCAACATTAATCAAGCCAAATGGAATTCTCACACATATATGTAGGTTCCCCATGGTGTAGTCAATGTGGTTTTGTATTGTTCAGATTCTTTCACCATGGACTGGTTATAACTTGAGAACCCATCCATCATTGAGAGCAGTTCACATCCTATCACTTTTTGTAACATAGCCTCCATATTAGGTAGAGGGTAATTGTCTTTCAAGGATGCTAAATTTAGATTCATGAAATCTACACAAAGCCTCAAGTCACCATTGTTTTTCCTGACTAGACATAATTAGATTAGATAGACAAAATTTAATTCAAAATCAAACATAATAACACAGCATATACCCTGGGAAAACCCTCCACTTGAGGGAGAAAAACCCAACAACAATATATCACTTATATATTGAATAACAATAAATGTCTCCTTTACAAAGAGGCCAATATGAAGGCTAAGAAAGAGCACTATAACCAGATGCTAACACAACAATATTATTATGATTCTATATGATACAACAACCTTTAATCAATATATATTGATCTACTCTTCTTCTCCTTATTCACACTTGAGAACTATCAAACTATGAGAACAATGAACTGAATGAATATGAATGAATTCCAAAAGGATGAATAACATCTCCCATTTATACTATTTGAATGCGAAGATTGCAAGGGACACGATCCTTCAAGGTATAATGTTGAACTTAATTAAATGACATGCCTCCTCAATAATCGCTGATTGTAAGGAGGTCGAACTTCAACAAATATTAATTGTTATTTAGTAAAAGACATGCCTCAAGATAAAATCGTATCTTCTCATATCAGCCTCAATAGCAATGTACAAACATTAGTTAATGAAGTTCCTCTTCATTGAATATAATGTTGCAATTTAAATAGCTGTTAGGCTACAATTTGAATTGCCTTCAAAATATCGTGTTGGGTTGGAAGTAGAAGCCTGACGCTACTTAATAACATTAACACTCCCTCTCCGCTAGGGAGGATACCTCCAGCTGTATAAGACATATCACCTCATCATGATGTCAACCACAATGGCTACTCCCATATGAGGAAAGAAGAAATATCACCTCACCATGATATCAACCATCATGGCTACTCCCATGGATGGTAAATGTGCACAAGTGCTCATCACTTAATGTGATGTCATCACCTCATCGTGACATTCACCATGGCTACTCCAAGAGGGTGAAAAACAAAAGTACAAGAAAATCATCATGGACTTCCTCACATGATGCTATCATGGAGTCACACACATGACATCCACCATGGCTACTCCCAGAGGGTGGAAACAAGGGCTTTCACCTCAAATCTCTCTCAAAGAGAAATGCATTAACAAGGGCTTGCACCTCAAATCCCTCTCATAGAGAGAAATGCATTAAAGAAGATCACTGATATTGAGACTCCTTCTCAAGTAGGGCTTCATTCTCCACCATACCAAGCTTGTCTCGAAAGTACACAAAATTTATCCTGGAGAGAGGCTTGGTGAGAATGTCTATCGTCTAGTCATCAGTGTTGATATACTTCAACTGAATTACTTTACTCAATACCATATCTCTGATATAGCACTTGGTATTTGATCTCAAATGTTTAGTTCTGTCATGATGAAGAAAGTTTCACACCTTTGATAGAATTGGCTCCATTGATTGTCCAAACAATCCTACAAGGAGCTTCCAAAGCCACACTACTTCTCGAGCTGCCACACAAGCTAAAATATACTCAGCCTCTGTTGTACTTAGTGCTACAAAAGACTACTTCCTATTACACTAGGATATCATCACAAACCCCAAACTAAAGTAGCATACAAAGGTGCTCTTTCGATTATAACACACCCTGCCTAATCAGAATTCATGTAGCAAGTCCACACTAGAAGAATATCTCAAGCCATATCCAACTGTACCACACAAGTATCTCAAGATATGCTTTGCTGCAACTAGATGTATTTTCCTTGGTTCACACATGAACTGACTAAGTACTCTCACTACATAGAAAATATCTAGTCTAGTGTTGACTAGATACATCAATGATCCAATCAACTGCTTGTACATCGTGGGATCCACCAGATTTGAACTAGCTATAGCCTTTTTCAACTTATGCAAGTTGGTCTCCATAGGTGTAGACATGGATTTGTAATCCATCATACCAAATCTCTTTAGAATATCAATGGTATACTTCCCTTGACTTAGAATGATCTCATCAGGCTTCTACCATACTTCTAAGCCAAGGAAGTAGTGCATGAGACCAAGAGCCTTTATTTCAAATTCAGAAGCTAACTCCTTCTTGCATTTGATAATGAGGTGATCTTCTCCAGTAAGAATTAAATCATCAACATAGAGAACCAAGATTAATGCTTTGCCATCAATTACCTTGAAATACAGGTTTGAATCAACATCATTCTCAGAGAATCCCAAGCTTAATAGGTAATGATCAATTATTTTGTACCAAGCACAAGGAGCCTGCTTAAGGCCATACAAAGCCTTCTTTAGCTTGCAAACATGAGACTCCTTCCCATGCACCTCAAAGCCATCAAGTTGCTCAATATATACCTCTTCCTCGATTACACCATTCATAAATGTTGTCTTCATGTCCATCTGGTGAGTCTTCCATCCTTTTGATGCTGCAATAGCAATGATGGTTTTGACTAAAGTATAATGAGCAACCGGAGCAAAGGTTTCCTCATAGTAAACTCCCTCTTTATGAGAGAATCCTCTAGCCATGAACCTAGCCTTGTGCTTCTCAATGCTCCCATCAGCTACATGCTTGGTCTTGAAGAGCCATTTAGAAGAAACAATAGATTTTCCTTTAGGTCTAGGTACAATGTCCCAAACATGACTCTTGAGAATGGATTAACACTCTTCAGCCATAGCATCTCTCCAAACTTGCTAACTAGTAGCTTCCTCAACACTGGAAGGCTGAGACTCAATGATTTGACTCATTAGAGCAACATAGCATGAAAAATTATAAGGTCTCTTGCTTTATCTGAATGTTCCTATCGGGGCTGCAAACCTTTCTACCTCCTGTAGTGTTTGCATAGCCCAGAGAGGTCTCTTGTGACCAAACACAATATCTGTAGGCCCATTAGTAGGTTCCAAAGGCTCAAATAGATCATCTTCTTTAGGTTCAATAGCCTCCCTCTAAATCTTAGGAGTATGGTCAACTTCCATATCCTAAGGAGACTCTTGCTCTTCATTATTTATATCCATGTGAGTGCCCTTGGATCTCCTGAATGCAACATCCTCTTCAAATGTAACATACCTACTGATATCAATCAACTTCTAGCCTGAAATATATATTCTATAAGCTTTTGAAGACTCATTGTAGCCTACAAATATTCCCTTCTTTCCAGAAGGTTCCAACTTTGTCCTTTTATCTTTTGGTACATGAACATACATTGGACAACCAAAGATCCTCAAATGACTTACTTCCGGCTTCACCCCTATGAATGCTTCTTTGGGAGTCATGTTCTCCAAAATTCGGTGAGGGCTTCTATTCTGAACATAAGCAACTATCCTAGATGCTTCAGCCCAAAGGAAGGTTTACAGATCTTGGTGATGAATCATGGCTTTGGTTGCTTCTACAATAGATTTGTTCTTCCTTTTTGTGACATTGTTATGTTGATGATTTTAAGGGACACAAAATTCTCTCTTAATCCCTTCTTCAATACAAAAGTTATAGAAGTTACCGGAAGTGTACTCTCCTCCATTATCAGATCTCAGAACTTTGATCCTCTTCCTAGACAAGTTCTCTACCTAAGCTTTAAATTCTTTGATCCTCTCTAATACTTCCTCAAATTCTTTATATTTCAAGAAATAAATCTAGTTCTTTCTAGAGTAGTCATCAATAAAAATAATGTAATACAAGAAACCACTCAAAGAAGCAACATAAATTGGACCACATAAATCATAATGAATAAGATCTAAAATACATTTAGATCTACTTTTAGTACTATGAAATGGACCTTTAGTATTCTTACCCAATACAAAACCTCTGCAAGTGACTTCATGTTCCTGGTTGAGTTTTGGAAGGCTTGAAACCATCTTCTCCATGGTAGGTAGTGCTCGAAAGTGAAAGTGATCCAATCTTCTATGCCAAAGTTCACATGAACTTGATGAATCATGCAAAAAAGCTTGAAGTGGGTGGGTGCAAAGTCTGTAGAGGCTCTCATGATGAACTCCAATCACCCGAGCAGTCTTGATATTTGAGTTCTTCGTCCATGCAAGAACTTTTTCCTTCTAAGTAAATGCAACTTTGAGGTACCCCTTGTCCTCCAAGGCTAAGATAGAGACAAGGTTTCAGTTGATACCCAGAACAAATAGAACATCGCTCGATTGCAAGGAAATACCAGACTCCAAGTGAAGAGAGGAGGTCCCAACTCCTTTCACAGAATATCTAGCATTATCTCCAATAATGAATTGAACACTAGAATCTCTCTCCACCAAATCAGTTAGATGCTCTCTAAATCTGGTGATGTGGTGAGAGGTACCACTATCAATCAACCAAGTATTGTTGTCAGTAGGCACACTGCTTCAAAGAGCTGAATAAAATAGGAAACCACCTGAATCCTTCTGTGGAGAGATCTCATCAACATGTGCAATGGAAGCTTGTTGCTTAGGCCTGGTTGGACAGTCCTTTGCATAGTGACCATACTTGTCATAATGTATCTAAAACATTGAACACAAGAGAGGTCCTTCTTCTTCTTCAATGTAGGAGAACCATCTAATCCTTTATCTCTATTCCTCTTGAAATATCCTTTCTTTCCATCTTTCCCTTTCTTCTTTGAGGATTGAGTGGCAATAACATGAATGTCTTCATTAGTAGAGCTTTGACCAATACCTCTTGCAGCCAACCTAGACTCTTCTTGAATGCAATCCACCCTCAAGTGATCAAACTTAGGGAGTTTTGATCTCACGTTGATTCCTTGAATTTAAGACTCCTAAGATGAATACCATTAATAACCAACATGGTCAAATCCTTTTCATCAACAATATGCCCAATTGTAGAGAGTTGATCCCTCAACTTAGAGATCTTCATGAAGTATGAGATGAAGGATTCTCCTTTCGCCATCTTGACATGATAAAGTTGCCACTTTAAAGCAAGAGCACGACTTGAGTTGTTGATCTCATACATCTCCTCCAAAGTCTTAAGCATCTCTCTTGTCATCTTCAATTTTTAGATGATTTGTACAATATGGTCTTTCACGGAATCAACTAACATCTTTTTTTCCTTAATATCTTTCTTCTTCCATTGATACTTCTCATCCTCATCAGTAGGCTCGAGGACTTTTCTCTCCACGAACTCAACTAATTCATTTTCTTCCAAGTTGAGCATGACTCTAAATCTCCAAGATGTGAAATTAGTTTCTTCCTCAAGTCTATTTTCGATCTTGAGTTTGTTCACCATCTTGATGATAAGATAGATGTGATGAAAGATAAGAATGAGAATGAAGGATATCACTGCTTGACTAAATTTGATCAAGATCTTCCTTATACCCACTCTGATACCATGTTAGTTTTTACGATCAGATTGGATAGACAGAATTTAATTCAAAATCATACACAATAACACAACATATACCCTAGGAAAACACTCCACTTGAGGGAGAAAAACCCAACAACAATATATCACTTATATATTGAATAACAATAAATGTCTCCTCTACAAAGAGGCCGATATGAATGCCAAGAAAGAGCACTATAACAAGATGCTAATAAAACAATATTATGATGCTTCTATATGATACAACAACCTTCAATCAATATATATCGATTTGTTCTTCTTCTCCTTATTCACACTTGAGAACTATCAAACTATGAGAAAAATGAACTAAATGAATATGAATTAATTCCAAAAGGATGAATAGCATCTCCCATTTATACTATATGAATGAGAAGACTCCAAGGGACACGATCCTTCAAGGTATAATGTCAACCTTAATTAAATGACATGCCTCTTCAATAATCACCGATTGTAAGGAGTTCGACCTTCGACAAATATTAATTGTGATTTAGTAAAAGACGTTCCTCAAGATAAAATAGTATCTTCTCATGTCGGCCTCAATAGAAATGTATAAACATTAGTTAATGAAGCACATCTTCATTGAATGTAATGTTGCAATTCAAATAGTTGTTAGGCTACATTTTTTTTTTTTTTTCAAAAGGTCGTGCTAGGCTGGAAGTACAAGCATGGCACTTCTCAATAACATTAACACCTATCACCTTTTGTAAGATAACCTCCATATTAGGTAGAGGGTAATTTTCTTTCAAGGATGTTACATTTAGATTCCTAAAATCTACAAAAAGCCTCAAGTCACCATTCTTTTTCCTGACTAGAACCAAGTTTGAAACCCATGAAGAATGTCTTATTGGTTTGATTATTCCAGCATCCCTTAACTTTGTGAGTTCTTACATTTTTGGCTACAATGTGGGATTTATTGGCCTTTGCTTTTGTCTAAAAGGTTTTACATTAGGATTTAGAGGTATTTCATTCTAAAATAGATCTTTCCTGTAAGCCTTTAGGTCATCATATGACTAGGAAAACACATGTCTATACTTCCTTAATAGATCAATCAACATGGTTCTGACATGTAGTTTCATCTTCTTTCCTATGTAAACCTTCTTCAGAGAATTCTCGGCTCGAAGATTAATTTCTTCTAGATCTTCCTTATCGTAATTTGTTTGCTTAGTATTTTCTTTGTCAGGGTCATGAAAGACCCTCTCCAATGCAACCAATCCTTTGGGAATCTTATTCGTTTTCAATTGGATTACTTCATTCCCAAACAATGTTTCTTTACCATCCACTTCTACTACCAATGAATTGAAATCAATCTCTTGGATTTCATACTAACCAATATAGTTCATAAATTTAAAAATATCATTGTCATAATCAAATACTTGCTAGTTGCAAATATTGTCAGGAACTACAAACCGAGTTTACACCTCAATTTTTGAGATACCATCAAAAGTGACATCCTCTAATCTAACAACAATATTAGCTAACAAATCTTCCCTGACATTCATTCCTCTTTCTATCCAGTCTATGTTAAAAGCATCATAAACCTCAATGGTATCCAAAAATGCATTCCTATATTCCTTAAGCCTTTTATTTTTTGAAACAAATTTGGATCTAACTTGGGAAACCACTAGTTCAGAATCTCCCAATACTTTTAAAATCTTAATACCGTGTTTTGAGGGTATTTTTAGACAAAGCAACAAAGCCTCATATTCGGCTACATTATTGGTGCAAGAAAATTTCAACATGAAAGAGTACTTGAATGTTTTACCTTGTGGGGAAATGAGGATAACTCCTCACCCGAGCATTCCTTGGAACAAGATAACCCAAAAAGTATCTAGACCAGTATCCACAAAGTTGATTATCACTAGTTCTTTTGGATAGTCAATCATATAATGGTCTCTTGGTTCTCTAGCAATTTTGACATCTTTTTGGTCAATGGAAAAGGTGGAAAAAGATAAATCACATTGAATTCTCCCACCCATGGATGCACTCCATTGTCTTGATAGCAACATCCCATAATTTGGTGGGATATCCACCACTATGATACTCATGTACAACTCCTTCTCATGGAATGTTGCAAGATTATATGGGAATTTTTTAATCACTCCTATGACAGGTACTTCTCTTGAGTCCATGGTATAACATTTTCGATAAGCTATATCAATCTTCAAACCCATTTCCTCCATAATTTTCACTTGCATCACATTGTTTGAGGCCTCTGAATCAATCATGCAGTTATTTAACAACTTCCCATCAATAATCAAACTCAGAAAAAATGGATTAATATTACTTGGGGATGTGTTGATGATAGCCCCCAAGTATAACTTAGGATTTTTATTAACCACTCCTTACACTTTATCACCTTTTTCATGATCTTTGATTACTTTAGGAGGATCAATCACCAATTTGTCACTAGAGGTTGTAGCTACACTATTGATGAGGGAAACTATTTTATTTATTTTTTCATCAATCATCATTTCCAAAAGTGGGACTATAACCTTGACCTGAGACAACACTTGAAACATATCCACATGAGTATACTTTGGTAACTCGGGAAAAGCTACTTCCTTAACAATCATTTTATCAGTTTGTTTCTCACTCTATTCAACACTGTATTCTTTCTCTTTAGCCTTTCCAGATGAAGAAGACGCTTCACCATCTATCTTGGCCTTATCGCCCTTTTTAACCCAATTTCTAGCTCCTTTTTGCTCTTTGGGTTTTACCACATCTTTCTTGGTTTCTGCCTTGAATTCTTTGTCATTCACCTTCTTCTCTTTAATGAACATGCTACCTAGATTACCTTGATCACCATTCACAATTTTTTTTCTCAAATGACAATTAATCATTGCTCGATTAGCCAATGCAACTGTTATATTTTCAATTTCTTCATTAGAGGGCCTTCTTAGAAAAAAATGATCTAATTCAAGGTTATAAACATGGTAGTCAATGCCTCCCTCTTCATTTGAGAAAACCTACTGATGATGTACATCTACTTCCTATCTTTGCATGTCAACATTGCCTCTACAAGGCTCATCATCAAAAGAATAATCATCATACCAAAAATCTGATGCATTCATTAGTACATTCACTATTTCATCTTGATCATTGTGTGATTATTCCACAGATCTTGCCACAACACATTCTTTTGGTGAATGAGGCAACTGGAATACAATGCCTCATGGTAAATCTTTAGTGACATTCATAGAATGTTTCTACAATGGGTCAGGTGCACCTTGTGCTTCAACATTTCTTTGGTTCTTATGAATTGTCTTTCCATTGTTCCAGTTAGTTTGGTAATGGTAATCTTGTAGCCTTGGTGGCCTTTCATTTCTTTAGAATTGAGTTTTATCATTATTTGCCACCTTTTGCGACAAACTAAGAACCTGATCCAATTTCTCATCAAGAGCTGCAATTTGACTAACCTTTTTATTCTAAGCTCTAGGATTCTTCGAAGCTTTAAGGTCATCTCTTCTCCCTACTTTACTTGATTCTCTCCTATTTTTCTCTATATAAAATACCATTTTGTAGGCTTCTCTTAGATTCTATGGATTCTTATCTCTGAGTAAGTAATAGATTTTTGAATCATATGCATTATAGTATGCCACTAGGCATGCATTTTCATTAGACCTTAAATACCTAGGGACTCTATAAAAAACCTTCTAGAAATTTGCATTAAATTTAATTGCCATTTAATTATGTCCCTTTGTAATATTGTTAAAATCATTAATCCTAAACCTAGGGTCAGTTTGGTCTCCATATTGTTCTCTAAGAATTCTGTAGAAAGCATTTTTTGAATCAATTCTTGCATTAGGCAAGCTCCTGTACCAATCTGCACGCAAACGACATTTTCTAAAACTAAAACTGCGGAAAAATGAAATTTTTTTATTCAAATCAAAAAATTCGAAAGCATAGGAGGATAGATCACCTCACCAGTGGTCCATACACAGCTGGCCTCTGATATCTGTGGGATCTCTCGAATCGGTAGCGATGATAGGGAATCTCCATGTCGCAATGTCACTCTCATAGCTATAGTTTTCACTAAAGTCAAAAGTGCAAATGACTTGTCTTTTTCAACCTTTTTACCTTTTAAAGGTCAAACAAGGGTGAAAGTTGGCTTTATTTTTCAAATGGGACATTCTTTTCATCATTTATCGTGAGCTAAATCACTCACTGTCTCTTATTCGTAATTTACCTCCCGAGGGGGCATCATCAGCAGAAATATCGAAGGCATACCAGGGGAAAAATTTTATTTTTCTTTGAAGCAATGTGTTTTACACATTACTTCAAAGAGGGGCAAAATGTATACGTCTAAAAATGGTCATGATTAAACTTGTTAATTAATTAAATATGATTTATTTAATTAATTTCTCTAATGTCATCTACATATAAATAAATTTAATTATTTATTTATATCGTTCATTTTCTAAATTCTTCTACCGTAGTCATCAAATGAATTTTATTTTAATTTCCATCTTATAAAGCAGTTAAAATTAAATAAATTTTTCATAATTTATTTATATATGATTATCATTCTATTCTAAAGTTTAAATATTTTGAATATTTGAATAATGGAATATTCTCCATCCCATAATCGATTTAAATATTAAATATTTTATTTAATATTTCCTCACCCTAATTTCATTTTCTAAAACATAATTAAATATGATTTATTTAATTATGTTGGTTTCCATTTTTATCTCCACTTCCTAATTAAATAAATATATTTTATTTAATTTCTAACTCATGCTAACTCGCCCTTCCAAATTCTCAACTCATCCTTCGAAATGGAAGTTTCCCTTCGAATCTCAATGACAAAAATTGAAAGAAAAGGGAGACCTTCCATCTTCTCTTCCACTTTCGAAAATCTCCCATCGTCCGTTCAAACAAGCTCAATCTGGACCGATGGAGTGGATTTATTAATCAAATCCATTGAAAACTCTATAAAATCCTAAGCAAATCCAAGCTTTGGTTACATACATATACTAATTCGCATACCTCTCGCATACTGCATAATCAACTCATGCATCTGACCATACAGCATCTCAGCATAGCTTTTGCATTTAGCATATTATACATGTTTTAATCTTGTTCTTTAGCTGTCATTTTGTTGAGCATTAGTCTGCTGATCTGAGAGAAATTTGATGCAATGAAACGCTGGAGATAGAGGAAGATAAGACGATTTCGGGAAAGCTATTACGGTTTGCGTATATTCTGTTTCTTTTCCATTTTTTCTGACATAATGTTTTATTAATATGTGTTTGATTTGAATTTAGATTGATCCAATATTTCATACACACACTAATATTGCCATGCAGATATGATTCGAGGCCACTAGATTGAGAAGATTTTGTTAGTTGGCCATTCACCATAACAACTAAAAAAGTGGTCATGCAAAGGTCAATGAAGGGAATCATTCAAAGAGGTCGACGATGGGAGATTCCTCATGCAAACCAAGTTGTAACTGCCTTGCAAATGATCTTTATTGATGTTGAGCGAATATAGGCATTACTGTTGTGCTAAATCTACATTGAGGCAAGCACGTGTAACTAGATTACATGCATGTGTAACCGCTTCTCCACTTTCTATGCTTTCCCTAAAGTGGCATCCTCCTAGTTCATGGAGGTGACCGCCTTGTTTAGTTAGTCACTTCTTTTCCTATAAATAAGAGTCAGATGCTCCTTCTCAGGAGGTTGCATGATCTGATGATGTACTTGCATTCTTAGTTTTTAGCATTATAGTTGCATTGCTCTATTGTACTCATGTTTTCCAATGAATAAGATGAAGTTATAAGTCTTTGCGTCTGAGTTTACATTAGTTTTAGAGGGTACTCATCCAGGGGGCCCACTTGGTGAGCATTCTGTCCTAGTTTAGTTTAGTTTAGTTAATATTTTCTATTATGTAATTAGTTAAGAATTTGACACTAATGCAACCACTATAATTTCATTCTGTGACTGTTCCTACTACTAAAGTAGACAGAGTAGTTTATTGTTTGTTTTCTCATATTTTCATTTTTGTCATGCATTTCAGCCTAGCATAGTTGTTGGTTGATGTTCAATACTTATGTTATTTCCTTCTAAGCAATTTACCTTTAGCATTATGTTTTTCTTAGTTGTAGAATGAATATGGCTACTTGGGATCCTTAGTGCACATACTGTGCTGACCCATTTCAAGTTCACGTCCCTAGGTTGACAAGTTAAATGCACCTTCATGATGATTAATGACTATTTAGTTTAGATGTCTAATATCTGAATAACAGCTGCAAGGGCTTAGTTGTTAAATCATTGTAGGAGGCATGTACACAATTTAAGTACATTATACCAAATTAGAATAACGTTATATATCTATACACGTGTATAAATTATATGCATACATGAATACATGATTTAAAAATTTAAAACTCACCTATCCACTAACATTAATCACATCAACTAAATCATGTCTACGCACACGCTCCATCCTCAGACTAGGTGTAACATGAGTTAACTCCCTCTACAATATATAAATGTTTACAAATATCTAGAAAATGTCCAGAAAGAACTAGCCACTAGCAGGGTCATCATGCCAACTCTGAATTCAACGACTCTTTGAGTGAGAATCTTGCTCCAATGGATGCATAGAGCCTTGGAGATAGTACAAGACATGTACACAATTGAAGTACATTATACCAAATTAGAATAATGTTATATATCTATACATGTGTACAAATTATATGCATACATGAATACATAATTTAAAAATTAAAAACTCACCTGTCCACTAACATTAGTCGCATCAACTAAATCACACCTACGTACACGCTCCATCCTCAAACTAGGTGTAACATGAGGTAACTCCCTCTACATAAATGTGTAAAATAGGACTATCAACCATTTAAGTAAAACACGTAATTTAAAGTTTAAACAAGTTTAAATTGTGCATGCATGCACATACATATGTACCTTTGCATCAGGTCGTGCAGGATCCGCTACAATGATCGTATCTACCAACTTGTCTATATCACTTGTCTTCCTAGCTAGCTTCAATAATGACAAGTATAGTGGACTATGTAGGCGAGATTGCATCACTGACGAGTCTCCATTTAGCAACATATCCACATAATCTGACGATCCCATCATCTACAACTACTCCTCAAGTGAATCTAAGCCCTGTGATGCATGATGCTCAAAACTCATAGAAGGATCAATAGGTGTATCATCCTCTCTAGTAGCCGAATGATCTGTAAGTGGATTAGTAGGATGTGCAACACTGCTAGGGTGATGAGAATGCTATGAAGGACCTATAGCTTGGCTAGATCCTGGATGTGAATGGAAAGCTCTGTTGGATCTCAGTTGTGTTTATGGTTTGTCCTTGATGACAAAATCTCTTTCAGTTGGTTTCCTTGTCAGGATGGTTCTTTTTGCATATCACAGGTATTGGTTGTTTCTCATTCGGGCTTACACATATTGGCATGAGTATGGCAGGGTCTCCTCAATCCACTTTGAAATATCTGTGTTGCCTATCGGCAAGACATTTCTGATGTCATGTCGATTGAATTTAACATACAAGCTGCTTTCAGTGTAACAATCCCGTTGTCTTGGCGACAATGGAAAGATCTATAGGCATGATTTGTGTTCACCGCTGGGAGATGTTACCAAATGAGTCGGGTCTCACCGACTAACTCATAAGGTGGTTCATCGGCGTAAGAAATCCCTATCAGCATGTTGTTTCATCGATCGTTTTGTGTCTTGGCAACTAGCACAAGAAAGATTATTTTGGAAAGACTTGTCTTTTGTTTCAGCGACTGAAAGTGATCTCTATCGGCATATGTTATTCTATCGGTATGTGGTCTCAGCGATATTGGTATGTCACACCGATCGGAGATTAAAAGGAAACTCATCGGAAAGAGCTTAAGGCTTCGGCGTGAAGTTATAACGAATATGCAATGTCACACCAACCGGTGGTGGATGGATGCATATCGGCAAGAGTTTTGCTTCGGTGGAATGTCATAGTGAACTTTTTGGTCTTGCCAACTGTCTTATGAAGTGCGTTCGGTGAGAGATTGGTATTGTCTCAGGGACTCAGTGAATAAATTTTTTTTTCAGTATGACAAAGTATTCTCTGAAAGGTCTCCCCGAAGGTTGTAGGTTACAACAACACATAAGAGTTGAAAATTCTTTTCAGTGAGACTCTATAATCGAAGAGAGGTCTTGCAAGGATGGTGTGTCTTGTTGACAAAGTCATATGAATGAATTTCGGTATAACAAAGTTGATCTATATGATGTCTCTCTGATATCAAAAGCTATAGCAATAGCGAATGATGGTTTCATTTTGGTGAGAGAACCTTTTTGTCTCATTGACCAGAAGGATGTTATGAGCTATCGACATGACATTATGTATTCAATATGACTTCTCCCGACTCTGATGGGTCTTGGCAAAAGCGACAAACATAAGGTTGTCTGGCGACATTAAAGTTGCCTTCGGCATAACATGTCATCGATGGAAATAAAAAGGAATAGGGAAAAAAATTGAGTTTACTCTTTTAGATGGGTATCAAACCCTAGCCTGGCCACCATCTTGAGTGTTTACGTTTTTGTTGTTGCTAACTGTAACAGTTTTTACAGTGGTTTATGGAAGGTTTATTTGGTGCATTTCTGGCTAGAAGCTCGATAATGATTGATGGAGCCATGGGAGTTACAGATTTGTCTGGTATTTTTATTTATGCATTTAATGTTGCTCATACTGGTTTATAATCACCATTTTATTCTAACTGCTCTCTGCATCTCAGTCAATATGATGCCCTGACTGAGTATTGTCATTCATGCATTAGAGGTTATGTTTTTCTGTGGTGGACAGTTGTGCTTTTTATGCAGCAATATGAACTCTTAGCTGGGTTGGTTGTTTTGCCGTCACTCCTGAAGATTATTACCTATCTGGCAAATGTATATATAGAAGCAGAAAACTCTTTTCTGCTGCTGTTGTTATAATTCTGAGATTATCTTTCTTTGGCTATATGAAAATATATGGATAAAACTCTGCAATAAAATCTAAATAACAAGATGTAGAGATTGTAAATTTCTTCTCTATGAAGTATTTTAGGGATTCAATTATTGAATCTTTAAGGTATTCTGTAGACTAGAAAACAGAGAAATATGTGCTTAACTGAAAACAGAGAAATCCTCTGAGTTATTATTATTGTTCAAAACATAATTTGAGAGGGTTGGTACTCCTTGAGATAGATATCTCTAAGCGAGAGGTTCTTACTCCTTGGTGGGTGCTCAAATCAGCCTATAAGGCATTGTGAATAGTTGATTAAAAGATTAAGCCTGGAAGGCATTTAGGGAGTGGTTTTATACCCTAGGAGGGTTTTCCACTCGACAATTTTTGTGTCACTTTATTCTTCTGTGTTCTCACTGCTTTAATGTGTTGTTGTTTTCAGTACATTGTTGGGATTATTACTTTTCTCAATTCTTTTTATGAATGGTACATTCAACTCATGAAGATGTAGTGCTCGAATAACATTGAATCAAATCTAAGTTATGTTTTTGAATTTTTAAAATTTGTCGAATCTGTTAAGCCACTGATTCACCCCCCCTCTCAGTGTCATTTTAACTCCAACAATTGGTATCAGAGCGTAGGGTCCTCTGAAAGGTTTTAATCACCTTGGATTGATCTTAGTCTTTGAGTTTGTTTTAAATGGCACATTCTCAAGATGGTGCCTTTGTAACCAAAGCTTCATTATTTGATGGAATAGATTATGTGTTCTGGAAAATCAGAATGGAAGCTTTTCTTGTTTCTTTTGATGTTGATGTTTGGAGCATGGTTTTAAATGATTATAATGTACCATCCACTATTCCCATTGATCCTGCTAAAAAAAAGAGGTATGAAACAAATGCCAGAGCTAAGCATGCCATCTTGTGTGGGTTAACTAAAGATGTGTTCATTAAAGTCATGCATTGCAAATCTGCTCATGAAATCTAGGAAAAACTTGAAACTATATATCAAGGGAATGAGAAAGTCAAACTATCAAAAATCATTACACTCAAACATCAATTTGAGGAGTTGAAAATGAAGGATGATGAAAAAGTGGCTGAATATTTCCTAAGAGTTAATGAAATTGTCAATGCAATGAAAGGTCTAGGTCAAGAGGTTATTGAATTTGATGTGGTCACAAAGGTTGTTAGAACCTTACCATCCAATTTGAATCAAAAGGTTCAGCTAGAAGAAAAACACTTTGATAAACTTACCTTAGAGCGATAGAATACGCAACATATGAAATGAACCTTAAAAATAATTCCAATGGGAAAAGCGCGACTTTAATTGAAAGAAAGAAAAAGTGGAATTATGTGAATCGAGGAGGTTATGCGATTCTAAAGGGCATCCCATTTTGTTCAGAAGATTTTAAAAGGGATCGAGGAAAATATGGAAAACTTCCCTTGAAATGTTTTAACTATGGAAAAATAGGTCACTTTGCTACAAAGTGTCCCTATGATGATCAAATATGTGACAACGAGACAACTGAAAAATAGCCTAAGAAGAAGGCCTTTAAACCTAAATGTAATTTCAACTTCATAAAGAAGAAGAGTTTGTTTAGCAAAGATGAAACTGATTTTGAGTCTGAAGATTCATCAACAGAAGAAGATGAAACCTTGTTCATGACTGAGATTACTCAGCAAGAAGATACAAACACCGGTAGGCATTGTGAAAGTTGACGGATCTCAAAGTGAGCTGAAATGTGCTACAGAGATGAGAGAAAACTCAAAAACAAGTTCTTGCTCAAGAACATAAAGCAGGATCAAGAAATGGTTTTGTCTAAAAGCCTAAATGAAGAAGCTAAAGAGTTAGAAGCTGTCTTGGTATGAGTTGCAAGATCATGAAATTCAACTGGAACAGAAGTAGATGCAATGTAGGAAGGTGAAAATATGAAACACTCTAAGCCAGATGAGGATGCTCGACAAGAATAACACAAAGATAAGCTGGTGTTGGTTTGAAAGGGGTGAATGCTCAATTGACATACAAAACAGAACCCCTCTTCTGAAGTCAAAGGTTCGGGTTCAAATCACTCAAAATTTGGTAAGGATCATGTTTAGTCTTTAAGAGGTAATAGATCTTCATGCAAAGTCAATCCTTTCTTCTATGGTTATTGTTTTTTCTGCAACAAATTTGGCCATAAGGTGAGCACTTGTAGGCTTATGAATCCTAGAATACCTAGGTTTGGTCTTAGGAAACACTATGGTTTTGTTAGACATATCAGATGTTTTAAATGCAATACCTTGGGACATTCTGTCAAACAATGTAGAACTAATCTGCAATCGAAATAGTAGAAAATTAAAAAGGTTTGGAAACCTAAGGCTGACAACAACTTGAACAAACTATGTTGGTTCAAAGCACTTTCATTCAAGAAAAAGGACTTATGGGTCCTAGGCAGTGGATATTCTAACCATGGTGGCGACAAGGATAGGGTTATAAATGTGAAGATTATGTAGGTGGTTATGTTAAGTTTGGTGATAACTCTGGTATTCAAATTAAAGGTAGAGGTTCACTTCTTCTGAATGAAGACACTCTTATCTATAATGTGTACTACATGGAAGGTCTCAAGCATAATCTTCTAAGTGTTAGTCAATTCTGTGATAGTGGTTATCATGTTCTTTTCACTTTGTAGGGATGTGAGATTAAGAACAAGCTTGGAAAGGTTGTTGTAGCTGGAAGGAGGACAACAGAAAATGTGTACAATCTTCTTGACTCATCATGCAATGACAATAATCAAGGTATGTGTCTAATGGTCCAAATTGAAGACAATTGGTTATGGCATAAAATATTAGGACACATAAACTTTGAAAATATGGTTAGAATCAGTAAAAATTAGAATGTTAGAGGTCTACCAGTTCTTAGTAAGCCAGAAAACTCGTATTGCAAAGAATGCTTAAGTGGTGGCTCAAACTAAAATCAGCTTCAAAACAAAGAACATTCTTCTTCAAAACCTTTACAACTTGTACTGCTTGATTTATGTGGACCAACCCGAACAAGGTCTATTAATGGGTGAAAGGTACTTTATCTTTGTTTGTGGATGATTATACTAGAATGATATGGGTCACATTTCTGCACTTACAAATGTGAAGCCACTAGAGTTCAATTTTTAAATCCAAATGGTTGAAAGAATGCGTCTGAGCAAATGTTTTGCTGCGATGTCACGACAAAGGGAGGTAGTTCACTTCTCAAGAGTTTATTGATTAACGTGAGCGACCCAGACATTCAAAAGATAATTATCTTGCTGACAAAAAACACCTCAACAAAACAGGGTAGTTGAACGCAAGAATAGAACTGTAAAAGAAATGGCTAGAACCATGCTACATGAAGCTAAGTTGTCTGATATGTATTGGAAAGAAGTTGTTCATACAATTGTATACATTTTGAATAGAGTGTAGCTTAGGGTGAAATCTAAACACACTCCTTATGAACTTTGGTATGGAAAAACTGCTTATGTCAAACACTTTAAAATTTTTGGAAGTGTTTTATGAAGAAAGATGATGATAACAGGGCTCAGTAAAAGGTGTTATCTTTTGGGATACTCAACTCCGCGATAAAACACATAAATGCCTTAACAAAGGCAATAAGATTGTTGAAGTTGTTAATCTTAAAATTCTTTGAAAGACCATTTTGTTTGTTGAATGTTCTGCGGATAATGGGGAGAACTAGACGAAATAATTTGCAGAAGGGAGCTAGAACATGGAATCTGCTGAATCAGCAAGCCTAAAAATGAAAAGATCACAGAAGGTTGCATCTGGAATTCTCCCCTTGAAACTCTAGCTATATATCACCCCAAAGATCAGATTATTGGGGATAAAAATGCAAGAGTTCAAACTAGAATAAAGGCTGCAGAATCTGATGAAAAGGCACAAATTGCTTTTTGTTTAGTTACTCAGTTTGAGCCTAAAATTTTTAATGAAGCTCTCACAGATTCATGTTGGATTAATTATATGCATGAAGAAATTGATCAGATTGAGAAAAATCATACTTGGGAGTTAGTCAAGACCGGTGACAAGAATGTCGACTGGAGCAAATGGAATATACAAACAAGGTTGATGAAAATGGTGTCTATTATTCACAACAAAACAGATTTTCTACCTGGGGCTATACTCAACAAGAGGTATTGATTTTGGGTGAAACCTTGCACTGTTACTGGACTAAGTCTATCAAAATGTTCTTGGCTTATTCTATTCTAAAAATTTCATTTATCAAATGGATGTCAAAACTACCTTTTAAATGGCTACATAGATGAAGAGGTCTATGTTGAATAGCTTGAAGGATTTATTTGCAAAGATAATCCTAATCATGTTTATAGGTTGAAAAATGCCCTCTATGGCTTAAAACAAGCACCTAGAGCTTGGTACTCTAGGCTAGATAGTCATTTAATTTCTCATGGCTTTGTTAGAGGAGGTGTAGACAGTAATCTTTATGTTAAAACTGAAGGTTCTAATATTTTGGTTGTTGAAATTTACGTTGATATACTATTTTTGGCTGCAACAATGTTACTTTGAGTAAAAAATTCTCTCAACTAATGGAATCTGAATTTGAAATGTCATTATTAGGAGAATTAAATTTCTTCTTGGGTCTTCAAATCTCTCAACGTGAAAGTGGAATATTTCTTTCTCTCAAATAAATTATACTAGGATGCTTAAGAAATTTCGGATGGATAGATACCATCAGGATTAGCACTCTCAATGGTTATTGGATGCAAAACTTACTAAAGTTGATGATTCTCCACGATACAAATCCATTGAATATGGAATCAATGATGTGACAGTCTTTATATTTAACAGCCTCTAGACTGACATTATACCAGCGGTTTACTGCTGTTGCATTGTATCGGTTATATACCCTAAAGAATTCCATGTAGATGTTAAAAGGTTTTTAAATATATTCGGGCATTGTTGAGTTATGGTCTTTGGTCTAGAAACGAGACTCTTTGATTGTATATTGATCTTGGCCGGGCTGGTTGTTTGGATGACGAAACCTGCCGATGAGTACTACATTCTCTTTGTGATGGATTTTAGTGGCGCTAACAACCAAAACAAGTATGTTTCTCTTTCTCTTGGTGAAATAGAATACATTGCTGCCCTTCATGTTGTTACTCAAGTCACATGGATGGGTCGGACTCTTTCAGGATATATGGGTGTGATGTTCTAAATTTATTTCCATTCTTTATTGTGATAACACTAGTCAGATAAATATTTCAAAAAATCTTGTTATGCGCTCTTTCGCACTAAACATATTGCTATCAGTTCACTTTCTTCGAGAAAAGGGTTTTGGCTAATGATGTTTGCTTACAGTTTGTTGGATCTCAAGATCAGGTGGTTGATATTTTTACCAAGCCCTTAGCAAAAGAGTTATTTGAAAGGCTGAGACTTCGATTGGGAGTTATCTCTCAATCATTACTTCACTAAATCTCCAAGCTACTGCTTAGGGGGAGCATGTTATATTTTTTATTCACTTAAAGCTCTCCTACAATCTTGGTTGTTGCACTGGTACTCTTTTTTTGCAGCTATTTCTCATGATATTTTGGTAGGCTTCTCAGTTGTGTTATGGCAATGCACATTTTCTTCTATTCTTTGCCTTGAGGCAAAAAGGGGGAGAGTCATTTGTGTTTTTCCATCAAGGACAAAGGGGGAGTTTGTTGGATCTCAGTTGTGTTTATGGTTTGTCCTTGATGACAAAATCTCTTTCAGTTGGTTTCCTTGTTAGGATGGTTCTTTTTGCATATCACAGGTATTGGTTGTTTCTCATTCGGGCTTACACATATCGGCATGAGTATGGCAGGGTCTCCCCAATTCACTTTGAAATGTTTGTGTTGCCTATCGGCAAGACATTTCTAATGTCATGTCGATTGAATTTAACATACAGGCTACTTTCGGCGTAACAATCCCGTTGTCTTGGCGACAGTGGAAAGATCTATCGGCATGAGTTGTGTTCACCACTAGGAGGTCTTACCGAATGAGTCGGGTCTCACTAACTAACTCATAAGGTGGTTCATCGGCATAATAAATCCCTATCGGCTTGTTGTTTCATCGAGTGTTTTGTGTTTTGGCGACTGGCACAAGAAAGATTATTTCGGCAAGACTTGTCTTTTGTTTCGACGACTGAAAGTGATCTCTATCGGCATATGTTATTTTGTCGATATGTGGTCTCAACGATATTGGTATGTCACACCGATCGAAGATTAAAAGGAAACTCATCGACAAGAGCTTAAGGCTTCGGCGTGAGGTTATAATGAATATGCAATGTCACACCGACCGGTGGTGGATGGATGCGTATCGGCAAGAGGTTTGCTTCGGTGGAATGTCATAGAAAACTTTTTGGTCTTGCTGACTAAGTCTTATGAAGTGCATTTAGCGAGAGATTGGTATTGTCTTAGAGACTTAGTGAATAAAGTTTATTTTTTCGGTATGACAAAGTATTCTCCGAGAGGTCTCTCCAAAGGTTGTAGGTTACAGCGACACATAAGAGTTGAAAAGTCTTTTCGGTGAGACTCTTTCATCAAAGAAAGGTCTTCGCGAGGATGGTGTGTCTTGTCGACAAAGTCATATGAATGACTTTTGGTATAACAAAGTTGATCTATATGATGTCTCTCTGATATCAAAAGCTATAGCGATAGCGAATGATGGTTTCATTTCAATGAGAGAACCTTTTTGTCTCATCGACCAGAAGGATGTTATGAGCTCTCGGCGTGACATTATGTATTCGATATGACTTCTCCCAACTTTGATGGGTCTTAGCGAAAGCGACAAACATAAGGTTGTTTGGCGACGTTAAAGTTGCCTTCGACATAACATGTCATCAATGGAAATAAAAAGGAATAGGGAAAACTTTTTGAATTTACTCTTTTAGCTGGGTATCGAACCCTAGCTTGGCCACCATCTTGAGTGTTTATGTTTTTTTTGTTGCTGACTGTAACGGTTTTTACAGTGGTTTATGGAAGGTTTATTTGGTGCATTTCTGGCTAGAAGCTTGACAGTGATTGATGGAGCCATGGGAGTTACAGATTTGTCTGGTATTTTTATTTATGCAATTTATGTTGCTCATACTGGTTTATAATCACCATTTTATTATAACTGCTCTCTGCATCTCAGTCAATATGAATTACTGGTATTGTCATTTCATGCATTAGAGTTATGTTTTTCTATGAATTGGTAGACGGTTGTGTTTTTATGTATAATGAACTCTCGTTACAGTTGTTGGAAACGACTCTTAGCTGGGTTGGATTTTGTTTCTAGTCACTCCTAAGATTATACCTATCACATGGGATGTATATATAGGCAGAAAACTCTTTACATTGCTTTGCATTGATGCAGGTGTTAATTCCTCTTTCTTTGGTAGCAAATATATGGTTAAAATCTACAATAAATCCTAGATAACAAGTCTTGAAATTTGTAAATTTCTTCTCTATGAAACATTTTAGAGTTCAATTATTGAATCTTTAAGGTATTTTGTAGACGAGAAAATATAGAAACATGTGCTTAACTGAAAACAGAGAAATCCTCTGAGTTATTATTATTGTTCAAGTCATAATTTGAGGGGTTGGTAATCCTTGAGATAGATATCTCTAAATGAGGGGTTGGTGCTCCTTGAGTGGGTGCTAAAAAATCAGCCTATAAGGCATTGTGAGCAGTTGATTATAAGATTAAGCTAGGAAGGCATTTTAGGGAGTGGTTTTGCAGGGTTTCCACTTGGAAAATTTTGTGGCTCACTTTGTTCTTAAATGAACTCCTTTTATGCATGTTGTTGTTTGATTACACTGTGGGATTCTATTATTTTTCTCAATTCTGACATAGTGTGGTGCATTCTGTCATAAGTCGCATTAATGAGAATAACATTGAGATCAAATCTAAGTTATGTTTTTGAATTTTTAAAATTTGTCAAATTTGTTAAGACACTGATTCACCCCCCCTCTCAGTGTCATTTTAACTCCAACAAGCTCTACCCACATGTCCTCTGACCTCATGTAATGAGATCCCAAGATCTACTGCAATGAAAGCATATGCCTCCAATAGGTCCTCTAAAAAAATGAGCTTTACTCCAAAGCATCTGGTCTCCTATAAGACCATTTGTGTTTGCAGGTGCAGGGACACCTGTGATACCATAAGGATCGGTAGTATGATTTGATGGTCTGGATCATCCAAAATGACTCATCAAATATCCTCCCACATGATCAGAAGATATCATAGATGTTGCAAGTGATATATCAGTAACGTTGTCAATTGCTTCCCTTTGGGAAGTAATGACAACCTAGTTTGCAATAGGTGTCAGGGTTGGGGAGATAGCAGACAATCTCTCCCCAACCAAGGCCTGATAAGCTAGAGGGTATTGATCTAGACAATGATAAGGGTCCCTATCAACAACCCTACCATGCCCCTGACCAAAATATCTTGGTAGGTCCAAGTAGTTTATGTTGAGGCCCAAATGAACCTCAACATACAACTATTGTGCAAAGTATAAAAGAATTTGGTCATTATTTGGATAATGACTGTGTGCTACAAGAAAGTGTGGGTATATTAGAAGGGTCATCTGAGTAGCGACACATTGAGTCATCTGATATCCCTTAACTTGGGATCTAGCAATGTAATGTGGAAAACATTGTGATTTGACGGTTTCTTTTGGGACTTGCAACTGAACTTCTGCAAGAGAAACCTCACCACTAACCTTTTCCTACATCTAAGCAAGAATAGTTGCTATAATGTCAGTAGAATAAGCATGGGTGCTAGCTAATGTCTATCTAATCCTCTATAAGATATCTATAATTGATTAACATGTATCCCTATAAACCCTTACGGTGTTGGGGTTAGCTAGAATACCACACAATCTACGGTTCTTATCGTTTGTATGGGTAAATATACCTTGAGGTGGCGGTCCTTGAGCTACCATATCGGTCATTGATTTTTCCACAAAAATAG
The DNA here is from genome assembly GCA_007258455.2 of Sequoia sempervirens. Lineage (NCBI taxonomy): Eukaryota > Viridiplantae > Streptophyta > Pinopsida > Cupressales > Cupressaceae > Sequoia > Sequoia sempervirens. The sequence continues at coordinate 505,400,705 of VDFB02193867.1, read as the reverse complement.
ATTACTTTAAACATCCTATTGTTTAAATTTAAGTGAACCAAAATAAATAGACTTGCTCAAGTTTTTATGCCAAAAAATAAACTACTTTAAGCATCCATATATAGACTTGCTCTTTTTCATGCCAAATAGTTCTCATTACAATTCTAAACAAAACAAAAGGCTACAATGATTAGAAAAGTGAAAATATTGAACAAGAAACCACTCCCATACACCCATATTTTCACTTACGATTTTTCATGGTTTGTGTTTGGTGGGCTAAGGTGTAATTTTTTGCATTACTTTACTATATTTTTCGTTTAAATATTATTGAAAATAATGAAAAAACATTGCTAAGGGAATACAATTTCACCAAGTGTATTTCATCCCTAATCATATTTCTCTAGTGTTTATTAGTAGTCATTTTATTTTGCAACATGATATTGCAACAAGTTGCATGAGCTTGGTGGTTATGACATGTAGGTATGGTTTTCAATGTCTTTACAAATTGATGAAATGTGGTCATATCATAAGGTGACACAAGTGGTGGAGAAACTAGTGTACAATAGATTGTTTTCAAATACATCAAGTGTCCATAAAAATGTTCAAAGAGTTCAAAGGTTCTTTTAAAGATACTTTATAATGAAAAAGGGCTAAAGTTCAATTTTTATGTAAAATGGAAAATATCCTAGAAAGTGGTAGGCATAATTTTATTGATGCATTATTGTTGAAGAAGTAGATGTAAAAGAATTAAACTAAATCCATACATATCAATTCATAGCTCAATGGTTCAATAAGTTGTTTTTATTGTAGGTTTTTCAATGAAGACCATCGATGATGATTCACTATGTATGATATGTCTAGTATAGATTGTGCATTTTCATGGTGCAATGACATTTGTTATGCATTTTGGAATGGATGAATAATATGGAGTTTAGCTTTCACCCTATATTATTAGAGATGCATGTGAGATTAGTTTCTCCAAAACACTTTATGCTACAATTACTTTGAATATCATAATATGTTACCATATATCAAAATAACCATCTAAACATGCAAAAATTTATCAAAATATCATTTGTCAATTTTAGTTCTTAAGATTTAAATATTAATCATAGAGTCTAATAATTTCTTAAAAAATGTATCGTGAAACATAAAATAAGCATAATTATCAAAAACATTTAATGGACTCATCAACCATAATAGATTTCTTATTAATTTCTTACATAGTCTATTGCATAGAAGAATCTAAATATAATATAATCAAGAATATATAAAATAAAACCATTCATTCATAATTAAACATAGAAAGAAGATAGATGCAATCGACTATAACTTTGCTTCATGATAGTGGGGACAGTGCTAGGGGAGAGGGGTCCATAGTGGAGCGGGCTCCAATAGTGGGGATAGAAGTAGTCCTCAGTAGGCCTCATAGTGGAGCATCTTAATATCCAATTGCAAAAAACTTTTTGAAAACTTGCAAAAGCATTATCTACTTCAGCAGTTTCACGAGAATTGACAAGGAGTTACCTCAACAAGCGGTTCAACTTTGTGCTAACCAAATAATGATGAAGAAATCAGTGGTAGCATTTTGAATCTAAATTTTTTGTACTCTATACTGTGGTACATCCTCATTTAACATACCTCACTCATTGCATTATCACAAAAGATTATTATTGGAATTTGGCAACAAGGACATCAATCTTATATAAGAATTTCTGTTAAAGACCAAACTCTGATTGAATTTCAATAGGTTTATTTGATCTGCCAACTGGCACTTATTTTCTCCAATAAAATTCAACTAGGTATGGCTTATGAGATTGTCTCAAGTAGTTTATCTAAATAAATAGATAAGTTCTAATGTAAATACTAAACGAATGACGATTTATATCCAACCTTTTAGTCTATAATTACCTCAAATCTAGCAGTATAGAGGTTTCGATATTAATGTAGAATTAGTTTTTTTTTTTAAATTCACCCACATTTCAGTTTAAAATGCCTCTTTTGTTCAGTCCAATGTATTCTTTCTTATATTGAATTTTGTCATAAAAGAGAGATCCATTTTTTTGAATGTAAATAATTTTTCTCGTACTTAGAAAGTAGCCGTTTTAGTCTGAACTTGCAATGCTGTAATCTCATGGCCATCTCTTGTTTTCCAGTTTTTTCTTTGGCCTCTAGACTTCAATTGTCTCTATACTTGCCATGACCTTCAAGCTAGTTTTTATTCTGTGCTCTCTGTTAAATATTTTAGTCTTTGATAAAATGTTAAAATAATACTTAAACATTTTAATGGTTTTTATTTGATACAGCTTGGAAAAAGTTATGATTCAAAATATGGAGGGTTTGGATCTGCACCCGAATTTCCTAGACCAGTAGAAATACAAACTGATGTTACAATGATATAAGAGATTGGATCAAGCTGGAAAAGGGGATAGGAAGATAGAAATAATCAATGAAAGCACAAATAAAATTACAAAATAAAGGATAGAGAAAACTAGATGAATCAAACCATTTTAAAGCTTTATTGCATACATGTAATCTAACCTTTCTTTTGTCATGATTTATGTGCATATAATAAAGAAGCAATATTTTTTTCACATAGAAAGAAGAGTTTGTAAATCCATCATAATCATAACATGTTATTCTTTTTCACAAAATCTATAATATCATTGTGGAAAGGCAATAAAATATCAACACATCCAACATGATCAATTAATATATATTCATTGATACACAAATAATTATCTGAAACATAGAAAGAAGAATTTGTAAATCCATCATAATCATAACATGTTATTCTTCTTCACAAAATCTATAATATCATTGTGGAAAGGCAATAAAATATCAACACATCCAACATGATCATTTAATATATATTCATTGATAAACATCCAATAGAAGTGTTATCATGAGGCTCATCATCATCTATAAAAGAAGATAACTTATCAAAATTGTTGAACACATCCGAAGACTGAGAAGGGGAGGGGGGTGTGAATTAGTCCACTCAAAAACTTAAGCCCATCCAGAACTTGAACTTTTCAGCACTTAACCAAATAAAAACCCTTAAATAGAATAGTAGTAGAGAAGGATATAGCAATATAAAGATTCAACAACTTCAATAATCAAAGATATAACAATTCTAACTCTAATTCGATCAACAACAATCATAAAAGAGATAAGAACACACATCCACAAGATGACAACAAATTTACGTAGAAAACTCAATGAGGGAAAAGCCATAGTGAGAGCTAACTCACAATATAAAGGATCATTGTAAAAAAGGACTTACAAACCAAGGTGCACGACCTCAACACAAGATACAAAGGACTTGTTGAACTGAAGCAAATACAACTTTAGGGGCAAGATACAAGGACCTAATGAGATTCACTATCTTAGAGAAGGATATACAGAGTTTATAAAGAATTACAATAGTTGTCAACAATTCACTCTGTTGACTGAGGTATTCAAGCACATATGATCATTCCTCTTCACACTGTAGCACTAACTTTGCTAGATATTCAATGTATTCCACAATCACACTTCTTTGCACTTGTTCAGACTTCCATACTTCTTGCATTGAAAATGTTCTTGCATATATATCCATTGTGTTGGCTAACACATTGGGCACCTTGAGGTTTTACTCTAATGTTATTTACTCTTTTCTTGAAAGGTGCCACTGTTCCCAATAGCTCTAGATAACTGCTTCCTTTGAGAATGCAATCACCCTCTAAATTGAGGAGGTACAACTCCCTCTTATGATATTCAAAGAATTCAAAAGAACTTAACAAAATAAAATTGGTGTGTGCTTTTGACCAAAAAGCAGTCAAAGCTAAAACCCAACACCAGAAAAATTCCCAATATTAGATGTGATAAATAAATACTATCAACACTAGCACAAAGACTAGCTCGCATAAGACAATCTAATAATCAAATATCAACCCAATATCATCTGAAAAATGAAATCGATTATAGAGATAAATGCATACATGTTCACACAGGAATAAGCATAAACACATGAGAAAACTTAAACATGTCATAGATCTAAGAATCTCATATTATCTCTATAAACTAGATGCACACAAACAACTAGTGATTTCAATTTGTAGAATTTGCAGAATTATATTCAAAGTATATGATATCAGGTCTTTCAAAAGACTAACTAGAGAGTCATTTTTGTTTCAAATACAAATATAAATAAGTGGGTTAGTAACCACTTCTTTCACTTGTAACTACCCAAAAATAAAGAGTTTTTCAAAATAAGATGAAAATTTAAGATAGCAAGTAAAAAGTCACGGCAGTGGCACTTCATTCCTAGATTCTATTGATGTGGCAAGCCTTTTCCGCAAAGCTTGGAGAGCCTTAGCAAGATGTGCCAATTCTTTGTTTGAGGAATAGTAATGTTCCCCATTCGTAACTTCCAGGCCATTTGATTGTCACGAGAAGCTTCAATTCTTTTGTCATATGTCCCTGCTAGTCCAATTGTTTGAAATAGGACTAGGTCTACCCCGTTGAATTTTCTCAGACTCTTAGCATCAAAAGATTGGGAGCTAAAGATGCCATCAAATCTTCTTAAAGTTTTCCCTTAAGATTCTAACATCTTTGTTATTACCACCTCCTTCCCAGTTAGGTTGCAAACCAAGTGTGTCAAGATTCTTATGAACCTCTCCTAAGATTGCATTAGTTTTAGTCAACATCTTGTTAAATTCATATAAACCCTGCTTGGAAACCTGGAGTTTCCATTCCATGCTTTTATTCTAAATCATGCAACGACCATCAACAACATTAGGAATGATTTTCTCATTAGCTAGTCTCTCCATTCCCATACTCAACATTCCGTTGATCTCATTTAAGTATTGAGTCCATAATGCTTCTTCTTTCTAGACAACAACAATATCTTTTTCCATTTTAGTTTACAAAGCATATGCTTTTTGATGAATCTTCAGCAATTCCAAAATGATCTGATTGCCTTTTTTTACTATACCATTGCTTCAATCTTCTATGGATTTTCCAAACACTTTGAAACTTGCATTTTTCTTACTGCCTCCTTTCCCATCATAGATATTGGATCAAAGGAAGACTCAGCTTGAGAGATTAGTTGGGGAGTAAAATTAAAGACTGGCTTCAAGCATTCAGTTAGGACCTTGACCTAATTTTTCAATTCATCTTTGCTCTGTCCTTGTTAGTTCGCTCATCTAGCCTTGTTGTTGAACCTAGAAGTTGTGCACATCTCCATCTCTTGTGGAAGGTCCCAAGTTTATCCTAGCTACATCAAAATCACTTGCAGTTGCTTGGGTGACCTCTTTTTGTGTAGTGGGACAAGCAACTTCCAAACATAAATTCCCTATATTATCATATTCCATTAATCTGGAGGTAGTCTTCAATCTCTTAGACTTAGGAGTCCTTTGGAGCAGCTGACCCACCATATCTTGTTTTGGGAGGTATAATTGTATTTCTTTTCTTTTCTTCGATAGTGTATTCTCTAACCAAGCTGAGGTTGAAGGAGTAGCAACCACTTTAGAACTAGAGGAATCAAACAATGTTCTCTTTATTGGAGGTGTGACAGTTTGCTCATCCCCTGGTGATGAAGGTGGAGTGGACCCAACTCTCAAAGGGTCATTC
>VDFB02193867.1:505354008-505395010 GCA_007258455.2 Sequoia sempervirens | reverse complement strand
GATGTGATCCTAGCCCAAGCCAAAAAAAACCAACTATTCATTCTATCTCTCAATGGTTGAAAGATAGGTATCCTCGAGCAATATCAAGAAGCCCAACCATGATGTAGGGGTTGATTAAAGATGGGTGCATCATCCTAGAATACCAATGTAGCAAAATTTAGAATATTCCAAACACCTTAAATAAAAGATGATGACCAAAGAAATAAAAAATAAGAAGAAACTAGATAAATGAAACCCATAGTAAAAATGAGGATGAAGAGAAAGTCTAAAGAGGGCAAGAACGTACATCAAAAAATAGTGGAAGGTTACACATAAGAATAATAATAAATCATTTTTTTTTGGTAAATAGTCTTCCTCTTAATCATTCTTATTTATCTTCTATTCTTCATTCACCCTTATTACAACCATCCACTCCCTCACATAATTCATAACACAATCATCACCACTTAACCAACACATGATAGTACAATAGAACTATAAATATGGTGTGTCATTCTAAGCCCCACTTGTTGGTTGATTTTAGTTAAGCAATAAATTAACCAATACCACATGACCTTCTCCTAGGGATTCTCAAAAAATAAATGGTCTAAAAGCTCCTAAGTTAGTATGGACATTCTAATTTTCCATAGGAAGATTCATTTGTTAGCTTGTGATACTTGTAGTGATGGAAATATAAAAGATTCCTAAAGAATACTAGCTACTATATTTTAATGCCAATGAATTCCTAAGATCATCCCTATGTAGGTTTAAAACACTCCTATTGTATAAGTTGGACTATTTATGTCCATAATTTCAAATTTCCCAAAGAAGTAAATTCAAACACTTAGTACAAGTGGGGGACTATGCATGTACAATATGGGTAAGTTTCACCTAGTAGTGTTACTAAAGTGTAATACTAAGTGTTAAACTCTCATAAAATAGTTACTATATCCTCATAGACATGCCCAAACACTAATGAATAATTAAGGTGTCAAAATGTGTAGAGATGTATTTTCTTCTACAAGTTTCCAAATTAAAATATATAAAGGGGAGAACTAATTATGTGTTGGGTAGTCTAGTCTATAAATAGTAGCCTACATAACCATTAATAGTTTAGATGAACCTTGTAAACTTGAGATATAGAGTCTAGTCTATTGGAAAAACTAGGGAATTACCTATGTATGGATAATATTTTGAGCCTAATATGGAAGTTAAGTCTAGTTGCTCTTATCTATAATAAATAGGAGCATGTCATTGTATGCATGTTATGTGATAGTAACTAACCTATAAACTTAATAAGTAGTAGGATATCATGTAAACTATTATCATTTATTTTTGTTCATCTCTAATGTTGTGTGGGTATTTTTCCTTCTATTGATTATTTCAAGGTGATCCATTAATCTCTACTATAGTAGTTAAAACTAATTTATTATCTAGTATGATTTTTTTATTCTTTCTCTTCTTTCTATAATTTATAAAAAAGTTCAAACCCCTAACATAATATATTTATTCCTATCTCAAGAGAAATAAGGTTTTAGTTTTTGAATCCTAGAGATTGGCTTGTAGGTCACTCCTTGTCATACAATCCTTTCCCTTTGTTGGTGTTTCATGTATAGTAAATTTGACTCTTTAGGGAGGAGCTCCATAAAATATTCCACCTAAATATACTAATAAATCATGGTGAAATTTGTAAAATTTTGAGGTAATTAGTATAAATTATCCAACAATAAGATCTTGTACTGGTTTACAAAAGAAAATTGTTAATCTTCTTGGGTTCCAAACAACTGATTTACCTTGCAAGTATCTTGGGATTTCGTTCTTTTCAGGGGCAAATAAAATTTCTTATTGGGCTTGCATCATTCAGAGTATTCAGAAGAGAATAGTAGCTTGGAAGGGTGGATGGTTGTCACTTTCAAGTCGAATCTTATTGATTAAATCAGTCATTTCAACCATCCCAAATTATTATATGGCAGTGTTAAAAGCACCAAAATCTATGATTATGTTAATTGAAAATATCATCAGAGGATTTTTTATGGAAAGGAAACATTGATAACAAAAAGAAAATCTCTCTTATCTCATTAGAAAATATGTGTATAGAGAAATCCAAAGTGGGAGTAGGTATACACAACTTGTCAACACAAAATCAGGCATTGGGGGAAAAATTAGTGTGGCACATGTATGCTAAATCACATAAAAAATGGTGTAGAGTTATGCAGACAAAATACTTAGACAATATGGATCCACACAAAAAATTTACAGTGTTAAACCCACCACAAGGTTCAACAATGTGGAATTTCTTGGTGTCTTGTAGAAACGTAATATTACCATATCTTACTTGGGAAATCCATGATGGTTTAAACAAAAAATTTTGGGAAGATTCGTGAGGAGGTCATGCACCTCTAAACTCAAATAGTAATCTGCAAGATATTCAAGCCCTACTTAGTTTAAGTTGGGGCAACAAAGTAAGTGATTATTTTGATAGTATAGATGAATGAAATCGGTGGTAAAGTGAACTTATACCATCATCAAAATAGGATATAAGGAAATAATGAATCAAGGGGAAGGTATTAATACAGCGATCCTTTGTTGAGAGTCCCTGACTTCCTAAAGGCTAGATGTTTCTGTGGTTGGCCAATAAGGCTTAGTTTTGACAAGTGATAGGTTTATGAAACTTGGACGTGCCTCACCCCAATGTGTCCCTCTGCGGATGATGAGATGGAAGAGGTAAATCATTTTCATTCATTGTCTGGTCTCATTGTTATCTTTATTGGGGAAAATTATTTGTATGCTCCAACAAAAACTCTGTGGGATTTATTCTCAAGTTGGCCAGTGTTGCACAAGTCTGCATTGTTTGCTTGAATATGGAGAGTGATTCCTTTTTTTGTTTTATGGACCATTTGGTGGGAAAGGAACAAAAGAATTTTTAGAAATGAAAGAATGAAAGTTGATTAAGTATTGGAGAAATTGGAGTCCTCAGTAACAGAAATATCAAATGTGTATGTCCTTAAGAATAAGCATGTGGGATCACTGTTCACAGATTGGGACTCAAAGTTGATGCAAGGTGGAATGAGATTGTTCTTCCATTTAAGGGAAGTTTACACTAGAATCCAAGTTATAAAATAGATAGAGGAAAAATTCATTGGATGCCACCTATAGAAGGGTATTTCAAGCTAAATTTTGATGGTGCTTCATGTGGGAATCAAGGTTTGTCAGGAGCGGGGATTGTTATAAGAAATCAAAAAGGTTTCCTAATCTCAGCAAAGCCAGTTAAACTTTTGAAAGGAACAAATAATGTTGCAGAAGCACAAGCTCTACTTCATGGTTTGCAGTTAGCATTTTTTTTGCAATTAAAAGATTTGGAAATTGAAGGTGATTCATTAATTATTGTTAATGCTTGTAAGGAAAAAAAATATTTTGTTGGAAAATTAGATATGTGTTGCAACATGTATGGTCCTTGATGGCTAATTTCATATCTGTGCAAATAAAACATACGTATAGGGAGGGTAATCTGGTGGCAGATAAATTTGCAAATGTTGGGTGTGAACAAATTCAAAAAGAGCAGCTTTATGGAAGTAATATGCAAAATATACTAGAGGATTTAAAAATTGTTATTGAAACGGAAATGATTATTAGCAAAAGGTGCACAGATAATGGGATTTATGTATGACAAATCAAATTCTATATATCAAGAAAATATTGGTATAAGAAAATTTTTAAATAATAAAGGTACTTTACTTATCAAGGATCTAAAAGAGGAACGTGCTTGAGAGGTGTGCTAAAAATAGTAACATATTTGGTTATCTCTAAAAGTGCTAAGTTGTTGGTATTCTTATTCTGCACATATTTTCCTACAAAAGGTCATCATAATGTGTGTGAATTTTTGATCCTCAATCTAATTCTAGTTTTTCAATACAAACCAAGTGTAAGTGGAAAAATACTTCCAGTGTGATTAGTACAAAGCAAGTGTAATCGACAGAATGAAAGTCTGAATGGCATGTGTTTGATTCTGTCGAAGTATGGGAGATATAATCCAAGTGTAAGTGGTAGAACAATTCCAATGTGATTAGTACAAGCAAGTGTAATCGAAAGAATGAAAGTCTGAATGGAATGTGTTTGATTTTTTCAAAGCAAAGGAGATATAATCTGCTACATGAATAAAAGAGATGTGGCATGAATTTATCAAAATAACCTTTAAGAAGCATCTTGATGGCCGTAGCGAAGGTATGAATTTTTCTTAACAAGTGTCGACGTTTTGCAGGATTGAAACAATTGGAGGTGTATGTGGCTGATACATCATGACTTAGAGTTGGTCCAAATGCGGGATAGGACACTTTTGCATGTGGTAGACTCTATCCTGCTTCTACTTTTTTTGGAAAAAAATTGAGTACCACTTCTATTAAAAAGCATGGAAGTGTATTCATTTTGCATTATGCAAAGGAGGAAGTAAAATGGCTGGTATAATTTAGTGTCACAAACAGTAAGGTGTAATGTTTGGGAGAGTTGTTGGATTTTTTTCAAGGGTTTGTGTCCTGGTATGCTTTATGCTCAAAGGAAAACAATAAATCATACTTTCTTCATTGTTAAACATTCTTGTTTTCACTACATGTTCAATCATGCTATTTGTTTCCAACAAACAATTTGAGAAATTACTTTAGAACATTAAGCACTCTGTTAAGGCATTTTTGAGAAAAAATATTCTATGGAGAATTTCTTGCTACCTGGAGATATATGTTTAAAGGAACTCTCAAAATATTGCTATCCCATTCAACTTTTTTGGGTAGTGTGTTGTGCAGGGGCCATTGTGCTTCTCTCAAATTTGTGTTGCATCATAGATTTCATTCCATGTAACACTAGAGCTCCTTTTCCCATACAAGAGTGGGAGGTGTCGTTCTCCAAAGGACTAGAAAGAGATCATCTTTCACATGTTTTCAAGACTGATTGCCTACCTGTGTATAAGTGTTTGAAAACTTTGATAGGAGATGACATCTTGCTTCCCTCAGCTCAAAGATTAATTTTACCTTTAGAATTGGTGTCAATCTTTGTTTTAAATGTGTTGGACCTGAATCCAAACTATCAGGATATGGTTAAACTTGCAAATATAGTCATCAAGGAAGTATTCTTGTAGGATAATGCTTTATTGAAGAGCGTACTTAAATATAATTTCTAGAAAGGGGAAGCATATGTGGGCAGGATTTTTCCAAGGCACTATTTGCATCACAAGGTTTTCTACAGAAATATATACATTGCAATGAAAATATCATTGGAGAACAATTTGTTAAGTTATCTGTATAGAGCACAAGCACACCATCATTTTGAAGTAGGGGATGATATGGTAAGGAGCTTCAAAAAAAAATATTATGCATTATCATTTCTACTGACACATCATTTCCACCATAAGTTAGCTCCAACAAACAAGTGGAAAATCAAAAAGAGGTGGTGGAATATGTAGAGTCTCAAGCTGAACAAAGAATTATGAATGCACATCAGGTTAGGCCAACACCACAAATTCCAAATATGAACATCACAACAAATTCTCATTCAACTCCTCCAACACATTAGAGCATGCACAAAGGGGAAAGGGTGGAAGGCTCATCTATCAGAAATGTTTGATGCAAGAAATTTTTGGGAGATGTATAATAGCAATCGTTAATCAACTGTTTTTTGAATCTTGCAAGCTGATATGGTATAGGTAGTCTTGAAATATAGAAATCTTTTGGTGTGAAAACATGATCATTATGGGACCAGCTATTTTGTATCTATCATGCTGATATCATATAGGTTTCTTTAGATTTTAATTTTGGACTATAAAAACATTACTACTGTAATCAGTTACTTTATTATATTAATATATCTGGTCAGGTTATAGCCTTTTATTTAAAAAAAAAAAAAGATCTTGTACTTTTTTATTTAGGCAACATGCATGCTCATATGTAGTGACCTTTAATTATATGAGAGTAGCAATAATATTTCTCCCTATAACCTTAGGAAACAAACTATTAGGATCTAATGGATGGATTGGAGAAGAGTAATCAAGTTATCACTTGATAAAATTTGTAGAACATTGTCCAAAGACTTTTGTAACTTAATAAAGTCCTTAGGAGTACTTTTTCTAAAGGAAGAAAAATATAAATATTAGCCACTTGATTAAAAATTTCCTTCACATCACTACCCCTTCCCCTTGAATTTTTAAAATTTCTTTATATTTGTAAGGATATGATGTATTTATATTTCATGATCCATAATTAAAGTCATTTATTTCTAATAACCTATATCTAAAATTTTTAACATGTACAAAAAAGTCAACAAAAGAGGAAAATATATTGAGATATCACTATCAATAATTAGTTTAATAAATCCATCAATCAAGATGTTTTGAAAGTAGAGATCATGTTAGGGAGCGGGAAATTTAGAGTATTAATGACTAAAATAATATTAACATAGTCATTGATGCATTCACTAGGTCCTTGGAAACATTCAAATAGGTTTAAAATAGTGACTCTAAGGCACATATTAACTTCACATTGTTGTAAGAATATCTTTATCAAATATTGAAATATGTGAATGCGACCATAAGGATGTTAAAATAACTAGTGCTTAATTTTTTAGAATCACTAAAGGTTTGTGGAAATAATATAAATGATAACGTATTTTTGTATAGAGATTGTACACATGCATGGTGATTTGAATATCTCAAGTACGATTTAGGTGATCCTTCAATAACATGTTTCATTTTTTGGCCTAAATGGAACACAAAAAAAAATAAAAAATTAGTAATTTTCATTTTTTAAAAGTTATAGAGAAAAAATTGTGAATAATTTAAAGATGATATAAAATATACATGAGTCTTACTTTAGAAGGAAATCCACTATCCAACATAATTAAGATACACCAAGAAACTATTCAAACTAAAAACTATCTAGATTAACTAACATTACTAAAAATAGTAAAATGCTAATATTTGTTATTTTTCATTTAAGAACTGGTGAAACAAAAAAATATCATTAAATAATACATTGCTAAATGAGTCTTGACAGTGAATTTGAATGTAAGATCACATTCATACACCAAATTATGAAACTTATAAAATTTTAAAAATCTCAATTTTTTTTTTAATTTTCAAGTCCTAGATGGTTGAATTTGGCTACAAAATTTTATCAAAGCTTATTTTTTGATGTGGGTTACTTGGGATTTTAACCTAGTTTGAGCCTACATAGACTAGTTAGAGGGGATATCTTTCCATTGACTTTATCATTAAGACCACTATTGGGGGGTCTTATTCCCAAGGAATTATTACCCCACAACTTCTTTAAAAACCATCTCAAATTCTCTAGTGGCATCATTAATATTGTTGAATCCAATTAAATGAATGATATTTGAAAATATGTTAATAACAAAAATATTGAATCATTACCTATTTTTGTGTTTGGTAGTCCTAATATAAAGTCCATTCTCAAATATATCCATGGAACACTTAGGATTGGTAATGGAATATAAAGATCTATGTGTTTTGGATGGAATTTAGCTACTTGGAATAAATATCTACATCTTGATACACATCTTCACCACATCTTTACTCATCTTTGACAAAACTAATTTTTGTCTACCAAGACTATTAATTGATTTTTTACTAAAGTGGCCACCTAAACCACTAGTATGAACTTCTATCAAAATATTATATCCTATAGACCTAGTTAGAATATATATATCTTTTTCCTATAAATAGATAACTATCTTGCATACAATAATCAAAATGAATAGTACCACTCTCGCCTACTAAAGGATTCCTTCTTTGATCAATAATCATTCCAATACCCAAATTAAAACCATACAAGTCCCTAAACTCTCAAACCCAACTAATTCACTCACCATTTTATATAGAAATACCACACACCTACTTAAAGTATTGACCACATAAGGGTAAAAGTACAAAGTTCTATCACACTTTTATAAAGGAAACAACTTGTCTATTTCCCTTATTTTCTCCTAGCATCTTTGGATTTCGATTTGAAAGAGGAAAAAAGGAATGAAAAATTATATATTACATGAGGGCCTCATTCTTTCTTATGGAACATATAAAAACTCTACCCTCCCTTGTAGAGTCTAACAAATTGGCTCATAAATGTAGTATCCATGTCCATATTGTCTCCTTTGAAGAGGCTTCTAAGATTTTGGAATCGAAAGAGGATAAGGAATGGAGGGAAGAGGATGAGGTGGAAATATACTCCAACCCCCCATAAATAAATGAAAAATAAAAAAATGAAAGCCAGCTAAGAAAAGGACTAGAGCTCAGATATCATGGTTGAATGGGTCGTATACTGAAGGAGCTAGCGCTAGAGATTTTAGAACTTCTTTTGCTGAGAAAAAAATTCAAAACCTGGTGAGTATATGGAGAAAATTAACTACAAGGGTAAGGGTATTGTGGATGAAAGGGATAATATGCATGGAGCTAATACTAGAAAGAGCCCTATTTCTTCTTAAAAAATTTCTAGAGGGGATTATGTTCTCTCCTCAAGATCTTCCAAAGGAATTACCCTAGCTCAATTCTAACAGAGAGGACATTTATAATGTCCTAGGGCTTTCTAGTGTTGAAAGGTGCAAGACAACTGAGAGGGGGGTGAATTAGCTATCACCAAACACAAACTCAAATCTTCAAACACTTATCAATTTCTTATCCACTTAATTCTTTTATTAAGTATGATCATGAAATTCAAATAAAAGAAAGCAATATCAATAGAGGAAACACCAGATTTATGTGGAAAACCTAATGAGGGAAAAACCACGGTGAGGATTAACTCACAATATAAAGTAATAGCAAAAACTGAATACAAGAGGGTCACTGCCAAGGGCTCACTGCCCATATACAAAGGCTCACTACCCACTGAAAGGAATCACTATCCAACAAGCAGGCTCACTACCTACAAATACAAAAGATAACAAAAAGATCCACCACAACAAATTACACACATCCGCAGCCTTGATTAGAAGAATTGTAGACACCGTCAGCTCACTTCTTTCAGGAATCTAACACATTAAAGTATTGTTGCCTCAATTTACTTTCGCACAATCTACTTCTCACACTTGTGGCATACTTGATTCATTCATTCAAAACATCTCGACTTGTATTTATATCCTCTTCAACCTTAGAAACTTTCTCCAAGGTCGGCTACACACGCTTCATTTCATAAATTCAAATTAGGTCAGAAACTCAACATTCCTACAGGGGAAAGGAATCAGAGTGGACCAAACCAACACCTAACCAAGACCCAAAACAATGTCTCAGATCAATCACACACAACCTCAATTAATTCTTAATCCTTTGTATGAAGTGTAAACACTAGGTCGGCCAAACCTAATGAAAACACAAATGAACTTTGAAGTACATGCTTCCCAACAAGAAGATAACATGCGGATGACACAACATGCTTCACCACACACTGAAACACATCTTGGAAACCTTCGGATTCATCCACATCAGCTGCAAAAAACTTCATACTTAGAACATTCTTCACCAATCTATCCAAATTGCACAGATACACATAGGAACTCTGGAACTTGCCTTCTGGAGCACCAAACCATGAACACTTTTTCCATAACACAAACAACACCTTAACAAGCCTTCTACCAGATCCACAAGACCTGAAACAAACTAGTAGAGGACTATGAGGCAGAAAAATTTCTCCCAGTCCGTAGACAAACAACTCTACCAACCAGTTCACACAACTTTCACTCTTCAACAAACCAATAGCTACAAATCATGAGATATCACCATCATATGCTCATAAACAACACCTCAGATCCACACAAGCATAGGATCAACACAAAAGAAATGTGAAGCACAAACTAGAGCACATTCTGAACATACACAACTCTAACTTCTCTATTTATTAATTTTATCAAAAGCACTTGGTAACCCATCAAATCAACATATTTGCAACATCACAAAGATAGCTCCATGTACTCACAACATCTCAACAACATCTCAACTATACGTGCACAATTTTCAATATCATGTATTGTGTTGACATCAATGACAATATTAGCGACAACACTGCCAAGCTTGCTCATACTTGCAACAATCTCCCCCTTTGTCATTGATGGCAACACATGATGTAAAAAACCATCAAAGACAACATCCATTTCATTCATGCACTCTCAATATTTATGGAAAAGACCTTCTCTTCCTCTTTTACTATTTTTCACATGTCTCTCTCTCCCCCCCCTTTGAAATCAATGGAAAAGACCAAAAATCTATGATCACTCCCCCTCAGGATTGCACCCATACAACTTATACTACAACAATTAAAATTTTCTACTCCCCCTATGGAGTAGACCCAATCATCAATCTAGACAAATGAAGAATCTGCAAATTCACTAGACTAATGCACCTCCATGTACACCTAGTTTGAAGGAGGGCCAATGACCCCCAACTTCTCCTTGAGATACTCAAAAGTATCCTTCAGAAGGGCCTTAGTAAAGATATTTGCAATTTGATCTTTTGTAGGAACATACTCCAACCTAACTTCATTCTCCAACACCTTTTCTCTCAAGAAGTGATATTTGATAGATATGTGTTTTATTCTTGAATGAATTACTGGATTCTTCAAAAAATTTATAGCACTTGTATTTTCACAAAAGATAGGTATAGGATCATCACATATCACCCCTATATCCTTCAAAGTTTGCTTCATCCATAACACCTGTGTGCAGCAAGATGTTGCTGCAATATACTTAGCCTCAACAGTGGATAAAGAAACTAAATCCTATTTCTTGCTTAACTATGAAACCAATCTTCCTCCAAGAGAGAATGCTCTACCACTAGTACTCTTCCAGTCATCCACACAATCAACCCAATATACATCAGTGAAAGTACTCAAGGTAAAGTTAGTATTCTTCAGATACCACAAGTCATAATCCGGAGTGCCTTTAAGATATCTGAATATCCTCTTTATAGCTGTAAATGTCTCTTTTGGTTCTACTTGAAACTGCAACTAAACATCGCATGCATGATATCCACCATTAGCAGTGAAGATACAATAGTCCACCAATATAGATCTATACTTGCTCTAATCAGCTTTAGTAGATTCATCATCTTTACTCAAGCTTACATCCTTACCATAGGAGTACTAACTAGTTTGGAGTCATCCATTCCAAACTTCTTCAACAACTCTTTGACATATTTCAATTATGAAATGAATATCCCCTTATCAGTTTGATTTTACCTAAACCCAAGAAAGAAATTCAATCATAGACATTTCAAATTCCTTTTGCATCTTTTTGCAAACCTCTTACACATACCTTTCATTTCCTCCAAAGATGATATCATCAACATACACTACCACTATCAACATTTGTTTCCTTCCACCTTGAAATAAAATTGTTGTGAGTTTTTATTAAATTTTTGTTGTGTCAAATATTTATCCAATCTTGCATACCATGCTTTGGGAGCTTGTTTCAATCCATACAATACCTTTTTCAACTTGCAAACCATATATCCAGTTTATTTGATAACTGAAATCCTTTCAATTGTTCTGTATACACCTCTTCTTCCAATTCTCCATTCAAGAATGTAGACTTGACATCCATCTAATATACCTTGAAATCCTTGTGGGAAAAAAAATCCAAGAACATCCTAATTACCTCCATTCTTGCTACCGAGGTAAATGCCTCCTCAAAGTCAATTCCTTCAACTTGTGAATAACCCTTGCAAACAAGTCTTGCTTTGTTTCTCACAACTTCACCACTCTCATTGAACTTATTCTTGAACACCCACTTTGAACCAATTACATTTTTGTTCACAGGTCTATGAACCGTTTCCCATGTCTGTTTCTTCTATATTTGTTGCAATTCCTCTTTCATTGCTCTTACCCATTTCTCATCTTTGCATGCCTCATTTACAAACTTAGGTTCTATTTTAGAAAGTAAACACAGATTTACCTTAGTTGCTACCTTGCTTCTTATCTTCACACCTTCACTCTTATCTCCAATTACCTATTCTTTAGGATGATTTCTCTATATATACTTAGGAGTCTTAGCAGGTTCCAAAGTTTCTTCTTCTTCTTCAATCTATTCTTCTTATTCTTCCTCCTTATTCTCTTCAGGTACTTGTCCACATATATGATCATCTAGTTCAACTTCACTTATCTCAACAAGTCTGTGCATATCCTCATCAACCTTCATATTAGCACTCTCAACAATCTTCCTCAATCTCTTATTAAAGCATCTATATGCTTTGCTACTAGTTGAGTATCCAAGGAAAATCTCTTCAACACATCTTGCATCAAAATTCCCAAGATTCTCATCATCTCTTTTAATGTAACATATGCTTCCAAACACCTTAAATTACTTCACAATAGGAATCTTTCCAGTCCATAGCTCATAAGTAGTCTTTATGTAGTTACCTTTGATCTAAACTCTATTAAGAACATAAACAACAGTGTGTATTGCCTCTCTCTAGTATACATCAGGTACATTTGCTTCTTTCATCATGGTTCTTGTAGCTTCCTGAACAGGTCAGTTCTTTCTCTCAACAACTCCATTCTTCTACAAATTTCTAGGAGTAGAAAAATGTCTCTTTATACCATGCTCTTCACAAAATGCATTAAACTCACTAGAAGTGAATTCTCCACCTCTATCAGATCTTAAACACTTGATTCTCAGGTTCACTTCATTCTCTACCCTTGCCTTGAATACTTTAAACCTATCTAGAACCTGATTCTTCTCCCTAAGAAAAGCAACCCATGTCATTCTACAATAATCATCAATAAGGAGCATGAAATACTTGTCACCATTTAGACTTCCTATTCATGTAGGACCACAATGGTCTGTATGAATTAATTCCAGCATTCTGGTAGTTGATTTCTCTTTTCCTTTAAAACTACATTTTGTCTATTTCCCCAATTGAAAACTTTTGCAAACAGTATTAGCATGCTTTATGATTCTAGGAAGATCTCAGACAACCTCTCTTGAACTAATCTTGACCAGATTATCAAAGTTTACATGTCCCATACTTCGGTTCCATAGCCAACTTTCATTAACTTGAGATACAAGGCACTGACCATCAACACCCTTAAGCTGATAGATATTTCCATATGTTCTCCTTCTTGCAACAACCATAGTTCCAGACCCTTTTATGATCTCACAGGTATTATCCTAAAACACAAGATTAAAACCCTTGATACACATTTGTCCAACACTCAAAAAAATATGCCTTGGGCCCTTAACATAATAGACATCATCAGTGCTATGTATTCCATCAAAGCTAATTGTTCCTTTCCCAACGATCTTAGCTCCAGAACCATCTCTAAACATGACTAAACCACCATCACACTTTTCAAGTTTAGTGAGCTTACGTTTATCTCCAGTCATTTGATTCGAATAGCCACTGTCAATCACCCAACATTCTTCATCTTTTCTAGCATGAAAAGTAGTAACTAGAGTACCTTCCATCTCATCCTTCTTTTTCTTCAGACCACTTTCCCTTACACATCTTCCAGAGTTAGCAGACACATATTTATTCTCTAAAGCTAGAAACACGCATTCACTATCATCACCCTCAAAATCAGATTCATCATCAGAGATTCCAACATCTTCTTTAACATAATGCAACTTCTTGTACTTCTTATCCTTCCTGTCTTTATGATCTATGTTCTTCTTATGTGTAGCTCTATTTGGACATGTCGAAGCATAATGACCAATATTTCCACAACTGAAACATTTAAAAGGTAACATACCTTTGTACTTACCAGTACCTTTATTCAACTTCCTGGTAATGTTTGCTTCTAACTCATCTGAATCATCACTATTTGGATCATCTTCTATATTTGTAGCTCTAAATGTTGATTCTTCCTTCTCCTCTTTCTTTCCAAACTTCCTCATCTCAAATTCAATAAAGGTGCCAAATAGTTGTTCCTTAGTAAACTTCTTAGGATCATATACTTCTTCAATGACTGAGACCTTATCACTATAACTCTTCGGTAAGGTCATTAGAATATTCTCTATTATATCTTCATCTACCAGAGTACCCCCTTGATTCCTAACTTCATTTGTTGTAAGATCAACCCTCTAGAAATAGCTTGCAATATCTTCACCTTCATCCATTTTTAGATTCTCATATTTGTGCTTTATTTTCTGCTTCTTTTTCAATTTTACTCTATCATTTCCTTCATAGAGATCTTCCAACTTTTTCCAGACTTCATAAGCAGTGCCCAAAGAAATAACCTTTTTTTGCTCAATCTTAAAAAAAGCACTATAGATCACATACCTCACTTTTTCATTCTCCTCATAAGTAGAAACCTCATCTGCAGTAGTAGGACCACTTTCCGGTGCAACATACTTCGTCTCAATAGCCTTCCAGGTCTTGTAACCAAGAGAGATTATGTAACTTCTCATCTGCACTTTCCAGTCACTGTAGTCAGATCCATCAAACATAGGAATTTCCAATTTATGTGCCATTGGATCTACCTCAAGCGGTTAAGCTCTTCACCAAGGAACCAAAGCTCTGATACCAATTGTTGAAAGGCGCAAGACAACTGAGAGGGGGGGCCAAATTAGTTGTCACTAAACACAAACTCAAATCTTCAAACACTTATCAATTTCTTATCCACTTAATTTTGTTGTTAAGTATGATATTGAAATCCAAATAATAGAAAGAAATATTAATGCAGGAAACACTATATTTACATGGAAAACCTAATGAGGGAAAAACCATGGTGAGGATTAACTCACAATATAAAGTAATAGACAAAATTGAAATCAAGAGGCTCACTACCCAAAAACAAAGGCTCACTGCATATAGAAAGGACTCACTTTCCAACAAAGAGGCTCACTACCTACAGATACAAAAGACAATAAAAAGATCCACCATAATATATTACACACATCTACAGCCTTGTTCAGAAGAATTGTAGACACCGTCAGCTCACTGCTTTCAGGAATCTAACACATTAAAGTACCACTGCCTCAATTCACTTTCGCACACTCTGCTTCTCACACTTGTGGCATATTTGATTCATTCATTCACAACATCTTGAATTGTATTTATACCCTCTTCAACCTTAGAAACTTTCTCCAAGGTCGGCTACACATGCTTCATTTCATAAATTCAAACTAGGTCAGCAACTCAACATTCCCGCGGTGGAAAGGAATGGGAGTGGACCAAACCAACACTTAACCAAGACCCAAAATAATGTCTTGAATCAATCAAACACTACCTCAATTAATTCTTAATCCTTCATATGAAGTGTAAACACCAGGTCAACCAAACCTAATGAAAACACAAATGAACTTTGAAGTACATGCTTCCCAACAAGAAGATAACATGTAGATGATGCAACATGCTTCACCACACATAGAAACACATCTTGAAAACCTTCAAATTCATTCGCATCAGCTACAACAAACTTCATAATCAGAACACTCTTCACCAATCTATCCAGACTACACAGATACACACATGAACTCTAGAACTCGCCTTTTGGAGCACCAAACCACAAACACTTTTTCTAGAACATAGACACCACCTTAACAAGCCTTCTTCCAAACCCGCAAGACCTGAAACAAACTAGAAGAGGATTGCAGAGCAGAAACATTTCTCCCAGCCCATAGACAAACAACTCTACCAACCGGTTCACACATTGGTGAACACAAATTTCACTCTTCAACAAACCAACAACTACAAACCAGGAGATATCACCATCAAATGCCCATAAAAAACACCTCAAATCTGCACAAGCATAGGATCAACATAGAAGAAATGTGGAGCACAAATCGGAGCACATTCTAAACATACACAACTCTAACTTTTCTATTTATTAATTTTCTCAAAAGCACTTGGTAACCCATCAGATCAACATATCTGCAACATCACAAAGATAGCTCCACGTACTCACAACATCTCAACAACATCTCAACTATACATGCACAATCTACAATATCATGTACTGGGTTGACATCAATGACAACATTAATGAAAACACCACCAAGCTTGCTCATACTTGCAACAACTAGAGATGGGGTGGTGGGATAGCTTAGACTTATTAAATTTTTTTTTCTTTAACTAAATCAAATAAATATTAAGTTGTAGTCTATACAAAATAAAATTGATGCTAATAGGGACATAGAGCATCTTGTCAAAGTGAAGAATTAGGAAGAAGATATTTATTTGGCTCTAGAAGCTATCATGATTGAGATTAGCCTCATGAAGGGAGATTTTGAGGGCTACATAAAGGTATTGGAAGATAAAATATAGCTACTAAACTAAAATTTAGAATGTGTCATCAAAATTAGTCAATGCACTATTCAAAATAGTTCCAAAGATATTTGGATTATGATAGAAAAACTAAAAGATCTCAAAGAAGATCAAATTGTCGAAGCTACTAATATCAGGGATAAGAATAAGGTGGAGATCAGGGCCAAGGGAAAATAGATCAAAGTGACTCAATAGGGGCCAAGCATAGAACCTAAGGTAAAAAGAAAACCTTTAACTAAGAGAAGAAAGAAATGTTAAATTTGGTGGATCTTCATCAAAGCTTCTACCAACAGGAGCTAGAAACTACAAACACTCTTAAAGATTTGCATTAGGTCTTCTCTTTTTTGATATGTTTCTCTTGTTTTTTTTATTATGGTAGACTATCGGTTATCTTTGTTTACTCTGTAGACAACATTTTGTAAAAGGGTTTTGGGTCCCTCAAAACCTATTATTGGTGGGTTGTTAATTTTATTTGTTTACCTTTTTTTACATCATTTTGTAAAAGGGTTTTGGGTCCCTTTGAAACCTATTTTAGCTTAATCAAAAACATATTTTTGTTAGATATTTTCCTTGAAAAATGACCCTAAGTTTCCTTATTGAGTAGCAATAAAAGAACCAACACTTGGAGAGACTGCTATTGGATTAGCCGTCTTCCTCTGAATTTTAGAGTACAACTCCCTCATATGATGAATTTGGGTTTTAAAGGTATGTTATTAACTAGAAAATAGGAAAGATAAACAATAAAATAAATGGGGAAGAATCCTTGGAAACAAAATAACATATAATTTAAAAAAAAAAAAACTCAAAGGCTTACCACTTCCAAAATTACAAATATGAATATATAACGTTTTTGTTTCAAAATAGTAATCAACTCACAGATTAATATACTAAGTTGAAATAAATTTACTAACTTCTGGTATAAATTCAAAATATAAACTAACATGAAAAAATGAACACTGAAAGTAGTTATCACACACAAAACTAACATCTCAATATTTTCTGACATTACATGGACTCCTAAAATAAATTCTTTATTTTGAGAAAGTTCATAAATTGACAAGTTCATAGAATTGTAAAGTACCATGCCATAAAACTATATTCTTTCCCTTTTACACAACTCTCTCCTTCTCAAACTACCAGCCCCTCACGAGCCCACAAGCCCCACCTCAAAAAAAAAAATCCCCTTTTTACAAATAAAACTTACTTTTATAATCTATTCCCATCCTCATAACTGCTTCTTGAAAATATTATATTATTATTACTTACAAATTTAATTCACCTTTGGAATTCCAATTAATCTGATTCAAGTGACTAGAATCAAACTAGCAAGGTAGAATACATATAGACACCACTACTAGCTCTTTGGAAGGTAGAGAATATATTTATGATTCTAAGAAGTTTGAGAAGAAAGTATGTTTGGAAAACATATATGCCCATCAAAGCAATATAGGACTCCAACTTAGCTTCCTTATTCTTCTCATTAAATAAAAAAATCAACCTCTATCCTCAATTATCATCAATCCATAATTAGATGTGTGGTTTTTGTTCATTAAGACACGAGAGATCCATGAATTTCATAAAGAATTTGGTGAAATGTAGACTCTTATCACCTCATTTCTAAGTTGGTACTGTAAATGAACTTGTCTTTGTCTATGACAAATACAGGACCCAAAGGGAGGACATATTCACCAACACTTACTTTAGAATTTCTTTTAAGATTTTCCCCAAGTAAGAATTAGTAGATACAGGAGCCTCTAAATGTATCAGATCTACACTTGTTAAGCTATTGTCCATTAATGAAATTCTAATGTATCTAGAACAATTCTTGGCTAGAAACTATTGTAGACCTCTATTTTCCTGAAAGAAGCACATCAAGTTCCTTGAAACAAATCACATGCCTATTCAAATCTATCCAAACTAGTTTAACTAGACAATAGTCAACTAATAGATTTACATATGTATATGCAATTTCCCAAACATCATCTAATGGTTGTTCAAGAATATTATTAGGATAAGAGCCTTCCCTGGTCCTCCTATCCAAGAGTCATTTTGCACCAACTCCTTGAGTTTGGTAAGGGCCTTATCTTGTCCCACAATAAGCAACTTATTTATACATGAAGAAAATAAAATAGGAAATCAAGAGGTACATAAAGCTCTTCAATAGGAAGAAGTCTAGTGGCACAATCTAATAAGCCATTCAAGTTTCCAATTCTCTTTTTTTTTCAGCTATACCACATGAAACCTGTTGTCTCTTCTCTCCAAGTATCCATTTGGTACCATATTGAATAATCACTCGATTGTTTGTCATCTTGTCAATTTCCTACTCCTGCATTGACACAATGATCCTCTCAAATAGCTCCATTGACATGGTTTGAAGATCCTTTACCCACAATTCATTATTTATCATTTGTCTTGAACTTGCATTGACATTTCTCAAAAATTATCTTTGTGTTGATTTTACATTTCTCTGTTGAGGATCAAGAACTTTTATTTTATGCATCTACTCACAATATGAATTTCCTCAGCTAAGATAAACAAATCTTCACAATGAGAAAAACCAAGATATCTTCTCAAATTTGAAGGAGAACTTGAGTAAGACACACATCACTTCTCTCACAGAGGTTTCTTCTATCATACTCTTCAGTCATTTCTTTAAAAACTCTATTGCACATCTCAAGGAAACAACATTGAAGGGGTCCATAAGTATAGTCCACCCATAACAAAAGGTTGCAAAAAGATCAAATATTTTAAGTTATATTTTTAGAGTGATCTTTCATGCATTGGATAGATTTCATTTCAAATATCCACTTTTTGAAACAAGAGGATACTTATGTGCTGGAAATATGCAGAGTAAAAAAAAAACATAGAGAAGAGTAGGGGATGAACTACAAATAACTTTTTATATTAATAACGAAATTATTACAAAAGATTGCTTGTGCAATGGTAGGGCTATTGCTCTTCTATGCCTGAAAAAAACAAAATGAAAGTCCCCTGTTCTAAGATTGTTCATGATGTTTGTACAACCATCTTCTTCTTGTTCTTTTCTACCCTACTTACATTTTATTCATTCTCTTTTTTAGTTATTTTTCTCACCAACACAAAAAGACAATACAAAGCTTCGTGCATAAGCTACGAAAGAGCCCAACAAATGGAGGGAAAACCAAAAAAAATAATTACAATTAAATTTTGATTTAATAGCCAACAAAGAAAATCTAAAGGTGAAGATTTGCATTAAATAAAAATCTAAAGCAATCTTATACGCATGTGAGAGAATGGAAAGAGAGATGATTACTAGAAAAACATATGGAGGAGGAATAAATGCAAAAATTGAGATTAAACTCCAACACTCCCCCTTAATCACAACTAGCTGACATTCTTCTCAAAATTTTTAGAGCATCCATCTTTATTTCTGGCTCTAAAATTTCCAGAGCATCTGTCTTCACTTATAGTTTTGAAATTTCTGGCACATCTGTCTTCACTTCCAGTTCTAATTTTTTTGGTGCATCTGTCTTCACTTACAATTCTGAAATTTCTGGTGCATCTGTCTTCAACATAAACACCCAAACAACTTCTCAAATATTCAAATGCATCTTTTCCCAATGGCTTAGTAAAAATATCAGCAAAATGATCTTGAGACCTGCAAAATTCCAAAAATATCTCTCCATTGTTAATCAACTCTCTAATGAAATGATATCTAGTGTCAATATGTTTGCTTCTCTTGTGAAAGACTAGATTTTTGGACAGTGATATGGCTGATTTGGTGTCACAATGTATCTTTGTTGTGGTGCAAGAGCACCTACACCTTATGGACAAAATTTGATCTTTTAAAAGGTTTGATAGGTGGTCAATTAGGTCAGTAGGGGTGTTTTGAGTCAATTTAAGCTAAATAAGGTCTAAAAGACCATTTATGATGTAATTGAATGGTTTAGAGTCATTGGGTCTAAATGTAAAAAGTTACATGAAAAGTTGTAATTGTTGTCAAGAAAAGTTGTCAAAAAACAAATTAGGGAATATCAAGGGTTTGATTCATTGTTTTTGTCTTGGGAAGCAATGTTTGGAGTTTTGTGGCTTGCAAATGCTATTGTTGCACATTAAGGACAGTCATAATGAAATGATGAAAATGCAAATGGGAAGACCTTGTAATGGTTTGTTTTTGGTTAAGTTGAGACTACTAAAGTGTTTTGAAGGTTATTGAAGGAGTTTGAAACTTTGAATGCAAATTTGAGTGTTTGAATTGAGTTTGGGGAAAGAAAAGTGAAGTAGTAATGAATTGTCAAACAAGGATGATTTGAGTGTAGACAAATGAAATTGGGATAAGTTGTTTTCTTCCTATGTATTGTGTTGTGTGGTCTCACAAAAAGCCCCAAGACTAAAAAGACTTGGAGACCCAAGTGAAAAAAATATAACTCCTATGGCAAGAGCTATCAGATTGGAAGATCACCGGAAGTGAAGAAGAAAGAGAAATCTTTGATAAAAGAAAGTACTTTGTATGATAAGTGTTTCCTACACCGGGTATCGGGTACCAGAAACATAGAAAAGGTGAAAGGTAATGTGAAGTTCAAGGGAAAGACTCTGGTCTGGTAAGATGGAGTCTGATAAGAGGGAGTTTCAGAATAACCAAGGTCTGGGAAAGTAAGGGGGTAAAGCTGAATACCGGGTACTAGGTACCGGGTTGCAAAGTGAAATGAAATGTTAAAATATTGAATTTATCTAATGATCTCGGTGATCTGGTATATGTTCAAGGACTTATGATTTGTTTTATTTGAAAGCCAATTTTTTTACTAGATTTTGTACTAACATTTGAATAATGGTTTTATTTACATGAGATGTTAGGATGTTGTTAAAAAGGGATTTAATATTTGGAATTTGTGATTGCAGGAGATATCGATTGTGATGCAAAGCTTGGGTATGGACGGTCAAGAAAACTTGAATCATGGATGGAATAAAATTTAGTTTAGTTTGATCACTCTAGGAGGTGACAATGCAGACGACTTTGAGTCCACTTGAATGCTAGGGATCTCATTATTTCACATGTGGTGGGAACAAATGCTATTCTTTGGGAGAGCCCATTCCCGAGAGTGACAAAACCGAAGCCAAGCGAGGTGTAGGGGGAAAAATTCCACCCCATCATTCTAAATGTATGGGAAGCTCCTACACACTATCCTGATTCAAGTTATTTTCCTCGTGAGAACAACAAAGATGAAAAAGTAGAACCTGAAGAGCTTTAACGAGTAATTGGAGTTGACTTCCATTGACTTCAATTGCAATTCTCCTATTGGTCACAATTTTCCACATTCCCTGATGAGATTGGTCCCTTAGATTTCCTCTCATGTAATTTTCTTATCCTGTTTGAGCCTTGTGTTCTATAAAAGGCCAGAGGATGCTTCATTTTCATTTAAGTTCGGAATTTGTGGATGTCAGAGGAGAAAAAACTTATTTTAAGTTTTTTTATTTTTTCCTATTTTCTAAACCATTTCGGCGTAAAATTTTGTATGCATGTAGACATTAATTGATATCGGAGCTTTATGATAGCTACCTATCTTACTATATTTTGTACCTAGTTTTGTAAGTTTGGCCGAACAAGAATGTATGATGTGTCGTTTAAGGGTGCATACAGAACCTACCCGGTGTCCATAAATGAAACCCTCTCTTTAAAAGCTTGCACCGTTTTATACGTAGTTGTGAAGCAATTTGGTGAAATATAAAGCGGTTTGCTCTATTTTAATTAATTCTTTGGGGCATCCATGGAGAATAACCGAGAGAAACTTTTATTTTTTAGTATTTTTATACTTTGTTTTAGAATAGATGTTTAATATTTTTTGAAAATGTTCCAAAAAATATAAGTGAATGGAAATAGTTTTGTTGAAATTTTTTTATTTTCCATGAAAATTTTGAATGCTTAATGCTAAATCTACTTAAGTGATAGCAAAGAACTGGTGATATTCCATGAAATCTTATGTTAAATCTTTTGGTTTCATGATGTCCAAGTTTATCATTTCAATTAGAAACGCTGATTTAAAATGTTCAAAAAAATAATAGAAATATGCGTATATATGTATTAAAAGGTCCCTTTGAGATTAACATTAAATGTCACATCATTACCTGAGAGCGACCCTAGTGCAACCATGACCTAGTTATCAAAGACTTGGGATTGAACGAAAGTCAATCTTTGCTCTGTGAATGCAGAATTTCCCCTTAGGTTGTCTTTGTTCCATATCTTTTAATAAGGATAGGCTCTTCGTGGTCTTGTTTGTGGAGATTTTATTTGATCTATTTACTATGAGTAAAACCATCATCAACAGGAACTAGCACTAGAAGAAGGGCCACGAGTACCAAATGCACATATATCTTTCTCTCTTATTTATTTTGATATTTTTAGGATTTATCCTTTGGAAGTGGAATCGTGCTTTGAAATGTTATTCCTAAATTTGGCAAGAAGCTTGTAAATGAGGAATTGAATGCAAGCTTGTAAATGAGGAATTGAATGCAAGCTAGTTTTTCATAATTTGAGTTTGTTTACTTTCGGTAGAGACACTGAGTGTAGAATTCATGATACAACTGATCACGGTGAACTTGAGTGTGAAATTTTTTTCACTAGGGTAAGTTTAGCCATAAGTGGAGAAATTTCGTTAACGCAAGAAGTTTTAATTGCTAAAAGAAAAATATTGTTAACGAGAGAAACATTTTACCCTAGTGGAGTTGGAAATATTAAAAAATTAACCAATAAACCGAAATAGTTAGAAAACTACGATTATTTTAAAGAAAATCCTAATGTCTTGCAGAGGAATAAGCGAGAATGTCGAGATTCAGAGATATTTCATCATAAACAAGAAAAAGATATGGGTGAATCATCATTCCTTGTATACGTGGAAAACGTAGATAACGAGATGGAGCAGGAAAATTGAGTGGGAAATGTGTGTATTGTGCTTCAAGCTGGGAATTCATTAGCTATAAAAAGACATTTTCCTGATTTTATACAAGATACAAAATATCAAGTTTTTACTTTTTCTCTTTCTGATGATAATATAAATAGTGATATATCTTGGTCTAACAAAATGCAAAGTGAAGATAGGGCCAAGGATATGAAGATTTTCAGAAAAGAAGTGTTGATGTGCCAAATTGACCCACAACATGCAGGTAAAATAAAAGTAAAAATATCTCACCTCTCCTAAAAGAGACAATCAGTAATCAAACTCATCACCTCCCAAGGTCTTTGATGTTGGTTCACAACGTTGTTGTTTCACAAAGTGGTCAATATGGATGTAATGTTCAAGGGGCTTGCTGGTTTTGAGCTTTTGGATTGTTCCAAGATCAAACATCTATCTAAACCTACTTTAACCAAGGGTTTTAAAGAAATGGAAAAAGATAGATCAAGGTTTTCAAACTGAAAAGAATGTTGATTCATTCAACTAATTAGACTTGTTACCTTCCAAGGAATTCCTGAACTAGAACTGCAAAATAAAATTAACTTGTAATTGATACAAAGCTTCATTCATTCACAGTGCAAACTTTAACAGTAGATTGCAAATCATCATTCAAACAAAACATAAGATAAAATTTCATTCCTTTAAAACTCTTCAAATCAAATGATTAACCCAAAATGAATACCATTCTAGAGCATAATATAAAGTAGGTTTAAATCTAGCTGCTCCTACTGTCAATGAAACATATAAGCAACATTTACAAATTTGGAAAGATCACCAGTGTACAGAAAACCATGTCTTCAAATTATCTCCATCTATGCTAAGAAAATATGGAAAATACATCACCTCTTCCTCCTGCTGAAATTCTTAACAAAAGATAAAAAGCAAGAATCATGCAAGATAGATCAACACAATGAATTCACCAAGACCACAATGTCTTCAGTTGTATCAAATCCCCAAAGATAGCAACAACTCAAGTCTTTTGTATTATAGCGACTGCTCAGAAAGAAATAACTTCTAACTCCTACTATACTTCTACTCTACTGCTAAATTCACTCTAACATTCAATCTCTAACCCTTTATAGCAACCATCTAATCTATCTAACCTTTACAAAAGATCTCCAGTTCTCCCACAAAAAAAAAGAGATCCCCTTAAAAGAGGCGAAAATGCCATATTTAAAAAAACACGTCAGATGTGTCGGCGTAGTTTAGGGTTTACAATAAGTGAGTTACATAACACGTCGGCCCTAGAGGAATTTGGAACAAAGTCAAACATGCATTAAATGCAAGGGCACCGACCAGATGACCTAGGATTAGCCACATAACTCGGACCAGAATGCGTGAAAAAGAGGCAAAGCGAAACGATGAGGAAGCACGACCTTTGATGTAGCTTTGCATTAACTACTTCCCCCACGTCGCCCATACCTTGCTCTATTCAGGCCCTCGTCATCAAGAGCGTCCTCTGCAAGCCATTCGCAAGTGGCATAGGCGAAACCCTAGTTTTCCATTCAATAGTATTAACATTATTCTTCAGATCTATCCCATCACATTGTCCCAGTCTCTCTCTTAGCCATTCCAGCCACTGCCTTGCTAGACTCAGCTTGCATTCATCAAACACCAATGTGAGAATCTGATTGTTGACAACATTTCATGAAAGTGTTAGCTCAAAATCATGATAAAACCATTAAATTAGCCATTAAGCATCAACACTGGATCACCAAAATGAACATAAGCAACATACAACAGTGAAATTCATCAAGAAAAAGCAAGATATGTTTAAGCATTCATCATTAGATTCATCAATTTTATACAATTCCTAGTTCCACAGTGCCTCCCAGAAAATCCAGAAAAATTCGGTCAGACCGGATTTCCACAGATGACTCAGAACTCCTAACCTCGAAAAACTGAAGGAAATCCAGAGAAATCTATCTGGATTGGAATTCCACGAAGAGTGCAAAACTCTGAATGCCAGCACATTTTTGGGAAATTGAAGGGATCCGGGAAAATGTGGTCAGGCAGGAAAATCTCGAGGTCGAGAGAAAACCCGAACACTGGCCACGACTTCGCTCAAATTGACCAAAGGTCATAATTTTGAGGACCCTGGGCATGGAAATTATTTAACATGGTCCTCCTATAGATTTTCTTCGAATCCTAGGCTCAATCGAAAATAGATCGAGACGAGATGGCGACGCCCTAGGCATGAAACCCTAGATTTTAACCACGAACACACAGGGCAAGCCATGAAATGCCCAAATACACAGGAATTCAAACTCCAAGCAAGACCATGATGTTTTAAAGCACAACAATATTGAACAACCAACTTAGGAGGACGCAAATGACAAAGAAAAATGGCCTAAAGCTCCAAAAATTGACCAAACTTGGAAACCCGACGGCCAGGCGAAAATCCAGAAAAATCCGACCTAAGCAGAATTCCGCGGAGGCTAGAAATCTCTGAACTGCAGCTTAAAACAGGCCGAGCCGGACTTCAAGCGCAATCTGGGAAAATCCGACCAAGGCAGAAAATCCCGAACTGGCTCAAAAACCCGAACAACAGCATACAACTGGAGTTTGGAAGAAAACCGAGAAAATCCAGACGGACCAGAAAATCCCAAACTAGGGTAAAAACCCGAACTTCGCCCAAAACATAAGATTCTCAACATTCAACTTGGGAAAAACACTTGGGAAAAAAAGATAAACATATTAAGCACATGCCAAGGCAAAGCAAAAACCTCAAAATCGAAAGGGGGGCAAAACACAAAGAGCGAAAGCAAAAGAGGGTCCTATTTTAATCAAACTTAAAATGGGGTGGTTATTCAAGGCATAACAATTGGCAACTTGGCTGGGAAAATGGTTTAACCATTTTCAGGAAACTGAGGGATTCAGTTACCCAGAACTCCTGGTTTATGGACATCACAATTCCAGTTAGGTCAATCTCAGCAAACAAGGTTGAGCTAGAATCTCAAATGAAAATCAACACTGGCTACCCCTGAATCTATGTGTGTGCTTGATGGTGCACCACCCTTTCACAAAGTTTTCCTCATCTTTTGAACAATGGTGCGTAGGATTTGAACTACATGAGTTGATTCCCTTTAATTGTTGTGCAATGATATCTTGGGCATTGCTCCGCCGCTACTAAGTGTCCATAGTCTGATGGAGATACCTCTAGTTTTCTCACAGCATTGCTCTACTGCCAGTCAGGCATCCATAGCCCCGGTAGAGATACTGGAATTACCCATTCAGTATTGAGTTTTCTTTTCTTAGATAGTTCTCTTTTCTCTTTTTTTTTTTTTTTCTCTCTGAAGTTCCTTCATTCAATTCCTTCTCAATATGTCAGATGTCCAACATCTGTACTGGGTTGAAAACTACCATGGACCTCATAACAACATCTGGGGAATTGGATTTTTCACTCAAATCTTGTAACACCATCACCGTAAGACAAATATACCATTACAAAAGGAGATGTTTCTAATGATTTGTGATAGATTCAATTGTAGTTAGTGAAGATTGCTTACTTTACACCTTGTTCTCAATGACTTTCCACAACTCTCATTGACAATGGACATAAAAAAATGAATTTAGGACAAAATCATCTAATCAGAAAACTTGAAAATATCTAAACCAACTTCTCTCCTAGTAACCAAAGTATACTTCAAATAACAACCCCCTTTCTCAACTAGATAAAATGAAGGCCCCCACAAAAAAAAGGAAAAAGACAAAACGAAAGGAACAAAAAATTATTTACATATATACAACCCAACAAAATACCAGACCTTTTATGACCCAAAATAATGTTTGAGAAACTATCCATTGACAGGAAATGGAATGGGTTCTCCTGTTAAACTACTTAGCCGGAAAGCATTTTCTCCTAGGATTTTAGCAATTTGATAGGGGCCCAACCAGAGCTTATCAAACTTTTGGTGGTCACCCTTCTTTTCATTGGCTTTATCCCACAACAACACAAGGTCCGATATCCTGAAAGCCTTGACTTTGGCTCTTTTTTCAAACCAACGTTTGAGAACAGCCTGGTGCCTAAAGAATTGCTGCAAGGCAACATCTCTCTGCTCTTCTAATTTCAACAAGGTAGCTAGTCTTATCTTTATTCTATCATCACTAGGTAAAATTCTTGCAGAAATCTCAGGACAAGTATTTGCAAGTGAATAGAGAACACAGGCTCTTGGCCATAAACTAACTTAAATGGTGAATTTTTCAACACAACCTTGATCCTAGTCCTATCTGCCCATAACACAAATTTTAACTAGGCATGCTAGTCTCTAGGATTATTCTCTAACAATTTTTTTATTACTTCTAGGAGATTTTTATTAGTTGATTTTGCAACTCCATTTCCTTGCAGATAATAGTTTGAAGAATATTTTAAAACAATCTTATGATTATAAGCCCATGAAATGAACTCAGCAGAAGAAAAGGCAAGGCTATGGTCACATACCAATGCAAAGGGTACTCCAAACCTGGTTGTGATGCATTCAATGAGGAACTTGATTACTATCTCCATTGTGCTATTCTTGTAAGGTATAAATTTTGTCCATATCGTGTAGTAATCCATGGAAATCAAAATGAATTTATGTCTTGCAAAAGAATTTGGGTTAAGTACCCCAATAAAATCAAGTTCCCATTGGGCAAATGGCCTTACCTCATAAACAGGCTACAATGGCATGGCTGGATGACATTCTCTTGATCCATAAATTTGACATATATGACATGTCTAAACCCTCGTACCTCTTATAACAACTTTGAGCATATATATAATGGGAACTTTTCATTCTCAGTGCTCTCCTTTGAGTTGTATTCATTCCCTCTGGGCACTGATTATTGAGCATGAAATAAACAATATCGACATACCAAGAGTCATTAGAAAAGGACTGTGTTGTGTACTGTTGACAAGTAATGTTCTTAGCAACATCCACCATTGCTTTAGAAAGTTCTTGACCTCAGAAAAGTTTCATAGGGTGAATCTCCAGATCGAACTCCTGCAAAATAGCCATCCATTTCCCCCTTCATTCTCCCAACTCGCTCTGCATAAGTAGAGACTTCACAACAGCATCAGGAACCACAACAATGATCTGACTTTGAAGGATATAATGCATGAACTTCTTGACAGCTCTAACCAATGCAAAAGCTTGTTTCTCAAGAGGTGGGTACTTGACTTCAACATTCTTAAACAGAGAGCTCATGAAGGCAATTGGCCTTTCATCCCCCTCCTCTCTTCATTGTGTTAGGACAACTGCACATGAGTGTTTAGAAGAAAAAGAATAAATATAAAATGGCTTCAAGTAGTCAGGACTGGTGAGGACTGGTGCTTTTGAAATGGATTGCTTAACCTGAGAAAAATCAGCCTTTGCCTCATTACTCCATTCTATTCTAGCATCTTTCTTCATCATTTCATTCAAAGGTTTAACAATTTATGCAAAACCTGTGATAAACTTCCTCACAAAGTTGATATTTCTAAAGAAAGATCTCATCTCCTTCTTACTTCCTGGCATGGTTAACTTTAGAATAGACTCAACTTGGTCTAGATCTATCGATATCCTTCTTTCTAAGATTATGTGTCCTAAAAGTTTTCCTTCAGAAACCCTGAACACACACTTTTTAGGATTCAGAGAAACACCATATTGGATACATCTTTCAAGAACTTTAGCCAAGTCTACAACATGGTTTAGTCTATCTTTAGAGAATACTGTCAGGTCATCCATATAAATGATGATGCACTTACCAATCAAATCTTTGAACACTAAGTCCATTGCACACTGAAAGGTTGCTCCAACGTTTATCAAACCAAATGGCATCCTCCTGTAGGAAAATGTTCCCCACTTAGTAGTGAAGGATGTCTTCATCCTGTCTTCATAATTAACGATCACTTGATTGTACCCAGAATAACCATCCAGGAACAACATCATTTGGGACCCATTGACAGCTTAAAAGATCTTATAAGGGAGTGGGTAGTTGTCTTTTCTCGAAGTTTCCCTCTATTCGCATTCCTAAAATCTACACATAGCCTCGACTTCCCATTCTTTTACAACCGAACCAAGTTAGCCAACGTTTAATGTCGATAGGGAAGATTATTCTTGTAGAAAAGAAATTTCTAAACTTCCCATGATCGTTGTTTCAATCAGTGGCATTGACAGACGTTGTTTCTCGGGCCGAATGGTCTAGCTTTAGGCTTCAAAGGAATAGTATTAGTTAGCACAGAAGTATCAAATGTTTTTAGATCTTCATACCCCCAAGCTATTGCAGCAATATACTTCTTCAGTGCCCTCAATATATCTTCTCTAATTGCTTCAGGGCAAACTTTCTCTATGTAAACATTCCTTTCAGGGTCAGAGTTAGCTAAGTTAACAATTTCATATTCACCTCCCTTATCTTCGATTGATACCTTTTCCTGAGCCTTTGGATCTGAATAAAAAATTCTTTCTAAGGCCACCATTCCCTTGGGAATGCTATTACTTTTTAAATTGAGGACACCTCCTATATCGTAGTTTTCAGGGTTCCAGTCTCCTTCATCCCTGTCGGACTCATCGATGATCTATCCTTCGAAAACATCTGAGCTTGCTAGAAAAGCAAGGATATGTCGATCATCGTCGAAGACTTGAAAGTTCCTGACATTATCAGGGACAACCAGGGTGGATATCAATTCTACTAAGAATCTCTTGAGCTTGGAGCCTTGCATGGGCTCTAGGGTACTTGCAGCAACAACTAATGAATCAACTATTTGATTCTCTTCTCTAGGGATTAAACTAATCCCAAAAGCATCAAAGTCTTCAATCAGGTTCCACACCCGATTTCTATAAGCTGCCAGCCTTTTATTGTGACATGTGTACTGGCTGCATACTTGCTTGATAATCACTTATGAATCTCCTTTAACCATCAAGGCAGTAACCTTCTTCTGATGTGCGAACATAGTCCCTTAGCTAATGCTTCATATTTTGCTATATTGTTAGTGCATCCAAACTGTAACCTGTAAGAAGCAAAAAATGTTTTCCCTTTTGGGCTGGTTAACTCAATTCCAGCACCACACCCTGTTTTAGATTTGGATCCATCAAATGTGAGGGTCCATAGCTGATTATGAGTCGGGGTTGATCTCTTTGAGCTTGTTGTGGGTGCTTGGATAAGATGAACCATAGGTGGGGCCACTTGATCTTTTGCCTCAAATATTGGGAATGGGTGTTTGATAGGTTCCTCAGGTGCAATATCCAATTCCCACTCAGATATATCATGTAATCCTAGGATATGCTTCTGACAATTATCTCTATCTTTGATTAACTCCTTGGGTTTTGGTATACTTGTGAGTGCAGGGGTATCAAACAAACCTTGGGGTTGTTCAACATAACTATGTTAGTCTGTTATTATGACTGGGGTAAGTTCAGTTTGAGGAGGGACTTCCTCTGAGGGTATATTATCCCTGGTTAACATTACTGCATTTTTGGCTTCAAATGAGAAGTGATCTGAAACAGTCTCAAGGTGACTTGGGCTGGTTTCTTCAATTTGGAAAACATGATTTAGAACACTGATGCAGGGTTGGCAGGTCAATTCCAAATGATTTTCGTAGTCCAACCTACACCAATTTGGGAGTAGAAGACTCCACAAATCGATATCTTCCCCTAAGACTAGCTGATCCTGTTGAAGCTTCCTGATCAATACCTACTGGTTTACACTAATCATGGGATCAGGGAATTCTTGCATTGACAAATCATTAGAATCAAGAACCGAAAGAGTCAAAATTTCCTCTCTTTTATAAACCCCTATCTCTGCCAAAATAAGCTACCCCACTGACACTATACCAATGATGATGTATGTTTGAGGCTGTGCTCTCAATCCAATCTATGGTGGCATTCCCCCCCATGGTAGCCACATATGTGAAAAGTCGAGGGAGAGATATCCCCCTATACTCTTCATTAGATCTCTGCTCAAAAGCATACCGTAAGTCTTAGGAATGTCTTCTACCTGAATATCCATATTGGTTTGAATCCTAGGGTCAGACCCTACTTGCACATGTATATTTCTCAATTCTCCAATTACATTAACCTCTATTTTATCAAGTTGGATGACCTTCTTATTTGTTTGGACATGATTCAATCCCAATTTCTTGCATACAAAAAATGGCATAACATTGCTAGAAGCCCCTGAATCTAGCAAACAATTGTGCAGATTTTTCCCACAGATTCTCAAACTTAAAAGAAATGGTGGGGTCCCTACCTTGTTTCTGAAAAAAGTTGAGTTCATGTCCGCAGTGGGTGCCACCTTGGTTTTCCCTTTTGGTTTATCAGCTTCTTCCAAAGCTTTCAGCACTATGTCTTCTTGGGAAGGGCACCATTTTAGGATGTCAAAGTATGATAAAGAGGTTTTCTATTTCTGCATCTCAGAAACAATATCAAATTCTGTGTTATAAATTGCATTATATTTGAAAACACTAGATGAATTACCTTTGCTAGGGAAGTCAAGCGGACCCTTTGGTGGAGGATGATTATTATCAACACTCTAATTCGGAGGCACCATGTGGTTAGTTGTGTTGATGTAGTGAATCTGACTCTTTATTCTAGTTTCTTAGAAGTGTCCTCCCTTTGTCTCAAAGGCTTGGGCATCATACTATCTTTCCTCCTCGTTCATTCCCTCATTCTGCATTGGGAATGAAGTTACTTCTTCAAAAGAGGTCATAGCTGTCGTGATCCATTGAGCCACCTCCTTTATTTGAATTCCCTTGAAATTTTTGGGCATCTTCCTATGCCATCTTCACAACCTTCTCCATTTCAAGATAGTTCACCTCAGAATGAGTTGCAGTATCATGTAGCCTGCACCAGTTAGTCATAAAATTGAGGTCAGCCACATTTGCAGTATGTGGCATGTCCTCATTAGCTTGATAATTGTGAGAAACCCCACCATTATTTGGCCCTGTGTTCCATTGTCTGTTGTTATTAGGCCTCTGGTTATATCCTCTATTATGATTTTGATAGCCTTGGTTAGGGAAGTTTTGGCCTTGATAATTCCTCTGGCTGTGATTGTTGTTGTTCTGATCATTACCCTAATTGTTATTATTCTGATTAGGGTAATTACCTTGATTAGCATAATTACCTTGGTTCTGAGAGGGGTTCAGTTTAAGTTGAGCCATGTCATTTGTGACTTGAGACAGAGTTTTCTTTAGGGTCTCCACCTCGTTTGTGAGTTGAACTGTCCTTTCACTCTCAACATTCTTAGCAACATGTGGCTGACCGACAGGATTTGGTATTAAACAAGGGTAGTGATTCACATGGCTCCTTCCTAATGGTAGAAAATTGATGGAACAAAATGGCTAGATCCACATAAACTTTGAACTGATTGATGAAAGTATTCTTCAGATATGTCTAGCTCAGAATAGAACCTTGTGGAAGATTTAGGTACCAGTTGTACGCCATATCCCCTAAGGAATAAGGGAACAACCTACAAACCACATCATGGTGAGCTATCTGGGCTCTGGTACAAGCGTCCTTAAAAGCTTGTATGTGCTCCTCAACACTCCTTGATTCACCATGAATGTATTTGGGACAAAATCTCTTAGGATTCTTAGGAATATCATGAAAGCCTCTAGGAATAGTCCCCAATGGGGAGGGATTATTCACAAAAAATGCCATTGGTGGTGGTGGTGGAGGTTGAGCCAGCTGTTGGATGGGTTGAACTAGCTATAATGGTAATTGAGGTGGATTTGGTGGTGGATTCACGTGTATCCACTAGGGTATTGGTGAAAAGCCTGGTGGAGTGAGTGGAGCTAACAAGGGTGGGGGTGGTATAATGGTTTCCCTATGAATCTTGTGTCTCGTTAGGGTCTTGAGTTCTACCAAAGGTGGTGGGTTTTTAGTTGATCGAAGAACTCTATGGGACCTCTCTGGTGAGAAAGACCCAATGTTATCCAGTTTGCTCTTCTGGCCCTCCTTCTAGCGCCAGTTTCCTATTGATGTGCCAAATTAACCCACAACATTCAGGTAAGATAAAAGTAAAAATATCTCACCTCTCCTGAAAGAGACAATTAGTAATCAAACTAATCACCTCCCAAGGTCTTTAATGTTGGTTCACAACGTTGTTGTTTCACAAAGTGGTCAATATGGCTATAATATTCAAGGGGCCTACTGGTTTTGAGCTTCTGGATTGTTGCAAGATCAAACATCTATCTAAACCTACTTTAACCAGTGGTTTTAAAGAAATAGAAAAAGATAGACCAAGGTTTTCAAACTGAAAAGAATGTTGATTCATTCAACTAATCAGACTTGTTGCCTTCCAAGGAATTCCTAAACTAGAACTACAGAATAAAATTAACTTGTAATTGATACAAAGTTTCATTCATTCATAGTGCAAACTTTAACAATAGATTCCAAATCATCATTCAAACAAAACATAAGATAAAATTTCCTTCCTTGAAATCTTTTCAAATCAAATGATTAACCCAAAATGAATACCATTCTAGAGCATAATATAAAGAAGGTTTAAATCTGGCTACTCCTACTATTAATGAAACAGATAAGCAACATTTACAAATCTGGAAAGATCACCAGTGTACAGAAACCCATGTCTTTAAACTATCTCCATCTATGCTAAGAAAATCTGGAAGATGCATCACCTCTTCCTCCTGTTGAACTTCTTAACAAAAGATAAATAGCAAGAATTATGCAAGATAGATCAACACAACAAATTCACCAAGAATACAATGTCTTCAGTTGTATTGAATCCCCAAAGATAGCAACAATTCGAGTCTTTTGTATTAAAGCGACTGCTCAGAAAGAAAATACTTCTAACTCCTACTCTACTTCTGCTCTATTGCTAAATTCGTTCTAACATTCAATCTCTAACCCTTCTAAAACCTTCTAACAACCCCTTACAAAAGAGGTAAAATTCCATATTTATAAAACACGTCAGATGCGTCAGCGCAGTTTAGGGTTTACAATAAGTCAGTCACAGAGCAATTCAGCCCTAGAAGAGTAAGAAATAAAGTCAAATGTGCATTAAATGCAAGGGCACTGACCAGACGACCCAGGATCTGCCACATAACCTGGATCAAAACGTGTGAAGAAGAGGCAAAGTGAAATGATGAGGAAGCACGATCTTTGATGCAGCTTTGCATTAACTACTTCCCCCACGTCGCCCATACCTTGCTCTATTCGGGCCCTTGTCATCAAGAACATCCTCTGCAAGCTGTCCGCAAGTGGCATAGGCGAAACCCTAGTTTTCCAATCCATAGCATTAATATCATTCTTTAGATCTGTCCCATTGTATTGTTCCTATCTCTCTCATTGCAGGATGTTAATATTCAGGTTTGAAACCTCGAACTAGACTGATGTCATCCTGCCCTCAGGAATCCTACTCTTTTCGTCCAACTTCATTCCTTCTTTTCTGCTTCAAAGATGGAGGATCCCTCTGTGTTCTCTTAACCTTTCCAGCCACTGTCTTGCTAGAATAAACCTACATTCATCAAACATCAATTTGAGAATCAAAATATTGACAACATTTTCATTCAAGTGTCAGCTTAAAATCATGATAAAACTATTAAATCAACCCTTAAGCATGAAAACTAAGTAGTTCGGGATTTCAAGCTAGCCAGGGAAAACTAGCCTGGGAGGAATTTCAGAAAATTCTGAACCAGGCGGATTCTCCCAATGAAGCAACAATGTCAACAACAGATCATCAGAATGAACACAAGCAACATACAATAGTGAAATTCATCAAGCTAAAGCAAGATATGTTTAAGCATTCATCATTAGATTCATCAATTTTATCCAATTTCTTAAATTCCACAAATCATAGTAGAGAATTCAAAAAAATCGCCCTAATCGAATTCCGCATCGACTCTAGGAACTCCGAATCGAAATCCGGGGAAAATCCCCATCGCATGAAAATCCTGTGCCATGCACAAGGTTCACCAATGATCATCTTCGAATGAAGAATAAATGCATATAACATTGGAAAACCCATCAAAATAAGCAGCATGGAAACATAAGAATTCATCACTAGAATCATCCATTTCACCAAATTTTCTCATTCCACAGCGCCTCCCAAAAAATCTAGAAAAATTCGGCCGGACCAGATTTCTATGAAAATGACAACATAGTGTGAATTTTGGGAAAACGAAGGGAAGAAGGAGAAATCGGAAAACTGACTGCAGGAAAATCCCGAGGTCGAGAAAACCCAAAAATCTACTCATCTAACACTTAATTCGCTTAAATTAACCAAGGTCACAAATTTAGTATCCCCGGCACGAAAATCGTTTAACACGAGCCTTCAACAGATCTTTCTCGAATCCTAGTCTCAATCAAAAGCAG
This sequence comes from Sequoia sempervirens, assembly GCA_007258455.2. Classification (NCBI taxonomy): domain Eukaryota; kingdom Viridiplantae; phylum Streptophyta; class Pinopsida; order Cupressales; family Cupressaceae; genus Sequoia; species Sequoia sempervirens. Next base: position 505,359,569 of record VDFB02193867.1, on the reverse strand, counting down.
ATCAAGACAAAATGGAGACGCCCTTGGCATGAAACCCTAGATTTTAACCATGAATGCACAGGGTAGTCCATGAAATGGCCAAAGAGATAGGAAATCAAACCCCAAGCAAGACCATAATGTTTTAAAGCACAACAATATTGAACATCCAACTCAGGAGAACGCAAATGATAAAGCAAAATGGCATAAAGCTCCAAAAATTGACCAAATTTAGAAACCCGACGGCTAGGCGGAAATATGGAAAAATCCAACCCAGGCGGAATTCTATGAAGGCTAGAAATCTCTGAACTGCAGTGTAAAACAGGCCAATCTTGACTTCGGGCGCAATCCGGGAAAATCCGGACGGGGCAGACAGACCGGGAAAATCCTAGATCAGGGTAAAAGCCCAAACTTTGCTCAAAACATAAGATTTTCAATGTTCAACTTGGGAAAAACACATGGGCAAGCAAGATAAACATATTAAGCACATGCCAAGGCAAAACAAAAACCTCAAAATCGAAGGGGGGGGGGAACACAAAGAGCGAAAGAAAAAGAGGGCCCCATTTTAATCAAATTTAAAATGAGGTGGTTATGCAAGGCATAACAAGAAGTATAAGAAAATAAAAGGTTGGAAAAGATTTTGAATCAGAAGGGCTACTAATTGAAGCAAAAGAAAGGAGTTGACATTATGGAAGATCTCAAAGAAATAACTCTATAGTACAACCTCCAACCTTAAAAGTTGCTTGAAGACAAGAAAACGACTTAGTTGGGGGGAATAATGAGCTTAGATAATATCTAGTTTTCTTTCATTAAGTTCATATATTTTAGCATTTCAATTTTCTAAGATCACAATCCTAAGACTTATACATCTTTTATATCTTTTATGCATCTTAAACCAAAATTTAGTATGTGGAAATATAATTATGATATGATGGTATTTGTATGTGTGGAATACAAATGTTCATGAAATTCAATATGATTTTATGCTTGATTCATGATTATTAATGATGTGTATGCTTTACAATGAAACTAACCTTTTTCAACTAAGAAGAGCTGTAACCTACAACTAGATTTTCAGCCTACAACATAAGGATTGTAGCCATTTGCAGGGGAGAAGCTAGAACATTTGAAGTGAAAACATTCTAGGAAGGAATGAAGACAACCATTGAATGGTCAACTGTGAGTCACCACCAACACCAAATAAGATGACAAGGAGTCTACTTTGAGTAGGGAAGTTTAATGATGTGACACTTTGCAGGAAGCACGTCTCTGTCATATCGTTAGGATAGAGTTACAGTTTAAATTCTCTTCTTCTATCTTTTTCAATTATGGTAATCAGTTACAAAGACAAGTCCTCTCTCTATTCTTGAGGGAGAGTGTACGTATGCATTTATGTTTTGTTTTAGTCCTTGTATGAATAAAACTCCTCCCACACCTATATATTGAGATCAGTGGTTGAGGAGAAAATCTAGTTTTTTGATTGTTTTACCATATAATACTTCATTATTGTTAGTTTTATGTTATTTAAGTTACAATGGATATTTACCTTTGAATGGGAAATCTTTTGAAATTCTTGTTAGATTGTAAGAAGTCTAGTTTTTATGCAATAAAGGAGTTTAGTTACTACCATGACTTTTTGATCAATAGTGCATATTTGATATCTCCTATGGGAACAACAACTCAAGCAAGGGCCACTCGAGGTACTTCCAACCCATCTTATTTTTTAATATTAGATTAGATGTTACATTGTTGTATCCATTTATTTGAATTCTCACTTGTATGTATGTGAATTCCATGAATGATATTCTATAGCATGAATTATATTCTGTAACATTATGTTGAGTTAGTCTCCAAAGAAATTCGAAATTAGAAGTTAGAATTCAAAAGTCAATAGTGTTAGTTAGTTACAAGTTTAGATTGAGTAGATAGCAGTTATAGCATTAAGCCAAACACACCCGTAGCGTAAGCAATAGGTTTATGATATTTCCCTTATTTTACAATTTGATATTTTATTTTCCACATTTATAGTTTTCTATACATATGTGACCACCTATGTTTCATCGATATAGGGCATAGTTAGGATCCTTGAATGCACATATAGTGTCAGCACATTTAAAAGCTTATGAGCCCTTGTTGATAATTTAGTAAATCCTTTGTGAGGGTTTGGTGAAATTTTCAGCTAGGAACTTGTCCTTTGAATTGTGTGTCCACTCATAAACACCAAGTTTATTGAACATTAGAGAGGCCTTACATAAGAGTCTTATAGTTGTTTATTTTCCTCCAAATCTCTAGTTGGTGATACTCTTGTGAGAAATATTTTTATGCAAGTATATTGTAATCTTGTTGAATTTTGAATAATATAATGGGTAGCTTTTGGAGTGTTGGCTTTTTCTCCCAAAAGGGTTTTCCCCAAGTAAATCACTATGTTGTGGTGTGATTATTTATATTTATTTCTGTTTAAGTTTTTGTAACTATTTAAATCTATTTTTTTTGTATAACCCTCCTCTCAAGATTAGTGTAGGAAGTTGTTATGCTACCTTAGCTTCCTTACAAGTGCTATCATAGCTTGATCACCTTTGGTTTTTGTTGTGGGTTGTTAGGGATTTTTTAACTAATCTAGATGTGAGTGGTAGTTTGTGGAAAGCTACTTTGTAATCTTATTGTATGAATCTTAGATGACAAGCACATCAAGTAGAACAGATATAAATAATTTTTCTAGAAATGATTTTGAGATGTGGAAGCTAAAGATGGATGATTTTTTAATAGATTGAGATCTATGGGATGTTGTTGATGATAATGTTATGAGGCCTATAGATCCTACGTTGGCTACTCAATATGATGTTATGGACCATAAAGCTAAGGATCTAATTAGATTGTGCTTGGAAGATTTTATTATGATCAATATCCTTGAAGAAATCTTTGCACACAAACTATGGAAGAAACTTGGTGAGATGTATCAAGCCAAATATTTAGTAAATAAGATTTTCTTGAGGAAGAAATTATATTCCTTTAGGATGGAAGAGCGTGGATGAATTAAAGACCACCTAATTCAATATGTTGGTGGCTCAATTGATATTAGGTTTTGTTTAAATGGATGAGGAGAAATATTAGATCTTTCTTTGTTGTTTTCCTAATTTGTGTGATTCTCTTGTTATGTCTATTGGGATTAATTCTATTATCTTGAAGACTAAAGATGTGGTGGGTTATTTTCTTTTTGAAGAGATGAGGAGGAAGTTATCCATCAGCACCGAAGAAGCCCTAAATTTTTGTGGAAGTTATAAGAAAAAGGAAAGAAGAATGAGAAGCATGATAAATATAAATCTAAGGGGAGATCCAAATCTCCTAGAAAGTACAAAGCTAATTTATATAATTGTAGTAATACTGGACACTTTCATAAGGAGTGAAAAAAAGAAAAGAAGAGATTCAATTCTGATTATGGATTCGAAAAGGAATATGGTGATGCATTCATTGTAGCTTTGGCCACTTGTGCAAGTAATGATGCATGGTTAATTGACTTAGGTGCATCTTTTCATATGACCTCTAATAGAGATTAGTTTTATGAATATGAAGAATTTGATGGAGGTAAGGTGTACTTGGGTGATTATTCTTGTTTAAATATTGTTGGCCATGGTAAAGTTAGAATCATGTTTCCTAGTGGTAGAATAAAAAGGATAAATGGTGTGTTGTATATCCATAGATTAACATTAAATTTGTTATCTATCAGAAAACTAATAGATGTGGGTGTGCAGGTAGTCTTTTTCTAATGTAGGATGTAAGATAGCTAGAGGTGCTATGGTGATTGCTAGAGGTGTCATATATGGCACATTGTATAAACTTGATGCATGCACTATTGAGTGCAATAGTACTTCTGTGAAAATTAATACTATGGCTACTTTGTTGGAATATGTGAGGGTTTCATCTTCAACATATGGTCATGATTGTAGGTACTTAAGGGTGCTATTTATTTTGAACCAAAGTTACTTATAGAGAAGACTATGTTATGACACTAGAGACTTGGCCACATTGGAGAAAAAGGTCTAAGGAACTTAAAAAATGAAAACCTTGTTGAAGGGTTGTGTGATTGTAATTTTGATTTTGATTTTTGAGAGCATTGCATTTATGAAAAAAACCACTTTCAATTTTACTCAAGTTCTCGTAAATCTTGTGGTGTATTGGATATTATTCATTCTAATGTGTTTGGTCCTATATATGTTTCTTTGATTGAAAAATCCACATATTATGTTTCATTTATTGATGATTATAGTAGGACATGAGTATATTTTATAAAGAGTAAATTTGAATTTTTCAATCGATTTAAAGAATTTAAAGCAATGGTTGAGTTACATACTGGAAAGAAAATAAAAATTTTAAGGATTGATAATGGTGGTGAATTTTTATATAATAATTTTGATAGATTTTGTAAAGGTTGCATCATTCTAAGAAAAAAATACAACTCTATATTCTCCACAACAGAATTGAGTTACAAAAAGAATGAATAGGACACTGATGGAGAAGGATAGGAGTATGTTGAGTGTTATTGGTCTAGAACAAAGGTTTTGGGTTGAAGTTGCTGCCACTACATATTACCTAATTAAAAAGTCTCCTACTTCAACTCTTGTTGATAATATGCCTATAGAGGCATGTTCAGATTATGAGCCTTCATTGAGACATCTTAGAGTTTTTGACTGTGAGGCATATACACATGTGCCAAAGGGGAAGCAAACAAAGTTGGAGAACAAGGTTGTGAAATGTATGTTCATAAAATATAGCTATAGTGTGAAAGGATACAAACTTTGGGATCTTGCAACATAGAAGGTAATTGTGAAGGAGGGGATTCGCTACTCAACAGTCCCAAGATAAATAGGGTCTAAAGGGAGTAAATTTTTCCCAGTCACCTCAATGAAAAAGGCTAAAGGATAGGCTGACACATAAAGAACAAACTAATCTATGTTTTTGGAGTTTTTAAGAATGGATGATTTTGGGAGTCAAGTGAACAAACCACAAAGGTCTCAAACTGTAAATCAATTGGCTCTCGACCATAGGATGTTAGCGTGAGACATGGACAATAATATGCCATGCTATCATCTTAGGGACACAGTTGTGTCTCATATGAGCAAAGAGTTGAGTTGATAATCTAAAACTCACAGGGTGTGTGATTATAGGTGCCACTTGTCAAAAATAATGAAGTGGAATTGATCTTAGTGTATACAAATACTAAGTTTGAACAAAAGCTTAAAGTAAAATTTTTACACAAAATGAGATCGATATGATCACATCATTAGAAAGTACATGGAAAATTATGCAATTTCAAAAAAATCATCCAAAAATGTTACTGTAGGAGCAAGAATCGAGCCTTAAAAGTTCCCAAAATGAGAACTCAGCGACACCTATGTGAATTTACAATTTTCTAGAAATTGTAGCGACCTACACATTTATGATGATCATACAGTCATATGGATGGGTGAGGAGGCATTTTTTCCTGATGGCTCTGGGAAAGTGCTCAGATTTTGGTGATTTGACAATCAATCTTGGGGTTTGTGGATATTCTGAATGTGATGGTAGGGGCAATTTTGGCCCAAATTGCT
>VDFB02193867.1:505231458-505353908 GCA_007258455.2 Sequoia sempervirens | reverse complement strand
AAAAAATTATTGAACCTTTAACACATATCTTAGTAGATGTATGATCACCAAACTTTACTAAACCACTTTCAAACTTCTCAAGCTTAATAAGCTTAACTTATAACTTGTCATGTAATTTGAGCATCCAATGTCAATGATCTAGATGTTCTTCTCCTCTCTAGCATTAAAAGTAGTCACTATTTCTCCTCTAATGTTATGACCTACTTTTGGAGAACTTTCCTTCATACATCTCTCAGAGTTAGAATAATTAGTTCCAAAATTTAGAACCATGAACAAGAATTGATCATCTTTATCATCCAAATAATCTGATTCATTATTAGATATATTGGCATCTTCTTTAACATAATAACTTCTCTTAATTGATTTACCTTTATTCTCATTAGCTTTATCTTTTCAAGCTTTGACAAGAAATCTTGAATAATAATGATCAATATTCCCATAGTTAAAGCATTAGAAAGGTAACTTACCTTTGTATTTTCTAGTTCCACTTTTTTTATATTCTTCATAATGCTTGCTTCTAACTCATCCAATTCATCTAGTGTCAAATTCCTCATTCTTCTCTTCTTTTCCAAATTTAAAACAAGTTACACTTTTTGAATCACTTGGACCAAACTCTCTCAATTCAAAAGTACTTAATTCACAAAACAACTAATCTATAGAATAATTGAATTCAAATTCTAAACTTCCTCAATAGCAAAGACTTTATGGCTATAATATTTAGTAAGAGCTCTTAGTACCTTTACCACCTCATCTTCATCTAGATTTCCACCAAGGCCTCTAATGGAATTGAAAAATTCATCCACTCTATCCATGTAGCTTGTAATAACTTCATCTTCTATCATCCTTAGGTTTTCAAACTTGATCTTTATATTTTGCATCTTTTCTTTCTATCTTTTTCTAGATTTCACTAGTAGTTTTAAGAATCATAACTTTCAAAATTTCTGAATTAGAAAGACCACTCAAAAGAGGATACCTTTCTTTTCCATTATTCTCATATACCTTGAATTCATCATCATTACTCAAACCATTTATAGGAATTATAGTTTCAATATATTTCCAAACTCCAAAACCTAGAGAAATAAGGAAACCTTCCATCCTCATCTTCCAAAATGTATAATCAAATCCATCAAATAAAGGAGCCACCTTCTTGTGCACCATCCTAGATCTACCTCAAATGGTTAAGATTTCTCATAAGGAACCTTGCTCTGGTATAAATTGTTGAATGCACATGAAAACTAAGAGGGGGTTGGATCAATTGTATATTAAAAGATCAAAGCCCACTCTAACATTCAAATCTACATTAGTCCATAAATCGTTAATAGCCATTAAACCCTTATCATGCATTATCATAATGTAAACATGATAAATAATAATGCAAACACATCCAAACACATGATAACACCAAATTTGCGAGGAAAACCCAAGAAGGGGAAAACCATGGTGGGGATTAGCTCAAAATATAATATAATTGCATCACTGAATACAATAGGCTCATTACCAAAGGTATCACTTCCCAAACAGAAAAGAAGGGATCTCTTCTAATGAATCATTTCCAGATTAGAAAGAAGAAAGAAGATTATTCCAATGATAAATCCATCTTAGAGCAAAAAACATTTCCACCACTACTTCACCAAAATGTTCACACTCTCTCTGTAGAATGCAAATACCTTCTTCTCACTACTTGCATTAGTTTACACATTAAAGATCACACTACATTTAACACTTTATCACTTCACATCTCAAAACTTATTATCACACATCCTCCATCAACTCATTACTCATATATACCATGGTAAACCTTTCAAACAATTCACAAGTTCATTTATGCACCTCAAACATGAAAATTCAAATTATTTTGGCACCAAAACATTCCTACGATGGAGAAAAATGAAGGTAGACAACATCACACCTTAACTTAGACCTAAATACACACATACATGCCACACTACACTTTCACAAACATTGAAGCACATCCACAATTATTGTAAACACCCAAGGTTAGACGAACCTATGTTGAAAACATTAAATAATTAAGTACATGGTTCCTTTGATCCAAAGATGACTCACAGACCAAGCACAACACTAAAAATAGTTTGGAATATTCCATAAAAGCCCTAAAATCCAACAAATTCCTTCACAACAACATTCACTTAAAGAAAAAAGTCATCATGTACACCTAGTTAACCTTCCACATACTGTAACATCTAAATCCAACCTTTAGGAGCACAAAAATTCAAACAAATCAGAGTGGAGATAGCTATGAGAAATATAATCATAATTTTAGATCTACAAGACTAAAAACCAAACTATGGATAAATTCAGAGAAAAACTATTTCTCCGAGAAAACACTACTTTCATAGTTCAGACACTGGTGAACACAACTTTCTATACACAATGATTGAGAACAAGAAACTCTTGATATAACACATATGAACACCTCATAGAAACATATCTAAATGACACAAGAAAATATTTAGCCATGAATAAATGAAGAGAAAAACATTGAACAACACTCTATCACACTAAACACTCTTCACCACACTATTTCCTCTTTCATTCAAATTTTCTCAAAATCACTTGGAAACCAAGCACCATAAAAAAAATTCTCATCATATGGAAAACTTGTACAACATATCAACCACACAAAAGGTTGAAAATCACCAACAAATGCTCATAAAAGTGTCTCCATAGGTTGACATCAATGAAAACATAAAATAGATATAATATGGATATTAGGCTATTGAGAAATGAATAATGTCAATTCCCAAAATTTAATTGGGTAGTTTCAGCCCAAAACAATCTTTGTATAATTACTATTCATCTCTTTAAGACTGGGATAGCAATGATATGCAACTTGATTTTTGTAAATGAATTCTATCTCCAAGAATTTTTGAATTCTTGTTCACCTCTCCAAAAACATATTCTATGTAGGATATTCATTGGAAGCAATATAGTTTCACTTGAAGGAAGTGAAGATTACTAGTTTTTTGTGTTTAGCTACTTGTAGTATCAGTTGATCAATCAACTCTATGTTTTGAAAGAATTATGACATGAGTTTTGGAGGAGGTTGTTACCTTTCTCTCTCTTAGGTCGAATCAAGATGTTGTTGACCATGGTTCTTACCCCACTAATCATGTGAATTGGATCCTCTTAAATGTTAGCAATTATTCTATTTGTATGATAAATATGTATGCTTTCAATGATATTATTGGAGAGATCCCTTTTGTGGTGGTAGATTTCTAATCCATTTCTTGATGAAACTTTGGTTAAGTGCATATAGTTTAATATAGTTGAGATGGAATATAATTAAAATGATACTTTGACTTTTTGATAGACAAATAGTGAGTGTGAGGTGTGATGTGTGATGTTTTGAAGGGACCTAAAACCCTTTACAACATAAAAGAGGGAAAGTTTCTCAAAGAGAAAGACATTAAAGCATCATCAACAACCAAAAGTAAACCAACAGCCAAAAAATAGCAACCCAACAACAAAAAATAAATTAAAAACATAAAAAAAGACACGATTTCATATTCTTCAAGGTGTTAGCCACCTCAATCTCCTGGTTGCGATGCAATGTGACCATGTCCATTAATTATTATTTTTCCTCCTCAAAGGTCTTCCTAAGGTTTCCAATAATTTTGGTACATGGGCCTTTTAACTCATCTCTTTCAACCTTCTTCCCCTTACCCTTTGTAAACTGGTCCTTCTCGATCATCTCTGCAAATTATAAATGATCCTCTTTGAGTTGGATAATCTTTCCAAATAAAACCTCTAGGGTCTCCACACTATTCTTGACTAAACTATGATTGACCAACAATAATTTCTTGATGTCCACATTTTCTTCATTAATCTTTTCCTCCATTTCAAAAAGGTGATTCTCACACAGGGTATTGAAGTTTGTAAAGGAGCACTCTAAATTAACTAGTCTCTCAAATAAAATATCTAAAGAAGAACCCTTCAACAAGATTTGTATATTCTCTTTTAGACCCTTGATCTTAATATTTACCTTTCTAAATTCTTGTAACACCCACTTGACAATTTTAAAAGTGCATCTAGGCCCCAAATGAGCCATATCTAGAAGCTCAAACATGGAAGTATTATCATCATTCAGGTTTGAGAAATCCTTAGAGAGAGGATTAACCTTCATTAGCTCTAGCTTTCCAAGATTTAGATTCACCCCTCATACTTGTGCAACGAACTCTCACCTGATAACTCCACGTTGGGTGATTACCAAATAGGGGAATCATTGTTTTCAACATCATTTTGCTTGACATCCTTCTCCTTACCCAGAGCCTTGTTACCCTTCATACCACCTTTCGCAACCTATTTTTTCATCTTTGCAATTTGTTTGGAATCCCTTCATGGAATTTCCTTAGTTTCCTTAACCCCTACATCATCAGGAAGGACCTTATCCTTACAACCATCTACACTAGAAACCTTTCCATAAAGCTCATTATCCTCCTTGGAATGGGAGCCACCAGAGACAATATCAATTTCATTGCTAGTAGAAGGGGACCCACAGGAATCTGATTCCTACAAAACAATCTTCTTAGCAATTCTCATCCTCTTAAGTTTCCATTTCTTTTTTAGAGGGTTCTGCCATAGGGGACGATGAACCACCCTCCTCATTCCAATCAACTTCACCATAAACACTAGTCTCCAAAATAGTCAAGAGTGATTCCTCACTTAAAGCCTTCTCCTTTCGTTTAACCAACTTTGTAGGAGTATGGGCCCTCACATGCTCCATTATGAGTAGTATGAAGCCCTCGAGAAGAATAGTAGCCCTTCTATTCTTCAAATGAGCATAAAATGACACTTCCAATGATGATAGAAGAAAGAAAGGAAATGAAACATGTAACCCATGTCTAAAATGATTCAACAAGGTGAAATGGTGCCCTAAAATAGTAGTATATAGAAAGTCTAGGGTAACATACTGCATAATGACCTCTATTATATCAACCCAAATACACTTCAGAGAATTCCGTTCATAACCCTATTAGGGTATCTTTACCAGTTTCTTTTGTTCATTGTCTTTGAATAACTAGTCCATTGTATCATTGTTATTCTTTCTTTCCTTGAAATTTTTTTAGCCATCCATCGACATCCCAGTAATGGCGGCAATAAAATCCTCACTCATCACAAACTTAATCCCTTTAACCAGTAACCTTGTATCAGTCCAATAGCAAATGAAATATGTAGAGGTATTGGGGTCATGGTTGTGGAGCCTTTCTAGGTGTTAGGTTTCAAAAACACAAGTTTTTCAACCATAAGAGGGTGAAAATCTCTTAATACATTTTTGGCCAACGAATGAGGCAAACATGATGATTCACCTCCTACTCTTTAGGCTCTACTAGACCTAGGCAGGTGTACCTGAGTGATAAGGTAGACTTGAAGGTTTGAGAATGATCTCTAACTTAGGCAATATACTCACAATTGCACACGGTGGTTGAAGTAGATGCAAGATTTGATGACTAATTCCTATTTTATGCTAAAGTGTGTAAATAGAGCTTGTGTGAAATTATTAAAATTGAACAGTGGCTAATCTATTGGGTGGATGGATGGTGATTATAGAGATAGATTTGTATGATAGGTGAATTTACTATTCAACTTAACTCTAATTCTTGGGCATTTTTGAATGTTTGCACCTTGTAGAAATGTGCAAGCTTTTTTGCTATAGTAATCTTCTTTATAAATCCTAGTGTTAATCCCTTAAATTAGTTTGATGCTATGAAAGGATTTTTAATCCCTGAGGGAACCAATTAAAATGAATTAATTGAAAGGATTTTTTATTCTCTCTCACTAGAACCCAATCAAAACAACCACGCAACAAAAAAAAAAAGTGTCCTAATAAATTTTGTAATTTTAAATAATTTGAAGAAACCACTTTTGAGACAACATAGCAACATATAAGCATGAAAATTGACACAAAAATTGAACATTGAATATAAGTCACCAATTAAGAAGTATTCTCCATTATATTGCTTCAAAATGATGTTACATTAATAGAATAAGTGTATTAATATGAGATGGATGAATGGAATATATTATATGAGAGTAACCTACTACTACTAGTAGTAATAATGGTATGATGATCCAAGCTGAGCCTTGTTTTCCCTATTTATATGGGAAGCAACAATCTACAGGCCCATTCTCAAAAGGTTACATTGTTTCATAATGAAAACCTAATTAATATAAACATAAAACATCAAATTTTGATGGTGGATGCACCATGATCCATTAATCTCTAGCAAGCACCCATGATCACTAAAGACCTGTTCAAGGCTCATCCATCATGACAATGCATCTAAAACCACCAATCTTTGACATCCTATTACTCCTCTCTATTTAGCTTGTGCAATGAATAAGTTGATCTTTGATAGATGTTCGATATATCCACTCTTAGCATGAATGTCTACATTATGTATAATATCCTTCATTGCATTTTCAAGTTTGAAGATTCTTCCAAGCTGCACATGTGTCTTCTCGAGTACCCTATCTTCATAACTAATGTCATCAAGAGCAACTAGTAGAAACTGAGAAATCCCATCCTTCCATGCATCTTGGCTTTTTAAACATGCTTCCTCAAAGAAATTTGGTAGAGCCATGCTTAGTGGCTGACTTAAATCACTCAATTCTTGTGTTAGGATGTTATAAAATCTAGCATATGCATTCATCAACTCTTGAAACTCTTGAATTACACCTTTGTTATCACCTTTCTTTGCTTTCATGTGGGGTTCCACTTCCATGATTCTTTCATGCAATCTATTATGTTCTAACAAAGCTTCGTATGTTTTTTCATGGATGACCTAGACCTTGTCAAGATGCCTGAACATATTAAATCAAATCTCTTACTATCCATTTCTAATTCCATTTTAAATTTAGTGAATTTCATTTCTCTCTTTTATTCTTCTTGTTCTTTTTAAGCCTTTTCATATTTATGGTTCCAGTAGGTTTTCTTAGACATCGCTTCAAGCACCTTTCTTTCATGTTCAATTAAGGGTGAGTAAAGCCCTAGGGAGGAAGGAAATCTTTCTCTATAAGTGGTTACTTCCTATTTTAATCTCTCATTCTCCTCCATCAGACCCTTATTTTCTCTAACCAAATTTTGAATTTGAGCTTTGGTAATGTTGGCCACATTCACATTTAGATCAATAGTCTCCATAGGAGTTGTATCCCCTACTCTCTGTACTAGAATGTGTACAAAAACCTAATCATGATTAATGATAACAGAAGGCCTTTTCCCTGGTGGGTAAAGTGCCCATATTTGTAAAGTAGCATTATTAGGGTTATACCTTGTTCCAGTATATATGTTGTTAGTGGCTTCATCAGTTAATTGCAAGGTTTTATTTTTTCTTTTCAAAAAGTTGTCAAATACAATGGCTGAACTAATATCCCACCCTAGAAGAATCATGACCCCAACTTCTTGTAGTATTGCTCTTCCTCTTTCAGGAGTCATATTGTTCATTTATTCATCTACCTCATGTTGAAGTTCCTTTAAGGCTTCTACCTCTTTCTTAGGATTAATATCCTTTTTCCTTTCCCTTATCATTCTTCCTTTATACTCATATATGAAATCCTTCTACTCAAGAGTTTGAAAAAATGGGTTATCTACAATGAATTCTTGGTTGGCACGATCCCTCACATCATCAGATAACTCATTAGGAGCTTCAAATTTATTCCATTTCTCTTTGGTGGCTCTTGATACTGGGGAATAGTAGGAATGGCAATCTGTGTGACTTCATGTTCCTCCTCAATGTCATCTTCAATTATAACATGACTTTCAGCTGAGTAGCTGACCTCTGGAGTAGGCTATGGTGATAAATGACTTAATGGTTCTATATTCTCAACTTGTCTACTAAAACCAATATTTCCTCTACTTTTGAAAGCTACAAGGGGTACATCTTTTGTCAATTCTTCCTCATGTAAAATCATATGTTCAACCCTTTCCATATGATCATCAATTTCATGAAATGTGTCCACATACAATGAATTATTGTTTCTTCTCCAAGCCTCATCCATAACAATTCTATTGTAAGCATTCTTTCTCATCACCACTTGATTCTCATTGTAGTTCCTAATGAAATAATCTACATGGAACTCATGTTCATACCCCTTCAGTTTTTGTGAGATTTTGGCATTGTAAATAAAGTGTTCAAGGTCAAATTTCTCTCTTTTGTTTCCCATTGGAAAACCATAATAATCTAAATTTCTTCCAACCAAGTCATATCCTACATCTACAATGATAGTGAAGTCACTAAAGCATAGAGCAAAAGGCATAAAATTATTCCTTCCATAGCTCTTTAGGTGCATGAAGGTTGAGTAATCCAATTGCCTTATAATCTTAAGGTATGCAACTCTGTTTGGCACAGTTTTGGGTAGTAAGAATGGGGCTGCCTCAAATCCATACACTTTGATCATAGTGCAATCCTCAAATGCATACCAATCCCCCCAATTATGATTCCATTTTTCTTTAGAATCCATCTCTTTTGGTCTAAGGAATTTTTGTACTTCTAAGGATAAATTATATAGTCACACATGTGGCCCAATAGCTTATATAAGGGTTTGAAAAAATACTCCTTGAAATATAAATATTGGGATCTTCTACACCTACTATCCCATATGGATGTCCACATTTGCATTGGTTTATAGTTCTCATCATTGTCCAAATCTTTAATTCTTAACTCTTCACCCCATATTTCCATCACCTTCCCTTCGTACATTATCATGTGCATAAGAAGTGAGTAGTTGTTGAAGTGTATAGCATCACTATTGTTCTTAATGGAAATAAGAGTAGTATTAATGGCCTCAAATAAATATTCTACTTAATCATATGGCTTGGTGCTTTGGATTTGGATATCTACAGCTAGAACCATGGGAGCTATAGTCATATTAGCAGGGGAATCAACTCTTAGTACTTGGATGACTGAATAGTAGGTGTAATGGTAATATTCCTCAAATGAATCCAAAGGGAATGAGGGATTTTCATCACTGGAGAATCTTTTAGGTTGATTTCTTGGACGTTTAGGTTTGTGCAGAGGTAACTTCCACCTCTTGTAGCTAGTATCCATTGTTTAGTATTCTTCTAGAAAATCTCTCATCCACAATTTTGTTTTCAGGGATGTGTCTAATTAAAAAACCATACAAATGTAATCCTGTGTTATGATAATAAACTATGATCCATCATGAGAGTGGATTAGCCTTGTTTTTGGATTGTAGTTTCTAGCCAATACTTTAATCAATTCTATGTTGAAAAATAAATTAGGTATCACAAGATTTCCTAAGTTGAAATTCCATGGGTTCGAGACTGGCATAACCCCTATGTGGAGTCCACACGTCTCCTAGATTTTTATGTTTATCTTCCAATGTTTCAAATGATGGGTTTAACTAAGTTGATCTTCTTGACTTTATCCCAGACTCGAGACATTGATCTATCAAATCTTGGTTTAATGGCTTGGCCTCCATTTTTTTCCTTTTCACTTTTGGTTTCTCATGGGTTTTGTCCATTTTAATCCCTAACTGTACCAGGTACTTCAAGCTAATTTCTGAAAAACATGTTTAACTAAGCCAAGAGAACTTACCTGAATGAAAGTTGTGATTTTTGAGCTATTCACCATCATCCAACTCAGTCTTCTTAATATCTAACCACAATTCACAGTAATTCTGATTTCTTAGGAGTTAGATTTATCAAAAATTGGCATGCTTGAGATAGCTCTAGTTCATAAATGGCACTCACACCAAGTTTCTAATCAACTTGCACACTAATGGAAGTTGTCTCTTCAATAATCTCATTAGTCATGTCAACCTAGTGAAACATTATTTTAAATTATCGAAGAGACATCAACTATACTATTAAGGATGCCAATTTCTCTCTTTGATATGTCGTTGGTCATCTTTTTAAAATGTCAAAGATACATGTGAATTTCTCTCTTCAATTTTGTAAGGTCTCTTCGATGGTTGTATTTCATTTTCCTTCTAAAATTTTGACCTATTAATGTCAATGAGAGCGGTAAGCATATTTGTTCTATTATATTATGTCTCTTCAATATACCCACATTCCTTCCTCGAACATCATTCCCTTCAACTTCCCTTATGTGACCTGTGCTCATCTCTCCTCGATATTCCCCAGTCTCATTGATAATATACATTTACAGTCGTGTTGTCATGTTGAAGAGACTTTCACAAAGGTTTGCTTGATGTTCAGTTGTCTTTTCAATGTGTTATTTTCATAATGTCGAAAATACTTCCATCAACGTATGTTTGATGTCTTCATGTCTCTCTGATATGACCATTTTCTCAACCTTATTCTCACGAGTAATTTATCATTTATTTTATAATAATCTCTTAATTTTTGAGAGATTTTTTTTGTTTCCTTAATGCGCAATAATCCCATATTTCTAGAGTATCATTGTGACTATATCTTGTTGATGAGACATGTTAGATTTTCTCTTCAAAGCACCCATGTCTCCTTGACATATTTCTCTTCAAGATGTCAGGGAGATAATTGAGGATGTCTCCTCAATATCTTCATCAGCCTTCTATTGACTTCGTCGGGGATACATTAGAACAATTCTCTTCGATATTATACTATCTTGGTGACATATCTCATGCTACCGAGGGAGTTATCTAAGGGAAGGATTTATTTTGCATAAATGCTTTACTTTATGGGCTATGCATATGAAGGAATTTTGTGTTTATTTTTCAAATATAATAAAAATTAGGAGTGAATTTTTTTGTGATGGAGGTGGAATGAAAAGGATAAGTGAAGTCCATGGTGGGAATTTTAGCTCCAGTAGTGGCTCTGATTGGGGATGAATGAATGTAAGGCCATTGCAAGAATCCAAAAATGATCTCTAGGACTTAGACCATGAATGCATGTGATGAAATGGCATGGGGAATAGGATGGGAACCCTAAAACTACTATGCATGGAAAATCATTTTTTAAGAAGTATTTTAGGAATTGTCCATGCATTGGAAATTCCTGACCTTCTCCTAAAACTAACGTGCATGGAAAATTAGTTTAAAAAAAGAAGTGTTTCAAGAATTTTCCATGCATTGGCAATTCCCGATCTTCTCCTGACATATTTTGAAGATAGTAAGAATCTTCACCACCTTTGCTCGTAACAACTAATGGTCCTATCCATAGAGCTTCATATTTTCCATGTTTCCCTTTATCTTGAGACCTTGCATTCCATAATAATACCATGTCATTCAATTCAAACTTTCTATCTTTCACCCTTTTTTCAAAAAATTACTTCATCTATGACTGCATTTTTTGTGGTTTTCTCTTGGGACAATCTTCTAATTTCATCCAATTCTGTCAATTGCTCCATCCTATCCTCCATAGGTTCAGGGATATCTAGCTCTTGTTGAAGCGTGAACTTATACACAGTTAAAATATTTTGCATAGGAATTTTAGCTTGTGTCCCATAGACCAATTCAAAAGGTGATTTCCCAATTGATTTCTTCACTATGATCCTATCTGCCTAGAATGCCATCCTTAACTTAAAATCCCAGGCCTTTTTGTTCTTTTCTAACATATTCTTAATGATTTTTAGGATACTCTTGTTGAGTGATTCAGTCTGCCTATTTTCTTGTGGATGGTATGGGGATGCATATGAAATTGTTATGCCATATGTTTTACAAAAAAATTGAATTCATCTGATTTGAAGCACATACCATTGCATGTGATTATCCTTCTAGGTGTCCCAAACCTTATGATGATGTTTTCCATTAGAAAATTTATTACAACATTACTAGTGGCTTGCTTTGTTGGGACGGCTTCTATCCATTTTGTGTAGTAGTCAATTGTCACTAATATCCATATGTGACCTCCACTATATTTTTTTGGTATTTCTCTAATAAAATCAATCCCCCATTGATGAAATATAGCCTCAACCTACATTGTTCTAAGTTGTAATGCTCCTTGGTATTTCATTTTTCCAAAAAAAAATTGGTAGGCTTCCCACTTTCTTACATAAGTGAAGAGTCATTGAAAACTCTGGGCCAATAGTATCTGGCTCTTAAGATTTTGTGGGCGGTAGTTTTTGCCAAAACATTTCCTTCATATACTCCTTCATGCATCTCCTTTAATACATTATTTTCTTGTGATTCATCCATGAATAAAATTAGTACTCCATCATTGTTCTTCCAGTACAAGTCTCAATTCATGAAGACATATTTTTAGGCATGTAGCTTCAAGGTCCTCTTTTGATTTTCATTAAAGTAATTATGAAACTTCAGGTTTTTTAGGTAATACATTATGTCAATATACCATGGGGTGTTTTATATGCTTGTGATCATACCTTCTTCTTCCCCTATGTTGTAGATTTGAGATGCTTCAAGGTTCAATTCAACCATCATCTTGGTCAGCCCTTGTCCTCTTACTAACTTAGTGATTTGGATTTCAATATAAAATTCTTGAATCCTATTAATCCATCTACACCTTTTATGAAATGTAGGAGCACAAATCAATCAACTCATCAAACTAAAAAATTCCTTAGAGGCAAACAACTTTCAAAGAACTCTTCTTTACAAGGCAATTTCCTTCATAAAACTCTTTGTTTAAAGCAACCAAATTGAGAAAACAACTCAAAATCCACTTGTTTATTAACAAAAAACCTTGAGCAACATTAAAATAATTGTCCCAGTCCCTATCATCAACTTATTCATCTCATACATAAGGTTTTTCCAATTGACTATCCTAAATTAGCATTTAGGTCCTTTTAGACCACACAAACAACCATCTATACAAACCCAAGCCCATTTTACCTTCTTAACATTAAAAAAAATGTAAATAGGTCTAAAAAATCATAGTAGAGCATCTACAAACATTTATTCATGATACTTCAAGAAACATGTATTCTAAACCTTCAAATTTTGGCTCCAAAAGATGATTGTTACAAGTCTGTCAAGCAAGATCAGTACTTAAATGAAAACAAGAACCTTTAGATCATCAAATAATTATTAGAGAGACTTCAAGACAAACCTCTATAACCTTCTAACTAATTTCTACCAAAGGAAACACCTTTCACAACCTCAAAACACAAAATCTTGACTTTTCTTAATATTCTCCTAGACAAGGCAGTCAATAAAAGATCTCCAAAAACTCATAAATTCACCAATCCCTATGTAGAAATGGATTCTCAAGACACCTAATCATATTTTTAAAAAAACTTTGTACAAGAAGGGCTCAAAAGAAACTAATCAAAACTCATAAAACTCCATTGTACAAAGAATTACCAATCATATTCCACAATTATGGACCTAGGGCTTCTTAGAAACTACCCCAAGCCACCTCTCCAGGCTCTATAACTTTGTAATCCTTTTGAATACATCTAAAACTCACTATATACCAATTTTTAGTACTTTCACTAGAGGAAAATTAAGAAACACAATTTAGAATACTCACTGCATACCCTAGATCAAGGTTTTACCCGTTTCCACAATAACTTTAATAACTCACTAAAAAATTCATAAAATTCCACGAAACCTAAAGAAATTAAAAAAATATTCCTATGGATATCACCTTGAATGTAGGGGAAGAGGTTTGAGCACCGTACGAGGTCGTATAATGACCAAAAAACAATGAAAATGCTAGAAACTTACAAAAAAACTAAGAATTTCATTAAATTTCTTCTTCATACATCTACCTCTAGCCTTCCTCAAAGTTTGAAAAGCCTCAAAAGGCCTTAAATAACCAATCCAAATTCCTAAAACCAACTTTACAACTACTTGTCTCTTCACCTTCCTTAATTTTGCAATTTGTTGCATTATTTACAATTTTGCTATGGCAACAATTTGTCAAATTTTGCAGCTTTACATTTTATGCCCAAATGAACCTAAAATAACCATATAAGACCTATTACATGCCTATTGAGTCCTTTTAGACCTTATTACAACATGATATTAGCATTTCTAAATCTAAAATTAAATTTTCCTCATGGAGGCATGTTCTTCCAAGGGTGCACCTGTACCGTTCCTCTTGGATCATCAAATGCTCCTCCATGTAGTATTTTATACCCTAAAACCTTCATCTTCACATTTGGTTTAAGTTGGTCTATAACAACATGCTTCCATTTTTCCCTTTCTCTATGAATCTTCTCATTCATGCTCTAAAGTGTTACAATATCCATTTTTCCTTCTTCAAACTACATCTTGATTTGCAAATGTTTCCCAGTCCAAAGAATTAGTACAACAAAGAAATGATATATTAATCCTACCACAATACCTCCATCTTTCTTCAATTCTTTTTAAGTCTCTAAGATCAATTCATCTATGGTTATCTCTTCATTCAATCTTATCACCAACTCAAGGTCTTCTTCCTCTAAAATTAGGTCCTTTATCTTTGTTTCTCCTTCACCTTCATGCTTGGGAATGGCTGCGATTTCTTCATCCATGAACTCTTCCTTTTTCCTTCTTACTGCTAACTTTTCTTGTCTTTTCCTTCTTTTGACAATATTCTTTATGGGACATACCATTTTCTTTCTCACTGATAAGTTCCAATTGAATACTTTTCTATGCAACCTTTCCATCTCCATCTAGAATTCCTGGAACTTTGTATCCAACCTTCTCATAGCCTGCTTCAACTCAGCTATCTCTTTTTCAAACTTCTCTTGCCTCTTTCTCTCTTTTGCTTCTTTCTTCTATAACTCTGCTGCTTGGAAATGCCTTCTCAAAATATCCATCTTCACAAGCAATTCTCTCCTTGCTTCCACTCCACTTTCTCTTAACTTTATCTTCCTTCTCTTGGTAGCAACCAGGTTATCTTCTCAACCTACACACAACCACGACACAAAACCACAAAAAAATACCAACTCTCTCTCTTTTCCCAGAGCCTTCTAGCTTTGATACCAAATTGATGCAATGTAGGAGCACAAACCAACCCAATTCTATTTTTTTAGGTAATGCATTATGTCAATATACCATGGGATGTTCTCTATGCTTGTGATCATACCTTCTTCTTCCCCTGTGTTGCAGATTTGAGATGCTTCAAGGTTTGATTCAACCATCAGCTTTTCCATCCCTTATCCTCTTACTACCTTAGTGATTTGGATTTCAATATCAAACTCTTGAATCCTATTAATCCATCTACACATTTGATGCAATGTAGGAGAAAAAACCAAACCACTTGGAAAACCAATCAACTCACCAAACTGAAACTTCCTTAGAGGAAAACAACTTTCAAAGAACTCTTATTTACAAGGCAATTTACTTCATAAAACTCTTTTTTCAAAGAAACCAAACTGAGAACACAACTCAAAAACCACTTGTTTATTTTCAAAACACCTTGAGCAACACTAAAATAATTGTCCTAGGCCCTATCATCAAATTATTCACCTCATACATAAGGGTTTTCTAATGATTGTCCTAAATCAACATTAAGGTCCTTTTAGACCACACAAACAACCATCTATACAAACCCAAGCCCATTTCACCTTACCAACATTACAAAAAAATGTAAATAGGTCTACACAATCATAGTAGACCATCCTCAAACCTTTATTCATGATACTTCAAGAAACATGTATTCTAAACCTTCAAGTTTTGGCTCTGAAAGATGATTGTTACAAGTCTGTCAAGCAAGATCAAAACTTAAAAGAAAAAAAGAACCTTTAGATCATCAAATCTTAATTATAGAGACTTCAATATGAACCTCTATAACCTTCTAACTCATGGCCACGAAAGGAAACACTTTTCACAACCTGAAAACATAAAATCTTGATTGTTCTTAATATTTTGCCAGATACGGAAGTCAACAAAAGGTATCCAAAAATTCATAAATTCACCAATCCCTAACTGGAAATGGATTCTCAAGACACCTAAACATATTTTGAAAATATTTTTTACAAGAAGGGCTCAAAAGAAACCAATCAAAACTCATAAAGCTCTATTGTACATAGAATTACCACTCATATTCCACAATGATAGACCTAGGGCTTCTTAGAAACTGCCCCAAACCACCTCTTCCACCTCTATAACTTTTTAATCCTTTAGAATTCATTAAAAAATCACTATATACCAATTTTTAGCAGTTTTCACTAGAGGAAATTTAAGAAACACAATTTAGAATACTCACTGGATACCCTAGATCAAGGTTTTACCCATTTCCACAAAAACTTTAATATCTCGCTCAAAAATTCATCAAATTGCATGCAACCTAAAGAAATTCAAAGAAGATTCATAGGGATATCACCTTGAATGAAGGAGGAGAGGTGTGAGCACCGTACAAGGCTGTACAATGGCCAAAAAATAATGAAAATGCTGAAAAATTATAGAAAAGCTAAGAATTTCATTAAATTTATTCTTCATACATCTACCTCTAGCCTTCCTCAAAGTTTGAAAATCCTAAAAAGGCCTTAAATAACCAATACCAATGTCTCAAACCAAATTTAATACTTGTCTCTTTGCCTTCCTTAATTTTGCAATTTGTTGCATTTTTTATAATTTTGGTATGACAACAATTTGTCAAATTTTGCAACTTTGTATTTTATGCCCAAATGAACCTAAAATAACCATATAAGACCTATTATATGCTTATTGAGTCCTTTTAGACCTTATTACATTAGGATATTATCATTTATAAATCTAAACTTAAAGTTGCCTCATGGAGGCATCTTCTTCCAAGGGTGCACCTGTACCAACCTTCTCCCTATAATTTCAGTTTGTACAAATACATCCTTGATTGTAGCATTAGGAACATATGTAATTATTTTTTCTCCTACCAAATAAGGTTTGAAGGATTTTACTACTTTGAAAAGTGCATATGCATACTTCTCTGTAATATCATACTTTAATTATACTCCTTGAAGAGACTTACTAAAGAATTATATAGGCTACTCATATCCTTCATCATTCTTCTATAACATTATTGTTGCAATAGTGTGGTATGATGCAAATGAAAAGATCTTAAAGGGTGTACTGAAATCAGGGGATTTTAGTAGTGGGGATTCCTTGATTGCTCTTTTTATGGATATAAGTGCATCAAATGCTTCTATAGTCCAATCAATCTTGGCCCCTTTCTTCAACATCTTTGAGATGGGTTTGACAATATCAGCAAAATTTGATATGAATTTTCTTACAAAGTTTATTAATTCAAGGAAAGACTGAATGGCCTTTACAGTCTTAGGAATAGGAATCTATTCTATAGCTTCTACCCTCTATGGATCAATTCTGACTCCATCTTTGGAAACTATGTGCCCCAATAATTTTCCCTCCGTTACAACAAATTGACATTTCTTAGGATTTAGGGAAATGCCATTCTCCAAGGCTCCGAGGAATATTTTATCAAGGTGTCCAATATGGTCTTCTGCTTTCTTCGAATATGTAGTGAGATCATCTTGGTATACTACCATTATTATATTGATTAAATCAACAAAAGAAACATCCATAGCTCTTTGGAATGTGGCACCAACATTTGTGAGGCTAAATGGAATCCTTACATACACATATGTGCCCCAAGGGGTAGTAAATGCAATCTTATATTGTTACGATTCTTTAACTTTCAACTGGTTGTACCCTAAAAATCTATCCATCATGGATAATAATTCACAACTTGTTACCCTTTGCAACAAAGCCTCTATATTCGGGAGTGGGTAATTTTCTTTAAGGAAGGATACATTAAAATTTAAAAAGTCTACACACAAACTTATGTCTCAATTCTTCTTTTTGATAGGAACTAAGTTGGAGACCCAAGAAGAATGCTTGATGTGTTTGATGATACCTCCTTCCCTGAGCTTCATAAGTTCCTCATGCATCTTGGGTTCTAGGGTAGGATTTAATGGTCTCTATTTTTTTCTAAAGGGTTTTGCATCAAGTTTTAATAGAATTTCTTGTTTGAAGAGATCTTCTCTATATGCCTTAAGGTCATCATAGGACCATGTGAATACACGCTTGTATTTCATCAATAATGTGATCAACATTTTTCTAATTGTAGGGCTTATCTTTTTCCCATTATACACCTTTTTTGGAGCTAATTCAGTCCCTAGATTGATTTATTCAATGTCCTCCCTTCTTACTGGCGTTTTCTTTATAACTGCTCGATCATTCCCATTAAATACTCTTTCGAATGCCACTAATCCTTTAGGAATATTATTTGTCTATAGTTGCACAACTTCCTGGCAGAATACAATTTGTTTACCATCTACTTCTTCCGCAAATGCATTAAAATCAATCTCTTGGGCCTATTGATCAATGCATTGTAAGAACTTGATTAGATTTTTTTCATCATTAAAATATTTCCAATTGTAGATGTTCTCAAGAATTTTAGGCTTGGTCTTGAGCTCTACCTACAAAATTCCTACCAAGGTAACATCATCTTTTTTCAAAGCCACATTTTCCAAGAAGTTAGCCATAAATTTTTTTGATCTATCTACCCACTCAATGGAGAAATCATCAAAGAGCTCTATAGTATCCCACACAATATTTCTATACTGCTTCAATACTTTTTTATTTTTGGAGTATTTAGATCTTACTTGTGAAATAACTAATTTAGAATCCCTAAGGATGATAAATATTTTGATCCTATGTTTCGTGAGCATTTCTATATTGCCTCAATATTTTGTTCTTTGTGGAGTATTTAGATCTTACTTGTGAAACAACTAATTCAAAATTCCCAAGGATGGTTAATATTTTGATCCCATGTTTTGTGGCCATGTTTAGACCTAGTAGCAGGGCTTCATATTTTGCTATATTATTTGCACATTTGAATGTTAGAAGAAATGAGTATTTAAATGTTGTGCCTTTACGTGAAATGAAGACAATTCCTACTCCATTCCCTTCTCTACTATAGACTCCATCAAAGTACATTTTCCATATGCCATGTTCTACCACAATAATGTTTGTGCTATATTTCCCCTCAAGGTATAATACCAATTTTAATTCCACATCCCATATCACTCCAACTATAGTCACTAATTTTTTATCCATGACATAGCACTTCCCATATGTAGTATTTATCCCATAGACCTAATTCATTCATGACATACAGAGGCATGATATTGAATTTTTCCCCTGAGTCAATCATGTAGGTTTTTACCAACTTGTTGTTGATCACAAATGTAGTGTAAAATGGATCTACTTGTGAGGGATTCTTTGTGAGTGTACCTCCCAAATATACTTATGGTGTCACTGTAATTTCCCTCTCCATGATATTAACTTCCTTCTTTTGATCCTTATGTTTGTGGGATGTGTTGGTAATCATTCTGAGGTTTGTTTCGCTAAACTTGTCAATCTTCATCAACTCCATCAAGTGGACTATCATCTTTATTTGATTCAGTGCTTGAGCAATGTCAAATGAAGGGGTAGTGATCCCTTGTTCAACCTTCTTAGTTTTAGTAACCTTTTTCCATTCATTTTGAACTTTGTGGTTACTTAGTGTTTTCTCAGATTAAATATCTGCAGTCTCCTTTTGAACAAATTTCTAAGGATTCTTTGTTTCACCCCTCTTTTGATTAGATGGGACATTCTCCTTGCTTTTATATTCTTTTATGGTCTTGGTGTTCCGTGATCACCATCTGTGGATCTACTTCTTAGGTTATATTTTCTCCCTTTTGCCTTAGCCACAACTTTTGCTGTGATGGCCATCTTTTCTTCTTCTATTGGTGTTCTTAACTAAAATTGAGGTGTTGTATTCTATGCATATGTTGCTTCTGTGTGTTTTCTTCTTGATCAGAAAAACTTCTTGCTCCATATTTACATTGTAATTTTGATTATTGACATCATATTTGTACCCATCTTTAGAGGATGAGTATCCTTCATTATTTTGATGAGACCCCCATCTTAACATATTCATAGTGTGGCCATCTTTGTCTTGCTCTTGTGACCACTCATCTTATTGACAAGCTTGATCCACCGCACAATGTTTAGGGGCATAGGGCTTATGGTAAGGTGAACACCATGGTGTAGTATCTACTACATGTGCTCCATGTTTATTCAAGGGATCATGATTCTCTTTCTAATTTGGTTTTCCTACTAGTCTTCCATCCTTCCAAGTAGTACTATAGGGCATGTCATGCAATCTTGGCCTTTCATTTCTATTATGATTTTCTTGTCTGTTCTCAGGATTGTTGGGACTTTGTGGGATCCTAAGGTTATCCCTTTTTCCAATCATGCCAATGTCTTTCCTATAATTTTTGATAGCTAAGGCTAACTTTTGTAATTTAGTCATACTTCTAGGGAATTTTTTCTTGAGTTCATACCATGTTTTAGGATCAAAATCCTTTAAATAGATACTTAAGGCTGTTGGGTTAGCTAATTTGGATCCATGTGGTATTTTATTATAGAGCTTGGAGAATCTCTAATTAAAATCATAAACTAATTCATTATGATGTTTCTGGATACTTATGTATTCATGTAGAGTGAATTCAGGAGCACATTGATTCCCATATTATTCTAGAAATTGATCTTGGAAGTCTGTTGCAGAGTTGATTGAAGCATTTGGTAAGACATTGAACCAATCCCTTGTTTCTTTATTTAGAGACATCATGAACAACCTCGTAAGGACATCCTCCTATTCCATTCCCAAATCTTGCACAAAAGAATGGAAGTTTCTTATGTGTTCTTTTGTTGTTGTTGCACTATTCCCTGTGAATTTAGGGATAGTATTTCTCTACTTTTTATCAATGGGATATGGGTATAGTTGATATCCTAACAATTCAAATTGTCCACTTATGCTTGTAGGGTTTTGCAGATAAGGATTCTGAGGTGGTCGATTAGGGAAATATTGGCATCCATGTGGAGGTTGGTGCTCATTTTGTTGGATGTTCTAATGAGGATATATATTCTACTATGGTACATGATGTTGTTGGTGTGGAATGTATTGCTATCCTAATGGTGGGTTAGATTGTGGAATGTTGCCAATATTTTGTGGTTGAGATCTCTATGGTGGCACATTATGTTAGGCATGTTGCTTTGGCTTACCAACTATGTTGTAAGGGGCTTTTGAAGTACCTGGAACACCTGTATTCTGAGATGACCCTTGCGTATTGATATTATCTCCCTATTTATGAGGAGGGACATATTTTGGTGGTTTTGGTGCATGGATATTTAATTGAGACATTTGTTGACTTAGATCTTGACTCTGTTTAATCAACTATTGTCTTCTCTTAAGGTCTTCTTTTTGCCATTCCACATATTCTTCTATTTCTTGAGTATTCATCCCATCATAATTTTCAACAAGGGCAAAGTGATACATGAATCCATACTAAGTCTCTTCTCCTTGTTCTAATGACATCTTGTAGTCATATTCATTTTTCCTTTGTATTTTCTTCATCCATTTGAGCATAAAACTTCTTTGTTTCCTTAGGATCTTCTTTCTTTCTAGTTATACTATATTTTTGATACAATGTAGGTGGTTTCTCTGAGACATTCTCCTAGTTATTAGATGTAGTGTCTTGTTGTTTAGAAGCTATTTTGTTTTTAGAATTATTGGTTTTCTGGAAGGGAGAGTCAACTTTATCTATCCATTTATTGTTATTCTTCTTTGGACTCTCTTTGTGCAAAGAAATACTTCTTTTCATCTCATAGGATTCTTTAATGCTATGAACTCTAGGATTAGTTCTTGTTGATGTGTATTTTATCTTCCTAGTTATTCACTTGTTGCTACAAGCTTGATAGAGTTGCCACTCACTTTTATGAAAAGTGAGAAAAGGTTTATAAAATCCTTATTTCTCTACCCAATGGAGTCTTATGGTATGATGGTTTTCAATGACTCTCTAGTGACGGGTCTAGATTTAGAATTGGCTAGATTTCCCCATCAGAGTCACAAATCTATTAGGTCTAAAAAAATTAGGTTTTTCAACCATAAGAGGGTGTCAATATCTTAATATGCTTTTGGAAAAAAATGAGGAAAATTTGATGATTAACCTCCTACTCTTTATGCCCTACTATACCTAGGTGGGTGCAGCTAAGTGATAAAGTAGACTTCAAGGTTTGAGAATGATCTCTAACTTAGGAAATCTACTCACAATGGCACATGGGGGTGAAGTAGATGCAAGATTTGATGACTAGTTCTTATTTTATACTAAAGTGTGTAAATAGAGCTTGTGTGAAATTGTTAAAATTGTGTTGGAAAGAAAAACTGCACATGTTTTCTGGTGTTGTCATTGATGGAAACCCTTGTCAGCTAGTTGATCTACATGTCATCATTTACTCATACTGGCAGACAGATTGAAGATCAGTGATTATCTGTTATGTTATAACAGAGCATCCAGTAGATTTGTGTTCTTTGATTCATATGCAAATTTTTTGTTATTATTTTGTGTTGTGGGTCTCAAGGAGTATTGTTCAATGCATAATCTATGCTATCTATAAATATTGGTGCCTCATATCAATTTGGGTGAAAGTTAGAAGGTTTGGTGAACTAATTTTCTATTCATTAGTGTATGAAGGCCGACTTGATGAATATAATGTGTCGTGGATAGTTGAGGAGTTATT
This sequence comes from Sequoia sempervirens, assembly GCA_007258455.2. Lineage (NCBI taxonomy): Eukaryota > Viridiplantae > Streptophyta > Pinopsida > Cupressales > Cupressaceae > Sequoia > Sequoia sempervirens. The sequence continues at coordinate 505,331,477 of VDFB02193867.1, read as the reverse complement.
GTTTAATCATTTTTGTATTCAATCATTTTGGTTTGGGTTCTCACTATGTTGTGGCTGACTCTTGTGGATGCAAATTGAATATTATGGATGATTTGAGCCGATAATTTATGAATATTTCTTATTTTATTGAAGCCAACCTGAAGGGATTAAATCCTAAGTAACGGATATGTGTAAGTGATTGAGTATATAATTTTGGTGTGTGGTTGGTGTGACTTGCTATATGTTGCAAATGTCAGAAGTTAAGTAGAGTGATTATGCACAGTCTCACTTGTGCATTAAGGATTTTTGGTGCGAATTGAAGTAGAACAGAGCAAAAGAGTAGAATGAGATAGAAGATCCAAAATTTGATTATTGAGCCTAACCAGAACTATAATTAGGAATTTTTAGATGCTACTTTGTCAGTTCAAATCCTAGGAAGTATTTCAAACCTTTGTAAGGAAGTGAGACTTTTATTTTTTGAGTAGTGAGATCTAGGCAGTGTGCCTAAATGCAAGTGCATTCTCATTTTGTAAAATTTTCTTTTGAGTATACTCTGAACAATATTGTGGATTGACCTCCACTGTGGTTTTTCCCCTAACAGGGTTTCCACATAAAAAATCCTTGTGTTATGGTGTTGTGGTTATTTTTCTTATGTGCATGCATTTTTATTTTGGTTGAATGTTATCAACACTTTAAGGATTAGATTAATAAAGTTAAAAATCTCACAATGTTGATTCACGCCCCCTCTCAATGTTGCTTGATTCCAACAATTGGTATTAGAGCTTAGTTCCTCAAAAGAAGTTTAAAATATTGGGGAAGATCTTGGAAAGTGTTTCAATGGATTCAAGTAGTCTTCAACACCAACTTATGGTGGCCCTAGATGATCTTGATTAGGAAAAATCTGAAGTCTAGGAATTACAAACAAATCTCATGAGTGCTAAGAGATTCATTAAGTCATTAAAAGAAAAAATCAACAAGTCTAGGGAGAAGAGGAGGGAACTTTGTGATAAAATCAAGCAGGAAGACAGTAAATGCATTATAGATGAACAACTGAGTCAAGCCCTAAAGGAAAACATAGAATAATGTGAAAATTTTGTAGGGATAATGCAATTGTGAAGCATGAGATGGAATCTATTATGATGAGGATGACTAAGGAAATTGAATACAAGAAGAAGAATGAAGAAAAGCTTTCCCAATCCCTGAAAGAAAAATCTAAAGAACGCAGTTGAAGTACTGATGGATTCATTCAGTTGGAACTTGAGTTGGAACAATCCAAACATAATGAGGAAGAGATTGAAAAGCACATTGTTGATCTTAGAGATGAAATTTCTACTGCAAATGAATTCAAGGAAAAGTTCAAGATTATCTCATCCAAGCTTGATGAACTAATTATAATTTAGAGGACTAATGGTGACAAGCAAGGTATTGGATATGAGAAAGGAGAAAGTTTTGGATCTGGACAAAGGAGGTTTAGACAAGGAAATTAGATGAACAATGTTGGAAGGTATCCGGTAAGACAACCTAATGCTCAAAATTTTGATGATAATTGTAATTTTTACAATAAATTTAGTCATATGGTGACCCAATGTAGACTTATAATGAATTCAAGTGGTCCATCATTCTCTGGTCAGTGCTTTAATTGTAACAAATATGGTCATAAGTCAAATGAATGTAGAAATGTGATGAACAACTTTTATAGAGATGTTAGATGTTATACATGCAATAGATTTGGCCATATTGCTAACCAGTGCAGATCAAGATAAAATCAATGGAAAAACTAGTCTAGACAAAGAAATGTGATGTGCTACAATTGCAACAAAACTGGTCATACTACTAGATTCTGCATAAGAGGTTTGGTAAATTAGAGAAGAAATAGGTAGAAGGATGAAAAAGGAAAAGGGAAAGTCACTATAGATCAAATCAGCAAGTAGACAAAGAAGGAATGGGTGAAAAAGAGTCCCTTTGTTGTAGGAAATGAGCTAGCACCAAAATCAGCTTCTGGTAATTCCTCCAGGAATTAGGTTAAGGCCTCTAGCCTAGGGGGAGCTATCAAGAAAATATTTGAAACCCCCTATAGGTAATCAACACCAGGATGTGGATGAGTTCAGTGATTGCAATAATGATCTACAAATGCTATTGAATAGTTGGAGAGAGTATTTATGTAGAATTGAAGGTTCATAGAAGAGTTATCCTTTAGAGTGTATGGTAATAGGGTATCTGGATGAGTTAGGGAAAAAGCATTTATTACGTCAAAAAGGTTAGGTGTGTGAATGATAAAAATTCATTTCTATCCTTCATTTGTCAATTTGCATTTTGAGAAGAAGAAGTTTGAAGAGCTCTAAAATGAACTTTGGTAAAATTTGAGAATTCAAGTGTGAAGGTAATTCAAAGTTCAAACCCTAATCCGAAAAAAGGTACTTATCGGGAAAACTTGTAAACCTGTGAATTTGTGAAAATGGCTACTCCATTGGTAGTTGAAGTCAGGGATAGACCCCATCCAAAATTTAAGTGGCATCCTTTCAAGTTTGTTGATACTGAGCCCTTAGGTTTATTTTCATCTGTTTCATATGATTTTTTGCATATTGAATATATTAGGGCATACATTCATGATAATATTGAGGATTTAGGGAGCTTGGAGTTGCTACATTTGTATTCTAATAACATTGTTAGAGAGGATTTCTATCTTAAGCCTGAATTCAAAACCCTAGAGGAGAAGAAACCCATGCAGATTATGAAATTTCTCATGTTTCATGAAAGCGAATGGGTCTGGTACATCTTGAGTCGAGTTCATGCTAAATTCATGTGGTTGAGTCAACTCTACAAGATTACAAAAAGAAGCTATAAGTGTTGTTACATGTTTAAGTTCCTCTGATGGATTGCCAATTTTGAAGTCTGTGAAAAATCAAATAGTCACTGATAAAATTGTTTTGTATTTGATAGAAGAGTGATGACAATTGATAACATCATTGATGTGGGTGTTAAATTTTCCTCAATGGTCATTGGTTACAAGATATATCACTGCAGCTGATAAAACGTTGTATCCGGTACAATGATATATGTAGCGTATCAAATGGTAAAGGAGAATGTAGAGTATGATTTATGTGAATTGCTTCGAAGTCAACTTATGGAAAATCTTGGTAATATTAAGAAAAATAAGAGCTCCTTTAAATACAATAATCTGTTGCTATGCTTTTTCTTTTATTTCATGAATGAAGTTCTGGGAGTTGGGAAAGTGCATTGGCAAAGTGATAAGGTTGGTGTTGTTTAGATTAGAGATATCTTGTATGGAATTGGTGATATGCAAGCTAGGAAAACTGCAATCTGGGGATATTTCAAGAACTTTTAGAATATAATGCATGCTAGGGAAATAATTCCTAATTCTATTGTGGAGAAGTATAAGGATACAATCTATTTTATGGTGGACATTGATCATTGCTTGATGGAAGTGGCAGAACCTAGAACCATTTAGATTATTCCAATGGGTTATGAAGTTGAGGAAAGAATCTTGGAGCTATATGCACAACATTTGTTCAGATAGCCTTAGGATCTATCAGAAGAAAGATTTAGAACATATGCAGAAAAGGATATGCAAGTCCATGAGAAATTGAAGAAACCAATGATAGTCTGAAGAGTAAGGAAATAAGTGGAAATCCTTGCAAAGAGCATGGGCATATCCAAAGAAGTTGTAAGAGAAGCTAGAAGGATGAGAGAAAAAGCTAAAAGAAAAAAAGGAAAAGATCCTACTAAAACTAAATCTGCTAGTCTGGCAACATCCTCTGCTCAAACTAGATCAACAAGGAGCTCAGCATCCCTATCTGGTCATGCAAAGAAGTTATCCCCTATAAAATCTCAAGTTAAGGAATCTGGTAAAAGGAAGAAGGATGAGAGTAGAAGAGTGTACACAACTATTTCAGAAGATGAAGAGACATAATCTGATGAAGAATTTAGAGAAATAAAGCATATGGGAACCCAAGTAGCAACAACAGTCACTAACGACAAGCCCTCTAGTGAAGAGGAGAAAGCAAAGAAGAAGATGAAGCTTGAAAAACCAAGTATGTCCATAGAGGAATTTGAAAGAGGTATAATTGAGGATGGGAATTGTTGATGTGCCAAATTGACCCACAACATGTAGGTAAGATAAAAGTGAAAGTATCTCACCTCTCCTAAAAGAGATAATTAGTAATCAAACTAATCACCTCCCAAGGTCTTTGATTTTGGTCCACAATGTTGTTTCGCAAAGTGGTCAATATGGTTGTAATGTTCAAGGGGCCTACTAGTTTTGAGCTTCTAGATTGTTACAAGATCAAACATCTATATAAACCTACTTTAACCAGGGGTTTTAAAGAAATAGAAAAAGATAGATTAACACTTTCAAACTAAAAAGAATGTTGATTCGTTCAACTAATTAGACTTATTTCTTTCCAAGGAATTCCTAAAATAGAAACTACAGAATAAAATTAACCTATAATTGATACACAATTTCATTCATTCACAGTGCAAACTTTAACAGTAGATTGCAAATCATCATTCCAACAAAACATAAGATAAAATTTCATTCCTTGAAAGCTTTTCAAATCAAAATGATTAACACAAAATGAATACCATTCTATAGTATAATATAAAGAAGGTTTAAATTTGGCTTCTCCTACTATTAATGAAATAGATAAGCAACATTTACAAATCTGGCAAGATCACTAGTGTATAGAAACCCATATCTTTAAACTATCTCCATCTATGTTAAGAAAATCAAGAAGATACATCACCATCCTCTCTTTGCTGAACTATAAAAATGTCTTCAGTTATATCAAATCTCCAAAGATAGCAACAATTTGAATCTTCTTGTGTTATAGTTACTACTCAGAATAAAAAATCTAACTCCTACTCCCCTTCTTTAGTTTCTCTACCCTCTAACTTGTCTAACCTAACTCTTCCAATCTTTCTAACAATGATTTTCTAACTCTTCTAACAATTTTCTAACTCTTCTAACCCTAAAAAACATCTTTTCTAACCTATCTCTAAAAAATTTCTAACTTCTCTAACAACCAAAAAAATATCCCTTACGAAAAGAGGAAAAACACCATATTTATAAAATGCGTCAGATGCGTCGACACAGTTTAGGGTTTACAAAAATAAGTCAGTTATAGAATACGTCGGCCCTAGAAGAGTTTGAAACAAAGTCAAACATGCATTAAATGTAAGGGCACTGACCAAATGAGCCAGGATCTACCATATAACTCAGACCAAAATGCGTGAAGAAGAGACAAAGCGAAACAATGAGGAAGCATGACCTTCGATGTAGCATTGCATTAAGTATTTCCCCCATGTCACCCATTTCTTGCTCCATTCTAGCCTTCGTCATCAAGAATGTCCTCTGCAAGCCATTCGAAAGTGGCATAGCTGAAACCCTAGTTTTCCATTCAATAGCATTAATATTACTCTCCAGCTACCCCATCATATTGTTCTAGTCCCTCTCATTGTAGGGTGTTCAATATTCGTATCTGAAACCTCAAACCAGACTGATGTCATCCTACCCTCAAGAATCCTACTCCTTTGGTCTAGCTTCATTTTTCTTTGTTGCTTCAGGGATGGAGGATCCCTTTGTGTCTCTCTTAGCACTTCCAACCGCTGCCTTGCCAGACTCAACCTGCATTCATCAAACACCAATGTGAGAATCCAAATGTTCACAACATTTTCATCCAAGTGTTAGCTCAAAATCATGATAAAAACCATTAAATTAGCCATTAAGCATCAACGTTGGATCATCAAAATGAACACAAGCAGCATACAATAGTGAAATTTACCAAATTAAACAAGAAAACATAAGAATTTATCACTAGAATTATCCATTTCACCAAATTTCCTTGTTCCAGAGTGCCTTCCAGAAAATCCAAAAAAATCTGGCCAAAGTGGATTTCTACAAAAATGACAACACAACATGAATTCCTGAAAAATGAAGGGGAGAAGGAGAAATTAGGAAAATTCAACCCAAGCAGAATTTTGTAGATGACTCAAAACTCTAAACTTTGGAAAATTGAAGGGAATCGAGCAAATGAAGGAATTTGAGAAAATCTGACCATGTAGGCAAATCCTGAACCTGACCAAAACCTCGAACACTGGCCATGACTTCGCTCAAATTGATTGAAGGTCACAAATTTGAGGACCTTGTGCACAAAAATCACTTAATGTGAGCCTCCTACAAATTTTCTTTGAATCCTAGGCTCAATCGAAAGCATATTAAGAAAAAATGGCGACGCCTTAGGCATGAAACCCTAGATTTTAACCCTAAACACACAAGGCAAGTCATGAAATTCTCAAACACATAGGAATTCAAATGTCAAGCAAGACCATAACATTTTAAAGCACAACAAGATTGAACATCCAACCCAAGAGAATGGAAATGATAAAGAAAAATGGAAATTTTTTCCAAAAATCGACCAAACTCAGAAACCCAACAGCTAGATGGAAATCCGGAAAAATCCGACCTAGGCGGAATTCTACAAAGGCTAGATATCTCATAACTCAGGGCAAAATAGGCCGAGCCAGACTTCAGGTGCAATCTAGGAAAATCTAATTAGTGCGGAAAATCCTGAACTGGCTCAAAAACCCGAACAACAACAAAAATTTGAGTTTGAAAGAAAACCAAGAAAATTTGACTAGGGGGGAAAATCCGACTAGGGGGAAAATCCCGAACTAGGGTAAAAACCCGAACTTTGCCCAAAACACTAGATTTCCAATACTCAACTTGGGAAAAAAACTTGGGCAAGCAAGATAGACATATTAAGCACATGCCAAGGCAAAGCAAAACCTCAAAATCAAAGGGGGAAAGACACAAAGAGAAAGAAAAAGAGGGTCCTATTTTAATCAAATTTAAAATGGGGTGGTTATGCAAGGCATAACAATTGGTGACTTGGTTGGGAAAATGGTTTAACCATTTTCAGGAAACTGAGGGATTCAGTTACCCAAAACTCCTAGTTTATGGACATCACCATTCCAATTAGGTCAGTTTCAATAAACAAGGTTGAGCTAGAATCTCAAATGTAAGTCAACACTGGCTACCCCTGAATCTATGTGTGTGCTTGATGGTGCATCACCCTTTTGCAAAGTTTTCCTCATCTTTTGAACAACTATGCACAAGATTTGAACTACATTAGTTGATTCCATTTAACTATTATCAATGATATCCTGGGCATTGCTCCGCTGCTAGTCAAGCATTCATAGCTCTGACGACTATACCTCTAGTTTTCTCATAGCATTGCTCTACTTCTTGTCAGGCATCCATAGCCCCGGTACAGATATTGGTGTAGACACCTAAAAATGACCTAGGCCTGCAAGCTTCATTTTTACCACTTTCATCCTAGCATAATTATGACATTTAATTATGTCCTTGGTCCACATTCGATTATTGATTAAATAATTCATAATTATTTAATTAATTCATGTCCATTTATTCTTCATGATTATTAAATAAATAAATTTTATTTATTTATTAAATACATCATTAATTGTCTAAGTCTTCCCTTAATTAAATAAATTTCTTAATTTATTTAATCATCCTTCTTTAGTCATTTCTTCCTGATTATTAAATAAATAAGTTTTATTCATTTATTTAATGTCACTAATTGTCATAATTAAATGAATTGATTAATTTATTTAATTATTGATCATATCTGCTAAATTAAATAATTATCTTTAATTATTTAAATTGACAAAATTAATATTCCTCTCATTTTAAGTAAATGAAATTATTTAAAATGTCATCACAATCTTAACTTACAATCCATTTTAGTAAATAATCTAAAAAAGATTATTTATTTGTCTCACAAAATCCATATTTTGAGTTGATTTAATTGAAATTGGTAGCTTTCTTCCAAAAATCAAATAAAACAAGAAAATTCTTGATTTTTCAAATTTGCTTTTTAGTCCACCTCTTATCTTTCTGATTTTTCAAATCTCATAAAGCAGGCTATCTTTATCTTCTTAATTTTGAAAATCTTTATTGTTGAAATTAGTTATCTCATCTTTTCTCCACTGCCAATCTGATTTTCTCATATGACATCTCAACCACTTGTCTAAGGATTTTTCCCTAGCCCTGATTAGGGATTATCAGATTGAATCTTGTCCTCTGATTTTAGGTTCTATCAAGAGTCAATCTCGTCCATCCATTCAAAATTACGTTTTCTATAAAATGGCAATTTTGTTCATAATTTAGGGACCACTTCATCATTATAGGAATTATAGTTGTTAATCAATTGTTATAGTCATTTATCATTTATCATAGGCATAGGCACAATATAATTAAATCCTTCAAAACTTGCATAGGACAATGGCATAGTCAAATTGCTCACAAACTCGATCTGAGGGCATCAATCATACGCTGCAAGCTAGGAGGTGCTATGGAGGTGATTCATGAGAGCTTCACAAATCTGGTATAATTGGTTCATTATTATTTTCTTCGATTGTGCTTCATAACTTATTTTGGTTTATATTATTGATTTAATCATTTGCTAACCTCAAACCTTATGAAAGTTACCCATTGATACATTTGGTGAACCTGACATGAACACAACTATGTTATTTGCGATTATTTTTGTATGGTTTTCATGTGTTTTCTATCATTTTTGTAGGCATAGGTACGGAGCGACACAATCATTTTTTTTAAATCATGATGCATCTAATGTGTCGCGATGCACTCGCAGACTAAAACATCACAATCGATTTGATGTGACGTAATCAAATCCTGAAAAGCCGCATACGAATTCTTGAGCTGCATTTGCAGTAAATAACGACGCATTCAATCTTTTATGACGCATTCGCTATGCTGTGACACATTCACCTGGTAATTTTTTCTTCTCATTTACATTTGGGTTTTTGAGGTTTTTCTATTCTTTCTATTTTTTTTAAGCACTTTGGTTTTATTTTCTACATTTTGCCTAGTAGAGGCTTTCATGTTACTAATCGTGTTTTGTAGTGTGTTGTGGTTATGTTTTGTGGGTCCAAGAATGGTGGATGAAACTGCTAACTTATGGTTTTGCAGCTCCATTAGTCGAAGACTAATTTCTCAAACAACATGTTTACGATTTCTAGTGTTGAAAACACTTCATTTTGTGCTTTAAAATGGATGTGTGTTTGATTCTGTCTAATTGTGCTTAAAGGTGGTAGGTGATTATGCTCTCACCTTGTGAAAACTAGGTGATCAGAAAACTAGACCCACCTTATTTTTTGTGTCACCCTCATGATTTGGTAATCAAAGTATCCTCTCCCCTTGCACTTTCGAGCAATTCTGGGTGTAAGAGAACCAGTTACTTACTCTAGAACTTGGGCCTATTCTAGTGGGAAAAGGTACTCACCCCAGGATGACTCAGACCGGTAGCACCCTGACACCGAGGAACTTCCAGCCGGTATATAAAAGTGGATTCTTGGGGAAATCCCAAGAATCACGCATATGGTTCTGACGAGATTGATCCAAAAGGGGACTCTCGCCACATGGATCATGCTCCATGAATGGAATTCCCGTATTAAAAACCTTTTGTCTTGGTGTCCAACCATTCTATTGGTCATTGCTTGATATAGTGCAGGGTACAGTATCATGCCTGAAGACACTCACTATTGATCCCCTTAAGTAGAGAGCAATTCTTGGGATGTCATTACCCAAAGAATTCAAATTTGGTGTACTTAAACAACGTTAATGAGCCGTGGAGGTGAGCTAATGCCACCAAAATTCTAAGCTATCTGCTCTCAAGAAGGAAAGGTGTTTATCACCAATATGAGGTATATCGGTGGGCTATATCAAGTATACAAACCCTTGGCCTATTGGCCTTTTAGGATTGTACTTGTCTTATGTGCACTTTCTTACATTCAAAACATTGTGCTTGTCAAGTATTTTTTGGATTCATCACATTTACAGTTCCAAACAAAACATTCAACATCAAACAAATCAAGTTTTCCAATCAAAATGACAAGAAACTCAATTTTCAAAAACTGTGTCACATCTGTCGAACCACATTCAATTTTTTGAGACACAATCACTCTGTTAAACCACATTTGACATCTTAAACACTACATGTGCATGCATTGTGATGCATCTACAACTTAAAAAGCCACATCTACCAAACTGAGTCACATCTGTCAGTCCCAAAGCCACATTCGCATCCTTAAACGATGCATTCGCCTGTCACAAGTAAAAATTTCATACAAAGTCAAATCTAAAATCACCACCTTGTCAATCATTTGTCAAACATTGTTCCAAAAGGATTCTGTCAGAAACCAATTTTGAAATTGCTGAAACTTTCGACCATTAGTTGCATTCTTCACCATAGGTTTCACCCTTCATTATTTTTAGGTGCATTATTCATTAGGCATTAGTTTGTCCCTAGGTTTTAATCCTTGCACACTTTGGATTAGGAAAATCTCAACACAATTTTCAACGTCATTGCTTTCAAAACTAGGATCTCTTGGACTTAATCATCAATCCCTTTTTCAGTTATTGTCCCTTTTTGTGAGATTTTTTTCCAACTCATAAGTCTAGTTAGGAAAACTCACTAGTCATTTTGACCTTTTCATCTTGTCCTTTTCAGCAAAGTCCTTTAGTAACCAAAATCGAAAACAAAGATTCAGTTTAGATGTGCTTAGGTATCCTTGTCTTAAATTGCATTACAGGTTTAGGCATTGCATATTTTATTCCTAAAAATCCAAAAAAAATACTATTCATCTTAGTCGACATTTTTGAACTTAGACCTTGCATAGTGTCATCCTTGCATTTAGTTGTCATCTCCATTGTGAGCAATATCATTTTATGGTGGAAACTAGACTCCAAAAACAAAAGAGACAAATGGAAAACTTTCGACAAGACCCCACGTCCACTGTCAACAATCCCACATACGACCCAAATTGGACTTTTGATGATCCATTTGCCAACACAAAGGATCAACCTCTCACAACAACACCACCCTCATCAAATATTCCATTTGAACCATTCTTACGTGAGGATGAATACAGTCAAATACTTGAGGAAAACTTAGAGGTAGTAGCACAAGATCCAGAGGCTTCTCAATTTGTGGAACAAATGGTCCTATATGACAAAGACAGATATTTGGCCATACTCTTAAGTCAGGGAGCCAAATTACCTCAAGGTTTTGACATTGATACCTTGAGATCGACATCTCCTGCCAATAACACCAATAGTGGTCAACCTCCAAACTCCACAAACAATACCTTTTTCGACACTACACTGACCGTGACTGCTACTTCCAACATTACTAACACCTCCAACTCAATAAATGCAACATCCATTGGAGGATCACAATTGGCCACAATGCCCACAACATGCACGATACTATCACAGTTGGCTGGAACCACCTATGGTTCCTCAGCAACATGGGAAAGTTATTCAAACCCTCTCTATACTATGATAGTAAATGTGACGGGGGCATCATCAAGTCACAACAATCCCCCCTTGACAACTACATCAAATACTATGAGTACACCTTCGACATACCCTCTCATTGGTATCTCACAAAATCCTTTGGGTGGGGGTAACGACATATATTTATCCAAGGAAAACAACAAAATGTGAACATGTCAACATTGTCAAATACCATCAAATCCCAAGAACAAAAATTTCACCAATACCCTTGTGCAGACCCAACAATTTGGACAAGGTGGCCAAATAACACAACCCATGGCATCATTAGCACATCACAATGTTCATGGTCACCATATTCCCCAAGTAATGACACAAATGGATGGGGGAAATATCCCAACCTACTAAGCCCACGTTCATACTCACCAACATACACCCAACCCTAACTTTCAGTACCAACAACACACCAATCCACACACATCATAGATGTCACAACAATCCATATCGACACAATACACCAATATTCATGCACAACAAATAGGGACCTATGGTGTACCAAGAAATCCAATGCACGGGACCACAAATGACCCTGTCATGGATGCCTTCCAAACAAGATTGATGGGTTTAGAGAAAACTATCCAAAACATATACATATTAGGAAAGAAATCAAAAATATCATATGATCTAAACATATACCTATTTGACATGAGCTTATACATGCCTCCATTTCTTCTGGGATATGTATCACCCAATTTCACAAAATATAGAGGCAAGAAAAACCCCATTGAACATGTTCATGAATTTGCAACTAATTGTATGGACATTGCTTATGAACAAACATACTTGATGAGACTTTTCTCTAAAAGTCTGGGGGGTCCTACCCATGAATGGTTTTCCAATCAAAAGGATATCAAAACATGGGATGAGCTTAAACAAAAATTCATAAAAAATTACGCGTACAACATCGACATGGAGACCTCTATCACTAGCTTGTGCAATCTCACACAAGAGGATGCTGGTGAGACTTTCATCCCATTCTTTCAAAAATGGAGAATTTTAGCTAGTTAGTGTCACATTGATATACCCGAAAGGGAAAAGATTAACATGTTTGTGCAAACACTTCTTGGGCCCCTAAAATAATTGCAAACATTGTTACACAAAATTCACAGACTTAGTCGAAAAAGGGGTCCAGATTGAGAAAGCCCTTATCGCAAAAGGGAGAACTAATGTACGGTCCCAAAAACACTAACACCAATCCACCCACTGAAAAAAACAAATATTGGGTTAAAAATAAACACGTTACAAATGACGGTGTTGTTGACACCAAGACTACAAACAGTGTGGTTCTATACTGGCCCTAAAAGGGGTTCAACAACAAAACAAACCAACAACGACATTGACACCCCCTACCAATGTCCTTTCAAACAAATAGGGACAATACCGTCAGATGAGACAATTTCCTAGAGGTTGCACATACACTTCTTTGGGTGAACCCATTAAGGAAGTCCTCGAGAAATGCCTCCAGACTAGCGTCATCACACTTCATGAACCAAAACCATATGATCCAAGACAATTCAAACTAGCATGGTGGGACGATAATGCATTTTGTGATTACCATCGTACAAAAGGACATAAAACCTCTAACTGTCAACAATTGAAAAACCTAGTACAAGATCTTATCAAAATCCATATCATTGAAGTAGGTGGATCTCAATTCGCCTTCAATTTAGATCATACTATCCATAAGAATCCACTGTAGGACCATGGTTCTCATAATGCTTCCACCTCATATCCACAGAATCAAGCTAACTTCGCCTAAGCCAAGTACGATTACTCCAGTGGACCTATTATAAATAATGTCTGAACTAATGATGAATACATCAATACCATTACATTCAAGAGAGCACCTTAGTGCAATGCTACTACTCGAAGTGGAAAGGTCACCATAGCCAGTCCACCTCCCACCAGACAACCCAAAATCACCATACTCGGCCCATCTGCTAAATAGTCAAAACCTATCCTAACCACAAATCAGTGGCAACCCAAAAGTCAGTTCAACCTTATCCACCAGCTAGGCAAGACTCCTGCACAAATATCTATACTTGAGCTGCTTCGTATCTCTCGCACGCACAAGGATATACTAGATAAAACCCTGCAAGAGTCCTTGTTCCCTAAGGACATTGATGTCAATCAATTTGAGACCATGGTGGGATACCTCACTACACCTCACCATGTCACCTTCTTGGATCAAGACTACTCATCACCTAAGACCAACCACAATGATGAATTGCACATAGAGATGTTTGTCCACAAGCACAAAGTCAAATGGGTTTTAGTAGATGGCATAGTAGGATTGAACATATGCTTCCTTAAATTGGTTAAAGCTCTAGGGTTCTATGATGCATGCGTAGACCTAACAAAGAGTATAGTGATCAAAGCATACGATGACGAAGAATGCTCTTCACATGGCGTTATCTCTCTCCCTATCAGGGTGGGACCAATCATTGTGGACACAACCTACCAAGTCCTGGATCTGGAACTACCATATAACATCTTGCTCCTTTGCCCATGGATTCATGCCTTAAAAGTCGTCCCATCCACATATCACCAATGCCTAAAGTTTCCATTTGACGGCACAAAGATAACCATATATGGAGACCCTGACCCTTTCCAATATTTTACCAACCTGAGAAGTATTTCTAGAAATTGGGTTCCTATTAACCGAGAAGCACTTAGCTCCTTGTCTTCTAAATACGTTGATCTGTCCACACTCACATCATCTTCCACATCTGCTCCATCCATGTCTTTTGCCACACCACCACTTTCCGCAAACCCTAAGGCTGAATCCACTGTCAAAATCTAGGACCTTGGCTATGGAGAATTCAAACTGCACATATCATACAACATAACAACAATACCCAAGTCTCCAAAGGTCTATAGTTGGCCATGTTTCAAAATGGAACCCCAAATAATTTTTAAAGTTCCACCAAAAATAGTTTTCATCAAATGGGGAGACATGAGTAATGAGGACCTTGCTAACATCATAGGATGGATCTATAAGGATACTATCGCACTACCCCCATTACCAATTCAAAAATATGGCAAGGGTTATGACATAATGAAGGTTAAGGGCTACGATGGTACTAGTGGCCTAGGAAGAAATAAAGTTGGACAAAGAGAGCCCATAAAACCTTTCAGAATACCAAAGTATCTTGGACTAGGGTATGGATTGCCCGATGATGACGACCGATGTACTAATGGGCTTTCGAGTGAGCGAGTGGATTCTTCAAAAAGTGTTGAGACCACTAAGGAAACCCTCACCAAAAATGACTCCCAAGAGTGGGAATTTGGCTCTGAATGATCCTTAAGTGACTATTGCCTTGATGGTTTGTTTGTCGAAATAGGTGAACTCACCTCTGATCAAAAATTTTGGAAAACATTTAAAATTGATCAAGTACCCAATAGTCAAGGTCCAATTACCTTTCCCCATGACATACAGAACCCACCATCTGAATCCCATCATTCCAACCCATCTGAATTACCAATTGACACTAACAATCACAACACTGAGTCCTTCACCTCTTATTTTGACAACGAATATGAGATTAGTGAAGGGGAATATTGGATAGAGTCTGATGTCGAATTGGATGATGATAATTTCATCTACAATATATCTAAATCCGTCTACATGCTTTTTGCATCTTCCCCCCAATTCACCAACATTGGCGATGGAATTTCCCTAGTCTATCCTCAACTAATCGATTGGGACAAACATGGCCCGCCAGTCCTGGACACCTTTTAGAATGATGAGGCAATTGCAAAATTTATGGGATTACTTGAGGGTATACCCAGTGGTAATCATGAGGCAGGATTCTCTATCGATCTAGATTGTGTAGCCTACTTCGGCAAGACTGCACCATCCTCCAGTCGCAAAAGTAAAAATATAAATAAAATAAAAAATGAAACATCTCTAGGTGAAAACCAAAAGGCATCTTTTGATGATAAAATAGTAAAAACAAAGGACGTATCTGCGGGTGAAAACCTCTCTGAGGCGCCCAAAGATGGAGGACTGTACTTTCTTCCCATACAACAAGAGAAATCAGCTCAATAGAAGATAACATCGCAACTATAGAAGATCCCAAGATGGTCCTCTTTGCTACATCATTGAATGAAGAAGAGAGACTGGAATTTCATAAGTTATTTGAAAAACATAAAATCAACTTCGCATGGTCCTATGCGGACATGCTAGGATTAGACCCAAAACTGGTTCTACACCATCTATCACTATTTCCTAATGCCAAACCAGTCAAGCAAAAGTTACGCAAAATGCACCCTCAAGTCGCACTATACGTCAAGGCTGAATTGAAGAAACTGCTAGAAGTTTTATTCATACGGTCTATTGACTATGCTAAATGTATATCTAACCTGGTGCCAGTAACAAAGCCAAATGGGCTAATCCACATCTGTACAGACTTTAGAGACCTAAATAAGGCGTGCCCAAAGCATGACTTTCCTTTACCGAATATTGATATTATAGTTGACCTCACAATAGGATATGAGATGTCCCTCATGGATGGTTTCTCTAGCTATAATCAGATTCGTATTTCTCCTAAAGACCAACACAAAATAACATTTACTTTCCTATGGGGTACATACTGTTGGAATGTCATGCCATTCAGTCTCAAAAATGCAAGTGCCACATATCAAAGGGCTATGACCACAATCTTCCATGACATGATGCACAAAATTATGGAAGATTATGTAGATGACATATTGGATAAATCTGTAACCAGGAAAGATCATCTGCAGGTGTTAGACATAATTTTCAAGTGACTGGAAGCATACAAAGTCTGGCTAAATCCAAAGAAATGTGTCTTCGGTGTCACATCAGGTAAACTCTTGGGATACATAGTTTCTTGAAGAGGTATTGAGGTTGATCCAGCAAAGGTCAAAGCCATCATAGATATGCCTCCACCCAGGGGAATCAGTGAACTTAGAACTCTACAAGGTAGGGTGCAATCTATTTGGCACTTCATAGCCCAATTGGCTAACAAGTGTCACCCATTCCAATATCTGTTGCGCAAGGGTATCCCCTTTGTGTGGACAGATAAATGTCAAGAAGCCTTTAAGAAAATCAAAGATTACTTATTGTCAACACCAGTCCTCATGCCTCCCATTCACGAAAAGCCATTGATCCTATACATCTCGACAACTAATTCAACTCTAGGGGCATTACTAGCATAGAACGACCAAGAAGAAAAAGAAAGAGCTATATATTACATTAGTCAGACATTGGTCGAGTATGAACTGAACTACACACCAATTGAACGAGCTTGCCTAGTCATGGTCTTTGTAGCACAAAAGCTAAGAAATTATGTGTTAAGCCATCAGACGTAGCTAGTAGCAAAGATCAACCCCCTTAAATATTTGTTGAGTAGGGTAGCATTAAAAAGACGTCTAGCAAAATGGGTCATGATTCTAAGTGAATATGAAATTCAATATGTAGAAAGAAAGGCAATAAAAGGACAAGTCATAGTGAACCAGCTGGCGGATGCACCGTTACAAAGTGATCACCCGTTAGTGGCAGATTTCCAGATGAGTTGATATTCCATACAGAACCTAAGGCACCTTAGCAACTTTACTTTGACGGATCACACACAAATCATGGCTTGGGGGTAGGAATCTTGTTCATCACCCCTCAAGGAGACTCCATTCCTAAGTCTTTCCACATTTCCTTTCCTTGCACAAACAATGTGGCAGAATACGAGGCACTAATTACAAGACTAAGAATGGCAATAAAGTGGAAAATTAGAGCACTACATGTCTATGGGGATTCTCAGCTCATCATCAACCAAGTTAATAATGACTATGACACAAAAAATGAGAAGTTGATGCCCTACAAATGAATGGTTGACAATTTCCAAACGTACTTCCACATGGTAACTTTTGAACAAGTTCGAAGAGCACAGAACAAAGCGGTGGATGCAATGGCTACAATAGGATCTCTCCTCGATATCCCAAGTAATATGCCTCAGCTGGAATTCCTCATAGAGAAATTTTTGGTCCCCACCTATGACATTCCAGAGTCACAAATGGTCTGTGAACTTGTTGGTCCTGACTCTCCTTGGTACCAAGATATTCATGACTACCTTAAGTCTCAAAACCTTCCACCTAACCTATCTAATAACCAAAGGAAGTCCATCAAAAAATCCACAAGGTATGCCATCGTCAGTGACACCCTTTATCGCCATAGCTTTGACAACACCCTCCTTAGATGTCTCAACACCAACGAAGCATGTACAACATTATGCGAAGTACATGACGATATATGCGGGTCTCATTCGAGTGGTCCTACTCTAGCAAAGAAAGTAATGATACTTGGGTACTATTGTCCAACCATTGAAAAGGATGCATTAGAATATGTCAAGACTTGTCACAAATTTCAGATTCACAGTGATTTGATCCACGCTCCACGTAGGAACTTTGACTTATCACTTCTCCTTAGCCCTTCGCTCAATGGGGACTCGACCTCATGGGTAAGATCCATCCTACCTCATCCAATGGCCACAAATTCATCATCACTGCCATTGAGTATTTTATGAAGTGGATTGAAGCCATCCCGTTAACATATATAACCGACAAACAAATATCCAAGTTCATTCTTAACTACATCATTTTCTAGTATGGCCTTCCCCAATCCATCATCACTAACAATGGACATTCATTTAAAAACCAAGACGTTCATGAATTATGTGAGTGATTTCACATCCAACACCATTTTTCATCTCCATACTACCCACAAGGAAATGGTCAAGCTGAGGCATCAAATAAAACCATTGTTAAAATCTTCAAAAATACTGTCAATGGCGTTGGTTGTGACTGGCATATATAACTCAACCCGGCTCTGTGGGCTTACCGCACTAGCATTTGCATGCCTACAGGAGCCACTCCTTTCACCTTAGTCTTTGGAGCTGAGGGCATCTTTCCCATTGAGGTTGAAATTCCTTCCCTACGAGTCTCCCTGAAGGGTTTAACTAATGAGGAAAAGTACATACAATCGCGCTTGCATGAGCTGGAGATGCTAGAAGAAAGAAGGAAAAATTCCTTGAACCATCTACAAGCATATCAAAACTGTCTCTATTGCACTTACAACAAGAGATTCATGGTCAAGAAATTTGACATTGGTGATTTAGTCCTAATGCAGAACCCTAAGAACCAAGCTGATAGAGAAAAGACAAGAAAGTTTGAACCAAATTGGTTGGGTCCTTACGTCATCATATCTTCTTTTGGTTCTAGAGCCTATTAGCTAGCAACTCCAGATGGAGAACAATTGATAGAGCCTATCAACAATCTACATCTCTGGAAGTTCTATGCATAGCATCAAGAGATTGAGGTGAAAAACCCATAAAATACAAAAAAAAATGAAAATTGATTAAAAAAATCATTACCTTGATGAAAACCTAGCAAATAGGTGTCTTGGCAACAACAAAAAAATAAGAAAAATGGAAAAATAGTAAAGAGAAAAATTATTCATCCAATAGTGAAAACCTAGAAAACAGGCACTTTGGATAAGTACCATGGTGAAAACCTTGCAAACAGGCGCCATGCGTAATTAATCATTGCTCTACCATCTACTGTCACTTTTTCTTCCTTGGCCTAGGATGAAAGACATCTCACGCCATTATCACTCCAATCAACATGACATTATACCATTCCTTTCATGGTTGATAAACGATTGACATCAAGTCCTGATGACTGTCCATCTAGTAAACCAGCAGCATCTCGTCCATGTTCCTTAAAGTTGGCTAAGTCTTGGACCTGACTGGGGGAAAAATTTGTATCATATAACTACAGTGGATGTCACATATGGCTTCGAAAATTGGCAAAAAGTCTTGAAAAAAGACCAAAAGCATTGAAAAATGTCCTAAAAAAGACCTAAACATTGAAAAATGTCTTGAAAAAAGACCTAAACATTGAAAAATGTCCTAAAAAAAGATCGAAAACATAGAAAAAAGTCTTGAAAAAAGACAAAAAACATGGCAAAAATTCCTAAAGAAAAAGAAAAAAACATCGCAAAATGTCCTAAAGAAAGACCTAAAAATTGAAATATGTCCTAAAGAAAACCACAACAAAATGTCAAACACAGGATCATCTCTAGTCAAAATCTGTCTTGTCAATCAATCAAGTCTTTGTCATTTGTCTGAACTACGTTGTCTCTGTGCATTTGCTACGTAGGAAAAACTCATACTTGAGTCCCTGAGACATTAGGTCAGTCTTTTTAGGTTTGTCAAAATAAAATCATGGTACAATCTTTGGTCATCAATACAAAGTCATTGGTCATGTCGAACTATGAGGTCTCTAAGTGTATGATGTAGGGAAGGCCATCTATCGATGAGCCCCTGAGGCCACACTAGGTCAGTCCATTAGGTTTCATGACATCACACTGGCACACACATCAAAAAGTCTTCAAGACAAAGAAAATCTTTCCCAAACGAATAAAACTCATAAAGAAAATTATGACAAACATTTATTACAGCATGACAATCTCATTGGCACATATCATCATGACAATAGCGACATATGGTCAGCATGAGTCAAACTCAATCAAAACAAGTCAAATCATCATAACCTGTCAAACTGACAACTCCTGGTTAACCTTCAGATGTGTCCTTCTGAAAGATAACCTTTGTCATTCATGCCTTAGGAGGTGTCTTTCCTAGGCATCGTCATTGTCATTCGACATTTTGAGTGATCCTCTTGACATCTAAGGATCACTCCTCTTGACATCAATATTCTTCAAATGTTTCCTTTTGAAGAACCAACTCTATCATCTATGCCTTAGGATGTGTCCTTCCTAGGCATCATCATCATTTCGAGGGACCCCTTTCGACTATTAGGGATCAAATCCTCTTGATGTCAACATTATTCAGGATGTGTCCTTCCTGAATTCAGCAATTCTCGACATTTTTCATCTAAAAATCATCAAGACTTTAAACATTTCGGCATCTCAACATTATCAAACATGGCATTTTGACATTAGAACAATGGATATCTAGATGCACTTGGCAAACATTTGACACTTGTCTTTTGGCTTTTATCATGTTATTAGTTTTTTAGCGATATCCCACTAAACAGGATTTAGAGAAACAATGATGTATCATGACAATTGACACGCATGACTACTAGTTTCTCAGCAAGGTCCTAATTCTAGGATTTAGAAAAACAACGACGTATCATGATAAGGGCTCTACTTTTATATTTTGGCAATCATGTTGCTAGTTTCTCAAAGATGTCCTAGAAATAGGATTTAGAAAAGCAACGACGTTTCATGAATTGTCTTTGTCTTTTTCTGCTTGTGGTTGATTATGAAAAAGAGACTGGGGCAATTGTGCTTTTAGTCTAAATCATGATCATCCTTGTTTGTGACTGCTTGTCTTATGTGATGGTACGACCTTGCACACCTTGATCTATGTCATATCATGGCGTTTATTGGCCATTACAACAGTTTGCCCAATGATGATTAAGAGCAATAAATATTAAAGTCCTATGGTAAAGTTTTGAAGGATTTGGTTTAGGAACTAACATGCATCTCCGTCGGTTTGGTCCTCTTCTCTCATCGGTCTGGTCATCTTCTATCATCAGTCTAGTTATCCTCTTTCTTTCATCTCATGATGATATCCTATGACATACAAAAACATGAGTGCATACATGATCATATAAACATTGCATTAGGTCCATACATACATCATCCATAGCATTTACATAATCACAAACAATGCATTAACATAATCATCGACATTGCACCCATTTAATAAACAAATTATGCATATTATTATCATCATCATCGCACATAAGTAAGCACTACATCATCATGGCATCATAATTATAAGTACACATCATACATAGGACATCACATCATATACATAAATCAAATAACATCACATAACATACATGTAGGCCACATCAAAACTACATCATCATAAAATATCATCTCAAAAATATGCAATGTCATAGGATAGAGTCAATAGATATCCCAAAAATGAGCTCACAGGCTCAATAATATGCATAATGTGTCATAATAACAAGCATGCCCCTAGGGTAGACTCTCATCATCCCCACGTGGCAAAGAGTGTGGAGGTGGAAGCTTTGCCACTGGCACTAAAATGATAGGTGGACCTGTAGCAACCTCTATCTGCACTACCAGTGGAATTGACAATGAAGGCGTCATCTCCACGGTAATGGACACCTACGATGCCACTGCTGCCTGATTCAAAGAAGTAGACAGATCTACCATTGGTGGCTGCCACTACACTGAAACAGTAGACTCGTGACTGTGGCTTGAGTGATGACTCAAGGTGTGCCTGAGTGAGTGGTGGGACCTATGCCCTGATATGTGCCCTAAAGAGGTAGACCCTCCTGCACTAGTATGACTTCAGTTGTTGTTGGCACTCCCTGATCTGTGTCCACTACATGTCCTCGTCTGTGACCGTGACAATGTAGGATCTCATCGCTCGGGAGGCACTGCCTTCTCATATAAGGTCCTATACTAACCCAGCCTCATCCTCACCCTATCCAACTCATGAACCATATCCCTAGAAGGCCCTATGCATAATGCCACAAACTATGTACACCACTGAGCAGAGTCTTGCTGGCGGATCACTGCTTGATCCCACTCTACCCAAACTACCTCTAGCTCTGACTACAATGCTCTAATGTGGGCCATGCTCTCATCAAGTCTCCACTATAAATCGGCCACCTTCTAATCTGTCATGGCATCATGGGGCAACGCTAAACTGGATGGTATCTCCTCCTCTCCCTCCACCATCCACCATGTGAGGAGTCTCTTGGCCTCATCCATGGCATCATCCTCATCATCTTCGTCATCGGCCACATCCTCTGCCACCTCCACAACCTCCTCCTACCTCAACTGCTCCTCTACCACCTCCACAATTTCCTCCTGCCTTTGCTGCTCCTTTGCTACATCCTCCTCTCCTCCTCCCCCTCCTGTCATGGTTGCTCTGCCGCCTCTCTCTCACCCTCCTCGAAAACCTCTGGGATAGCATCTAGTGGCAATCTAGCCATGCACTGTCGCACCCTCTGGTCCTATCTCTAACCATCTCACCTCTACCTCCTACCGTCTCCTCCATAATCTCCATCATCTCCATCATCTCCACCCCGTCCTCCATCTCTACCCCCATCCCTTCCTCCATCTCTCCCCTTGCCCCTATCCCTGCCTCAATCCCTCCCCCATCCTTGGCCCCTGTCACCATCCCTACCTCCTCACTTGGTCCTCAACACATGAGGTATCACTGACCACCTATCCACCGGTGCTAGTCCATTGGGATCTGTCAATGGCACTGGTATATCTGCCTGCCACCATAGGTCATAATTTGTAGTAGTACCGAGATCAGCAACTCGACCCCTCCATCCCCACAACTGGCCTCCTAGCCCATTGATCTGCTGCTCTACAAACGCTACTGGAATGGCTAGCCCCCAAGCATACCCTCTGGAAGACCGCACATACTTAGCTATCCCTACCGGTACACCCTATTGCTCTCCAAACTGCCTGAGGACATGTTGTGGGAGATACATCTCTATAATCAGCGAAGTCTACACCATCCTACTGATTAGGTACCAGTACTATCTGCATAAGCTTAGGTGATCCACCTCGTCATCCCATTGATCACAGTCTTTGTATGGTTGCCATATAAATGTCACCATGGTGTCAATCCTATGACACCACCAATCGGTCTCACCCATCTATGTCTACTATAGGGAACCCGCATAGTAGTAGGCATAGGGCATCCCCTCCACCAACTATGGTCTCTCAATCGGTGGGTGAAATATAGCAATATGCTCCCAGGCCCATATCATCATCAATGTCATCCTTCATGAGATACTCTCTACTCATCTAAACGTAACCTTGTGCAGCTGATGGTAGAGGGTGCCCAATAAACATGGGCCCCAGGCATACACTGCCCTATAATGTCTCATCACAACCAAGATGTCTCCCTAGCCAATAGGGAATCCATGTCCCCAACGGTTAGGAATCAAAAGACCACCAATCAATGTCACTAGGAAAGCATCAAAACGAGCATAGTGCTCCACCATGAACTCCCATCTGATCTCATATCCTTGGATGCCAAGTTCTACACCCTCATCTCAGTAGTAGGTCCTGAAAATCTACTCGTCGTGATGAGGGTCATAAACAATTTGCTCTCCTCAAATCGGCACTCATAGGATGCGGTACACATCCTCCAATGTGATGGTCACCTCACCTGTTGGTAGGTGGAAAGAGCATGTCTTTGAATGCCAACACTCGCACAATGTAGTCAACAATCCCCTATTTTCCCAAACAATGGGCATATAGGTGACATAAAATAGACCTAGCTGCATCAGTCGTCGTCGCTCCCTCGGAGTCAGCTGGTCAACAAACCAGAATGTAGTCGATCTGCTCTCTCATGTGTAAATCAAGGCAAGCTGCGTCTGCAAAAAGCCAAACAATGTGTCAATACTTTCTAAGTAACTGTCAGAATCATCAAAAGCATTCAAGGTTTCATAAGTATCAAAATCAATCCCAATCAATGTCAACATCAAATGCGTCACGTTCCTGCAATTGCATCGCAAAGCATCGTATGCATCGCTTAAAGATTCAAATGCACCGCAACATGAAAATTGCATCATTTGGTTGCTCAAATCTGTTGCATCAAAGCATTTGTGTCATGAAATTTGACAATTGTGTCATAAAAACTCCAATGCGTTGCTCGACAAGCAATTGCGTTGCAAGATGACAATTGCGGTATTCCAACCCGCAAATGCAACTTAGTTAGGCGAATGCGTCACAATTTTTGTCAAATGTGTCGCAATACCTCGACCTCCTCTTATTTACCATGGCACTTGCATCATGATGCATCAAATGCGTTGAACGTGAAGGTGAATGTGGCTTACGCGAATGCATATGTGTCGTAGTGCATTAGTTGTTCCCCCTAGAAACCTAGTTTTGGCATGCAAAAAAAAAAATTACAA
The DNA here is from genome assembly GCA_007258455.2 of Sequoia sempervirens. Lineage (NCBI taxonomy): Eukaryota > Viridiplantae > Streptophyta > Pinopsida > Cupressales > Cupressaceae > Sequoia > Sequoia sempervirens. Next base: position 505,307,113 of record VDFB02193867.1, on the reverse strand, counting down.
AGTAAGATAGGGGTACGCACCACTGGCTTTGAGCCCTCTAGCCGCTGGACTGTCTGCACGATCTCGCCACAATGCTTTGTCACTAGAATCATCATCCTTGCTGCTGTCCTTTTTTCTCTAAGCTCTCGAAATTCGCAAGGTGAATAGTAAGAATAAATTAACTTTTACCCCTTTTTCAACCTATTTATAAGGTCAAACTAGCATTTGTCAACTGGGTTATTACTGGAGGCTCATTTGACCAACTTTAACCACCCTATTACCTGCCTTAAACATGTCTGAATTCAAAACTGACTATGCCATTGTTTTTCTAGTCATTAAATTGACTTATTGGGACCCTTTACAAATTTTTCTGCTGCTAACCCAAAATTTGAAAAAATTCCCAATGGGGCATTGATACCCTATACCTTCACTGGGGAATATTTTTGACTTATTTTCTTTGTCACAATGCGATATGCTACATTATGACAAAGAGGGGCAAAATGTAGACACCTAAAAATGACCTAGGCCTGCAAGCTTCATTTTTACCACTTTCGTCCTAGTATAATTATGACATTTAATTATGTTCTTGGTCCACATTCGACTATTGATTAAATAATGCATAATTATTTAATTAATTCATGTCCATTTATTCTTCATAATTATTAAATAAATAAATTTTATTTATTTATTAAATATGTCATTAATTGTCCAAGTCTTCCCTTAATTAAATAAATTTCTTAATTTATTTAATCACCCTTCTCTAGTCATTTCTTCTTGATTATTAAATAAATAAGTTTTATTCATTTATTTAATATTTTACTAATTGTCATAATTAAATGAATTGATTAATTTATTTAATTATTGATCATATCTGCTAAATTAAATAATTATCTTTAATTATTTAAATTGACAAAATTAATATTCCTCTCATTTTAAGTAAATGAAATTATTTAAAATGTCATCACAATCTTAACTTACAATCCATTTTAGTAAATAATCTAAAAAAGATTATTTATTTGTCTCACAAAATCCATATTTTGAGTTGATTTAATTGAAATTGGTAGCTTTCTTCCAAAAATCAAATAAAACAAGAAAATTCTTGATTTTTCAAATTTGCTTTTTAGTCCACCTCTTATCTTTCTGATTTTTCAAATCTCATAAAGCAGGCTATCTTTATCTTCTTAATTTTGAAAATCTTTATTGTTGAAATTAATTATCTCATCTTTTCTCCACTGCCAATCTGATTTTCTCATATGACATCTCAACCACTTGTCTAAGGATTTTTCCCTAGCCCTGATTAGGGATTATCAGATTGAATCTTGTCCTCTGATTTTAGGTTCTGTCAAGAGTCAATCTCGTCCGTCCATTCAAAATTACGTTTTCTATAAAATGGCAATTTTGTTCATAATTTAGGGACCACTTCATCATTATAGGCATTATAGTTGTTAATCAATTGTTATAGTCATTTATCATTTATCATAGGCATAGGCATAATATAATTAAATCCTTCAAAACTTGCATAGGACAATGGCATAGTCAAATTGCTCACAAACTCGATCTGAGGGCATCAATCATACGCTGCAAGCTAGGAGGTGCTATGGAGGTGATTCATGAGAGCTTCACAAATCTGGTATAATCGGTTCATTATTATTTTCTTCGATTGTGCTTCATAACTTATTTTGGTTTATATTATTGATTTAATCATTTGCTAACCTCAAACCTTATAAAATTTACCCATTGATACAACTGGAATCACCCATTCAATATTGAGTTTTCTTTTCTTAGATAGTTCACTTTTCTCTTTTTTTTTCTTGAAGTTCTTTCATTCAATTCCTTCTTAATATGTCAGATCTCTAACATCTGTACTAGGTTGAAAACTACCATGGTCCTCATAACAACATCTAGGGAATCAGATTTTTCACTTAAATCTTTCAACACCATCGTCCTAAGATAAACATGCCATCACAAAAGGAGATGTTTCTAATGATTTGTGATAGATTCAATCATAGTTAGTAAAGACTGCTTAGTTTACACCTTATTATCAATGACTTTCCACAACTCTCATTGACAATGGACATAAAACAATGAGTTTAGAACAAAATCATTCAATCAGAAAACTTGAAAATATCTAAACCAACTTCTCTCCTAGCAACCAAAGTATACTTCAGATAACCACCCCCTTTCTCAACTAGATAAAATGAAGGCCCCCACAAAAGAAGAAAAATAAAAAATGAAAGGAACAACAAACTATTTACATATATACAACCTAGCACAATACCAAACCTTTTTACGACCCAAAATAATGTTTGCAAAACTATCCATTGATAGGCAATGGAATAGGTTCTCTTGTTAAACTACTCAGCTAGAAAGCATTTTCTCCTAGGATTTCAACAATTTTATAGGGACCCAACCAAAGCTTATCAAACTTCAGGTGGTCACCCTTCTTTTTATTGGATTTATCCCACAATAAGACAAAGTCTGATATCCCAAAAGCCTTAACTTTGGCTCTTTTTTTGAACCAACATTTGACAACAACCTGTTGCCTAAAGAATTGCTGCAAAGCAACATCTCTCTGCTCTTCTAATTTTAGCAAGCCAACTAACCTTACATCAATCCTATCATCATTAGAGTAAAATTCTTGCAGAAATCTCAGGACAAGTATTTGCAAGTGAATAGGGAACACAGGCTCTTGGCCATAGACTAACTTAAATGGTGAAGTTTTCAACACAACCTTGATCCTAGTCCTATCTGCCCATAACACAAATTTTAACTAGGCATGCTAGTCTCTAGGATTATTCTCTAACAGTTTTTTTATTACTTCTAGGAGATTTTTATTAGTTGATTTTGCAACTCCATTTCCTTGCAGATAATAGTTTGAAGAATATTTTAAAACAATCTTATGATTATAAGCCCATGAAATGAACTCAGCAGAAGAAAAGGCAAGGCTATGGTCACATACCAATGCAAAGGGTACTCCAAACCTGGTTGTGATGCATTCAATGAGGAACTTGATTACTATCTCCATTGTGCTATTCTTGTAAGGTATAAATTTTGTCCATATCGTGTAGTAATCCATGGAAATCAAAATGAATTTATGTCTTGCAAAAGAATTTGGGTTAAGTACCCCAATAAAATCAAGTTCCCATTGGGCAAATGGCCTTACCTCATAAACAGGCTACAATGGCATGGCTGGATGACATTCTCTTGATCCATAAATTTGACATATATGACATGTCCTTACATGTTGGTGGGCATCCTTAAACACACATGGCCAATAATAACTAGATCTGAGGATCTTATGTGCTAAAGAATCTGTGGAACCATGACCCGTGCCATGTTTCCCATGAAATTCAGTAATTTTGTGCTTAGCTTCTTGTTGATCAAGGCATCATAGATAAATCCCCTCAAAATTATTTATGTATAACAATCCTCCTTTGAGCATATAATGGGAGCTTTTCATTCTCAGTGCTCTCATCTAAGTTGTATTCATTCCCTCTGGGCACCAATTATTGAGCATGAAATAAATAATATCGACATACCAAGCGTTATTAGAAAATGATTGTTTTGTTTACTGTTGACAAGTAATATTCTTACCAGCATCTACCATTGCTTTAGATAGGCCTTGACCTTAGAAAAATTTCATAAGGTAAATCTCCAGATCGAACTTCTACAAAATAGCCATCCATTTCCCCCTTTATTCTCCCAACTTGCTCTGCATAAGTAGAGACTTCACAACAACATCAGGAACCACAACAATGATCTGACTTCGAAGGATATAATTCCTAAACTTCTTGACAGCTCTAACCAACACAAAATCTTGTTTCTCAAGAGGTGGGTACTTGACTTCAACATTCTTAAATAGAGATCTCATGAAGACAATTGGCCTTTCATCCCCCTCGTCTCTTCATTGTGTTAGGACAGCTGCACATGAGTGTTCAAAAGAAAAAGAATAAATATAAAATGGCTTCAAGTAGTTAGGGCTGGTGAGGACTGGTGCCTTTGAAATGGATTGCTTAACCTAAGAAAAAATAGTCTTTGCCTCATTACTCCATTCTATTCTAGCATATTTCTTCATTATTTCATTCAAAGGTTTAACAATTTCTACAAAACCTGTGATAAACTTCCTCACAAAGTTGATCTTTTCAAAGAAATATCTCATCTCCTTCTTACTTCTTGGCATGGTTAACTTTAGAATAGACTCAACTCGGTTTGTATCTATTGATATACCTCTTTTTGAGATTATGTGTCCCAAAAGTTTCCCTTCAGAAACCCCAAACACACACCTTTCAAGATTTAGAGAGACCATATTTGATACATCTTTCAAGAACTTTAGCCAAGTTTGCAGCATGGTTTAGTCTATCTTTAGAGAATACTATCAAGTCATCAATATAAATGATGATGCACTTACCAATAAAATCTTTGAATACTACGTCCATTGCATGCTAAAAGTTTGCTCCAATGTTTATCAAACCAAATGTCATTCTCCTATAAGAAAATGTTCCCCACTTAGTAGTGAAGGTTGTCTTCATTTTTTCTTCATAATTAATGATCACTTGATTGTACACAGAATAACCATCCAAGAACGACATCATTTGGGACCCATTGATAGTTTGCAAGACTTCGTCTAGAGAAGGGAGTGGGTAGTTGTATTTTTTTGAAGCTCTATTCAAATTCCTAAAATCTACACATAGCTTGATCTCCCCATTCTTTTTATGAACTGGAACCAAGTTAGTCACCCATGTTGAATGTCACACAGGGAAGATTATTCTTGCAGAAATAAATTTCTAAACTTCCTTAAAGATCAGTGGTTCAATTAGGGTGTTGAAAGGATGTTGTTTCTACCGAATTGGTCTAGCTTCAAGCTTCAAAGGAATAGTATGAGTTATCACAGAAGTATCAAATGTTTTCAGATCTTCATACCCCCAAGCTATTGCAGCAATATATTTCTTCAATGCCCTCAAGATATCCTCTCTAATTGCTTCAAGATAGGCCTTCCCTATGTAAACATTCCTTTTAGGGCCAGATTTAGCTAAGTTAACAATTTCATATTCACCTATATTATGTTTGGCTGATACCTTTTCCCGAGCCCTTGGATCTGAATCAAAAATTCTTTCTAAGGCCACCATTCCCTTGGGAATGCTATTAATTTTTAAGTTGAGGACACCTTTTGTATTGCATTCTTTAGGGTTCTAGTCTCCCCGATCCCTATCGGATTCATCAATGATCTATCCTTTGAAAACATCTAAGCTTGCTAGAAAAGCAAGGATATGTCGATCATTGTTGAAGACTTGAAAGTTCCTCACATTATCTGAGATAGCCCAGGTGGATATCAATTCTACTAAAAATATCTTGAGCTTGGAGCTTTGCATGGGCTCTAGGGTACTTGCAACAACAACTAATGAATCAACTATTTGATTCTCCTCTCTAGAGATTAAACTAATCCCAAAAGCATCAAAGTCTTCAATCAAGTTCCACACCCGATTTCTATAATCTACCAGCCTTTTATTGTGACATGTGTACTGGCTGCGTACTTGCTTGATAATCACTTCTGAATCTCCTTTAACCATCAAGGCAATGACCTTCTGATGTGTGAACATCAGTCCCCGAATTAATACTTCATATTCTGCTATGTTGTTAGTGCATCCAAACTACAACCTGTAAGAAGCAAAAAATGTTTTCACTTTCGGGCTAGTTAACTCAATTCTAGCACCACACCCTATTTTAGATTTGGATCCATCAAATGTGAGGGTCCATAGCTGATCATGAGCTGGGGTTGATATCTTTGAGCTTATTGTGGGTGCTTGGATAAGATGAACCATAGGTGGGGCCACTTGATCTTTTGCATCAAATATTGAGAATGGGTGTTCAATAGCTTCAGTAGGTACAATATCCAATTCCTGTTCAGGTATATCATGTAATCCTATGATATCTTTCTAACAGTCATCTATATTTTTTATCAACCCCTTGGGTTTCGGTATACTTGTGAGTGTAGGGGTATCAAACAAACTGTGGGGTTGATCAACATAGCTATGTGGGTCCGGTATTATGACCGGGGTAATTTTAGTTTGAGGAGGGACTTCCTTTGAAGGTATATTAAACCTGGTTAACATTATTGCATTTTTGGCTTCAAATGAGAAGTGATCTATAATGGTCTCAAGGTGACTTGGGCTAGTTTCTTCAGTTTGGAAAACATGATTTAGAACACTGATGCAGGGTTGGCAGGTCAATTCTGAATGATTTTGGTAGTGTACCCTACACCAATTTGGGAGTAGAAGACTCCACAAATTGATATCTTCCCCTAAGACCAGCTAATCCTATTGTAGCTTCTTGATCAATACCTTTTGGTTTACACTAATCATAGGATCAGGGAATTCTTGCATTGACAAATCATTAGAATCAAGAACTAGAAGAGTCAAAATTTCTCTCTTTTATAAACCTCTATCTCAGTTTCAAAGTAAGCTACCTCGTTGGGAGAGTCATAATTAGTGATGATATGTTTGAGATGAGGTTCACTCTCAATCCTAATCTATGTAGGCATTCCCCTCCATGGTAGCCACATATGTGAAAAGTTGAGGGAGAGATATCCCCCTATACTCTTCATCAGATCTTTGCTCAAAAGCATACCGTAAGTCTCAAGAATGTCTGCTACCTGAATATCCATATTGGTTTGAATCATAGGGTGAGACCCTAATTTCACATGTATATTTTTCAATTCTAAAACTACATTAACCTCTATTTTATCAAGTTGGATGACCTTCTTGTTTGTTTGGACAGGATTCAATACCAATTTACTGCATACAAAAAATGGCATAACATTGCCAGAAGCCTCTGAATCTAGCAGACAATTGTGCAGATTCTTCCCACATATTCTCAAACTTAAAAGAAATGGTGGGGTCCCTACCTTGTTTCTAAACAAAGTTGTGCTCATGTCCGCAGCAGGTGCCACCCTAGTTTTCCCTTTTGATTTATCAGCTTCTTCCAAAGCTTTTAGCACTATATCTCGTTAGGAAGGGCACCATTTTAGGATGTCAAAGTATGATAAAGAGGTTTTCTATTTCTGCATCTTAGAAACAATATCAAATTTTGTGTTACAACTTGCATTATATTTGAAAACACCAGATGAATTACCTTTGCTAGGGAAGTCATGCGGACCCTTCGGTGGAGGAGGGTTGTTATTAGCACCCTAATTTGGAGGCACCATGTGATTAGGTGGTGTTGATGTAGTGAACAAACCCTTATTCTGGTTTCTTAAGAAGTGTCCTCCCTTTGTCTGAAAGGCTTGGGAATCATACACATCTTCCTCTGGTTCATTCTCATTTTGCATTGGGAATGAAGGTTTTTCTTCAAAGAGGTCATAAGCCATTGTTGTATCTAGTGAGTCACCTCCTTTATTTGAATTCCCTTGGAATTTTTGGGCATCTTCTTGTGCCATCTTCGCAACCTTCTCCATTTCAGGACAGTTCACCTCAGAATGAGTGACAGTATCATGCAGCCTACACTAGTTAGTCATAAAATTGAGGTCAACCACATTTGCAGTATGTGGCCTATCCTCATTAGCTTGATAATTGTGAGAAACCCTACCATTATTTGGCCCTGTGTTCCATTTTATATTGTTATTAGGCCTCTGGTTATATCCTCTATTATGATTTTGATAGCCTTGGTTAGGGAATTTTGGCCTTGATAATTCCTTTGGTTGTGATTGATGTTGTTATGATAATTACCCTAGTTATTATTATTCTGATTAGGGTAATTACCTTGATTAGCATAATTACCTTGGTTCTGAGAGGGGTTTAGTTTAAGCTGAGCCATGTCATTTGTGACTTGAGAAAGAGTTTTCTTTAGGGTCTCCACCTCATTTGTGAGTTGAACTGTCTTTTCACTCTCAGTGTTCTTAGAAATAAGTGGCTGACCAACAAGATTTGGTATTCCAGCTTGATTATGATGACCATGTGGACTATGATGAGCCTGTGATTGTTGAGAGAAGTCAAGAGCTCCATTGGCAAAGAAAGGAATAGGAGATTGAGTTTTCAACTCAGACATAGGTCCATAATTGGAAGGATACATCCCTAGGATAGTATTGAATAAAGTGGTTGGATTAGTCATCTGATACCCCATAAAAGGAAAACCTCGTCCCAAGTTCCCTTGTTGAGAGCTAGTTTGCAGTTGTAGCTTGATGGCTAGATGATAAACTTTAGACAGAGAATCAATATCTATCGGTTGATAAGTCCTTTTTAGGAATAATCCAAGCAAAGGGTCTATAACTCTAAAATATGCCTGAATGGCACTATTCTCAGAAACTAGATAGGGGTCCTATAATCTCCTATACATTCGTTGAAACCTTGTATTGAACAAGGGCAGTGATTCACATGGCTCCTTCCTAATGGTAGAAAATTGATGGAACAAAATGGCTTGATCCACATAGACTCCGAAATGATTGATGAAAGAATTCTCTAAATCTGTCCAACTCAGAATAGAACCTTGTGGAATATTTAGGTACTAGTTGTATGCCATATCCCCTAAGGAATAAGGGAACAACCTACAAACTACATCATGGTGAGCTATCTTGGCTCTGGTACAAGCATCCTTAAAAGCTTGTATGTGCTCCTCAACACTCCTTGATTCGCCATGAATGTATTTGGGATAGAATCTTTCAGGATTCTTAGACAATCATGAAAGCCTCTAGGAATAGTCCCCAATGCAGAAGGATTGTTCACAAAAAATGCCATTGGTGGTGGTGGTGGAGGTTGAGCCAGCTATTGGATGGGATGAACCATTTTTAATGGAAATTAAGGTGGATTTGGTGGTGGCTTCACTGGTATCCATTGGGGTATTGGTGAAAAGCCTGGTGGAGTGAGTGAAGCTGACAAGGGTGGTATAATGGTAGCCCTATGAATCTTGTGTGTCGTTGGGGTCTTGAGTTCTACCAAAGGTGGTGAGTTTTCAGTTGATCGAAGAACTCCATGGGACCTCTCTGGTGAGAAAGACCCAATGTTATCCAGTTTTCTCTTTTGTCCCTCCTTCTAGCACCAGTTTCCTATTGATGTGCCAAATTGACCCACAACATGCAGGTAAGATATAAGTGAAAGTATCTCATCTCTCCTAAAACAGACAATCAGTAATCGAACTAATCACCTCCTAAGGTTTTTGATGTTGGTTCACAACATTGTTGTTTCACAAAGTGGTCAATATGGTTGTAATGTTCAAGGGGCTTGTTAGTTTTGAGCTTCTAGATTGTTACAAGATCAAACATCTATATAAACCTACTTTAACTAGGGGTTTTAAAGAAATAGAAAAAGATAGATCAAGGCTTTCAAACTGAAAAGAATGTTGATTCATTCAACTAATCAAACTTATTGCTTTCCAAGGAATTCCTAAACTAGAAACTACAGAATAAAATTAACCTCTCATTGATACATAGTTTCATTCATTCACAGTGTAAACTTTAACAGTAGATTGCAAATCATCATTCCAACAAAACATAAGATAAAATTTCATTCCTTGAAAGATTTTCAAATCAAAATGATTAACACAAAATGAATACCATTCTAGAGCATAATATAAAGAAGGTTTAAATCTAGCTGCTCCTACTGTTAATGAAATAGATAAGCAACATTTACAAATCTAGTAAGATCACCAGTGTACAGAAACCCATGTCTTTAAATAATCTCCATCTATGTTAAGAAAATCAAGAAGATACATCACCATCCTCTCTCTACTGAACTGTAAAAATGTGTTCAGTTATATCGAAGCTCCAAAGATAGCAACAATTCGAATCTTCTTGTGTTACTGCGACTAATCAAAATAGAAAACATAACTCCTACTCCCCTTCTTTAGTTTCTCTACCCTCTAACTTGTCTAACCTAACTCTTCCAATCTTTCTAACAATGATTTTCTAACTCTTCTAACCCTAAAATGATCTTTTCTAACCTGTCTCTAAAAACTTTCTAACTTCTCTAACAACCAAAAAAAGATCCCTTACAAAAGAGGTCAAATGCCATATTTATAAAATGTGTCAGATGTGTCGACATAGTTTAGGGTTTACAAAAATAAGTTGGTTACAAAATACATCGGCCTTAGAAGAGTTTGAAACAATGTCAAACATTCATTAAATGCGAGGGCACTGACTAGATGAGCTAGGATCTACCACATAACTCAGACCAAAACATGTGAAGAAGAGACAAAGAAAAACAATGAGGAAGCACGACCTTCAATGCAACTTTGCATTAATAGTTTCCCCCACATTGCCCATATCTTGCTCCATTTTGGCCTTCATCATCAAGAAAATCCTCTGCAAGCCATTCGTAAGTGGCATAAGTGAAATACTAGTTTTCCATTCAATAGCATTAATATTATTCTCCAACTGCCCCATCGTATTGTTCCAGTCCCTCTCATTGCAGGGTGTTCAATATTCGGATTTGAAACCTCGAACCAGACTGACGTCATCCTGCCCTCAAGAATCCAACTCCTTTGATCTAGCTTCATTTTTCTTTGCTGCTTCAAGGATGGAGGATCTCTTTGTGTCTCTCTTAGCCCTTCCAACCGTTGCCTTTCCAGAATCAACCTGGATTCATCAAACACTAATGTGAGAATCCAAATGTTGACAACATTCTCATTCAAGTGTTACCTCAAAATCATGATAAAAACCATTAAATTAGCCATTAAGCATCAACACTGGATCATCAAAATGAACACAAGTAGCATACAACAATGAAATTTACCAAATTAAAGCAAGGAAACATAAGAATTTATCATTAGAATCATCCATTTCACCAAATTTCCTCGTTCCAGAGTGCCTCCTAGAAAATCTAGAAAAATCCAGCCAGAGTGGATTTCCGCAAAAATGACAACACAACATGAATTCTTGGAAAATGAAGGGGAGAAGGAGAAATTGGGAAAATTTGACCCAAGTAGAGTTCTGCGAATGACTCAAAATTCTGAACTTTAGAAAACTGAAGGGAACCGAGCAAATGAAGGAATTCAAGAAAATTTGACCATGTAGGAAAATCCTAAACCTGACCGAAAACTCGAACACTAGCCACGACTTCACTCAAATTGACTAAACATCACAAATTTGAGGACCCTAGGCATGAAAATCACTTAATGTGAGCCTCCTACAGATCTTCTTTAAATCCTAGGCTCAATCGAAAGCAAATCAAGACAAAATGGTGACACCCTAGGCATGAAACCCTAGATTTTAACCCTAAATGCACAAGACAAGTCATGAAATGCTCAAACACATAGGAATTGAAACTTCAAGCAAGACCATAACATTTTAAAGCATAAGAAGATTGAACATCCAACCCAGGAGAATGAAAATGATAAAGAAAAATGACAAAAAATTCTAAAAATTGACCAAACTCAGAAACCCGACGACTAGATGGAAATCTAGAAAAATTTGACCAAGGCAGAATTCTGCGAAGGCTAGAAATCTCTTAACTCAGTGCAAAACAGGCCGAGCCAGACTTTAGGCACAATCTGGGAAAATCTGATCAGGGCAAAAAATTTTGAACTGGCTCAAAAACCCGAACAACAACAAAAATCAAAGTTTGAAAGAAAACTGGGAAAACCCGACCAGGGCAGAAAATCCTGAACTAGGGAAAAAACTTGAACTTCGCCAAAAACACTAGATTTTCAATACTCAACTTGGGAAAAACACTTGAGCAAGCAAGATAAACATATTAAGCACATTGCAAGGCAAAGAAAAACCTCAAAATCGAAGGGGGAAAGACACAAAGAGCAAAAGCAATAGAGGTGATAGGGTAGGGCTGGATGGAACACTCACTATTCTATGCTCTGGGTCTCACCTTGGCAATGCCCTTTGATGTCACTTAACACCTTCTTAACCTATAGGCTCTAATGCTTGTTAGGAACCCCTGGTTCTCTTGACCAACCCTACTATAATCTCCATTTCCCTAACCAAGCCAATCTTGGAGCTCTCTCTGTCATTCTCTCCTTAGCCCTTAATCTTCCTAAAGGCTAGCTAAACCTCCAACCTTCACTAATTCAATGAAGGGGTGTGTGATGTCTTCCATGGCTTCAAAAACATCCCTCTAGGGTTCTTGTTCATCCACCAATCACCAATTCTCCATCGCTCTCACCAAACCCTACTCTAGGGTTTTATAAGGCTACTAGCCCTTGAGCCCCAATTAGGTCTCCTAACCCGAGAAAATAGGCTCAATCTCCAATTTTTCTAAATAACATCACAATATTTCTTTGGAGACCCTGGTTCACTTTCCTACCTCTCAAGGATTTTTGAGGTTATAGGCCTTCACTGTCGTACATAGGCGTAACCCTCATTTTGTAAGAATTAGGGCTTTTTAGGCCATTTCCTGACCACATAGTGAACTGTCAATTTAATACAACCTCTAGATGGACTGGTGAAACCTCTTCTTTCATACCAAACCTTTGTAAGGCCTCCTGCATCCACCACACACCTTTGTTTGCCAGGGAATTGACACCCCTGCAACATTAGTTCTTGGTTTTCATTGTCTTTCCTAATCGGGCAAAGTTAGGCTCACCTAGGAGAAGACTTTTCCCATTATACTTTGCCACCTACAAACTCCTAAGCCTAATCTATGTATAGGAATGGAGCTTAGCCTCATTTCCCATGGACTATACACCAGGTATAGTGGAAAATAGAGGTCTAAGACTCCATGATTAATAGCTTATTGGACTAATCAGAAATGGAGAGAAACAAAGCCTACTAAGAACAAAGCTAGGAAATGATGAAACAATTCAACTAATGACCACACACTGCTCAGTGCTTGGAACCCTCCATTAACACACTAAAAGAGCTAAAAACTAGAAAATTTACAAGAATTTCATTGTCTTTCCATAAGAACTGCAAGCTCTAGATGATACAAAGCTCCTCCAACCTCCATTCTAGTTTGAGGTCCACCTTATAAAGATTCATAAAGTGGTTAATCCTCCCCTTGGTCGGACATAACCACCTCATTAGGCCAAAATTGCACAAATGCAACATTTTGGGCTTTATTTCCAAATCCTAGTGAATCCTAGTGAAACAAGTTGTGAAACTCATCCATTCCACCATGAGCTATTGATCCACCTTCCTCCTAACATGTTCTAACACCTCAACATAAAACTAAATGGCCAACATGACCTTAAAACATAAAAACCACAAAATTTTATCCTAGGCTTCCAAATGTGCCTAGTGCTACATAATGCTTTCTAAGTGCTCTTGCACCATTCTCCCCCTCTCAGCCCAAACACTAAGGAATGGAAGGAGAAATCAATGACAGGTCTATACCAAACTTCTTGAACTTATCTTCTTGTACCCACGTGGCTTCTCATTCATGCTTGTTCATCCAATTGATAAGGTGGTCCATGTTTACCTCGTGTCTTGTAGACTTCTGCACTCTTGACTCCAAGATCTTCTTTGCCTGAAGCTTGTCTTGATTAGGTAAGGATATATTGCTGATTTCCTTGAAGATCTCCTTACTGTTCTGATCCACATCATTGACTGATCCCTTGTACTTGATAAAGTCAGCTATATTGAAAACTGGTGAGATTCCGAGATCGGTAGGTAACTCCACCTTGTATGCATTCTTGCCATACTTGGCTAATACCTTGCATGGACCCACTCTCTTCATCTGCAACTTGGTTGATGTACACTTCTGTAGCCTTGATTTGTTGAGATGGACCATGACATAGTCTCCTACTATAAATTGCACATCTTTCCTTGACATATCTGCCTTCTCCTTCAACTTTTGTGTAGCCTCGATGACTGTCCTCTTTACCTGCTCTTGAATCTCCTTCATGGTCTAACTGAAGTCTTCTACATGTCCACTTCTTTGTTCCATAGCTCCAAGATCTTTGAGCTCACATAAGCCTCTTGGGTGCATCCCATACACAACTTCAAAAGAACTCTTCCCTGTGGTTTGGTTCACACTATCATTGTAAGCATACTTAGCTTGTGAGATAACCATATCCCATGTTTGTCCATACTCCTTAGTTAGGAACCTTAGAAGGTTACCTAGCACCCTATTAACCACCTTTGTTTGACCATCGGTCTGATGATGGTAAGCTGATCCAAAAGACAGGTTGGTTCCTAATCTGCTCCATAGAGTCTTCCAAAAATGACTCATGAACTTCACATCTCTATCAGAAACAATGCTTAAAGGTATTCCATGGATCCTTACAACTTCCTTGAATAAAAGATGAGCTATGTAACTAGAATCATGAGTAGTTTTGCAAGGGATAAAAATGACTCATTTTGCTAAATCTGTCCACTACTACATAGACATTATCAAAACTAGTCTTGGTCTTAGGAAGGCCTACCACAAAATCCATGCTCACACAGTCCCATGGTCTGTTAGGAATGGGTAGGGGTTGATATAGACCAGCATTACTAGCTCCTCCCTTAGCTTTCATACACACAATCCATTGTTCCACATACTTTCTAACATCTCTTGCCAACTTAGGCTAGTAATAGAATCTTTGCACTATTTCTAAAGTCTTATTGATGCCAAAATGTCCACTAAGACTGCCATTATGTTTTTCCTAAATTAGATTTTCCCTCATTGACCCTCTTGGAACACAACTGATTTCCTTTAAAAAATAACCCACTTTGCAAAGTATACTCAGAATATTGGCTATGAAAATGATTCTCAAAATCTAAACATACCTTGTAGGCTTCTGAAAATTCTTCATCTTTCCCATAGAGATCTTTAAAACTGTCAATCCCTATGCTCTTCACTTGTATCTCCTACACTGTCAACAACCTCCTGCTCAATGCATCTGCTACTTTGTTTAGCTGTCCCTTCTTGTGCTTGATGGTGAAGGTAAAATCTTGGATGTATTCCATCCATTTCAAATTCCTATTACTCAACTTCTCTTGAGTGTTGATAAAGCTAAGTGCCTGATTGTCAATAAAGACTACAAACTCCTTACGTAGAAGATAATGCCTCCACTTCCTAAGTGACTGAACCAAAGCATAAAGTTATAAGTCATAGGTTGAATACTTCTTCTTTGCTTCATTGAGCTTCTAACTAAAGAAGGCTATAGGCCTGCCCTCTTGACTTAACACTCCTCCTACTGCCACTCCACTTGCATCACACTCAACAGTGAACAATTTGTCAAAACTAGGTAACAAAAGAATAGGTTGAGTTGCCACTTCTTGTTGTAGTTTCTCAAAACCTTTCTTAGCTTCTTGAGTCCACACAAACTTAGTTTTTAAACCACCCTTGATTGTATCTAGGACTGGTGCACATATACCACTAAAATTCCTTATGAATTTTCTATAAAATTGAGCCAAACCATGGAAACTTCTTACCTCAGTCCCTATGGTTGGTGTAGGCTAGTATAGGATAGATTCCACCTTGCTTGGATCCATCTTCAATGATCCTTTGGACACTACAAAGCCCAAATATACAAGCTCTTGCTTAAAGAACTCACACTTCTCTAGATTGATTGCCAACTTCTCCTCTTGCAATCTTCTAAGAACCATCTCCACATGTTTTAAATTATCTTTTGCTGTCTTGCTAAATATGAGGATGTCATCAAAGTATACCACCACAAATATCCTTATAAAATCCTTGAGCACTTCATTCATGAGCCTCATGAATGTGCTAGGGGCATTGGAGAGACCAAATGGGATCACTCTCCATTTATATGACCCATAATTTGTCTTAAATGTTGTCTTCCACTCATCACCATCCTTAATTCTGATCTGATGGTATCCACTCTTGAGATTCAACTTTGTGTAGTATTGAGCTCCTCCAAGATAATCCATTAAGTCTTAAATTCTAGGAAAAGGGAACCTATACCTAATGGTGATCCTATTTATTGCTCTAGAATTAGTGCATAACCTCCACTTACCTCCTTTCTTGGTTGCTAAGACCACTGGTACTGCACATTTCCTGATGCTCTTTTGAATCAATCCTTGATCCAATAACTCTTGCACTTGCCTAGCTACCTCTAGATTCTAATCCGGTGTAAGCTTATAAGCTACTTTGTTAGGCAATGAGGTTCTAGGTATGAATTCAATTTTATGACTTATGGATCTCTTTGGTGGTAGAGTTGCAGGTGCACCATCACTTACAATGTCCTTGAACTGATCCAACAACTTTAGGACTGCTCCCCGTATGACTGTCTTTTCAGCCTTGTCTTCTTCTTTAGGTTGTAACATAACCACATATCCTTCACTCCCTTGATGTAGGTTGTTAAGGAACTCCTTCTCACTACTCAACATGACACTTGGTGTCTTTGACTATCCCTCTTCTTCTTCTGATAGTGACTGCAACTTGAAAGTCTTCCCATCCTTCTTGATTGAGATGGTGTTCTCTTTTCCATCATATATGGCACCTCTGTCATATTTCCATGGTCTACCCAATAGTAGATGGCATGCATCCATGGTTAAAACATCACAAACTAACTTTTCCTTGTACCCTCCAATAGAAAACTCCACCGTTACTTGCTCATTCACTAGAATGCTCTGCCCTTTGTTTAGCCATGTGACCATGTAGGGGTTAGTGTGGGGCATCTTCTCCAATTTCAGTTTCATTACTACCTCCTCTGAGATAATATTGTCTATTGAACCTGAATCTACTATGACCTTGCATACTTTACCAAGTATCTTGCACCTTACTCTAAATAGAGCTCTCCTTTGTTTTGGCTCTTCCTTGACCGGTTGTCTAATAAAAAATCTACTGAACATCAGATTCTCTCCCACTTCTGATTCAATGTGACTGACCTCATATGACTTAGGACTCATGGTGTCCTCTTGTGCATAAGCCACTCTCTTCTCATTGCTTGATGAAGATGCTTTCTCTGAGCACCTATAAGTAGGATGTCCAACTTGACCACAAGGGTAGCATTTCATGTTTGCAAAGTAAGAATTACTCCTGCTTAGTCCTCTTCCTCTATTTTAACCTCCTTGAGGTCCTCTACCTCTGTTATATCCTCCTCTAGAAGATGTTTCTCCTCCATTCTCTGTGGGTTTAAATTCTCCTTGGTTTCTTTGGTCATTGCCTCTACCTTGGTAGCCACCTCGCTATCCTCTTTGATCTCTTTGATCTCTGCCTTTGCCTCTGCCCTTAGAAGTCTGGTCTTGTTTCCTCTTGTTTCTTTCCTCAATCTTGATAGCTAATTGGTAACATTGATGTACTGTCTTAGGACTCAAAAGAGCCATCTCCTCTTGAATGTTCCATTTCAAGCCATTAAGATACCAAGCCACCTTGAGACTTTCATCTTCTGAAACATTAGACCTCATACAAATTTTTTGGTACTCGTCTGTGTAGGTATTCAAATCTTGGTCTTTCTACCTTAGGCTTTGTCTCTTCTTGTGTAACTGAATCTCATAATCATCTAGCATGTATGCTTCCCTCACTTTGGCAACCATTCCTTTCCAAGTTGAAATAGGTTGTTTGACTTCCTTTTCCCTCTCTGTCTAAATGAATTTCCACCATGTCAAGGCAGAACCTCTTAGTCTTGATTTGGCCACCTTTACCTTCTATGCTTTAGTGACTCCATCACATTCAAAATGGTTTTCCATTCCCTCTATCCAATTAATAACTAAATCAACTTCCATTTTTCCACTAAATAGTGGTATGCCTTCAAGTCCATTTCCACTCAAAGCCTTTAATGCCTTCAAGAAAGGCTCTTCTTCCAAAATAGGGTCAGGTTCAGGGATCTTGTCTTCCTCTGCAACCTCTTCTTTCTTTGGTACCCTTCCTTCCAACTGCACATTATTCAATGCTTTCTCAAGTTGGTTTATTCTTTCTTTTAATAGCTTATTATCTTCCTCTTGTTCTTCGACCATCTTGGCCAATTCAGCATTTTTCACCATGATGGTAGAACCACTAGATTCAAGGTTTGACATGCAAGACTCTATCCCAAATCTTTTGCTTGCTCTGATACCAATCTGATAGGGTAGGGTTGGATGGAACACTCACTGCTGCATGCTTTAGGTCTCACCTTGGAAATCCCCTTCGATGTCACTCAACACCTTCTTAACCTATAGGCCCTAATTCTTGTTAGGCACCCTTGGTTCTCTTTGCCAAGCCTACTATCATCTCCATTTCCCTAACCAAGCCAATCTTGGTGCTCTCTCTGCCATTCTTTCCTTAGCCCTTAATCTTCCTAAAGGCTAGCTAAACCTCCAACCTTCACAAATTCAATGAAGGGGTGTGTGATGTCTTCCATGGCTTCAAAACCATCCCTCTAGGGTTCTTGTTCATCCACCAATCACCAATTCTCCATTGCTCTCACCAAACCCTACTCTAGGGTTTAAAAAGGCTACTAGCCCTTGAGCCCCAATTAGGTCTCCTAACCTAAGAAAATAGGCTCAATCTCCAATCTTTCTAAAGAACATCACAATCTTTCTCTAGAGACCCTGGTTCACTTTCCTACCTCTCAATGATTTTTGAGGTTATAGGCCTTCACTGTCCGTACACAAGCATAACCCTCATTTTGTAAGAATTAGGGCTTTTTAGGCCATTTCCTGACCACACAGTGAACTGTCAGTTTAATACAACCTCCAGATGGACTGGTGAAACCTCCTCTTTCATTCCAAACTTTTGTAAGGCCTCCTACATCCACCATACACCTTGGTTTGTCAGGGAATTGACACCCCTGCAATGTTAGTGCTTGGTTTTCACTATCTTTCCTAACCGGGCACAGTCAAGCTCACCTGGGAGAAGACTTTTCCCATGATACTTTGCCACCTATAGACTCCTAAACCTAATCTATGTATAGGCATGGAGTTTAGCCTCATTTCTCGTAGACTATACACTAGGTATAGTGGAAAACAGAGGTCTAAGACTCCATGATTAACAGCTTACTGGACTGATCAGAAATGGAAAGAAACAAAACCTACTAAGAAGAAAGCTAGGAAATGATGAAACAACTTAACTAATGACCACACAAAGCTTGTAAAATAGATACCATATGTACCACACACTGCTTAGTGCTTGGAACCCTCCATTAACACACTAAAAGAGCTAAAAAATAGAAAATTTACAAGAATTTCATTGTCTTTCCATAAGAACTGGAAACTCCAAATGATACAAAGCTCCTCCAACCTCCATTCTAGTTTGAGGTCCACCTTATAAAGATTCATAAAGTGGTTACTCCTCCCCTTGGTCGGACATAACCACCTCATTAGGCCAAAATTGCACAAATGGAACATTTTGGGCTTTATTTCCAAATCCTAGTGAATCCTAGTGAAACAAGTTGTGAAACTCATCAATTCCATGATGAGCTATTGATCCACCTTCCTCCTAACATGTTCTAACACATCAACATAAAACTAAATGGCCAACATGACCTTAAAACATAAAAACCACAAAATTTTATCCTAGGCTTCCAAATGTGCCTAGTGCTACATAATGCTTTCTAAGTGCTCCTGCACCAAGAGTGTCCCATTTTAATCAAATTTAAAATGGGGTGGTTATGCAAGGAATAATAGGAATCTTAAGCCCCTATGTGAAGTGTATGATACCTTTGATACTGTTGGTCAAAGAATCCTTGACGTGGCTACAATAAAATATTTGAACAATTTCAATATGACTCTGGTTGAGATAATGGAACAGTTGACTAAGGAATTCTATGAAATTTTGGAGATGAAGAGAGTTAATGCCAGAACTAAAGAATAGTAACTGAGAAAATGGGTTCTTGTAAATCTAAGTTTGGTAATGTCTATTGAGGAGATGAAGACAATCCTAAAAGAAGAAAGAAAAGATTTCAAAATCAAAACAAGAATAAACAAGCTTATGATGGGTAGGACTGAAGAAGTAGAAAAAAGAAATTGAAAGCATTTTGAAGGAAGTTCTATTAAAGAACATAATTGATGTTGTTTCTAAAGAAGAGCATGTGGAAGATATTTCACCTGGTCTGGTAAATGAAGAGGTTATAGTTGAGGACACTTAGATTCCTCCTGATGTGCATGATACAGAAGAACCTATGGAGACTGAAGCTCCTAAAATTGTGTTGGTTGAGGAAAATGAGATATCAGTTCAAGAAGTTGAAGCTCCAAATGACAAGAAAAAATATGTGGTTATGGAAACAGTAGTTGAGGAAAAGAAGGCTGAAGTTAAAGAAGTTCCAGTGGAAGCAAGAGACTTTGTAGAGGCAATGAAGAAGTTTCTAGAAGAGAAAAATTTATAATTTGATCTTGAGTTGGGAGATGCCCTTATTCATTTGTCTACTTTGTCCCCAATTCAAAAAATGAAAGCCACATCATTTGCACAAGCTAAGGCTAGGGAAGAAATTATGAAGTCTCACATTGAGGACATTGAGTTATTGAATCTTGCATCTGGCATTCTAGAGAAGATCATGCCTATTCATGTTAAGGATCCATTCAGTTATTCCTCTGGTGAGATGAAGAAGCTTATAAATTCAATATGTACTTATTTTAAGTCACTTGAGAAGTCAGCTTTGGTCAAAGTTTAGAAGGAATTTGATGCTAGAAAGATCAGTAGGTTGAAATGAATGATAGCTAATGAAAAATATTTGTTAGCTACCTATGTGAAAAATGTTCAAAGTGCATTATCAGAAGGTGGAAGGATTTATAAGTCGTGTTTGTCTTTGCCAAAACTTACTAAGTAAAATGAGAAGAAGGTTAAGGATAATGAGAAAGAGTTAGCTTCTATTTTTGATGCTTTTGATCCTTTAACTGTTTCTATTAGAGAGCAAGAAGGTCAAGTTATATCCTTACTTGACAAAATAAAGAGCTTGAAGTGTGATAATGATAGAGTTGTGGAAAGAGCTGGTGAACTTAGAGGCCTAATTGGTCCAAAGATGGAAACCATGTTGAATGATTTGAAGGAAGCAAAAGATGCTATGGCAGTCAGTGATCCAGTGAACCTTGAATCTACAGAAATGTAATAATATTTACTCTATGGTCACATAACTATTTTGGAAAGTCTCAAGAAGTGTTGGGACACAAGATTGAACCTATTAAAGACCAATTTTGTAGATATTTTCAAGTTTGTGTAATTCATTTGAAACAAAGTTTGTACATATGCAGTTTGAAGTTTTTGTTTATAGGAGTTATGCATGTGGATTCCCCATCTTTTCCATTAATTTCAAAGGGAGAGAGTAGAACAGTGAAAAATGTATATTCATCTAAGGGGGATTTGTAGTTTTGAGCTGTGGATGAAGATCTTTTTGGAGTTTTGGTTGGCAATGTATTTTTGTTTGTACTGACCCAACACTTAGTCATTTTTCACTAAGTATTACCATCAATGCCAAAGGGGGAGATTGTTGGAAAGAAACATTGCACATGTTTTTTGTTGTTGTCATTGATGGCAGCCCTTGTTAGCTAGTCGATCCACATGTTCTCATTTACTCATACCGACAGACAGATTGAAGATTAGTGATTATCTGTTAAGTTAGAATAGAGCATCTGGTAGATTTGTGTTCTTTGATTCATATGCAAAATTTTTGCCATTATTTTGTGTTGTGGATCTCAAGGAGTATTGTTTGATGCATAATTTTTGTTATCTTTAAATCTTGGTGCCTCTATCAATTTGGGTGAAATTTAGAAGGTTTGGTGCACTAATTTTCTATTCATTAGTGTATGAAGGCTGACTTGGTGAATATAATGTGTCGCGGATAGTTCATGAGTTATTATTTAAGTTTTTTTGTAGTTGAGCATTTTGGTTTGAGTTCTCACTATGTTGTGGTCAACTCTTGTGGATGTGCATTGAATATTATGGATGATTTGAGCTCACAGTTTGTGAATTTTTCTTATTTTGTTGAAGCCAACCTGAAACACTTAAATCCTAAGTAATAGATATATATAAGTGATTGATTATATCATTTGGGTGTGTGTTTGGTGTGAATTGCTATATGTTACAAATTTTAGAAGGTCAGTAGAGTGATTATGCACAGTTTCACTTTTTCATTAAGTATTTTTGGTGCGAATTGAAGCAGAACAGAGTAGAAGAGAAGAATCAGGTAGAATATTGGGAATTCGATTGTTGAGCCTAATCAAAACTATAATTAGGAATTTGTAGATGTTACTTTGTCAGTTCAAACCCTTGGAAGTATTCCAAACTTTTGTAAGGAAGTGAGCTCTACGTAGTGTCCCTGAATGCAAGTGCATTCTCATTTTGGAAACTTTTCTTTTGAGTATACTTAGAACAATATTGTGGATTGACCTCCACCATGGTTTTCCCCCTAAGAGGGTTTCCATGTAAAAAATCCTTATGTTATGGTGTTGTGGTTATTTATCTTAAGTGCATGCATTTTTATTTTGGTTGAATATTATCAACACTTTAAGGATCAGATTAATAAAGTTAAAAATTGTACAACACTTATTTAGCCCGCCCACTCAGTTTTGCTTGATTCTAACAAATTGACCAATGCCTAATCTATTGAGTGCATGGAGCGAATAGATGGATGGTGATTATAGAGATGGATTTTTATGATAGGTGAACTTACTATTCAGATTAATTCAAATTTGTGGGCACTTTTGAATGTTTGCACCTTGTGCAAACATGCAAATTTGTTTGATATAGTACTCTTCTTTGTAAATCCTAGTGTTATTCCCTCAAATAACCGTGATGCTATGAAAGGATTTTTAATTCATAGCTTAAGGGAAACCAATTAGATTAATTAATTTTAAATTATTTTTAATCCTTGAGGGACCCAATTAAAATGAATTAACTGAAAGGATTTTTAATTCTCTCTCACCAAAACCCAATCAAAACAACCACACAACAACAACAAATTTGTCCTGATAAATTTTGTAAATTTAAATAACTTGAAGAAACCACTTTGGAGACAACAAAAAAACATATAAGCATGAAAATTGACACAACAATTGAACATTGAATATACATCACCAATTAAGAATAGTCTTCTCCATTATATTGCTTCAAAATGACATTACATTAATACTAGGAGTGTTTTAATATTAGATGGATGAACAAAATATGCTATATGAAGGTAACCTACTACTACTGGTGGTAATAATGGTATGATGATCAAATCTAGCCCTTCGTTTCTCTATTTATACGTGAAGCAAAAAGCTACAGGCCCATTCACAAAAAGGATACTCTATTTCATAACTAAAACCTAATTAACATAAAAATAAAACATCAATTTTTGATGGTGGATGCACCACAATCCATTAATCTCCAGCAAGCACTCATGATCACCAAAGACCTGTTCAAGTCGCATGCACCATGATAATGCATCTACAACCACCAAAATTTGACATCTTGTTACTCCTCTCTATTTAGCCTATGCAATGAATAAGTTGATCTTTGATAGATGTTTGATATATCCACACTTAGCATGAATGTCTGCATTATGTATAATATCTTTCATTTCATATTCAAGTTTAAAGATTCTTCCAAGCTACACATGTTGCATCTCAAGTACCCTATCTTCATCATTAATGTCATCAAGAGCAACTTCAAGATACTAAGCAATCTAATCCTTCCATGCATCCTAGCTTTTTAAATCTGATTCCTCAAATAAATTTGGTAGATCCATGCTTCTTGGCTAACTAAAATCACACAATTCTTGTGTTAGGACTTTATAAAAGCTAGCATGTGCATTAATCAGCTCTTGAAAGTCCTTAAGTACACCTTTGTTATCACCTTTATTTAATTTTATGTCGGGTTCCGCTTCCTTCATTCTATCATGCAATCTATTATGTTCTAACAAAGTTGTATATGTTTTGTCATGGATGACCCCAAACTTGTCAGCATGCATGAACATATTATCAAATCTCTTACTAAGCACTTTTGATGCCATTTTAAAGGTAGTGACTTTTAGTTTTCTCTTTAATTCTACTTTTTCTTTCTGAGCCTTTTCATATTTATGCTTCTGATAGGTAGTCTTAGACATCTCTTCAAGCACCTTTCTTTCATGTTTAATCAAGGGTGAGTTAAGGCCTGAGGAGGAAGGAAATATTTCTCTATAAGTAGTTACTTTGTGTTTTAATCTCTCATTCTCCTCCATCAAATCCTTATTATCTCTGACTAATTTTTGAATTTGAGATTTGGTAAATTTGGCCACATTCACATTTAGATTAGTGGTTTCTATTGGGTATGTATCCCCTACTCTCTGTACCAGAAGGTGTCCAAAAACTTGATCATGATTACTAATAAGGGAAGGCTTTTGCATGGTGGGTAATGTGCACATATCTATAAAGTAACATTATTAGGGTTATACCCTAATCCAATATATACCTTGTTAGTGGCTTCATCAGTTAATTGTAGCGTTTAATTTTTTCTTTTCAAAAAGTTGTTAAATATAATGGTTGAACTAATATCCCACCCTAGAAGAAGCATGACCCCAACTTCTTGTAGTAGTGCTCTTCCTCTTTCAGGAGTCATATTGTTCATTTCTTCATCTACCTCATGTTGAAGTTCCTTTAAGGCATCTGCCTCTTTCTTAGGTTTATATCCTTTTTCCTTTCCCTTATCATTCTTCCTTTATACTCATAGATGAAAGCCTTGAACTCAGGAGTTTGCACAAATGTGTTATTTGCAATGAATTATTGGCTGGCATGATGTTTCACATCATTAGATAACTCATTAGAAGCTTCAAATGTGATTAAATTTATCTCTAGTGGCTCTTGATACTAAGGAATAGTAGGAATGGTGATTTGTGTGACTTCCTGTTCCCCCTCAATGCCATCTTTGATTATAATAGGACTATCAGTCGAGTAGCTCACCTCTAGAGAAGGCTGTGGTGATAAATAACTTAATGGTGCTATATTCTTAGCTTGTCTGCTTAAACCAGTATTTCTTCTCCTTTCAAAAGCTACAAGGGATACATCATTTTTAATTCTTCCTAATGTAAAATCCTTTGTTTAACCCTTTCCATATGATCCTCAATTTCATGAAACACCTCCACATACAATGGATTATTGTTTCTTCTCCAAGCCTCAGCCATAACAATTCTATTCTAATTATGATTTCTCATCACCACTTGATTCTCATCATAGTTCCTAATGAAATCATCTACATGGAACTCATGTTCATACCCCTTCAGTTTTTGTGATATTTTGGAATTGTAAATAGTGTTTAGGATCAAATTTCACTCTTTTATTTCCCACTGGTAAGCCATAACAATCTAACTTGCTGCCAACCAACTCATATCCTGCATCTACAATGATATGATGCAATGATAGAAATGTAAAGATGAATAACTCACTTGTGATGATCTCTAATCACCCCAAGTGAACTCTAATGAAGCTTATACATCACTTAGGATTGAATGTAGAGTGACAATGGAAGATTGAATCAATTAGGAAACAAGTCCTTAGGATTGGTTTGATGGCTAGTTGCATGTCCCCAACCTAGAATCCATCATGATTCACAATAGGCATCCATGATCAACCCTTGAAAATGCTAGATATTGATTGAAAGTGATCTTGAAGACCTACAAAAATGCTTTAATGTTTCTCCAATCCTTCAACTTTACTTGCTCTTGAAACTTGAATACTCTTGTGAAAGATTGCTTGATCCTTGAATTTTGACAATTCTTGCTCAATGTGCTTAGAGTATGCTTGGATTGTGAAAAATGACTTAGAAGCTTGATTTTCTAGGAATTGATACCTAATTGACCGTTCTTTAGATCTCAAAGGCCAATACTGACCAAAAACTTGAATTAAATTGATGAATTCCCACTCAAAATTGAAAAAGACCCCAAATGAGACTCATTCACCACACTTGGCAAATGGGTCCCACCTAAGGGGACTCATCTGCCCAAGGTGGTGAATGAGTCCCACCTTAGCTTTTTGAGGTGGGTTTTTGGGGTTTTTAGTGTTTTAGATGATTTTATATGATTTTTGAGTGAAAAGAGCCTCAAGATCTAAAATAATATGTCTTAGGGGCCTATAAATGGTGATTTTAAAGGGTAATTAATGCAAGGGTGCCAAAATAGGTCCAAATTAAGTGTGAAATTGCCTCTATTTTAAAGAGTGCACAATTTTCTACACTGTAATGTCATGTAGGCAGTTAACAATATTAAGAGAATCTCACTCGACCCAAAGCTTGGAGTAGCCCTTGTCTAGCACAAAATTAATGTTGATTAATGTTGGCCTCAAACAATGATTTAACAACTAATCCCTTACAGTTGTGATTCAAAGATTGGACATCTAAACTGAATAGACATTTCAATCATCATGAAGGTGCATTTAACTTGTCAACCTAGGGACGTAAACTTGAAATGGGTCAGCACAGTATGTGCACTAGAAATCCATAGTAGCCATTTTCATTCTACAACTAAGAAAGACAAAATGTTGAAATTATATTTCTTGGAAAGGAATAACATAAATGTTGAACATCAACCAAGAACTATACTAAGCTAAAATGCATGACAAAAATGAAAATCTGAGCAACAAATAGGAAACTACTATGTCTCCTTTGGCTACAGGAATAGTCATAGAATGAGATTCTAGTGGCTACAAGAACAGTTAGTGCCAAATTCATAACTAATTACTGAATAGAATGTAATAAATAAACTAAACTAAACTAAAGTACGAAAAGCTCACCAAGTGGGACTCATTGGATGAGTATCCTCTAAAACTAATGTAAACTCAGATGCAAATATTTATAACTTTATTTTATTCATTGGAAAACATGAATACAATAGAGTAGTGTAACTATATTATTGAAAACTAAGAATGCAAGTACATCATCAGATTGAGCAACCCCTTGGGAAAGAGCATCTGGGTCTTATTTATAGGGAGAAAAGATACTAAATAATCACCTAGCAAGGTGGTCAACTCCAACAAATTAGGAGAATGCCACTTTAGAGAAAGCATGAAATGTGGAGAGATGGTTATGCATGCGTAGAATCTACTCAAGCATGTTTCCTCAACACAAATTTAGCACAACAGTAACACCTATATTCACTCAACAAAAATAAAGACCATTTACAAGGAAGTTACAACTTTTATTTAAATGAGGAATATTCTTTTGTCGAGAGTCTTCCCTCCATGGACCTTTGAATGACCACCTTGTTGATCATTACGATGAATGACTAGTTGTCAAAGTCTTCCATCATTTCACAAGCCTTTAATCATATCGGCATGACAATATTAGTACGCACAATAATTCCATATTTGTAACTATCTTAAAGAACATTCATTAATCCACATGTAGAATTAACACAAATAGTCCATATAACATGTCAATGTCATTAAAGATTTGCATAAATAAAATTAGGCCAAGTTTACATGGTTTTGAGGAAATATCAACATTCAAACATTAAGGTCCATGGCAACTTCAAAAAATAGATCATAAATTCTACCAAAATTAAACCATAAACTAGACTCATCACTTCCCCCAACCTAAGGTTTTGTTGGTCCTCCACTAGGGTAAGGGTTGTTCTTTTGTTTAGTCAATGCCCTGAAATTTGCAACCACCAACTATCCTACATTAGTACTTGTTGTGTGTAAATCACGATCCCAATAGAACCCTTGATATATGTCCAATCTATTCCATCTATCTCTTTGCATCAATATCATAGTGGTAATACCTGAAATTTGGCACATGCCACATTAGGATGGGTGGTTGAAAAGTCAGTGGAAGCCAAAATTGTCCTTTTGTCCTTCCCATTTATATATATTTGTCAATTCTTTTAAGTGTTGTAGCATAGTTCTATATAGAGTGGGGCTCAACTTGTTTTAGCTCATCAATTAGGTTGTTCCATCTTTGTGACAAGTATCTCTTCATAGTTTCCTCTCTTTCTTTTGTCACCACCTCATATTCACTATAAAATACTTCTCTCCAAGGAATGATCCTATTACCATAGCTAGGTCTAAAAATAATTTCTTTCCAATCCCTATAAATGTCCCTTGGGTTTCTTGATTCATCCTTGATGGCCAGAGGGATGTTGGATTCCATTTTCCTATAAGCCTTGTATTGTTGTCCCCAACTAATCTCATTCTATACATAGGACATAAATGCCCTTAATTGGACATCCCCAACATACAACAGTGGATTCCAATCATGGTCTTGAGTCACAACATAATTATGCAAATAGAATTCAAACAACAAATTTTTCATCTCAGGGGAAGCAATCCAAAAAGCATTGAAAAATTCAATAGGAGTCTCAATGGAAGGGTTCAAACCTAAGACAATCCTTTCCAAATTAAAAGAAAGATATTTCTCCTTCAAATGTAGAGCATAGACCCTTGGAGGGGTTCTACATTCGACTATCTAGGGTACAAGGATGTCATATCATCCACCATCTTCTTTGAAGTAGCAATTTTTGCATCCTTGTCCTCAATCACTTCATCTCTCTTTTGAATTTCCTTCTTTAGCCCACATTTATCCTCCTATTCTTCTTCCCCTATTTGCATCTCTTTCCATAAATTCATAGCTACCATGTGCATTGAAAAATCAAAGGGCCTATGTATTCCTACCAAAACTTTTCCTGGCACATATGCTTGCTCTTCATATAGTACCATCTACAAGGATTTGGGTTGTTCATTCAAATCCAGCTATAGGGGTACTAATTGTTCTCCTAGTTCTGGTTGCAAGGCCTCTTGTTCCTGTTCTTGCTTAGGTTGTAAGAACTCTTGCTATAGGAACTCTTGGTTTTCCTCATACACTTGATTCTCAACTTGTTCTACAATATCAGCAAGATTTGCCAATGTTATGTTTGTCACTTTCTCAAATATGTCATCTTCCTCAACATTCACTTCCCCATTGGAGATTTTGTATCCCCCTATGATATTTCTCTAGGCTTATGGATTTCCTATGAAGGCATATCAAAGGCTAGCCCAACTGATCTTGATTTTTTGGGAGGGCTTTCATGTTTTTATTTGGCTACAGGATGAACAATGTCAACCTTCCACTTCTTAGAGCTTGGTACTTCTTTTTCTGTTGGCTACTTTTTAGCTTTTCCTTTTCTTATTTCTAATTCTCTCTTTTGTGCCCTAGTTCTCATTAGGATGCCAAGAGGAACATCGTCATTAGAATCTAGAGAGTAACTTGTTGGATGTTCTAGATGTGTTTCTGATATGTGTTTGTCATTGATGCCAAAACTATTAGCATTTGGTGTATTCGATGTTGTTTATGTCAAGGATATTGAGAAAATTGTAAAAGAAAGTGTTCCAAGGTCCTAGTGGAACTGTGCAGGTCATTGAGGTTTCTTGTTCTTTACATTGAATATCAGCTACTATGGACTAAAGGGTTTATTCTTGAGTGTATCTAGATCATCTACTGGAAGTTTCAGAGGTCCACGTATAGATTTGGTCATGTTGTGGTCTAATAGTACTTTTGTGGTCTCTATCAATGTTGTTGAGTGAAGTTTGTGTAATTATGGTAATTCTAGTTGATTTGGATGTTTATTTATTGTTTCTTTGTGTTCTTGGGTGTTCCTAGATTGTGCTCTATCTTTGTGGTACATCCACATTGATCGGTGTGCTTGTGGTCAATTTTTTTCTTGCATATGTTCAGTTTTTCTTGTTCTTGGCCAACATGTTGGTGGTAGCATGTTATGGATCTTCAAGGAGGAATTAATTGAAATTATTTTGTGTTGGAGTTGTTAATTTGGGTCTCCACTATGTTGTGGCTAACCTTGGTGGATTTGTATTAAAAATTTATTTGTAAATTTGGGTAAACATTGAAAATATGTTTTATTTTTCTGGCTGACTACATTGTTGATGAAATATCATGTAGAGGATATATAAAAGTGATTGTTTCATTTGTGTAGTGTGTGGAAAATTTTCTTCGTGTGTTGGGTTTTGTTTTATGTGTGTATGTGTGAATATCATTCGATTGCAAAGTAGAGTGTGAAGAAGATCGAGTGAAGTATGAAGTAGTTTGTGGAGTTTTTTATGCTTAATTGGAACTATAATCAGGCTTGTGTAGAAGCCATTTTTTTAGTTCATACACTCTGGATTTTAATCCTATTTTGTATTTTTGGGAAGTGAGCCCTTTCTATAATTGAGCAATGAGCTCTAGGTAGTGTGTTTGAATGCATGTGGACTCCCCTTTATTGATTTCATTATACTTTTAACATGGTATAATCTTGTGGACTAACATCTACTGTGGTTTTTCCTCTAACAAGGTTTCCACATAAAAATATTGGTGTTCTTTGTCTCTCTAATGTTTTAATTTTTTATGGTTAATTGATTATTCATCAAATCTGAGACTAAGTTAAGTAAAGTTTGAAAATTTTATTATTCTATGACAATTGATTCACCCCCCTCTCAGTTGTTTGTACTTGTTTTTCCAACAATTGGTATTAGAGCATGTTCCTTTGAAGAAGTCAAAAAGCTTGAGGTGATCCGAGATGGAAACATTCAAGAAGGATAGTCCAAGATTTGATGGAACTAACTACTCACTGTGGAATGTTAGGATGCAATGTCACATAAAGTCTATTGGTGAAGCCTACTAGGATATTGCAAAAGATCCATATGTTATTCCTCAGAATGGTCCCTCCACTACTGATGAGATCAAAGATGCTGAAAACAATATTAGGTCTATTGAAGCTTTTGTGAGTGCTCTGACAGACTCAAAGATGGAAAATGTGGTAGGATTGAAAATAGCTCATGAGATTTGGAAAAAGCTAGAAACTTTGTATGAAGGAGATGCACAGGTGAAGATGGCTAAGCTACAGAGTTTGAAAGGAAAGTATGAGAATTTGAAGATGGGTGAAGATGAAAATATCACTTCTTTTATGCAAAGAGTAAATGCAATAGTGATGAGTATTACATGTGTCGGTGGTTCTCTGGATGAGGATGAAATTGTGGCTAAGATACTTAGATCCTTGCCTCCCTCCTACAAAGTGAAGGCCCATGCCATTGAAGAGTTCAAATTGGTAACAAAGATGTCAAGAGACATGCTAGTTGGTAAGATTGTTACTTTTGAATTAAGTGAATTTGGTGAATTTGTTCCAAAGACTGAATCGACATTCAAAGCTACTGTATCCAGAAGTAACAAGCAAAGATATGGTTTGGGAGAATTTTCCAGATATATTTCCAAATATGATGAAGAACTAAAGCATCTTGAAGATAAAGAAAGAGAAGTAGAAGAATTGGAAGCATTGATTGTAAAGAAAGACGAAAGAGGAAAAGGTAAGTATGAAGGCGTGTTACCTATTAAATGCTTTTCATGTAGTAAAATAGGTCATTTTGCATCAAGGTGTCCTAAAAGAGTTCCTAGAAATAAGCCTAGCAAGTCTAGATTCCAAAAGAAATGTTACTTTGCTAAAGGAGTGACTGATGATGAGTCTGATAAGGATACTGTAAATGAAGATGAATGGGTTTTCATTGCTACCATTGAAAATAGTCTTGTGGCTACTGAATCTACTAAAGATGAGAAAGCTATTGCAACCCAAGTTGAAGAAAAGGAAGAGTGGGTTATTGACAGTGGATGCTCACATCATATGACTGGTGATAAAAACAAATTTCTAAGTCTAGAGAAGTATGATGGTGGTATTGTAATATTTGGAGATAACAATGTTGGTGTGATTTGTGGCAGAGGTTCTATTTGTCTTGGTGGTAAGGATAACACTAAAGATGTTCTTTATGTTGAAGGCTTAAAGCACAATCTTTTAAGTGTTGGACAGATGGTGGGAAAATTCTATGATCTACAATTTAGAGATGGAAGATGCAAGATATGTGGAAGTTCTGACAATATGATTGCTACAGGTAAATAGACAAAAGATAATATTTTTCACCTAAATACTGCTAGTGGGAGTTGTTTAATTGCTCAAATAGATGAAAGTTGGTTGTGGCATAGAAGGTTGTGTCATGTAGATTTTGATAACATTGTCAAGGTAAGTTCCACTCAAGCAGTAAGAGATCTACCTAAGTTGGTGAATCCTTCTAACACAATTTGCAAGGAATGTCAGATGGGTAAATAGAATAGTCTCTTTCTAGAGCAAACAATTTAATTCAAATGAATTGCTGGAGCTGCTACATACTGATCTCTATGGTCCCTCTAGAGTCAAAAGTATTCATGGAGAAAGGTACTTTATGTTGATCATTGATGATTACTATAGAATGATATGCATTTCCTTTTTAAGAGAAAAATGTGAAGCATTAGAAAATTTCAAAAGTTTCAAGGCTATGGTAGAAAATGAGAAAGGTCTAAAAATCAAGTGTCTAAGATCTGGTAGAGGTGGTGATTTCACCTCCAAGGAGTTCAACTCTTTTTGTGAAGAACATGGAATCAGAAGATAGTTATCTACTCCCCAAACCCCTCAGTGGAATGGAGTTGTAGAAAGAAAGAATAGAACAATTCTGGATGCTCCTAGAACAATAATGATAGAAGGAAATGTGCCTCAGAGCTATTGGAGTGAAGTTGTAAGCATTGTTGTGTACACCTTAAACCGAGTAAATGTTAATGGAAATTATGATAAGACCCCTTTTGAGCTATGGTTTGGTTACAAGCCTACTGTTAAGTATTTCAAGATCTTTGGAAGAAAATGTTATATCAAGAGAGATGATGATATAGGAAAATTTGATGCAAGAAGTGATGAAGGAATGTTTTTAGGTTACTCTACTAAAAGAAAGGCCTACCGATGCTATAACAGAAGACTAAGAAAGATGGTTGAGAGTGAAAATGTTAGAGTTGATGAGGATTCTATCAAATCATCCAGATATTGTGGTTATGATTCAGATGATGAAAACACAAACAAAGGGAAGAATGTTCAGACACAGAAAACTTCAAATTGTGCCATATGTTCCATATGTTCTATTTGTTCTGGTGAATCAAGGTAGTCAAGAAGCAGAGACAAGTGCAAGTGCAAAAAAAAGAACAAAAGAACCAGGAGTTCATGAAAGTCTCAAAACTCCAAGATATGTAAAGCTAAATCATTCTGAAAGTCAAATTATAGGAGATAAGAATAAAGGAGTGCAAACTAGAAGAAAGATTGCATAAGAGTATTGCCTGATTTCCAAGATTGAACCTAAAAATGGCACTGAAGCTTGCCAAGATGAACACTGGATGGAAGCTATGAAGGAAGAGCTAACATAAATTGAAAAGAATGACACCTAGATACTAGTTCCCAAACCTAAAGACAAAAATGTGATTGGTACTAAATGGATGTTTCAGAACAAGCTGAATGAACAAGGTGAAGTGGTCCGAACTAAACCAAGACTAGTATCTAAAGGATATTCTCAAATGGAAGGTGTTGATTTTGAAGAAACTTTTTCCCCTGTTGCCAGAATTGAAGCTATTATATTATTTCTTGCTTATGTTGCATACAAGTAATATAAAGTCTATCAGATGGATGTGGAGTCAACATTTCTGAATGGAGAACTAGAAGAAGAAGTATACATAGAACAACCAGATGGATTTTAGCTAACTGACAAGGAAGATATGGTTTTCCACCTAAAGAAAGCTCTATATGGACTCAAGCAAGCCACCAGAGCCTAGTATGCTAGATTGGAAAAATACTTACTGAAGCTTGGATTCACTAAAGGTACTGTTGATAGCAATCTATATTTCAAATTGGATCATGATAAAGAGTTAATTATAGAAGTCTTTGTTGATGACATCATTTTTGAAGGAGATGACAATCTATGTATGAAGTTTACTGATGAGATGAAGGATGAATTTGAGATGAGTATGATTGGAGAAATGAAGTTCTTTCTAGGATTACAAGTGACCCAGTTAGACAAGGGGATATTCATATCTCAGTCCAAATATGTGAAAGAGCTACTGAAGAAATTTGGGATGGAATAATCAAAGATTGTTGGTACTCCCATGGTAACTGGATGTAAGCTAACACATAATGATGATTCTCCTAAGGAAAATCAAACTAGATATAGGTCAATTATGAGTGGATTGCTTTATTTAACCTAAACTAGACCATATATTATGAATGTTGTATGTATCGTTGCTAGATTTTAGGCTGATCCAAAAGAACCACATGTGATTATTGTTAAGAGAACCTTCAGATATCTAAAAGGAACATTTAAATTTGGAATTTGGTATCCAAAGGATGATGATCTCACTTTGAGTGAATATACTAATGTGGATTGGGTTGGAGATGTAGATGACAGGAAAATTACTAGTGGTGGTGTTTTCTTCCTAGGAAAGAAGCTAGTATCCTAGTTGAGCAAGAAGAAAAATTCAATTTCTCTATCTATTGTTGAAGCAAAATATATTGCTACTGCAAAAAATTATACTCAAGTGATAGGGATGGTGGTCGCATCCACAAAAGGATATAAAAGTCACAGAAAACCCTAAATTGGGAATTGGACATTCCAGCAGGTGACTAACATCTTATGGTCGTTCATTTACATTGTCAAACCAGGGAACGTATACTTGAAATGGAGTGGCACTATATGTGCACTAAGAACCAGCTTCAGTTACGATTTACTAGAAATAAATGTGTGAAAGGAATTATACTTATGCCACAGGAATGTAGTGTAAAGCTTTCTTAAATTAAACATAACTTAAACAAAGAAGACATCACGACAACTGTTACTAAGAAACAAACTATGAACTGGCCTTATGCTACATGAACAAACACAGGGATGGATTCCTAATGCTGCAAGAACAATATAAGATTGAGTTTGCACTGAAACTTTCCAGAATGAAATCTAACTTATGATCAATAGAAGATAAAAAACTAACTAACTATAGATACTCACTAAGTGGGGCCCCTTAGCAAGCATCAACCAGTTATGCAAGAATTGAAATCAAAACTTCATCAGCTTTTATTCATAAACTCAACATGATATACATTGTTCTGCTCATATGAAAACTAACAAAAAACACTACTTCTTATTATCATACTAACTTTTACATGCTATGTTGCTCACTCGCACAGGAGGAACACTTATTTAAACCAGAAAAGTACCTAACTAACTCAAACAGAGAAAGACATGGACATAAATGTATCCTGAAATCAAGGAAAAAACTTCTCATAAATGAAATCATATCCATTCAACCTGATCTAGGGAGAAGATTTAGCATTCCACTCTTTCTAGATTAAATGATCATTTAGGTTTCTTCCCAACGATTTGGTTAGAGAGTCTTCGCTGGAACAACTTCCTCGACATCGTGCAGGAAATGGACTTTGCTGCAGGGCCGAGATCTGCTGCGCTTGACTTGTTCATGCTCCCTTCAACAACCTGCGATGCACACGGCAACAAAAGAAAAAGAAAGAATGCATGGAAAACAACACGATACATTCATTAATCACATATTAAATCTATTTCATTATTCAAAAACCATATGCATTATACCAGTCATTCGGGAGGTCAAATAGGGTAATTAATAAGACACATAGAGATGTTAAGCTGTAAGAATATAGGAATGTATTGCTACAGGATACTACCCAAAGTCTTTAATCACATTAAAACATCCATTAGCAATAAGAGTAGGCATATTAAAAATACATCATAATACTCAAGTTATGAGCATATTCTGAGCTCATCATTTGCCTCCTACTTAACCTAATGATGGTCCTCCAGCATTAAGCTTCCTAGTTGTTTCCCTAAAATCCGTAGGAGTAGTATGGCTCTGGGCTGAAGTTCCAAATTTATAGTAGAAACTTCTGAAATGTTGCCATCTTTCATATCTGTGGGTTTTTGTATCCTTATTAACATCTGAAGCTCGATAGGGATAAAGTGGCCACATTAAAACTAGAAGTTGAAATGTTATTGGCAACCATAATTTGAACCTCTTCTGAAGACCAAGTTGTATGTACTTCTTTGTCCTTCCAAGGGCTGCTTCAAAATTCAGGGGGCTATGTGCCTCAGATTTCTTCAGCCCAACAGTAAATTTCTCCCATCTCTTTTCAATTCTGGAAGAGGCAAGCTTCCAAAATAGATATGGTTGGCCTTTGAATTCTTCATACACTTGCTTTTTGATATCAAATATTTTCTCTTTTTGTTTGATCATTGAACCCATATGCAACAGTGAGCCAAGTTTTCAACATTATGTATGGGTCTGAGCTTTCTAGTCGTAATGGGAAAGGCTCATCCCTTTCAGCCTCTTCATAGGTTTCCAATTGTCTTCCATAATTAGTTTCATTGGCTGCCCCTGACATGAGTGACCTTAAATGAAAATCACCAATATAAAGAAGTAGATTCCACTCTATTTCAGAGGGAATTATCAATTCATGCAAATAAAATTCACATAAAGAATTCTTCAGCCAGCTAGGGGCTACCTGGTATGCATCATAAAATTCTTTGGCTGTATGAATAATAGGATCTAAATTCCTTGAAATTCTCATTAATTGAAACCAAAGAAATTGTTCCTGTAGGCACATAGCATAAACCCTAGGTGGTGGTCTACATTCCACAATTTTACCAATTATTTTCATCATGTCATCCATTTTCTTTTTCATTTCCTAGATTTCCTATTTTTGCCTTTCAATTTCTCTTTTCAGTTTCTTCTTCTCTTCCTCCCAAATACTTTGTTGAATTTCAGTCTTGGCTAAGTGGTAGAACCTCAAGGTTTGAAATGTGACCGGCCTCCATGTGGTCCTAAGGTATTCAAAAAATTCAATAAAAAATGTCTTCTTATAAACAACCATTTCCTGACAAGTTACAGGGGGTAACGGTGTGTCATTGGACACTTCTAATTGTTCAGTTGGTTCTTCCTCTTGCTACAAGATGAATTCATGTTGTTGCGCTAGAAGAGATTGTGCTGCTTCAGAAACTTGCCTAGCTGCCTCATCCAAGTCATCAAGAATTGGAATTCCCCTTTCATTACCACTATCATGTGGTTCCTTAACTTCCATTGGCTCATTTTGTATTTCCTTAGAAATAATAGTTGGACTATGTGGAACATTCTCAGATACATTCTGAGAATTGTTATGACTGAGTTCTTCAGATTCCTCATAAATTATTATAATTTTAGGCTGAGCAGAGGTTGAGGTGACCTTCCATTGTTTCTTTACCAAAACTCTTTTTGGCAATGTTATGGTTGTAGGAGGCACTCTCGTGGATTTCCTCTTTCTGACTTGCCTAGAGGATTCAGACTCAACAAAAGAAGATGATGGTGAACTTGTAATGGAAACATGTGTTACTGCAGGAGAAACTGATATAGGAGAAGATGTTACAGGAGAGGAATACTGTTGTTTTTGAACATGAGGGTTAGACTTTGGGGTTTGTTCAGCCCTAGATGACTCTCCTACCTTTTTTTTTCCTTTTTCTCTTCTACTAGAAGACCTGGTTTGTACATGGGTAGAGGGCTTAGATGTGGTGGCTGTAGGAGCAGATGATGCAGGAGTAGATGATTCTTGTTTTGCTTCCCTACTTGTAGATTATGTTATGTTTTTCTTTTTCTTGGGTTGTGCAGGGAGTGCTCTAAGAGGGTCTGGAAGTTGCAGACCCTTTTGGGCAACAAATTCTCACCAGGAAAGGGGTGATACATCTCTCAGGGAATGTTCAATCAAGATTTTAATGAGGGCATGATGGGCTATAGAGTTGTCCCTACCCCTCTGGGTTTCATGGGCACATTGTTTTAAAAGATTTAACAAAAAAATTGGGACATTAACAGCTAACCCATGCCTCATATGGCTCAATAATTCAAAATGGTAGGAATGTAAATAGGAGAAGTGTCCCTCACAAGTTAAGTACCTGATTATGAATGCAGCATATTCTAAATATGGAAAGGGCAGTGACACTCATTTGCATCCTTGTTTAGAGACCTCCAAGGGTCCATTAGTTGGTACTATAAATTCTGCCCTAGCAGAGACAACATTTGAAGAGAAATTTTCTCCTACTGTTGGAAGTCTAGTTACTTCTGCAATTCATTCTTCTATTACAGCCACTGTTAGACCCCATACTAAAGCTTCCCCTTCTGAAAGAGTTCATAAAAATGCACTTGCGACTTCCTCATTAAAGGAATCTAACCTCAGAAAATAGTTGAGCCAACCAAAATTGCTAAATGCCTAAACTTTTTGAGGATTTTGTGTTAATATTTCATGAGCTACAACCTCATGTCTTACCAATTGGCCACCCATATTCACAAATTATCCTAGCTCAAACATTTTCTGAAAATTCAAAAAAAGAACTTTTATGCTCTGTTTCTTTTTGTTATGTTTTTTCCTACTCTATTTCCTTCTACTCTATTGTCACTTTCCTTTGCCTTTCCAAGAATGAATCAAAGAATACATGCATGAAATGATTGTTTCAAACTACCCAAATCAAACAGTTTAATTGATGTTTAGGATAAAAACACGCAATCATATTTGGAAAGTACAAGAAAATTAAAATATCTTATCAGTTGTGACAGTGACATGAGAAAAGGTTGAAATGGATTAACCCCCAACCCTACTTAAAATTTGACATGTGTCCATACATATGTGAAAGGATTGGCGAAGATGAGGAAATAATGACCAATATGTACATAGCAATTAATGAATAAATGAAATAAATAAATGATGTGATAACAAAAGATATCACGTACGTTGTAATAAATGCTCGTACATGCTTGGAAAGATCACAACGCAACATGAAATGATAGCTGGAATTGAAACCATAATGAGGGTGGTATAGTAGATGGATGACGTGGAAGAAAATAGAATGAATGGTGGTGATGGATGAAAAGCTAAGAAAGTGGCTCCCTTTAAAAATGAAACCTTTATTATTGGCATGCAATGTGGAATTTAAAGAGATGCTACAAGAGAAAGGCCGGTGCCTTTTACTATAGGAAGATCAATGGCCACATTTGAGACAAATTGCTTCATAAATTCTTCTTTGGATGCTAGCTTATGATACAACCTAAGACGGTGTCCATTAACCAGTAGCTTGAATTGGAAAGGATCTATTGTAGCTAACTGAACTGAACCATTATCAAACACATTTTCTATTTTATAAAGACCAAGCCATCTTGTAGTGAGTTTACCTTGATTTTCCTTGTATCTAGAGTCATAGAGTAGTGCTCAATCACCAGCAGAGAATTGCTTAGTTCTAATATGGTGGTCATGCAATTTTTTTCTTTGCTGCTGGATAGCTTTAGTATGCTGCAGGGTAGCTTTCCTCATCTCATCCAATGCATTCAGCTGCAGGAAGCATTCCTTTTGGGCTTCTGAAATATCAATGTTAAGTTGAAGAGCAGTCCTCAAGGTCTTATGCTCAAACTCAATTGGCAACATGGCAGTCTTTCCATAGAGTAACTCAAAAGGAGTGAACCCAGTAGTTGTTTTCCATGTTTTCCTATAAGCCCAGACTGCTTCAGGAAGGCGACTACTCCAATCCTTCTTTTGTAATTGGATTGTCTTAGTAAGGATTGCCTCAATTTCTCTATTGGTAACCTTTGTCTGACCATTGGCTTGAGGGTGATAGGGGCTATACTATTTGTGCCTAATCTTGTAATCATTCATCAATGTAGTGATTAAGTTGGATGTAAACTGAGTTCCTTGATCAGTAACAAGTTCCCTTGGGACTCCAAACCAAGTAAAAATCTTCTCATATAGGAACTCAACAACTTTATTTTCACGGGCATGTGTCATTGCTTTCACTTCCACCCACTTGGTTACATAATCAGTACAAACCAAAATGTATAATTTCCCATTGGATGGAGGATCAATAGGCCCAAAAAAATCCATGCCCCACTTTTCAAAGGGACTAACTACCACTTGAGGATACAGGGGCATTTCATCAGACTTTGTTGGTCTCCCCATGTGTTGACATCTGTCACATTTTCTTGTGTAGGCTGCAACATCTTTGTGGAGTGTAGGCCAATAGTATCCAGTAGCAAGCACTTTCATAGATGTTATCTTCGCTACAAAGTGCCCACCACATGGCTCATCATGACATGCATACAAAATTCCATAGGTTTCATCTTCCCTAACACACATTCTCATGACTTGGTCGGGTCCTATATAGGAAAAACAGTCTGCAATCCATGAAAAGTTAAATTTTTTTTCAACCAACAATTTCCTTTCCTTTGGTGAGAAGTGAGCTGGAATCTTGTTGGCTACTAAATAATTTGCAATATCTACATACCATGGAGTTTGAACAACAATAGAAAATATATGTTCATCCAGAAAGCTATCATCAATTACCTCAGGGGTGGCAGGTGTAGTTGTTTGAAGTTTTGACAAGAAATCAGCCACCGCATTAGCCTGACCTGGCTTATGAATAACTGTGATATCAAATTCCTTTAACAATAAGAGCCATATTGCTAATCTGCCAGATATGACAGGCTTATTCATGAGGTACCGTATTGTTGCATGATCTGTATAGACAAATATTTGATAACTAGTGACATAAGGGCAAAACTTGTTCAGGGCATACACAATTACTAGCAATTCTTTCTCTATAATAGTATAGTTTAATTCAGGGCCTTGAAGATTTTTGCTAATGAAATATATCATGGCATGCTCTATGGAATTCTCTTTTTGTCCTAAAACTGCCCCTATGGCATAATCATAAGCATCTGTGTGTATTTAAAAGGGAAGACTCCATTTCGGTCCTTGAAGAACATGTGCCTGAGTAAGTTCTTAAGTTGGAGGAAAGATTTGTCACAGGCCTCAGTCTAGGTAAATTCAGAATCCTTAGTCAATAAGGCATATAGTGGATTGACTATTTTGCTGAATTTTTTTAAGAATCTTCTATAATATCCAACATGTCCTAGGAGGCTTCTAACATCCTTTTGTTTCATAGGTGTTTGCAAGGTTAGAATAACTTCAATTTTTTCAAGATCAACTTGAATTCCTACTTGAGAGATATGATGGCCTAAAATAATCCCCTCTTGCATCATCATAAAGCATTTCTCACTATTCAAAGACAAATTTTGCTCCTTACATTTTTTTAGCACTTTCTCCAAATTGGCTAATGCTTCTTCATAAGTAACTCCATAAGTAGTGAAGTCATACATTTAGATATCCATAGAATTATGAGAAATATCAGCAAAAATATTGATCACTACCCTTTGAAATGTTGCAGGTGCATTACACAGTCCAAAAGGTAAGACAAAGTAGGCAAAAGTGCTCCATGGACTGGTAAAAGTTTTTTTGTCTTGATCCTCAGGGGTAATTCTAATTTGATTATACCCACTATATCCATCCGTAAAGGAGAAATACTTTTTACCAGACAATGAGTCTAGTACTTGGTCAACAAATGGTAGTGGAAAGTAATCATTTTTAGTTGTTGTGTTCAACTCCCTGTAATCTACACAAAATCTCTATTTTTCACCTTTTTTAGGAACAATCACTAATGGAGACACCCATTGATTGTCTGAAATGGGGTAGATAAAACCAACATCAAGCAATTTCTGGAGCTCTATTTTAACTATTTACCTGAGTGTTGGGTTTATCCTTTCTTGAGGCTGCCTGACAGGTGAACAATCTTCCTTGATGTAGATCCTATGAGTACAAAGCTAAGGATCTATTCCCTTCATATCCCCATAGTCCAATGCAAAAGATCTGTTTTGTTCTTGCAACATTGTGAATAGGGCAGCTTGTTGAGATTGAGGCAACTTATTATTGATGTTCAAACAATGGCCTGGAGACACTTCTAGTTGTTTGATAAGATCATTCATGTAGGCTGCTGATAAAGGTGGTGTCTATATTTCATATGGAAGAAAATTATGATAAACTAGAGGAAATTCAGGTGGCAGACTCTCATAATTTAGCTGTTGCAGGAAACATTGTTGAAGACAACTATCTGGAATAGATGGGCTACTCAGATGAGAGTTGGACTGCAAAATATGTAAAAGTAGGTCATCCTCACTCTGAAGTTGGAAAAATGGATTAGTTTGCAGCATCATTATCTGAGCCAATGAATTGACTTATTTAGTTTCCTCACCTAAATTTGGCCAAATTGGTTGAGACAAGTCTGGCTAAGGCTGAGCAGGTGGGTATAAAGCCAATTTCTTTCTTGACTGACCATCAGAAATTGTCATATCTCTTGAATGACATCCTATAAAAGCATCAGCTATGGCTAACCATGGTCTACCTAGGATGATATAATATCCTCCCAAAGTTTCCTTAGTGGACAATATGGTGAAATATGCTAGGTATTCCCAAGACTCAAGGATGACAATAACATCTTCTACCATTCCATCAGGTTTTACAGTGGAACTATCAGCAAGTTGTAGGATGGTAGGTGTAGACCGAATGTTTAAGATATTCAAATACTCCATTGTATTCTTGGTCATTACATTGATGGCTGCACCGAGGTCAATCAAACAATTCTTTACTATCTAGCTATTAATATTTATTTGTACCATAGGACTCCCAAGGTCAGTGTATTTTGGAATGATTACCTTCCCTAACATAATATCTTCCAACTATCCTAGAACATGGATAGTTTGGGGATCCTTTTTCTTTCTTCCTGGTTTCTTTAAACATGCCTCTTAATGGATTTTCCATAAATTGGGACATCTTTAATGGCTTGAAAAAGGGGGATTTGAATGTGTACATTCTTTAGTTGATCCAAAATTTCAAAGGTAGGTTCTTCCATAGACTTGGATGTAGTAATTTGAAATCTCTGAAGAAAAGGCGGTTTGGCCTGATGTTGCAGGATAGGCTCCTTAGAGACATTATCTGATATAAGTATATGTTCTGTAGGATTAGTAGGTTGCTCAGAGGTAGAGTTTGAAATCTCTGTTATTATAGGCGGCTGTGGAGTAGGGAGAGTGGTTCAAGACCTGAGATGGATATCATGAATATTAAGGGCATAAGCTGGATACTAATTGGCTTCTGCAAAACACATAGGTTGTTGTTGTTGCTACTTATTATTAGGATTTGGCAATGGTTGAGTAGGCATAGGCATTTGTTTTGGAGGGTGAATATTTGCTACAGGTGTTGCAGGAGGTGGCATGAGGGTTTGAGGTTGTGGCTGTTGAAACTGCAGAGATCCAGGGGATTGGTTCTACCATTGCTAAGAACCTGTCCATTGAGGATTTTGCTGCCAGTTACCTTGGGGTGGAGTCCATTGTCCTTGTTGCTACTGCCAACCTCCTTGAGGAGATTGCCATTGAGGACTCTGATAGTTAGGCCAGTGTGGTTAAGAAGTATTCCAAGGTGGTGTTGGGACATATGTATGTTGCCATTGGTTATTGTAATTAAAATAAAGATTACTAAAAGTCAAAGGGTCTTGAGGCATACCTTGTCTTTGATCCCATGGTCACCTTTGTGCGAAAAATA
Source organism: Sequoia sempervirens (assembly GCA_007258455.2). Taxonomy (NCBI): domain Eukaryota; kingdom Viridiplantae; phylum Streptophyta; class Pinopsida; order Cupressales; family Cupressaceae; genus Sequoia; species Sequoia sempervirens. The sequence continues at coordinate 505,264,129 of VDFB02193867.1, read as the reverse complement.
ATACTTGGTCATCATCACTTTCTACCATCTTAAAGTTAGAAGGTAACTGCTTAGCCTCCAGGTTAGCCACCATCTTAGATCTATAGTCATGTTTCTTCTGTCTACAATGTCGACAGAACTTAGCCAAGATTGCTTCAGCTTCCTCATGTTTCTTCTGAGCTTGCATAGTATCCAACTGTGTAGCCATGTTGTTTATGATATCCTTCTTGAAATCAGACAACAAATTTGTGATCTCCATCCGTGAAACTCTATTAATAGAAGACTTCCCCACTATGGCTTGATGACCTCTACCCTTCTTAACAATTGCTCGAGAGTAGCTGAGACATATTTTCTTTATATCATCCCAAGGAAGTTGGGTTTTATCACCTCCTCCCATCAAGTCTAGGGCATCTATATAGGTATCACTGATTCCCCTTAGAAAAAGTAGTTTATGAGATTCTTCATTGAGAGTATGGTCTGAATTCATTTTCAGGGAAAACAAGAATCTTGAGATATAGTCTTCTAGGCTTTCATCCTCCTTTTGTTGAATTCTAAATATATCATCACCCTTACTAACACTCTTATAATATTCCTTGTATTTCTTAAGAAATTTTGTTTATATGGCTACCCAACTATCAACGACTCCCTTTCCCAAACTCATAAACCATCTAAGGGCTCCTTCCTTCAAAGTGGTAGGAAACAACTTCAGCCTATGATCATCTGATGTGTAATCATAGCTACGACAAAGGATGTCAAACTCAAACAAGAAAGTGTCTGGGTCCTCTATAACTAGTCCATAGAACTTGGGAAGTAATGAAGAAGGAATATTTTTAAGGTTATCATTATCTTGTTGAACAATGATAGGGAATTCAAAAGCAGGAGGTCGATTAGGTGGATTACGTGCCATATTTGTTGGATGGAGTATCAAAGTAAATGGATTTTCTTCAGGTTCTTTGTCAGCTGGGTCAAATGGTAATTCAACAAGCAGATTTTCAGCAAATGGATTGATATCTTGCTCTCCTCCTTCCTCAAATAGATTATAAGCTAGTTCAGGATTGTGATCAATGAATGGAAGGCTAGGGATGAATCTTCCCAGAGCGTCTCTTCTTCTATGCATGCAATATAATGAACTATAACTTGAAGAAATTTTAAACTTTCTTGAATAATAGACTAAACTACTACAAACAATGACTATGATAGGTTCTTAGCTTGACACCATCCTCGACAATGTCGCTAAAAATGGTCGCGTCCACGAAAGGATATAAAAGTAATAGAAAATCCTAACCTGGGAATTGGACATTCCAGCAGGTGACTAACATCTTCTTATGGTCATTCATTTACATTGTGAAACCAGGGAACGTATACTTGAAATGGAGCAGCACTATATGTGCACTAAGAACCAGCTTCAGTCACGATTTACCAGAAATAAATGCGTGAAAGGAATTCTACTTATGCTACAGGAATGTAACGTAAATATTTCTTAACTTAAACATAACTTAAACAAAGCAGACATCACGACAATTGTTACTAAAAAGCAAACTATGAACTGGCCTTATGCTACAGGAACAAACATAGGGATGGATTCCCGATGCTGCAGGAACAATATAAGACTGAGTTTGCATTGAAACTTTCTAGAATGAAATCTAACTTATGATCAACAAAAGATAAACAACTAACCAAATATATATACTCACTAAGTCGCCCCCCTTAGCAAGCATCAACCAGTTATGCAAGAATTGAACTCAAAACTTCATCAGCTTTTATTCATAAACTCAGAATGATATGCATTGTTCTGCTCATATGAAAACTAACAAAAAAAACTTCTTCTTATTATCATACTAACTTTTACATGCTATGTTGCTCACTCACGTAGGAGGAACACTTATTTAAACTAGAAAAACAACTAACTAACTCAAATAGAGAAAGACGTGGACATAAATGTATCCTAAAACCAAGGAACAAACTTCTCATAAATGAAAGCATATCCGTTCAACCCAATCCAGGGAGAAGATTTAGCATTCCACTCTTTCCAGATTAAATGATCATTTAGGTTTCTTCCCAATGACCCGATCAGAGAGTCTTCGCTGGAACAACTTCCTCGACGTCGTGCAAGAAATGGACTTTACTGCAGGGCCGAGATCTGCTGTGCTTGACTCGTTCATGCTCCCTTCAACAACCTATGATGCACACGGAAAAAGAAGCAAAAGGAAGCATGTGTGGCAAATAACACAATACATTCATTAATCACATATTAAATCTATTTCATTATTCAAAAACCATATGCATTATACCAGTCATTCGGGAGGTCAAACAGGGTAATTAATAAGACACATAGAGATGTTAAGCTATAGGAATATAGGATTGTATTGCTATAGGATACTATACAAAGTCTTTAATCACATAGTTAAAACATCCATTAGCAATAAGAGTAGGGATATTAAAAATATATCATAATACTCAAGTAATGAGCATATTCTAAGCTCATCAGATGGAACAGATGATGAAAGATATTACGGTGATATATGAAGAGTTTATTAACATATACTGTGATAATTCAAGTGCAATAAATATTTCAAAGAATCTGGCACTACACTCTAAGAATAAACATATCCAATCAAGTTTCACTTCTTGAGGGAGAAAGTGAATGAGAAAGAAGTCAGATTGGAGTACGTTCCTACCAAAGAAAAAATTGCAGACATCTTTACTAAACCATTTCCAAAGGATATTTTTGAGTATCTTAAAGGAATGCTAGGGGTAATTACCCCCTGATAAGAACTAAGAGATGCATTTACTTGCATCAATCTATGAGCTACATTGCTATATTCTGATCCAGATTGATGTTTTTGTGGCTTCTATGTAGGGGAGTAGTTAGATGTACAGATATGTAGTTTAGAGCATGTATATGGAAAGGTCATGGTTTCCTTTTCCATTGATTTCAAAGGGGGAGAAGAGTCATGTGAAAAACTACTTGTGGGGAGAAGTTTATTCAGAAGAAGTCAAGGAAGAAGAGTCAAAATCTAAGTACTGATTGAGAGTTGGGTTGATGGTGTTTTTCACATCATGTGTTGCCATAAATGCCAAAGGGGAGATTGTTGGATGCTATGGATGTGTTGATGATATGTGGTTGTCATTGATGTCAACACAATTAGCATTTGGTGTATTTGAGGTCGTATATGTCGAGGATATTGAGAAAATTGTAAATGAAAGTGTTCCAAGTTCCTAGTGGAACTGTGCAAGTCATGAAGGCATCTTTTTCTTTATGTTGAAGATCAGCTACTATGGACTAAAGGGTTTATTCTTGAGTGTATCTAGATCATCTACCAATAGTTTCAGAGGTTTGCATACAAATTTGTTCATGTTGTGGTATGATAGAACTTTTGTGTTCTCTGTTAGTGTTCCTAACTAAAGTTTGTGTAATTAATGTAATTCTAGTTGATGCAAATGTTTCTCTATTGTTTCTTAGTGTTCTTGAGTGTTCCTAGATCATGTTGTATCTTTTTGGTACATCCACATTGATTGGTGTGCTTGTGGTCAAAAATTTTCTTGCATATGTTTAGTTTTTCTTATTCTTGGCTGACATGTTGGTGGTAGCATGTTATGGATCTTCAAGGAGGAATTAATTGAAAGTTATAGATGTTTTTCAATCAGTTTATCAATCAGAAATTTAGTCATAATTTGAATAGAAAATGAATAATAATTACTTATTATTTCAAAGTAAAGCATAATTTATATTTGTGGAAAGCTGAGAATCTCTTTTAAAAACCCTTTTTGTTTCATCAATTTTGGGTAAAAGAAAAGTCGTCAGCCACATACCCATCATATTGCCACTTTTTGGCCCATCATGATCCTGCACATACCCTTTTCTAATAGAACTTTCTTTGTCTGAGTGCTCTATCTTAGAAGAACTAATCTTTATGGTTTGGTCTACTGTATGAGGGTTTACACTAGGGCTTGTGCTAGAGGTTGAAGCACTAGGAGTGGCTTCATTCGTGCTCAATCTCCTACTAGACCTACGAGGTTGAGGTAAAACCCTAGTTCGTAAATGCTCTAGGATAATTTGACAAATATTTAAGAATTATTCCCATGTCATGTCAGACACATCATGCAGAAACTTTTCAACTAACAATTTGATCAGACAATGGTGGGAAATGGAATTTTCCCTACCCTTTTGAGTCTTAGCTACCATTATTGAAAGAAGGTGGTATAGCACGTTCAACACATTCATCCTCCTCCAGTGCCTCATGTGATTCAAGAGTTTGAAGTGCAAAAAATGTAGATTCGATTGGCGACCTTCATAGGTGATATATTTTATAATATAAACAACTATTTTCTTCCATGGCTCAAGCAAAGAGGTTCTCTTTGCACCTTGTTTGTCCACACTCAATGGAGGGTCACTAGGTTCTGTAAATTTGGCCCTAGCTAACCTGACATCTCTAGAAGTAGGGTAATTTTCACCATCGACATGCAACCCTATAACTTATGCAATTCTTTCTTTAGTAGCCAATACCTCCAACCCTTTTACCATGGATTTTTGCTTAGAAAATGTTTGGAAAAATTTCAATGAAACATTTTCATCAAAACCATTAAGCTTCAAGAAGTAGTCTAACCAGATATAGTTTCTAAATTCGGCCTATGAAAGTGCATCCTATAGTAATATGTCATGAACCGTGGGTTCATTAATAATTAACCCACCTCCCATTGTCTACAATCAACAATCACTCTACAAAGTTTTCATTCCTACAACGTTGCCAAATTTTCAACACCAATGTCATCTAAATTTTCCTTTTTTAAAAAACTTTTTTCTCTTTTTGTTTTACCTTATGGCGACTTACGATTATGATAGGATCAATAATGGCAGTAAAGGAGTAATAAAGGAAGGTTATGATGGAGAAAAATGGTGGTGGTGGTTGGTGTCACCTCACACATATGAGCTGTCATCTCACTTAGAATTCAAATTGGCTTTATTTAAACTTTGCTAACGTAGACTAGCATGGACTGACATGTGGGAAAAGTATTCACATATTTTTCCCCCCGTCAACCTAAATTTGAGCATGTGTCCTCACATGCAAGGTGGTAAGGATGATTTGATAGGGACAGGGAATAATGACATGCTATGGTGAACGCCCATATTAATTCACAACAATTAAATGAATGCACTAAAGATAATTAAGATATAGAAATTAATGTGCACATACCTGGATTCATGGAAGATTCATTGCAAATATTATGGAGAAAGTATCGATCGCCTTTTAAGAAATAAGTTGAGAAATTAGTGAAAATGAGGTGGAATGAGGTGAAGTGGAATGAAGTTAAGTGATGGAAGAGAGAGAAAGGTGGACGTGGATGGGTGGATGGGTGAAGAAGTGGATTCCCACAAAATTGGAAAGTCTTTAGTATGACAAGGTACATACCTTAGTTAGTTAGGAGGGACACTAGGTCCACTTCCCTTGGCTGTAGGAAGCTCAGGTGTTGCATGTCGAGTGAATTGCTATAGGAATTCCTCCTTGGAAGTTGTCTTGTGATACAATCTACGGTGATGATCATTGACATGTAGCTTAAATCTGACTGCGTCAATAGTAGTGAGTTGAACAACACCATTGGGGAATACTTCAACAACCCCATATGGTCCTGGCCACCTTGTCTACAATTTTCCTACATTATCTTGATACCTTGAGTTGTAGAGAAAGGCCCAATCTCCTAGTTGGAATTTCTTGTCCTTGATGAATTTTTCATGCCACTTGATTCTTTGATTCTACACTACCTTTGTGTGATGCAAGGTTGGTCTCCTCGTCTCATCCAAAGCATTCAACTGCATGATTCTTTCTCTTTGTGCCTCCAAGATATCCATCACTAATTCTACTATATTCCTAAGATTCTTATGTTCAAATTCAACTGGCATCATAACTGTCTTTCCATACATCAACTCAAATGGAGTGAAACCTGTAGTTGTTTTCTAGGTAGTTCTATAGGCCCAAACAACTTCTAGAAATCTATTTTCCCAATCCTTCTTATGAACAACCATCATTTTAGTTAGAATGGCTTCAATTTCCTTGTTAGTCACTTCATCTTTCCCATTGGCCTAGGGGTGAGAAGGAGTAGAATTCTTATTCCTTATATTCTACTCATTGACCAATGTTGCAATAAGGGTTGATGTAAATTGAGCCTCTTGGTCAATCACTATCTCTCTTGGAACTCCAAACCTTGTAAAAATATAATCATAATGAAATTCAACAAATTTATTCTTTCTTGCATGCTTCATGGCCTTAACTTCTACCCAATTAGTCACATAATTAGTGCAAACTAAGATATAAGACTTACCATTGGATGGAGGATCAATGGGTCCTACAAATTCTAATCCCCACTTGTCAAATAGAGTGATTACTATCTGAGGGTAAAGGGGAATCTCATCAGATTTGGTTGGCCTACCTATCCTTTGGCATCTATCACACTTTCTTTTATATCTCCCTACATCCTTGTCGAGTGTTGGCCAGTAATATCCTATATTCATGATTTTCATTATTGTCGTCTTGGCTGAAAAATATCCTCCACATGGTTTGTTGTGGCATGCATGTAAAATATAATATGTCTCATCTTCTCTCACAAATATCCTCATGACATGGTCTAGTCCATTATAAAACAAACATCTTGAAATCCATGAAAAAGGAAATGATTTTTCAATGAACATCCTTCTCTCTTTCGGAGAGAAGTGAGGAGGAAATCTCCCTATGACCAGATAGTTAGCTATGCCAACATACTAGGGTGTTTGCACTCTGATGAAAAATAAGTGCTCATTAGGGAAGGAGTCATCTATGACCTGATTATCTTATGATATAGTCAGCCTTGAAAGAAAATCTACAACAACATTGGCCTTCCCTAGTTTATCCACAATGGTTATGTCAAACTCTCACATCAACAATAGCCATCTTGCGAGCCTACTTGAGATCAGAGGTTTATTCATGAGATACCTAATGGTTGCATGATCTATGTGCACAAATATTTGATAGCCTATTATGTAGTGCCTGAATTTGTTTAGGGCATAGATCACTACCAGCATTTCTTTTTCTGTCATTGTATAATTGAATTTAGCTCCTTGAAAATTTTTGCTAACAAAATAAATAACATTTTATATAACTCTTTCTTTCTACCCTAAGACTACTCCTATGGAATATTCTGATGCATCTATATGTGTATATGCATAAAATTGGTCATGTTTGATTAATCCTGACATTTAATTAAATATTTATTATTTAATTAATTTCTCTATTAAAGTCTTCTACATATGATTAAATTTAATTAATTTAATTATATTGTTCATTTAATTTATTCTTCTATTATGATTAAATAAATCAATTTTAATTTAATTTTTTCACATTCATATGTCCACTTGATTAATTAAATAAATACACTTTATTTATTTTAATTAATTATCACTTTTTGAATTTAATTAAGTCTTTTTTATTTAATTAAATTTAAATATTTCTTTTCAAATCTTTCTTTTAATTAATTAAGTATCTTATTTAATTAATTTCATTTACATGCCATTTCTTAAAAAGTTTAATTAAATATCTTCCATATCTTTTCAAAATCATAATTAAATATTTTATTTAATTATGAAATCTTCCATTATTCTTCAAATTTGGGGTAAATATTCTATTTTAAGAAAAATCTCCATGTCACCCATAAATGAATAATTGAATTTAATAATTCATTATTTATCTTCTTCAAAATCTTTCCATAATCTCACAAAAAGATGATTTTTTTACAATTCATCTTTATCATCTTATCTTACCTCTTTTATAGAAAAGAAAACAAATCTTGCTTTCTGTTTTCTTATGTTTTTCTTCAGTCTTATCCATCCTCAACCGTTCGATCTGCCATGAATTTTCACAATTGTTGATCATATCAACCAATCAAAAGCTTTTGAAAAACTCTATAAATAGCACTGCTAATCCAAGCAATGGTTACAACAAACAAAAAATGAATTAGAGATTAATTGCATTCTAGCATTATAGCATTCTAGCATTATCATTATAGCTTTTTTATTCATAGCATTATCGTAATCTTTCATTTTAGCAATCATGTTTAGCATTAGAATAATCATGTCTTAGCATTATATGCATTTCATATTCAATCTCATTCTCTAGGAAGACTGTTCGTTGAGCCTAGCACACAATCTGAGAGCCAACTCGAATCAATGAAAACACTGGAGATAGAGGACGATAGGACAACATCGATAACAGGATACTGAGTTTGCATCTCTATTATTTTAATATTCTGTTTTTGATATAATGTCTTATTGGTATGTTTGATTCATTTTTTTTTATATATTTAACACGCATAAAATCAATCACACATGTCTAGCACCCAGCATGGGGCACTTGCCCCATTTTTAACATTTTTCTGCAGGTTTTTTGACAGGATTTCGAGTTCTGGAATTCAAATTTTCAGAAAAATTTTCTGTTTTAGCGCATACGAGGATTTCTGAAGTGCATATGTAGCTTTCTAAAGCACATCCATGATTTATTGCAGTGCTCTTGTAGGTACTTCGACGCATCTAGGAACTATTTTGACACATTTAAGGAATAGATCAGTACATCTATGGGACAAAATGGCACATATACCTAGCTCAGTTTATTAAATATTTTTGAAAAAAAAATTTAAAAAAATTAGTTGCATTTTGTTTTAGCACATTTAGGAGTTTTTGTAGCACATTTGGGACTTTCTGTAGCGCATTTAGGATCTATTTTAGTGCATTAACTTGTTATTGTTGCACATATAGGTGATCTTTTAGTGCATACAGGTTGTAACCAAATAGGTTTTTGAGTCTAACGCCTTCTACAGACAGAACCTTTTTCTGGCTTAAAAAGAACCAATCTAGGTAGTCACAACTGGTTTTAAAAAGAAGCAACCCTAGGATAGACATGGATTTAAAATGAAGCAATCTAGGATAGTCACCACACATTGATTTTGTGGTTAAAATGAATCCCATGCTTTTTGTGAAGCAACATCTTCACATAGTTTAGATCATTGTGATTTGGGTTTTAAAAAGAACAGTGTCTATTGTGTTTGTGGCAATAGGTCTATGCTCTCCCCTTAACTGGGTGACTAGAATACTAGACTTTCCTTTTACATTCATGCAATTTTATTGCTTTATTACATCCTGTAGAGGGTCTGCTCTTGTGGAAAAAAGTACTCACCCAAGAAGAATGACTCAAGTGGGTTCAAGCCAAAGCCAGGCTATTCTGCCCCACTATAAAATTTAAAGAAAATTAGGGGAAATCCTCTTTTTCCGGTAGTGTGCAAGATAACCATCCCCAAAGCCTTTGTTCTAAAGGTTGGAAGGTCTCCTAGGGATTTTATTATTGCGGCACCGAATGAAAACCCTTACTATGAACCTAGTGTAGTATCTAGCCGAAGTCAATTTCTGAACATCATAATAATCACAGTGCAAGGGGAGGGAAGAATCTGCCCCCATGATACTCACCATATAACTACCAAGGACCGTTTGCTTAGGGGATCCGGTATCCACTTCCGTCACTCTGAGTACGTGCTTGGAAAAGAAAAAAATCTGGGTGCCCCTTCGGGGGTGACACGACTGTGTGAGTCGATGCAGTTCTAAGATGTGGGTTGTTGATTATTATGATGACTTACCTGAGTACTAAGAGTGAGTCTGCTGGGACTGTCTGTCATGTGTAAAACCTGTGAAAACACTTTTTGAAAAACATTTTTGAAACATACACTTGATGTTTAGTATAAGACTTAAAAACAACTATTTTAAGAGTTTTTGTTGTGTTTTCAGTCACACTAATTCAAATAAAAGATCATTTGAAATGAACATGTCAAATTTTAGATGAAACTGCTCACAAACTGTTTGAAAAGTTACCTTGGAAAAACTGTTTTAGTGCATATAGGGTATATTCTAGCGCATATGAGGTCTGTTCTAGTGCATTCACTGGTTAATTCAACACTTTTAGGGTTCGTTTTAGCACATTGAGTCTTTTGGTACATACGCTAGCTATTCTAAAAATAATTTTTTCAGTCACTGTCACAACATTATTCCTGCAGTGCATATAAGATATAGAGTAGCACATCTGGGACATATTGTAGTGCATTTGACCATTTATTTGGCGTATATCCATGTTTTTGAAGCACATATAGGGGAAAAAATAGCACATCTGTCACTTTTATTGAATCATTGTTTTTGACAGATCTGAGTTTATAGTATTCTCGATCTAGTAACATATCAACATTTTCTCTCATGCTTAGGGAGTGGAAATCTACCAAGTTTTTCAAGATGTCAATTTCCAATAGAATCAAGAAACCCAAGAAACCTCTAGGTTACAAGAAAACCTTACAACAAAGGAAGTTTTAATACAAGAGTCGAAACGTCTTGCTCCATTATTGCAAATTTCTCCATAGATACCAAGATTTTGTCAAGGGATTTACTAATGAATACACTGTAGACCCTCTAGATTCATGAGCCTATTTTCAAAGAAGAGCCGTCTCACAATTACAATCACAATCAGCCTCTTGATTTCAACTATATACCACAACCTTCTATTGAATATTCGATACATCCAAGTCAAATACTTCAGTAAGTTAAAATAGGCTCTTTGATATATTGATCATTCTTCGAAAACAAGGATAAAATCTGACAAGTGCACCTTTCATCACAAACTTCTGAATTCTTGGTTCAACTTCTCCCAATAGGATTCTAACATCCTTTATCAATTAAAGCCACAACCATGAAATAGGAACAGAGTTTTGGTCATATCATAAGATTTTCAATCTTATCAGATTAAAACATCATCATTGGTTGCATTCATCAAACTATGATCTAAGTTTAGAAGAACATCTTCAAATCATGTGCCTATTTTTACAAGATCACAATGTAATAAATTGAAGGAAGATATTCAACAAGAAGATCATACCTCAAGAACTCAAGCAAAAGGTCAAAATAGTGATCCTATTTATAGTGTGAGTCGAAATCCCATTTTTGAAGACAACATGGTTGAAGGAGAAAAGAATATGTTTACTTCTGACAGAGATATGAGAAAAACCCTTGAGGATAGTGATGATGAACAAAAAGAAGAGTGTCACCTTAGAGAAGCCGAACAAGATCCTAAATTTCTTAGAGAAGTAGAAAAGATCTTAGCATGTGACAAAAAAAAGTATTTCCTATATCTGGCTGATAAAGGAGCTAAATTGCCTCATGATTTTGATACTAAAAATATAAAGAGTAATCCTGATGAAACAACCTTATCTGATCTTAGTGCCTTGACTCAACAAGTTAAAACACTACAAGGACAAATTAAAGATCTACAAGGGGGAGCCACAACAAAGACATACGCTCTTGATGATATCTGTCTATATCCCTTTGACCAACGTCTCAACATGATTTCATTTCCTAAACATTGTGAAATCCCAAAGTTTGATCATTATAACGGGAAATCGGATCCAATTGACCATAATAGGGACTTTTGAAACATGACTCTAGAGTTTGCTTATGAGGATACATACTTAATGCATTTGTCTCCACGAAGTATTGGAGGCCAATCTATGGAATAGTTATCAAAAATCACACTACCTATCAAAAAATTTGAGGAATTGATCAATGAGTTCATCTCATAATATTCCTATAACATACAACACCAAATAACAATGATTGATCTATGCAAGGCTAAGAAAAAACTTGGTGAACCATTCATCACATTTCTTCAGAGATGGAGAAGATTGCTCGCTAGGTATCCATGTCATGTTCCTGAAAAGGAAAAGATCACTACCTTCATAAACAACTTGGATCAAGAGATGAGTTATCATCTAAATCTTCATTGTCCGCCCTCTTTTCAGAAAATGATTGAAAGTGAATTAGTACAAAGGGGAATAATCAAACTTGATAGAGACAATTGTAAGGAAAATTAGATGTGGAAAATAACTCTCGTAATGTCAATACCTCAGGGAAGAATGCAGATACACTTTTAATTTTTCAATTATAGTTCAATTAAGATGCACTTTGAAATAAACATTAGAAACAGAGAATTAGAAAAACACAGATGAACACCAGAGATACATGGGAAAACCCTTACAGGAGAAAAACCCACCACACCAAGAGAATTCACTTTGTATTATAGTAATAAGGATTACATACAAGAGTTCTGACTTATCTTTCTGATGTCATATTATAGTAGCTTTCACTATGATCAATCTTGTACAGGAACCTTCACGTTAAAGTCTTCACAGAATAGAATTCACTCTGATACAATTCAAATTGTTCACACACCTGTTGATCAAACCAAAACCATCAAACCATCGAGCATCTACAACTGCAAACTTTATTCATTTCATTCCCTATCTATTGAAATTCCTCACATAACCGTCACAATGAACTATCTTCCAACTGTTCAAATTCAGCTTCTCCTATTGGTCCACGAGACGCCACATAGGAAAGTCTCACTCAGTCAAATAGCTTCTATCTGTGTTTGCATGTTGATGAGACACTGACTGTGTCTCCCCAATGCCAACAACTTCATATCAATATTGGCATAGTTTCTAATAGTTGGAAGGATGAAATAGCGAATTCCAAAATTCATCCCAAAACTACCGATATCCATTTCATTCCTATCGGCAAGAGATTTCTCATCGGCAAGACATTTTATCGAGCTTCACATGTTACATCGACTTCAGTTTTCTATCGGCAAGACATACTGCTCTTGCCAAGACCTTCCATTGAGTCTCCTTACATTACATCGAAGCATCCACCAGTTGGCGAGACTCATCGCTTTCACCACGAGATGATACCAAAGTCACATGTTATACTGATTGCCAAACAATAGTTGGCAAGACATATCATTATCGCCAAGAGGTTTCACCGAGATCTTTTAAGTCACCCCAAAGCCATCAACAGTCACCAAGACATATGCCCTTCGTTAATACTTTACTCTGAGATCTCACAAGTCATACCGAGCACACTAGTCGCTAGGAGTCATATCAAGAATAAACTACAACATCAGTGAGACGTATCACTATCAGTAAGACTTCTTACCGAACACCCAAGACTTTCCCCGAAGGCTCCAACATAAAACGCTATTGGTGAGACATGTTACTTTCGATAAGACTTCTCATCGAGCCACCATAGGTTATCTTGATGACTTCAATGCATATCCCTGTCAGCGAGACCTTCATCGTTCGCTGGGACTTCTTCTCGAGTGTTGAAGTCACTCCAAAGCCCCCGATCACTATGAGTCTCCTCAACGCTTGATTGAATGGCCTATTGGCTAGAGATCTTCACATGGTAAGATGTCACAATGACTGCTTCTTGTCACAGCAATAGGTTCCAAAGCAAAAGCATTCAGCAAGACTCTTGCAAGGTCACAGTAACCTAATCTACTCAACAAGATTCAAAACTGCTAGTCGGCTAGACTTCATGGATGTCACACTGACTTTACTCGAGTAGAGGTTATAGCCCATGATGATTGAGACATAAATATCGAACAACAATCCTAGCTCCTCAAATCACCACAATGACAAATCTAAGTTTTGGACTCACAACAAAAATGTGGTGAACGATGGTGTTGTAGATGCACATCATGTCTCACCTAAGCTAGTTGTTCTTAGTGTTCCTCACAACAATAACTATAACAATTTCAACTCAGTTACAAATCAGGGATATGATCCTCCTCCTCTGAGGAATAGCCAAAATCCAACTTTTGCTCCAAATCAAGGTAATACCAACAATCAAGAGTATCATGGAAACAACAATAACAATGCCTTAGGGAATACATCAAACATGAATCCACAATGATCTTCATTTTTCTCCAATAGAAGAACTTTCACTTCGTTAGGGAAATCTTTGGAATCCTCCCTTAAAGACTTGATGTCGAAGAACGTAATTACCCTACCGCCTCAACGTAACTTCAAACCCAATGTGAAGCCACCATCATGGAATGATGCATACTATTGTGATTATCATTGATGTAAGGACCATCAAATGAATAATTGTCAAGCCTTGAAGAATGTAATCCAATACTTGATAGAAAATGACACCATTAAGGTAGAAGGACACCAAAAATAGAATGAAGACCACCAAGAATTTTGAAACCCTTTTCCCAACTATCAAAAGGGTGATTCTTCTGGGAAAAATGTGAATCATATCGATGAGCATATAATCAATCATATCTACATTGATGACGAGTGGGTTAATTTTATAAAAGTCAAAATGAAAATGGAATATAGAGAAGTTAATGTGACAACAAGGGCACAAGCTAAAGTTGTCTTAAAAGGTGCTCCTTCAAAATCCATTGTGCCCTCGCCTCAACATCGATATGTTCTAATCAATCAACTTGGAAAAACTTCTGCTCAGATCTCTATTTTATAACTTCTAAATATTTCTCCAATGCATAATGAAATTCTGGACAAAGCCCTCATTGAAACATTTGTATCCACTGATCTAGATGTGGATCGATTTCAAGCCATGGTGGGACATTTGTCCTCACCCACATTCCTTTCATTCTCTAAAATAGACAATGTTTCCATGACACATCCCCATAATTCATCATTATACTTAGAAGTCATGGTCCACAAGTTTCATGTCAGATAGGTTCTAATAGATGGAGGTGCAGGTTTGAAAATATGTACCATGAAATTAATTTAGGCTTTGGGATTTTCTGATGATTCCATTGATCCCAGAAGAAAGATTACTATTAAAGCCTATGATGATGAGGAAAGAGCATCCAAAGGTTTAATCATGTTACCAATCAGAGTGGGACCTATTATCAAAATTACTTTCTATCAAGTATTAGATCGTGATCTTGCATAAAACATCTTGTTGGGTCATCCTTGGATCCATGAAATGCAAGTTGTCCCATCCACATATCATCAATGTCTTAAGTTTCCTTATGATGGACAGGAGATCACGATACTAGCTAATAATTCTCACAGTCAAACTTGTACCAACATCAAAGCTAGTCAAGACACTTTGGTTCCCAACAATCGAGAAGCGCCTGCTAGTACTTCTCCAAAAGTTGATACAAAAATTAGTTAGCTAACCAAAAGCTTTGACAAGAACTACGGTTCAAGGATAATGGAGTAGGAGAATATTCTCTCTGTCTGGCTAATCTTCCTACGTCACCTCGGTCACATGGATAAGCTTCTATCACGCAACATCAGATAGTTGTAGCATCAATATCAACACAGTCATCGACATAATCAATCACAAAGTTTAATAGACAATTTATCAAAGAAAAATTCCCCATGGATGATCCTGAGGATAGAGATATTCTAAGTTGGCTCTATAAGGATGAAGATGAAACAGTTCTCAATATCAAGTTACCAACTGATAAATATGGTAAGGGATATTCAATCATGCAAAATATGGGCTATGATGGTATTAGTCCTATTGGAAAGATAAAAGGAGTAGTTGAGCCTATTGACCCTCCAGGACTTGCTGCAAAAGATAAAACAGGACTAGGCTATGATACTAGCTCAAAAGAAACAACATCCAAACAATTGAATGATATTGTACTCACATTCCAATTAAAGTTTTGATCCAAGGGAAGCATGCTTGACAAAAATTCAAAAATTCATTGATAATAACTTTGACAAAGACTCTGGAGAATATGAATGGGATACCATCCATAATGATGAATTCTAGAGGGACAAATAGGTTGATGTGATACACAAGTATACACCTACTCTAATCAAAGGAGAAGGGTCAGGGACCCAACCACAAGAATCTAAACTACAACACAACTATGATTCTAGTGATACCGAGTTAGATTTAATCGAACAAGACTATCGTGAGGACAATACCATCATTGATCTACCTCATACCTCGGATCCTATAGACACCTCTGTTATGACCATAAACATAGCCGATTTCATGCAACCTAATGACCCGCTACCGCTAATACATCTCAATCTCATTGACTGGGATCTATTTGAACCTCTTGATATACCTATGTTTCCAACCGACGAATCTATCATAAAATTCCTTTCCACAGATGATGTAAATGATTGTTCCACTGGCGATTTTTAGCATGAAATCTTTAGTCAGGAGAGTGTCAAGTTTCTTAGCTGCAAAAATAAAAATAAAAAAGAAAGATCTAATGGTGAAAACCAGAATCTGGCAGTATTAGATCAAACAAAAGATAAAACAAAGAGCATATCAGATGGTGAAAACCTTTTTAAGGCACCAGATGATGAGATGCTTGACACTCTCCCAGAGCACTATCATGAGCGACTGCCTATCTTGAAACTATAGAGAAACCAAGGATTCTACAGTTAGTTGCATCAATGACAGATAAATAAGTACCTGAGTTCATGGAATTTCTTAGAGCAAATCAAGTCAACTTTTCCTGGTCTTATGTGGACATGCCAGGTCTTGATCCTAATCTTATAATGCATAATTTTTCCATTAAACTAGGAGTAAGACCCATGAAACAAAAACTTAGAAAGATGCATCCTCATGTGGCACTACTAGTTAAAGAAGAACTTAAGAAAATCCTTGATGTGGGATTTATAAGATCAATTGACTATGTAGAATGGATCTCCAACATAGTTCCTATATCAAAGCCTGAAAAAAGTGTTAGAGTATGCACAAATTTTAGAGATCTTAATAAGGCATGTCCTAAGGATGATTTAACTCTTCCAAGCATTGATACTATAGTTGATTTGATGGCTGGTCATTCCATGTATTCACTAATGGATAGTTTTTCTGGTTATAACCAAATCAAGATTGCACCCGAAGACCAAGACAAAACAACTTTCACATGTCCTTGGGGGACTTACTATTGGAACATCATGCCATTCAGTTTAAAAAATATTGGGGCTACATATCAAAGAGCTATGACTACAATTTTTCATGACGTGATGCACACATTCATGGAAGATTATGTCAATGACATACTGGAAAAATCATACACCAAAGAAGGACATCTTGAGATATTATCCAAAATATTTGCAAGGTTGGAAAATTTCAAAGTTTTCCTCAACCCTAAGAAATGTGTTTTTGGAGTCACATTTGGAAAACTCTTAGGATACATAGTTTCAACAAAAGGAATTTAAGTAGATCCTGCCAAGGTACAAGCAATCATGGAAATTCCTCCACCAAGGAATATCAGTCAGTTGAGATCACTACAGGGATGTCTTCAATCTATATGAAGAGTCATTGCACAACTAGTAGATAAATGTCTACCTTTCACACATCTACTACATAAGAATATTCCTCTCAAATGGGATGATAAGCGTGAAATGTCCTTTCAACAAATCAAGCAGTACTTAATGAACCCACCAGTTCTAGTACCACCAAATCCGAAAAAACCACTCATCTTATACATTGCTGCAACAGAGACATCTTTGGGGGCATTGTTAGCACAAGAAGACTCTACAGGAAAAGAACATGCAATCTATTATATCAGTCGAACATTAACAAGTCATGAACTCAACTACACTTTCATCAAGAAGGCTTGCCTAGTAGTGGTCTTTGCTTCACAAAAGCTTCGATACTACATGTTAACTCATACAAGCAATCTTTTTTGCAAAGATTGATCCACTCAAATATCTGTTAAGCAAGGCCACACTAACAGGAAGGTTAGAAAAATGGGTCATGATCTTAAGCTAGTTCGATATCCATTATATTGATCACAAAGCAATCAAAGGACAAGTTATTGCTGACCAACTGGCTGAAGCACACTCTTTGTCACCCCTCAAGGAAATACCATTCCTCAGTCATATAGACTAATGTTTCCATTCACTAACAACATAGCCGAATATGAAGCCTTAATCATTGGACTGAAGATTGCATTGGAATGGAGGATCACAAAACTACAGGTTTATGGTGACTCACAATTAGTCATTAATCAAATCAATGATGATTATTAGACCAAAGATGAAAAACTATTGCCATACAAGAAAATGGTTGATGAATTCAAGAAGTACTTCGTGGACATAACATTTATACAAATTCCAAGACTTGATAACAAAGCAGTTGACGCCATGGCCATGATCACATCATTGTTACAACTCCCAAAAGCTCAGGCTCATTACGAATTTCTGGTGGAAAAATCATTTACACCTGCCTATGACACACCTGAAAGCCAAATCATTTTCCACTTAGTAGGATTCGATTCACCTTGGTATGGCAATATTTATTCCTACCTAAAAGATGACATCTTACCACTTGACGATTTATGCCTACCTAAAAGACAACATCTTACCACTTGACTTATCCCATAACCAAAAGCACAACTTTATCTGCCAATCCTCTTGCTATACCCTTATCACTGACACTCTCTATCGCCATGGTCTTGATGGTAATTTACTTCGATGTCTTGAACGTGATGAAGCTGACAAGGCTTTACAAGAAGTTCATGGTGGTATTTGTGGTACTCATTCAAGTGGATTGACCTTATCCAAGAAATTAATTAGAATGGGTTATTACTAGCCAACAATGGAGATGGAATCATTCACTTTTGTTAAGAAGTGCTCAAAATTTCAAATTCATGGGAATCTCATTCATGCTCTTGCACAAGAACTACAACCATTCACATTGACTTAGCCATTTTCTCAATGGGGGTTGGATTTAGTTTGAAAGATTCATCCTTCATCCTCGAACGGACACAAGTTCATCATCACAGTGAAAAATTATTTTACCAAGTGGATTGAGGCAGTTCCTCTCACTAAGGTCACTGGAAAAAAAATCTCATCATTCATACTCAACTATCTCATTTGTCGGTATGGCATTCCCAAATCCATCATCACAGATAATGGATGACCATTCAAGAATCAGGATGTTGACGAACTTTGTGAGAGATTCCAAATTCAACACAGATACTCAACACCTTATTATCCACAAGGGAATGGCCAAGTTGAGGCCTCATAAAATAATATTGAAAATTTTGAAGACTGTGAATGATGTAGGGAAAGATTGGTACGTTCAACTTAATCCCGCATTATGGGCCTACCAAACTAGTATCTGAACACCAACAAGAGCAACACCATTTGCTCTTGTCTATGGAGCAGAAGCCATTTTTGCACTAGAATTTGAGATCCCATCACTTAGAGTATCACTGAAAAGTCTCATAACAGATGATGAATACAGAGTTTCCCGACTACAAGAACAAGAACTTCTTGATGAAAAGAGACAATGAGCAGTTGATCATTTGAAAGCATATCAACAAATGATGTCTAACAACTATAATCACAGAGTCAAACCGTGTACCTTTCAGGTTGGTGTTCTTGTTCTAAAAGAGAACCCACTCAATCAGCAAGACAGAGAAAAGAAAGGAAAGTTTGAACCTAATTGGCTGGGTCCGTATGTAGTCATAGAAGTATATGGTTCAAGAGCATACAAGTTGTCAATGCCAGAAGGGGACCTATTTGACAAACCCATCAACAACATGCACCTAAAAAAATATTATGTTTGAAGTAGTTATCATCATCCATAAAAGTCCTAAAGAAATACAAAAACATCAGAAAAAGTCCTAAAAATATACAAAAACATTAGAAAAAGTCCTGAAGAAATACAAAAAACACTAGAAAAAGTCCTGAAGAAATATAAAAACAATAGAAAAAGTCTTGAAAAAATGGTTACCCTGGTGAAAACCTGGCAAACAGGCATCTCGGTAGCAAAAAAAAAATCAATCAAAAAAATGCAATAAAAACAAATAGTGAAAATCTGGCAAACAGGCGCTATTTGTAGCTCTCCATCTATTAGTTCATGTTCTGCACTTGGCTTCTCAGCCTTCATTTCATGCATCTTTCCATAATCTTAGGGTCGTACTAGCATCATGTTGCCATCATTTTCCTAAAGTGATAACATCTTACCATGGTTTGATTATTGTACATATCCATTTCAGAAAGTTGTGTCAAATACTGGGGGAAAAGCATTGACATACTCGGGGGCAATAAACTTTCAAGTTTTACCAAAATAGCTAGACAATGACATCAAATCCAACCATGCAAAAAAAAAATCAAATCATATGAACAACTATCCAATCATTTATCCATATCACAACAGTTTTCAGCAAATACCATATCATGACTCATATCTGGATGATCTAAAATCTGAATAAATAATTGGAATATCACTGTTACATTTTGAACAATGTTTGTTTGATTTTTTGATATCATCTCTCTAGAGTACACTTGATGATGTACTGAACTAGAGTGGCAAGGAAAGAGGATGATTTTTCTTTGTCTGTTGTCTTGAGGTTAACTATCGATTTGGTGCAAATATGTCGTGAAACATGATTTCCAAAGCATATCATTGATGACAGTTCCACATTTGAATTAGAAAGTTGTTAGTATTTGTCTATTTATGTAAGAAATGCTCAGGTCATCTCGGTTCAATTATACCTCGATGCTTGTGTTCGCTTGCTATATCAAAAATCATGAAAGTTGTACTCAGGTCATCATTGGTGCTAATCTCCCCTTTGATGCTTGTACATACTTCCAAAATTTTATAAGGCTCAATGATGATTCAAGAAAGCTACCCAAAGGCTCAACAAATAGTTGGTTTTATTTAGTTTCATTTCATTTAGATCAATGTATATATCTGCATATTGGATTCACATTAGTGTTATAAAAAGATGAAAATATAAATCAACAGTTGTCATGTATCTTTGGACTATTTGTGGAGGACATTTGGACATTTGTTTCATCCTCATTTCACTATCATTTCATCTAGGTCTTGTGCATATCATATAGTTTAATATTCATCATTTAGATCCTTTCTCATTTATTTATCCTTCATGATGCATTATCATTTCATATTTCATATCATTTCATTGCATATCATGGGTCATTCTCATTTTTATCATCTTTATTTCATTCTCATATCATTTTTTGATCCTTTGTCATTTCATATCATTCACTTATTCATTAACCATTTTCATAGCACTTCCATTATTATCTTATCCATGATTTTTGGTATCCATGTCATTTTCATTTTACATAGTTGTATCCCATTTACCATCTTCATTTCATTTTCATCTTATTGTTACATTTTCATATCATTATGTTTTACATATTCTATCATTTCATCATATAATTTCATCATCTCATTTCACAAGTTCATATCATTGCATTTCATTATATCATATCATTTCATTTCATAAACTCATTTTAATTGCATTTCATTTTATTTCGTCATCCCATCTTGTTACATTTTCTATCATATCATTATTTAATCATTTTTATATTCATTATATCATTTTATTATCATTATCATTTTCATGTTCTTATTCTTCATACCATTATCATTTATCATTTATCATCATATTATATCATTTCTTTTCCTCATTTCAGTTCATACTTTATTATACCACTACATTTCATAATTACGTTTCATTTCATTTTATCATCTCATCTCATTTCATAATTTATCATATTACATTACATTTTCATTTTATCCTCCCATCTCATTTCATTTCATTTCATCACATTTCATAATTACATTTCATATCATACATTTCATCATTATTAATCCTTTCACATCATTTATCATTCACATCTTTTCTCATTTTCAATATTATTTTATTTATCATTTTTCATACAAAATTTGATTCATATCACTTCATATCATTTCCTCATTCATTTTCATCCTACAAATTCATGATGCAATTCATGAACACAACATCACATCATCATCATTTATGGCATTTGAAAAATCCACACACAAGAATTTCATACAAACATTACATTTCCACATCATTAACAAAGCATATATTCATATCATACAACATTTTAACACAT
This sequence comes from Sequoia sempervirens, assembly GCA_007258455.2. NCBI lineage: Eukaryota > Viridiplantae > Streptophyta > Pinopsida > Cupressales > Cupressaceae > Sequoia > Sequoia sempervirens. Next base: position 505,242,400 of record VDFB02193867.1, on the reverse strand, counting down.
GACATTTTTATCATTATCATCCACAGTCTGCATGATATCATTAGTACACATCATATTTCATCATCATCATATCATCATCAAATCATCCTGCAAATCATGTTAGTCAGTACATCATTGAAACTACATATCAATATCCATATCACAGAACAAGGAAATAAATGCATAACTCTATCAAGCCATCATATCAAAAATACAACACATCATCAAAACTCATCGCCGCTACATATCATCACTCATCAAAATACATACAAAATGTCCAAAATTCCAATGAAACTGAAAATTCTAGACATATATATGAGATATGATGAAAATCAGTATACATGCTCCAAGAATTTGATATACATCAAATAATCCTATACCCATCAATTAAGGCTGGCTGGTGGAACCCCCTGATGGAGCTGGTCTTGAGGATGGTGGCCTACCACTAGTCCCTGCATCTGGATCCTATCGAGGCTAGGTAACCCCCAGACTCTGTGTAGCTGTCTGTGTCCTACTCCTGGTCCTACTGCAGGATCATGGGAAAGGATCTCTGTGCTCAGGTGGACACAACTCCTCATATCAGACTTGATAGTACTCAACCTCTCTGGCCATCTCAAAGCCCTTTGTAATGGATTCTCACAACAATGCACTCTCCACAGTGCCCATAAGTCTCTGTCCCACACCCTTGGCCTCTACCACCCTCCATCTAAATTCCTACCTCTTTGTAATCAAATGGGCTACGTGTGGGTTTGGGGCAGGAGGATGTTCCTATTCCTATGCCTGTGACTATGCTAGTTGTGCCTATACCTACACTTCCATACTCTGTGCCTGAGCCAACTAGCCCTGTAACTACACCTGTTGTCCCTAGGCCTGCAGAGTATCTATCCTTGCTATGATGTGGAGGCAACCCTGATCACTATCTGCTGCCCAATCCTAGTCCTCGACCTCCACATGATCTAAATATTGCACAAAATATCTGGCCTCGGTCTCACTGGCACTTTCCCCTCATCTCTGTTGTCATCTCCATCACTCCCATCTGAGCTTTCCTCCTCTCCACTCTCCTCATCCTCTCCTCCAACCGCTACCTGCTCACCACCTGTTACATCCTCCTGTCTCCCTACCCCTATTTATGGTACCACAAAAATGGGAGTTAGCTCATCAGGACATGTAAACCATGGAAATGGATGTGTATGATAATAAATAGAATACTCATCGGACATACCAGAATCAACAATATCTCACCTATCATCCCATGCCTCAGGTGCTAAAGAAGTATACTTTGTGTATGCTATCTAATATGAAATAACAGGCCCCCATCCCACCTCATCCTTGCTCTGCGCATAGTGAGAAACACCCTGAGGCATCCCCTGAGTAAATCTGAACTATCGCTGCACCCACAATGCTAAGAATCTCTCTATGATGAATGGGGTCCTCCCTATAAAAAATTAGGGTATACCTACAAATGACATCTCTAAATGATCTATATCCCATGGCTCGCAATCTATGTATGGCCACCATATCACTGCATCCATATCATCAAGGCACTATCTATAGTAATCCAACTTTCCTAGCTTAGGCTGGAAAAGGAACATAGAATACACATACACATATGGTCTGCCTAGTGGCCTCACTCTGGGATAGGCTAGTCTCATCACAGCAATATGCTCCCATGCCCAGATCTGGAGCAGTGTAACACCACATGACAAACTCAATGAACCTCTATAAACCACCTGATGTAGGTCATGATATAAGTGAGCCAACATGTAGCTCCCCCAAGCATATCTCCATGGCTATACCAACATCTGCTCAAGGATCCTCCCCCATCCCACTGATAGTCCCTTTGACTGGTGACCTAGACAAAGGAGACCTCCAATAAATGCATCCAACACTGCAGGTAAGGCCAGAAAACCCCTGAAATCTGCCCATGGCACCCAATACCCTACTATATCTACATCACCATATACTCTCCTTAATGCATCTATCCCACCTAGCTCCTTGTGATCATAGAAAACAAGGGCACCTACCACTGGAATACCCAATATCCTTTAAACATCCTCAGGAGTCACAGTCAACTCACTCGTCAGCAAATGAAAGGTGTTATGCTCTGAATGCCACCTCTCTGCTAGCGTAGTCAACAGTCCCCTATTGACCCGAATCAGAGGCATGGACAACAAAGATCCCAATCCACATACCCCTATCTACTCTTTCATTTCTATTTTCGGAAACATGGTTATCAACTCTTTATCAGATTTTCTATCCATATGAACATGATGACACACCCATTTTTTATATCTATTGACCAAAGAAGCAATAAAAACATCATCATTTTTATCAAACAGACACATTTCCTAAAAGCGCTAACCTGCGGCCTCTATGCATTAAAACCATGTATGTGCTAAAGTTTCTTCTAGATGCGCTCAAACTTAGGTGCACCATTTAGTGCCCTAGATGTGCTAAATCATTTCCTCTATGTTCTATTCCCCTAAAAGCGCTAAAACTTTAATCGAAAGTGTCATTTTATTCACTGGATGCGTGCCAACCCTACAAGCACTTAATTGTTTCCTAAAAGTGCTATTTTTTTTCCTAGATGCGCTAAACTACCAATTTTCCTATGACATCCTATAAGTGCTACACTATCTATTGGATGCGCTAAACTGGTTTTTACAGAAAATTCAAATTTGCATCCTATATGCACTAAAACCAATTTCAAAAGTGCTAAAACACCTACTCTAAGTGCTAAAATGGCTCATAACAATCTAAATCTGCGATAAAACACATGAAAAATCAATTCAAACTAGAAAATTTCAAAGCAAACGAGGTTGGATTGATTCACCGGTGGTCCATAGGTAGCTGGTCTCTGGTATTGGCAGGCCTGCTCAAATATGTGTCTGTGGTACGAAATCTCCATCTCACCAGGTCACTATCAGAGCACAAGGTTTCTCAAATTCAAAAGGTGAAAATGACTTTCCTTTTTCTTCCCTTTTACCTTTTAAAGGTCAAACAAAGGTGAGTTTTGGTGGCATGTTATATTCCTTTTATCTTTTTATCTAACTTTGACCTTATTTTCACATTGGGGCATCCTTATACATCATTTTTTGAGAGCTAAATCACTGAATTCACATTACAATCAAAATCTCATTATCACATCAAAATTTTCAAACATTCTCAACAACTCATATCATCATCAGTGATTTATCTCCCGAGGGGGTATCATTAATACGAGCAACATATTTCAATTGGAAATATATCAGAACTAGATCAGGGGCAAAAATCAAACACATCAAATTTCGAAAGCAGGAATATTTTCTTTGAAGCAATGCATTTCACACATCACTTCAAAGAGGGGAAAAATGTATATGCATAAAATTGGTCATGTCAGATTAATCCTGGTATTTAATTAAATATTTATTATTTAATTAATTTCTCTAAAGTTTTCTATATATGATTAAATTTAAGGGTAAGTGCACCAAGATGGTCGCACTTTTGTGGCCACAAAAGTGTAAAATGAGACAAAACGCGTTCGTGTTATAACGCGAACGCGTTTTGTCTTTTTAAAAGCAAAAAAAAAAGGAACATTCTTCATTTCTGTTTTTTCTGATTTCCATTTCTGCCCGCGGCCAAAAACCCTGCACTACGCGCTCGCGTTGTTGAGGAGGTGACTTCTTGACACTTGAACAACTTTAGTTCAATTTTCTTCACAAATATGGCACCCCGACGACGAAGAGATGCAAGAGGTAAGTTTTGTTTGGTATTTCTAATGAATTTTTTTGTTTTAAATTGATTTTGTTTGTTTTAGTTTAGAAATGAATGATTTTTTTTTTAATTTGTAGGAAATCCTCAACCAAATCAACCTCAACAAAATCAAACTCAACAACAAAATCAACCTGCCCCACCATTCTCTCAATACCCTCCTGGCACTCAAGAAAATTTGAGGAGTGAAATTGAAAACAACAAAAAAGAAGTTGAAGATCTTATTAGTAGGTTGAGTGATCAAAATTCTTCAACCACAGAAAGGATACATCTAGCAGATTCATTGAAAGATTTGTTAAAAAATGTGGATGCAATTACCCAACAAATATCTGGATGGAAAAATAGGAGGCAAACATCAAGGGCATATTATGCAGATAAATTATCATATAAACAAGTTAAAGATTTAAAGATTACTAAAGGCGATTTGTGCTCTCTATTCACTGACCCTAGAACAAATCAAAATCTCACCCTCAATGCAAAGAGGTTTCCTATCCATTGGTGCCACCACGTAGAGATTAGGAACCGTTTTATGCCAGATGGTATATGGTCTTTGATTACCCACCGTGCAATAAGCTGTGAAGTCCCCAATATTTTCTTAGAAAATTATCTGTGAGTTTGTATTGAACCAAATCCAAAATTATTTTGATATGAAGGAGTTTGAGGGAGAGGTGGGGGTCAGCACAGGATAGGTGTGCACAACGGATCCTACACCGGAGACGACCTCTCGCTAGGCGCCTTGGGCAGCGATGCCGGTGGTTGCAAAGAGAGTGCTGATGTAGAGACTTTGCAAGCAATCCATCCTTGACTCGGAGTGTCATCCACACCACACTCCCCCATTAATGCAATCCAGGGGGAGTCTTGTGGTGGGCCATGTGTGTCGATCTTGTGGAGCCACTTGTTCGTATGACCCTACCGGCCCTCAGGAGGGTGCTACAGGGATCCATATACTTCCTACCTGATCCAGGTATGCATCTGGGATGGAGAGGGTGGCTGACATTCTGCATGATGCATATGGTATTGACATTAGGTAAAATTGAACATGTTCATTGAATTTAGTTTATTAAATTTTAATTGTCAAATGCAAGATTAACTAATTTAGTTTTATTATTTTAATAAAATTGTAGGGTCACAGTGTTGACCCTGGGTACACCAGTCAATCTACTTATTTATGCAGTACACCTATCAGTGGGGTATGTAAAGTTAGTAAACAATTATAAATCGATTACATATGTTAATAGCATTTTTTTACGAATGGTATTTTAATATGTGATTTTGGATGTTGAAGCAGGGTGTTGTTGGAGGTTTCAAGGAAACACCTCTGAGTGCAAGTAGATTTGATCAAACTTTCACGAGGTAATATAGAATAAATAGAACTTAAAGTTAATGAATTCTAAGTTTAATCTAAATTTGTGTATATATATAGTCATAAGAGTATATGGGTTCACTAGGTTATTATTTGAAATCTTTTAAGAATGGTCCTACCATGATTGTTTGTCTTAGAATTCCTACACTAGCAAGCTATATATAATAAAAATTTAACATGGAACTGACAAAGGTAGAGCTACATTCTACTCCATCCTATATAATTTTTGTGATGTCAACGTAACCAAGAATAAGACGATGGATGTCCTACATGATGTCAATGTGGCAAAATAAAATTTCTATCCTCGACCCTATCTATCAGCCAAGACTCCTTCAATATCCTAGACGCTTGGAGATGCTTAAGACTAGGTCAAAATACCCTATATTCTCTTCATTTGTTGCATAGCTCATCAAGTTTCCCTATATGTTCTCTAACTAATCATGATTGCATGGAAAGAAGTTATAATTACTCATTAAACTCTCAACTATTGGAGCCTCCTCAAACTTTCCCATAGGACACGGAAAATGCTTAGAAATGATTAAATTCCCTAATAGGGTGTGGGAGATCTTTTAGGAAAACATTTGACACTAATTTGATCCATTGAATTCTTCTTCATTCTTATATATTCCTCAAATATACCTTGCAATACCCCCATCATACCTAAATCTACTACATTCATGTCCTTGTTAAGCTAGCATGTAGGTGATATATATAGTCCATGAATTTTTATGTCTTCTTTTTTCATTTTTCTATACAGCCCTCTTTTATCTCACTCGTCCTCACATAAAAAGAAAGAAAAAACATTACTTCTTTTCTCATCTAAGGCCCCTAAGGTTTAAACCCCTTAGATGCAAAGGATTCAAAGCACATCAACCATGTGGTACAAATGACTAAATCCCAAAGCGATTTGTAGCAATGAAAGAGTTTGGAAGGTAGAAGAGCTACACTTTGGTGACTCAAGAGAAATTTCAGCTTTCAAAACAAAGCCAATTAGGCTAGCGAGACATGTGGATCAGGACAACATTTGGTGGAAGAGGAAGAAAGATGACTAGAAGTCTGGAGGCCCACCATACTGGATTTTGATATTCAACCATGAGAGCAAAAGAGAGAGTTGATATCATGTATCAAAACATTAAGCATGCATTCTTCCAACCAATGGATAAGGAGATGATTACTTTTCTTCATTTTCATTTGCATAACCATATCATGGCATGGGAACCATGAAGACCAAGGATGTCCAGTTTTATGTGGAGGTAATGGATGTGGTCCAAACTTTAGGAGGGGCAAGAAGGTCAATGTATGATCTTGATGAATGATAGAAGAGGGGTTGGTCAGACAAACCAAGGGCACCTAGTCATGAGTAGGGACCTATAGGTTAGATTGGTGAAGCAAAGCACCAAGGAGGTCTTACAAGGAAAGGCCTAGAGCAGGTACATACAAGGAAAGGCTCCTGCCTGCCTGCTCCTCTTCCTCTATTTGAACCTCCTTGAGGTCCTCTACCCTAGTTATGTCCACCTCTTGTACATGTTTCACCTCCATGCTCTATGAGTTTTGACTCTCCTTGGTTTCTTTGGTCATTGCCTCTACCTTGGTAGGCACCATGCTGTCCTCTTTGATCTCTTCCTTTGCCTTTGCCCTTAGAAGTCTGATCTTGCTTCCTCTTACTCCTCTCTTCAATCTTTAATGCCAATTGATAACATTGGTGCACTATTTTGGGGCTTAAGAGAACCATCTCCTCTTGAATGTTCCACTTAAAACCATTGAGATACCTTGCCACCTTGATACTTTCATCCTCTGTGACATTGGACCTCATGCAAAGTCTTTGAAACTCCTCAGTATAGGAACTCATCTCCTGATCTCTTTGCCTCAAACTCTGTCTCCTCTTATGCAACTGAATTTCATAGTCTTTAGGTAGGTATGCTTCTTTCACCTTGGCAACCATTCCCTTCCAAGTAGAGATAGGTTGCTTTCCTTCCTTCTCCCTCTCTATCTAAATGAATTTCCACCAAGTTAAGGTAGAACCTCTTAGTCTTGATTTAGCCACCTTTACCTTTTGTGCTTCAGTGACTCCATCACACTCAAAATGGTTTTCCATTCCCTCTATCCAATCCATAACTAAATCAGCCTCCATCTTTCCACTAAACAATGGTACTCCTTCAAGTGTTTTTCACTCAAAGCCTTCAATTTCTTTCAAGAGAAGGGATCCTCCTTCAATGGTGGGTTAGGGGATTCTATCACCTTTGCAACCTCTTCTTCTTTTTATTCTTCCATCAATAGCATAACATTCAGTGCTTGCTCAAGTTGGTCTAACTTTTCTCTCAATACCCTATTGTCTTCATCTATTTCTTCAACCCTCTTGGCCAACTCAGCATTTTTCACCATGATGCTAGAACCACTAGACTCTTTCTCTGACATACAAGATCAATCCCAAATCTTTTTGCTTGCTCTAATACCAATTTGATAGGGAGAGGGGTTGGAGGAATCAATCACTGATTCCTGCTCTAGGCCTTTCCTTGTAAGACCTCCTTGGTGCTTTTCTTCACCAATCTAACCTATAGGTCCCTACTCATGACTAGGTGCCCCTGGTTTGTCTAACCAACCCCTCTTCTATCACAAACTCCAACCACCAAGTCCACCTTGGTTCATTGCCACAACTCTTCCTTAGCCTTTACACTATACTAAAGACCAATCTTCCTCAACACTCCATCAACTCTTGCAGGGGTACTAATAAGTCTTAAAAGGCTTCAAATTGTCCTCCAAGGGTGTTTGAACAACCTCCAAGACTTTAACTTCCCATCGCTCTCACCAATACTTTAGCTAGGGTTTGAAAGGCTAGTAGCCCTTGAGCCCCTATTAGGTCTCCTTCACCTACAAAACAGGTTAGAACTCACAAATCTGAAAAGGACTTCCCACTCTTTTTCCAAGGTTCTTGGATTCACATGGACAACACTCAAAGATTCTTGAGATTTCTTCACTATCCGTACCAAAGCTCAAACATGAAATGGAGCAAAAACTAGGGTTTTAAGCCTTCACTTGATAGTTAACAAACTTCCACTTTGTTTACACACCAAATGGAGAGATGGGGCCTCCTCCTTCATGTAGTAACAAGGTAACACATGATGTTCACTATCCATTTCCTTTAGATGCAAGGATTCAAAGCACATCAACCATGTGGCTTAATTTATATCATAAGTTGTACCATGATGTTCACTATGCATTCCTCTACTCTTTCGATTGTCAAATGTGCCACTGACTTGTCATTGATCACCATCATATTCTCCTTTTTCATGATTATTTTTCTCTATCATCTTCCATTATAAACCTTGATATTATATTTAACTCAAATTGAAACTTAAAAATCATAATGATGATAGGCCAAAGAAAGAATATTGATCTTTTTCATGGTAAAGAGACCTCAATTTAATCAGCATCATTCTCGAAAGGTTAATTCCATTTGTCAAACATTTATTGCATATCTTAAACTATGACAAAGCGTTTAATAAAGGGTTTGAAGAATAGGCCCTTGACAAGTTAGCTCCATCATTTTTTATTGTGGATTTATCCCATCTTTATTTGGCTCTTACTCCATTCCTTACAGCGGTGATACTTGGATTTGTCATATAACTGGAGTTGACTACTATCCATGCCTGACTAGATCATCTCTTCTACTCATATTGGTTGTCATATTTTACATTGTGTTTTGATGCTTTTTCACTTAAAATTTGTCCTAAAGGGTATTTTGTTTTTCAATGTGATTGTCCCAGGTTATTGCTTTTAAAAAAAATGATAATCATATTGTTGGTTACGTTGCATTACACATCATTCAAACTCAAAGCATTACTTCAAATTCGATAACTATTTTGTGATTGAATAATTTGTTGTTTTATTTTTCAGATGTTGGTGAGAGAAACACCACTTAAATGTAACAAAGGGCAATGGATATTGGTGTTTTCTCTTTTCCAATAGAATCCTCGATGGCTCACGATAGAGGGGGTATGAGGCAAATTACTAGAATTTCAATTTACATTCATTGTTATAGATAGACTAGTTCTAGTGAAAAATCAAACCATTATTGATTAGATTGTTGAATTTCTATTAGGATGGTTTATCGAATTTCGAAGAGAGCACACACGAGCATCCGGCGTGCAAATATTTCCCCTCGAGGAGCATGGTCGTCGGATAGCTGTAAATTATTAAATTTTGTTAAATATATTAATTTTTATAATGTAATTTCCTATATATATTAATGTCTTTACTTCTTATTGTATGATTGAAACTTGACCCGAGGGAGCTAAATCCTTAGGAGGGCGGCCGGGGAGCACCCTCAAGCGAGAAGCAGTGACAAATTGCATCACCATCGAATTACGCCTGAGAAAGGAAAGAAATTGTATTTGAACAGGAGCATGGAGAGAAATGAATTTTGAATGTAAGAGGCCGCTTTGTTGTATGCCTACATGGCAATTTGTACATATTTTGTAATTGATATATTTGATGTTGTATACCTATATGGCATTCTCGTAAGCCTATATGGCTTTTTGTAACTATATTTTATACTTATATTGACATATATTGATGTACATGCGTACATGGCTATTTGATTAATACAAATCTTTTTTATTGATGGTGTCCATATTTGCATTATAAATTAATGGTTCAATAGATATGAGTTACATGTATTCAAGTGTATACTTTACAACTTACACACATATACTTTTGACTTATGTTGGAACATCGAAAAGTGTGAAAATTTGTGTTTGGAAGTCAAACGTAAGCCAATTTTGCAATTCTCGGTTCTTGCATACTCGATCTTATGGACTTATTCCTTCCTAGCACATATTATGAATATTTCTCATTTGGTGCAGAAGATAAATTCCTCATTTTTGAACCACTGTTTTTCTTGTTTGCCTTCCACCTGGAAAAATGTTTACACTATTGATTTGATAATGATCAATAATGGTGATTGTAAACACTTGACATTTTATGTTTGAACTTTCAATTTATAATTTTGTAGTTTACATATTCCTGCGTTAGTTACATTGCATTGCACATCTTAAAACTTAAAGCATTACTTCATTGCATAACTAATAACTAGATCGATAGATGACAAATTTCAATTTACAATATAGTTTTATAAAAGTCAACCCTAGCGGTTATGCAGGTACTTCACATTGCATAACTAATAACTAGGAGCAGCTGCCAATTGCATTTGCTTGTCATGGCATTCTATGAGACCACATTTCTTTGAGGCATTTTTTCAAATAGTTCACTGCCTTGTCTATACTACCACATTTTTGATACATGTCTACCAGATCATTTTGTCAAATAGTTCAAGTGTTGCCTTGTTGCTATGGCCGAAAGCCTAAAAAAAGTGCTTTCGTACAAGCTATGCATGCTTGGAAAGAATCTATCAAAAGCATAATAGTAAGCAATATCATACACAAGGTAGTGAACTCTTTGAAAAAATGCCTCAAAGAAATGAGGTCTCATGACCTGATGGAATGCTATGACAATCAAAAATATTTGATTGTCATGGCATTCCATCACCATGAGACCTCATTTCTTTGAGGCATTTTTTCAAAGAGTTCAGCGCCTTGTCTATGCTAACACATTTTCATACATGTCTATCAAAGCATTTTATCAAAGCGGTTCATTGCCTTTGCTTTGCTATGGCTAAAAGCTAAAATAGGTGCTTTCAAACAAGCTATGGATGCTTAGAAGAAATCTATCAAAGCATAATAGTAAGCAATAGCATAGACAAGGGAATGAACTATTTGATAAAAATGCGTCAAAGAAATGTGGTCTCATGGTGGTGGAATATCAAAAAATTCGCTTCCTTGTTGGTATGGTTGA
>VDFB02193867.1:505165665-505231358 GCA_007258455.2 Sequoia sempervirens | reverse complement strand
CGATGCTTTGCGATGCAATTGCAGGAACGTGACGCATTTGATGTTGACATTGATTGGGATTGATTTTGATACTTATGAAACCTTGAATGCTTTTGATGATTCTGACAGTTACTTAGAAAGTATTGACACATTGTTTGGCTTTTTGCAGAGGTAGCTTGCCTTGATTTACACATGAGAGAGCAGATCGACTACATTCTGGTTTGTTGACCAACTGACTCTGAGGGAGCGACGACGACTGATGCAGCTAGGTCTATTTTATGTCACCTATATGCCCATTGTTTGGGAAAATAGGGGATTGTTGACTACATTGTGCGAGTGTTGGAATTCAAAGACATGCTCTTTCCACCTACCAACAGGTGAGGTGACCATCACATTGGAGGATGTGTACCGCATCCTATGAGTGCCGATTTGAGGAGAGCAAATTGTTTATGACCCTCATCACGACGAGTAGATTTTCAGGACCTACTACTGAGATGAGGGTGTAGAACTTGGCATCCAAGGATATGAGATCAGATGGGAGTTCATGGTGGAGCACTATGCTCGTTTTGATGCTTTCCTGGTGACATTGATTGGTGGTCTTTTGATTCCTAACCGTTGGGGACATGGATTCCCTATTGGCTAGGGAGACATCTTGGTTGTGATGAGACATTATAGGGCAATGTATGCCTGGGGCCCATGTTTATTGGGCACCCTCTACCATCAGCTGCACAAGGTTACGTTTAGATGAGTAGAGAGTATCTCATGAAGGATGACATTGATGATGATATGGGCCTGGGAGCATATTGCTATATTTCACCCACTGATTGAGAGACCATAGTTGGTGGAGGGGATGCCCTATGCCTACTACTATGCGGGTTCCCTATAGTAGACATAGATGGGTGAGACCGATTGGTGGTGTCATAGGATTGACACCATGGTGACATTTATATGGCAACCATACAAAGACTGTGATCAATGGGATGACGAGGTGGATCACCTAAGCTTATGCAGATAGTACTGGTACCTAATCAGCAGGATGGTGTAGACTTCGCTGATTATAGAGATGTATCTCCCACAGCGTGTCCTCAGGCAGTTTGGAGAGCAATAGGGTGTACCGGTAGGGATAGCTAAGCATGTGCGGTCTTCCAGAGGGTATGCTTGGGGGCTAGCCATTCCAGTAGCGTTTGTAGAGCAGCAGATCAATGGGCTAGGAGGCCAGTCGTGGGGATGGAGGGGTCGAGTTGCTGATCTCGGTACTACTACAAATTATGACCTATGGTGGCAGGCAGATATACCAGTGCCATTGACAGATCCCAATGGACTAGCACCAGTGGATAGGTGGTCAGTGATACCTCATGTGTTGAGGACCAAGTGAGGAGGTAGGGATGGTGACAGGGGCCAAGGATGGGGGAGGGATTGAGGCAGGGATAGGGGCAAGGGGAGAGATGGAGGAAGGGATGGGGGTAGAGATGGAGGACGGGGTGGAGATGATGGAGATGACGAAGATTATGGAGGAGACGGTAGGAGGTAGAGGCGAGATGGTTAGAGAAAGGACCAGAGGGTGCGACAGTGCATGGCTAGAGTGCCACTAGATGCTATCCCAGAGGTTTTCGAGGAGGGTGAGAGAGAGGCGGCAAAGCAGCCATGACAGGAGGGGGAGGAGGAGAGACATGAGGAGGATGTAGCAAAGGAGCAGCAAAGGCAGGAGGAAATTGTGGAGGTGGTAGAGGAGCAGCCGAGGTAGGAGGAGGTTGTGGAGGTGGCAGAGGATGTGGCCGATGACGAAGATGATGAGGATGATGCCATGGATGAGGCCAAGAGACTCCTCACATGGTGGATGGTGGAGGGAGAGGAGGAGATACCATCCAGTTTAGCGTTGCCCCATGATGCCATGACAGATTAGAAGGTGGCCGATTTATAGTGGAGACTTGATGAGAGCATGGCCCACATTAGAGCATTGTAGTCAGAGCTAGAGGTAGTTTGGGTAGAGTGGGATCAGGCAGTGATCCGCCAGCAAGACTCTGCTCAGTGGTGTACATAGTTTGTGGCATTATGCATAGGGCCTTCTAGGGATATGGTTCATGAGTTGGATAGGGTGAGGATGAGGCTGGGTTAGTATAGGACCTTATATGAGAAGGCAGTGCCTCCTGAGCGATGAGATCCTACATTGTCACGGTCACAGACGAGGACATGTAGTGGACACAGATCAGGGAGTGCCAACAACAACTGAAGTCATACTAGTGCAGGAGGGTCTACCTCTTTAGGGCACATATCAGGGCATAGGTCCCACCACTCACGCAAGCACACCTCGAGTCATCACTCAAGCCACAGTCACGAGTCTACTGGTTCAGTGTAGTGGCAGCCACCAATGGTAGATCTGTCTACTTCTTTGAATCAGGCAGCAGTGGCATCGTAGGTGTCCATTACCGTGGAGATGACGCCTTCATTGTCAATTCCACTGGTAGTGTAGATAGAGGTTGCTACAGGTCCACCTATCATTTTAGTGCCAGTGGCAAAGCTTCCACATCCACACTCTTTGCCACATGGGGATGATGAGAGTCTACCCTAGGGGCATGCTTGTTATTATGACACATTATGCATATTATTGAGCCTGTGAGCTCATTTTTGGGATATCTATTGACTCTATCGTATGACATTGTATATTTTTGAGATGATATTTTATGATGATGTAGTTTTGATGTGGCCTACATGTATGTTATGTGATGTTATTTGATTTATGTATATGATGTGATGTCCTATGTATGATGTGTACTTATAATTATGATGCCATGATGATGTAGTGCTTACTTATGTGCGATGATGATGATAATAATATGCATAATTTATTTATTAAATGGGTGCAATGTCGATGATTATGTTAATGCATTGTTTGTGATTATGTAAATGCTATGGATGATGTATGTATGGACCTAATGCAATGTTTATATGATCATGTATGCACTCATGTTTTTGTATGTCATAGGATATCATCATGAGATGAACGAAAGAGGATAACTAGACTGATGATAGAAGATGACCAGACCGATGAGAGAAGAGGACCAAACCGACGGAGATGCATGTTAGTTCCTAAACCAAATCCTTCAAAACTTTACCATAGGACTTTAATATTTATTGCTCTTAATCATCATTGGGCAAACTGTTGTAATGGCCAATAAACGCCATGATATGACATAGATCAAGGTGTGCAAGGTCGTACCATCACATAAGACAAGCAGTCACAAACAAGGATGATCATGATTTAGACTAAAAGCACAATTGCCCCAGTCTCTTTTTCATAATCAACCACAAGCAGAAAAAGACAAAGACAATTCATGAAACGTCGTTGCTTTTCTAAATCCTATTTCTAGGACATCTTTGAGAAACTAGCAACATGATTGCCAAAATATAAAAGTAGAGCCCTTATCATGATACGTCGTTGTTTTTCTAAATCCTAGAATTAGGACCTTGCTGAGAAACTAGTAGTCATGCGTGTCAATTGTCATGATACATCATTGTTTCTCTAAATCCTGTTTAGTGGGATATCGCTAAAAAACTAATAACATGATAAAAGCCAAAAGACAAGTGTCAAATGTTTGCCAAGTGCATCTAGATATCCATTGTTCTAATGTCAAAATGCCATGTTTGATAATGTTGAGATGCCGAAATGTTTAAAGTCTTGATGATTTTTAGATGAAAAATGTCGAGAATTGCTGAATTCAGGAAGGACACATCCTGAATAATGTTGACATCAAGAGGATTTGATCCCTAATAGTCGAAAGGGGTCCCTCGAAATGATGACGATGCCTAGGAAGGACACATCCTAAGGCATAGATGATAGAGTTGGTTCTTCAGAAGGAAACATTTGAAGAATATTGATGTCAAGAGGAGTGATCCTTAGATGTCAAGAGGATCACTCAAAATGTCGAATGACAATGACGATGCCTAGGAAGGACACCTCCTAAGGCATGAATGACAAAGGTTATCTTTCAGAAGGACACATCTGAAGGTTAACCAGGAGTTGTCAGTTTGACAGGTTATGATGATTTGACTTGTTTTGATTGAGTTTGACTCATGCTGACCATATGTCGCTATTGTCATGATGATATGTGCCAATGAGATTGTCATGCTGTAATAAATGTTTGTCATAATTTTCTTTATGAGTTTTATTCGTTTGGGAAAGATTTTCTTTGTCTTGAAGACTTTTTGATGTGTGTGCCAGTGTGATGTCATGAAACCTAATGGACTAACCTAGTGTGGCCTCAGGGGCTCATCGATAGATGGCCTTCCCTACATCATACACTTAGAGACCTCATAGTTCGACATGACCAATGACTTTGTATTGATGACCAAAGATTGTACCATGATTTTATTTTGACAAACCTAAAAAGACTGACCTAATGTCTCAGGGACTCAAGTATGAGTCTTGCCTACGTAGCAAATGCATAGAGACAACGTAGTTCAGACAAATGACAAAGACTTGATTGATTGACAAGACAGATTTTGACTAGAGATGATCCTGTGTTTGACATTTTGTTGTGGTTTTCTTTAGGACATATTTCAATTTTTAGGTCTTTCTTTAGGACATTTTGCGATGTTTTTTTCTTTTTCTTTAGGAATTTTTGCCATGTTTTTTGTCTTTTTTCAAGACTTTTTGCTATGTTTTCGATCTTTTTTTAGGACATTTTTCAATGTTTAGGTCTTTTTTCAAGACATTTTTCAATGTTTAGGTCTTTTTTAGGACATTTTTCAATGCTTTTGGTCTTTTTTCAAGACTTTTTGCCAATTTTCGAAGCCATGTGTGACATCCACTGTAGTTATATGATAAAAAATTTTCCCCCAGTCAGGTCCAAGACTTAGCCAACTTTAAGGAACATGGACGAGATGCTGCTGGTTTACTAGATGGACAGTCATCAGGACTTGATGTCAATCGTTTATCAACCATGAAAGGAATGGTATAATGTCATGTTGATTGGAGTGATAATGGCGTGAGATGTCTTTCATCCTAGGCCAAGGAAGACAAAGTGACAGTAGATGGTAGAGCAATGATTAATTACGCATGGCACCTGTTTGCAAGGTTTTCACCATGGTACTTATCCAAAGTGCCTGTTTTCCAGGTTTTCACTATTGGATGAATAATTTTTCTCTTTACTATTTTTCCATTTTTCTTATTTTTTTGTTGTTGCCAAGACACCTATTTGCTAGGTTTTCATCAAGGTAATGATTTTTTTAATCAATTTTCATTTTTTTTTGTATTTTATGGGTTTTTCACCTCAATCTCTTGATGCTATGCATAGAACTTCCAGAGATGTAGATTGTTGATAGGCTCTATCAATTGTTCTCCATCTGGAGTTGCTAGCTAATAGGCTCTAGAACCAAAAGAAGATATGATGACGTAAGGACCCAACCAATTTGGTTCAAACTTTCTTGTCTTTTCTCTATCAGCTTGGTTCTTAGGGTTCTGCATTAGGACTAAATCACCAATGTCAAATTTCTTGACCATGAATCTCTTGTTGTAAGTGCAATAGAGACAGTTTTGATATGCTTGTAGATGGTTCAAGGAATTTTTCCTTCTTTCTTCTAGCATCTCCAGCTCATGCAAGCGCGATTGTATGTACTTTTCCTCATTAGTTAAACCCTTCAGGGAGACTCGTAGGGAAGGAATTTCAACCTCAATGGGAAAGATGCCCTCAGCTCCAAAGACTAAGGTGAAAGGAGTGGCTCCTGTAGGCATGCAAATGCTAGTGCGGTAAGCCCACAGAGCCGGGTTGAGTTATATATGCCAGTCACAACCAACGCCATTGACAGTATTTTTGAAGATTTTAACAATGGTTTTATTTGATGCCTCAGCTTGACCATTTCCTTGTGGGTAGTATGGAGATGAAAAATGGTGTTGGATGTGAAATCACTCACATAATTCATGAACGTCTTGGTTTTTAAATGAATGTCCATTGTTAGTGATGATGGATTGGGGAAGGCCATACTAGAAAATGATGTAGTTAAGAATGAACTTGGATATTTGTTTGTCGGTTATATATGTTAACGGGATGGCTTCAATCCACTTCATAAAATACTCAATGGCAGTGATGATGAATTTGTGGCCATTGGATGAGGTAGGATGGATCTTACCCATGAGGTCGAGTCCCCATTGAGCGAAGGGCTAAGGAGAAGTGATAAGTCAAAGTTCCTACGTTGGAGCGTGGATCAAATCACTGTGAATCTGAAATTTGTGACAAGTCTTGACATATTCTAATGCATCCTTTTCAATGGTTGGACAATAGTACCCAAGTATCATTACTTTCTTTGCTAGAGTAGGACCACTCGAATGAGACCCGCATATATCGTCATGTACTTTGCATAATGTTGTACATGCTTCGTTGGTGTTGAGACATCTAAGGAGGGTGTTGTCAAAGCTACGGCGATAAAGGGTGTCACTGATGATGGCATACCTTGTGGATTTTTTGATGGACTTCCTTTGGTTATTAGATAGGTTAGGTGGAAGGTTTTGAGACTTAAGGTAGTCATGAATATCTTGGTACCAAGGAGAGTCAGGACCAACAAGTTCACAGACCATTTGTGACTCTGGAATGTCATAGGTGGGGACCAAAAATTTCTCTATGAGGAATTCTAGCTGAGGCATATTACTTGGGATATCGAGGAGAGATCCTATTGTAGCCATTGCATCCACCGCTTTGTTCTGTGCTCTTCGAACTTGTTCAAAAGTTACCATGTGGAAGTACGTTTGGAAATTGTCAACCATTCATTTGTAGGGCATCAACTTCTCATTTTTTGTGTCAGTCATTATTAACTTGGTTGATGATGAGCTGAGAATCCCCATAGACATGTAGTGCTCTAATTTTCCACTTTATTTCCATTCTTAGTCTTGTAATTAGTGCCTCGTATTCTGCCACATTGTTTGTGCAAGGAAAGGAAATGTGGAAAGACTTAGGAATGGAGTCTCATTGAGGGGTGATGAACAAGATTCCTACCCCCAAGCCATGATTTGTGTGTGATCCGTCAAAGTAAAGTCGCTAAGGTGCCTTAGGTTCTGTATGGAATATCAACTCATCTGGAAAATCTGCCACTAATGGGTGATCACTTTGTAACGGTGCATCCGCCAGCTGGTTCACTATGACTTGTCCTTTTATTGCCTTTCTTTCTACATATTGAATTTCATATTCACTTAGAATCATGACCCATTTTGCTAGACGTCTTTTTAATGCTACCCTACTCAACAAATATTTAAGGGGGTTGATCTTTGCTACTAGCTACGTCTGATGGCTTAACACATAATTTCTTAGCTTTTGTGCTACAAAGACCATGACTAGGCAAGCTCGTTCAATTGGTGTGTAGTTCAGTTCATACTCGACCAATGTCTGACTAATGTAATATATAGCTCTTTCTTTTTCTTCTTGGTCGTTCTATGCTAGTAATGCCCCTAGAGTTGAATTAGTTGTCGAGATGTATAGGATCAATGGCTTTTCGTGAATGGGAGGCATGAGGACTGGTGTTGACAATAAGTAATCTTTGATTTTCTTAAAGGCTTCTTGACATTTATCTGTCCACACAAAGGGGATACCCTTGCGCAACAGATATTGGAATGGGTGACACTTGTTAGCCAATTGGGCTATGAAGTGCCAAATAGATTGCACCCTACCTTGTAGAGTTCTAAGTTCACTGATTCCCCTGGGTGGAGGCATATCTATGATGGATTTGACCTTTGCTGGATCAACCTCAATACCTCTTCAAGAAACTATGTATCCCAAGAGTTTACCTAATGTGACACCGAAGACACATTTCTTTGGATTTAGCCAGACTTTGTATGCTTCCAGTCAGTTGAAAATTATGTCTAACACCTGCAGATGATCTTTCCTGGTTACAGATTTAGCCAATATGTCATCTACATAATCTTCCATAATTTTGTGCATCATGTCATGGAAGATTGTGGTCATAGCCCTTTGATATGTGGCACTTGCATTTTTGAGACTAAATGGCATGACATTCCAACAGTATGTACCCCATAGGAAAGTAAATGTTATTTTGTGTTGGTCTTTAGGAGAAATACGAATCTGATTATAGCTAGAGAAACCATCCATGAGGGACATCTCATATCCTATTGTGAGGTCAACTATAATATCAATATTCGGTAAAGGAAAGTCATGCTTTGGGCACGCCTTATTTAGGTCTCTAAAGTCTGTACAGATGTGGATTAGCCCATTTGGCTTTGTTACTGGCACCAGGTTAGATATACATTTAGCATAGTCAATAGACCGTATGAACAAAACTTCTAGCAGTTTCTTCAATTCAGCCTTGACGTATAGTGCGACTTGAGGGTGCATTTTGCATAACTTTTGCTTGACTGGTTTGGCATTAGGCAATAGTGATAGATGGTGTAGAACCAGTTTTGGGTCTAATCCTAGCATGTCCGCATAGGACCATACGAAGTTGATTTTATGTTTTTCAAAGAACTTATGAAATTCCAGTCTCTCTTCTTCATTCAATGATGCAGCAAAGAGGACCATCTTGGGATCTTCTATAGTTGCGATGTTATCTTCTATTGAGCTGATTTCTCTTGTTGTATGGGAAGAAAGTACAGTCCTCCATCTTTGGGCGCCTCAGAGAGGTTTTCACCCGCAGATACGTCCTTTGTTTTTACTATTTTATCATCAAAAGATGCCTTTTGGTTTTCACCTAGAGATGTTTCATTTTTTATTTTATTTATATTTTTACTTTTGTGACTGGAGGATGGTGCAGTCTTGCCGAAGTAGGCTGCACAATCTAGATCGATAGAGAATCCTGCCTCATGATCACCACTGGGTATACCCTCAAGTAATCCCATAAATTTTGCAATTTCCTCATCATTCTAAAAGGTGTCCAGGACTGGCGGGCCATGTTTGTCCCAATCGATTAGTTGAGGATAGACTAGGGAAATTCCATCGCCAATGTTGGTGAATTGGGGGGAAGATGCAAAAAGCATGTAGACGGATTTAGATATATTGTAGATGAAATTATCATCATCCAATTCGACATCAGACTCTATCCAATATTCCCCTTCACTAATCTCATATTCGTTGTCAAAATAAGAGGTGAAGGACTCAGTGTTGTGATTGTTAGTGTCAATTGGTAATTCAGATGGGTTGGAATGATGGGATTCAGATGGTGGGTTCTGTATGTCATGGGGAAAGGTAATTGGACCTTGACTATTGGGTACTTGATCAATTTTAAATGTTTTCCAAAATTTTTGATCAGAGGTGAGTTCACCTATTTCGACAAACAAACCATCAAGGCAATAGTCACTTAAGGATCATTCAGAGCCAAATTCCCACTCTTGGGAGTCATTTTTGGTGAGGGTTTCCTTAGTGGTCTCAACACCTTTTGAAGAATCCACTCGCTCACTCGAAAGCCCATTAGTACATCGGTCGTCATCATCGAGCAATCCATACCCTAGTCCAAGATACTTTGGTATTCTGAAAGGTTTTATGGGCTCTCTTTGTCCAACTTTATTTCTTCCTAGGCCACTAGTACCATCGTAGCCCTTAACCTTCATTATGTCATAACCCTTGCCATATTTTTGAATTGGTAATGGGGGTAGTGCGATAGTATCCTTATAGATCCATCCTATGATGTTAGCAAGGTCCTCATTACTCATGTCTCCCCATTTGATGAAAACTATTTTTGGTGGAACTTTAAAAATTATTTGGGGTTCCATTTTGAAACATGGCCAACTATAGACCTTTGGAGACTTGGGTATTGTTGTTATGTTGTATGCTATGTGCAGTTTGAATTCTCCATAGCCGAGGTCCTAGATTTTGACAGTGGATTCAGCCTTAGGGTTTGCGGAAAGTGGTGGTGTGGCAAAAGACATGGATGGAGCAGATGTGGAAGATGATGTGAGTGTGGACAGATCAACGTATTTAGAAGACAAGGAGCTAAGTGCTTCTCGGTTAATAGGAACCCAATTTCTAGAAATACTTCTCAGGTTGGTAAAATATTGGAAAGGGTCAGGGTCTCCATATATGGTTATCTTTGTGCCGTCAAATGGAAACTTTAGGCATTGGTGATATGTGGATGGGACGACTTTTAAGGCATGAATCCATGGGCAAAGGAGCAAGATGTTATATGGTAGTTCCAGATCCAGGACTTGGTAGGTTGTGTCCACAATGATTGGTCCCACCCTGATAGGGAGAGAGATAACGCCATGTGAAGAGCATTCTTCGTCATCGTATGCTTTGATCACTATACTCTTTGTTAGGTCTACGCATGCATCATAGAACCCTAGAGCTTTAACCAATTTAAGGAAGCATATGTTCAATCCTACTATGCCATCTACTAAAACCCATTTGACTTTGTGCTTGTGGACAAACATCTCTATGTGCAATTCATCATTGTGGTTGGTCTTAGGTGATGAGTAGTCTTGATCCAAGAAGGTGACATGGTGAGGTGTAGTGAGGTATCCCACCATGGTCTCAAATTGATTGACATCAATGTCCTTAGGGAACAAGGACTCTTGCAGGGTTTTATCTAGTATATCCTTGTGCGTGCGAGAGATACGAAGCAGCTCAAGTATAGATATTTGTGCAGGAGTCTTGCCTAGCTGGTGGATAAGGTTGAACTGACTTTTGGGTTGCCACTGATTTGTGGTTAGGATAGGTTTTGACTATTTAGCAGATGGGCCGAGTATGGTGATTTTGGGTTGTCTGGTGGGAGGTGGACTGGCTATGGTGACCTTTCCACTTCGAGTAGTAGCATTGCACTAAGGTGCTCTCTTGAATGTAATGGTATTGATGTATTCATCATTAGTTCAGACATTATTTATAATAGGTCCACTGGAGTAATCGTACTTGGCTTAGGCGAAGTTAGCTTGATTCTGTGGATATGAGGTGGAAGCATTATGAGAACCATGGTCCTACAGTGGATTCTTATGGATAGTATGATCTAAATTGAAGGCGAATTGAGATCCACCTACTTCAATGATATGGATTTTGATAAGATCTTGTACTAGGTTTTTCAATTGTTGACAGTTAGAGGTTTTATGTCCTTTTGTACGATGGTAATCACAAAATGCATTATCGTCCCACCATGCTAGTTTGAATTGTCTTGGATCATATGGTTTTGGTTCATGAAGTGTGATGACGCTAGTCTGGAGGCATTTCTCGAGGACTTCCTTAATGGGTTCACCCAAAGAAGTGTATGTGCAACCTCTAGGAAATTGTCTCATCTGACGGTATTGTCCCTATTTGTTTGAAAGGACATTGGTAGGGGGTGTCAATGTCGTTGTTGGTTTGTTTTGTTGTTGAACCCCTTTTAGGGCCAGTATAGAACCACACTGTTTGTAGTCTTGGTGTCAACAACACCGTCATTTGTAACGTGTTTATTTTTAACCCAATATTTGTTTTTTTCAGTGGGTGGATTGGTGTTAGTGTTTTTGGGACCGTACATTAGTTCTCCCTTTTGCGATAAGGGCTTTCTCAATCTGGACCCCTTTTTCGACTAAGTCTGTGAATTTTGTGTAACAATGCACTTGCAATGCATATTTTAGGGGCCCAAGAAGTGTTTGCACAAACATGTTAATCTTTTCCCTTTCGGGTATATCAATGTGACACTAACTAGCTAAAATTCTCCATTTTTGAAAGAATGGGATGAAAGTCTCACCAGCATCCTCTTGTGTGAGATTGCACAAGCTAGTGATAGAGGTCTCCATGTCGATGTTGTACGCGTAATTTTTTATGAATTTTTGTTTAAGCTCATCCCATGTTTTGATATCCTTTTGATTGGAAAACCATTCATGGGTAGGACCCCCCAGACTTTTAGAGAAAAGTCTCATCAAGTATGTTTGTTCATAAGCAATGTCCATACAATTAGTTGCAAATTCATGAACATGTTCAATGGGGTTTTTCTTGCCTCTATATTTTGTGAAATTGGGTGATACATATCCCAGAAGAAATGGAGGCATGTATAAGCTCATGTCAAATAGGTATATGTTTAGATCATATGATATTTTTGATTTCTTTCCTAATATGTATATGTTTTGGATAGTTTTCTCTAAACCCATCAATCTTGTTTGGAAGGCATCCATGACAGGGTCATTTGTGGTCCCGTGCATTGGATTTCTTGGTACACCATAGGTCCCTATTTGTTGTGCATGAATATTGGTGTATTGTGTCGATATGGATTGTTGTGACATCTATGATGTGTGTGGATTGGTGTGTTGTTGGTACTGAAAGTTAGGGTTGGGTGTATGTTGGTGAGTATGAACGTGGGCTTAGTAGGTTGGGATATTTCCCCCATCCATTTGTGTCATTACTTGGGGAATATGGTGACCATGAACATTGTGATGTGCTAATGATGCCATGGGTTGTGTTATTTGGCCACCTTGTCCAAATTGTTGGGTCTGCACAAGGGTATTGGTGAAATTTTTGTTCTTGGGATTTGATGGTATTTGACAATGTTGACATGTTCACATTTTGTTGTTTTCCTTGGATAAATATATGTCGTTACCCCCACCCAAAGGATTTTGTGAGATACCAATGAGAGGGTATGTCGAAGGTGTACTCATAGTATTTGATGTAGTTGTCAAGGGGGGATTGTTGTGACTTGATGATGCCCCCGTCACATTTACTATCATAGTATAGAGAGGGTTTGAATAACTTTCCCATGTTGCTGAGGAACCATAGGTGGTTCCAGCCAACTGTGATAGTATCGTGCATGTTGTGGGCATTGTGGCCAATTGTGATCCTCCAATGGATGTTGCATTTATTGAGTTGGAGGTGTTAGTAATGTTGGAAGTAGCAGTCACGGTCAGTGTAGTGTCGAAAAAGGTATTGTTTGTGGAGTTTGGAGGTTGACCACTATTGGTGTTATTGGCAGGAGATGTCGATCTCAAGGTATCAATGTCAAAACCTTGAGGTAATTTGGCTCCCTGACTTAAGAGTATGGCCAAATATCTGTCTTTGTCATATAGGACCATTTGTTCCACAAATTGAGAAGCCTCTGGATCTTGTGCTACTACCTCTAAGTTTTCCTCAAGTATTTGACTGTATTCATCCTCACGTAAGAATGGTTCAAATGGAATATTTGATGAGGGTGGTGTTGTTGTGAGAGGTTGATCCTTTGTGTTGGCAAATGGATCATCAAAAGTCCAATTTGGGTCGTATGTGGGATTGTTGACAGTGGACGTGGGGTCTTGTCGAAAGTTTTCCATTTGTCTCTTTTGTTTTTGGAGTCTAGTTTCCACCATAAAATGATATTGCTCACAATGGAGATGACAACTAAATGCAAGGATGACACTATGCAAGGTCTAAGTTCAAAAATGTCGACTAAGATGAATAGTATTTTTTTTGGATTTTTAGGAATAAAATATGCAATGCCTAAACCTGTAATGCAATTTAAGACAAGGATACCTAAGCACATCTAAACTGAATCTTTGTTTTCAATTTTGGTTACTAAAGGACTTTGCTGAAAATGACAAGATGAAAAGGTCAAAATGACTAGTGAGTTTTCCTAACTAGACTTATGAGTTGGAAAAAAATCTCACAAAAAGGGACAATAACTGAAAAAGGGATTGATGATTAAGTCCAAGAGATCCTAGTTTTGAAAGCAATGACGTTGAAAATTGTGTTGAGATTTTCCTAATCCAAAGTGTGCAAGGATTAAAACCTAGGGACAAACTAATGCCTAATGAATAATGCACCTAAAAATAATGAAGGGTGAAACCTATGGTGAAGAATGCAACTAATGGTCGAAAGTTTCAGCAATTTCAAAATTGGTTTCTAATAGAATCCTTTTGGAACAATGTTTGACAAATGATTGACAAGGTGGTGATTTTAGATTTGACTTTGTATGAAATTTTTACTTGTGACAGGCGAATGCATCGTTTAAGGATGCGAATGTGGCTTTGGGACTGACATATGTGACTCAGTTTGGTAGATGCGGCTTTTTAAGTTGTAGATGCATCACAATGCATGCGCATGTAGTGTTTAAGATGTCAAATGTGGTTTAACAGAGTGATTGCGTCTCAAAAAATTGAATGTGGTTCGACAGATGTGACAGTTTTTGAAAATTGAGTTTCTTGTCATTTTGATTGGCAAACTTGATCTGTTTGATGTTGAATGTTTTGTTTGGAACTGTAAATGTGATGAATCCAGAAAATACTTGACAAGCACAATGTTTTGAATGTAAGCAAGTGCACATAAGAAAAGTACAATCCTAAAAGGCCAATAGGCCAAGGGTTTGTATACTTGATATAGCCCACCGATATACCTCATATTGGTGATAAACACCTTTCCTTCTTGAGAGCAGATAGCTTAGAATTTTGGTGGCATTAGCTCACCTCCACGGCTCATTAACGTTGTTTGAGCACACCAAATTTGAATTCTTTGGGCAATGACATCCCAAGAATTTCTCTCTACTTAAGGGGATCAATAGTGAGTGTCTTCAGGCATGATACTGTACCCTGCACTATATCAAGCAATGACCAATAGAATGGTTGGACACCAAGACAAAAGGTTTTTAATACGGGAATTCCATTCATGGAGCATGATCCATGTGGCGAGAGTCCCCTTTTGGATCAATCTCGTCAGAACCATATGCGTGATTCTTGGGATTTCCCCAAGAATCCACTTTTATATACCGGCTGGAAGTTCCTCGGTGTCAGGGTGCTACCGGTCTGAGTCATCCTGGGGTGAGTACCTTTTCCCACTAGAATAGGCCCAAGTTCTAGAGTAAGTAACTGGTTCTCTTACACCCAGAATTGCTCGAAAGTGCAAGGGGAGAGGATACTTTGATTACCAAATCATGAGGGTGACACAAAAAATAAGGTGGGTCTAGTTTTCTGATCACCTAGTTTTCACAAGGTGAGAGCATAATCACCTACCACCTTTAAGCACAATTAGACAGAATCAAACACACATCCATTTTAAAGCACAAAATGAAGTGTTTTCAACACTAGAAATCGTAAACATGTTGTTTGAGAAATTAGTCTTCGACTAATGGAGCTGCAAAACCATAAGTTAGCAGTTTCATCCACCATTCTTGGACCCACAAAACATAACCACAACACACTACAAAACACGATTAGTAACATGAAAGCCTCTACTAGGCAAAATGTAGAAAATAAAACCAAAGTGCTTAAAAAAAATAGAAAGAATAGAAAAACCTCAAAAACCCAAATGTAAATGAGAAGAAAAAATTACCAGGTGAATGTGTCACAGCATAGCGAATGCGTCATAAAAGATTGAATGCGTCGTTATTTACTGCAAATGCAGCTCAAGAATTCGTATGCGGCTTTTCAGGATTTGATTACGTCACATCAAATCGATTGTGATGTTTTAGTCTGCGAGTGCATCGCGACACATTAGATGCATCATGATTTAAAAAAAATGATTGTGTCGCTCCGTACCTATGCCTACAAAAATGATAGAAAACACATGAAAACCATACAAAAATAATCGCAAATAACATAGTTGTGTTCATGTCAGGTTCACCAAATGTATCAATGGGTAACTTTCATAAGGTTTGAGGTTAGCAAATGATTAAATCAATAATATAAACCAAAATAAGTTATGAAGCAAAATCGAAGAAAATAATAATGAACCAATTATACCAGATTTGTGAAGCTCTCATGAATCACCTCCATAGCACCTCCTAGCTTGCAGCGTATGATTGATGCCCTCAGATCGAGTTTGTGAGCAATTTGACTATGCCATTGTCCCATGCAAGTTTTGAAGGATTTAATTATATTGTGCCTATGCCTATGATAAATGATAAATGACTATAACAATTGATTAACAACTATAATGCCTATAATGATGAAGTGGTCTCTAAATTATGAACAAAATTGCCATTTTATAGAAAACGTAATTTTGAATGGACGGACGAGATTGACTCTTGACAGAACCTAAAATCAGAGGACAAGATTCAATCTGATAATCCCTAATCAGGGCTAGGGAAAAATCCTTAGACAAGTGGTTGAGATGTCATATGAGAAAATCAGATTGGCAGTGGAGAAAAGATGAGATAATTAATTTCAACAATAAAGATTTTCAAAATTAAGAAGATAAAGATAGCCTGCTTTATGAGATTTGAAAAATCAGAAAGATAAGAGGTGGACTAAAAAGCAAATTTGAAAAATCAATAATTTTCTTGCTTTATTTGATTTTTGGAAGAAAGCTACCAATTTCAATTAAATCAACTCAAAATATGGATTTTGTGAGACAAATAAATAATCTTTTTTAGATTATTTACTAAAATGGATTGTAAGTTAAGATTGTGATGACATTTTAAATAATTTCATTTACTTAAAATGAGAGGAATATTAATTTTGTCAATTTAAATAATTAAAGATAATTATTTAATTTAGCAGATATGATCAATAATTAAATAAATTAATCAATTCATTTAATTATGACAATTAGTGACATTAAATAAATGAATAAAACTTATTTATTTAATAATCAGGAAGAAATGACTAAAGAAGGATGATTAAATAAATTAAGAAATTTATTTAATTAAGGGAAGACTTAGACAATTAATGATGTATTTAATAAATAAATAAAATTTATTTATTTAATAATCATGAAGAATAAATGGACATGAATTAATTAAATAATTATGAATTATTTAATCAATAATCGAATGTGGACCAAGGACATAATTAAATGTCATAATTATGCTAGGATGAAAGTGGTAAAAATGAAGCTTGCAGGCCTAGGTCATTTTTAGGTGTCTACACCAATATCTGTACCGGGGCTATGGATGCCTGACAAGAAGTAGAGCAATGCTATGAGAAAACTAGAGGTATAGTCGTCAGAGCTATGAATGCTTGACTAGCAGCGGAGCAATGCCCAGGATATCATTGATAATAGTTAAATGGAATCAACTAATGTAGTTCAAATCTTGTGCATAGTTGTTCAAAAGATGAGGAAAACTTTGCAAAAGGGTGATGCACCATCAAGCACACACATAGATTCAGGGGTAGCCAGTGTTGACTTACATTTGAGATTCTAGCTCAACCTTGTTTATTGAAACTGACCTAATTGGAATGGTGATGTCCATAAACTAGGAGTTTTGGGTAACTGAATCCCTCAGTTTCCTGAAAATGGTTAAACCATTTTCCCAACCAAGTCACCAATTGTTATGCCTTGCATAACCACCCCATTTTAAATTTGATTAAAATAGGACCCTCTTTTTCTTTCTCTTTGTGTCTTTCCCCCTTTGATTTTGAGGTTTTGCTTTGCCTTGGCATGTGCTTAATATGTCTATCTTGCTTGCCCAAGTTTTTTTCCCAAGTTGAGTATTGAAAATCTAGTGTTTCGGGCAAAGTTCGGGTTTTTACCCTAGTTCGGGATTTTCCCTCTAGTCGGATTTTCCCCCCTAGTCAAATTTTCTTGGTTTTCTTTCAAACTCAAATTTTTGCTATTGTTCGGGTTTTTGAGCTAGTTCAGGATTTTCCGCACTAATTAGATTTTCCCAGATTGCACTTGAAGTCTGGCTCGGCCTATTTTTCCCTGAGTTATGAGATATCTAGCCTTTGCAGAATTCTGCCTAGGTCGGATTTTTCCGGATTTCCATCTAGCCGTTGGGTTTCTGAGTTTGGTCAATTTTTGGAAATTTTTTCCATTTTTCTTTATCATTTCCATTCTCTTGGGTTGGATGTTCAATCTTGTTGTGCTTTAAAATGTTATGGTCTTGCTTGACATTTGAATTCCTATGTGTTTGAGAATTTCATGACTTGCCTTGTGTGTTTAGGGTTAAAATCTAGGGTTTCATGCCTAAGGCGTCGCCATTTTTTCTTAATATGCTTTCGATTGAGCCTAGGATTCAAAGAAAATTTGTAGGAGGCTCACATTAAGTGATTTTTGTGCACAAGGTCCTCAAATTTGTGACCTTCAATCAATTTGAGCGAAGTCATGGCCAGTGTTCGAGGTTTTGGTCAGGTTCAGGATTTGCCTACATGGTCAGATTTTCTCAAATTCCTTCATTTGCTCGATTCCCTTCAATTTTCCAAAGTTTAGAGTTTTGAGTCATCTACAAAATTCTGCTTGGGTTGAATTTTCCTAATTTCTCCTTCTCCCCTTCATTTTTCAGGAATTCATGTTGTGTTGTCATTTTTGTAGAAATCCACTTTGGCCAGATTTTTTTGGATTTTCTGGAAGGCACTCTGGAACAAGGAAATTTGGTGAAATGGATAATTCTAGTGATAAATTCTTATGTTTTCTTGTTTAATTTGGTAAATTTCACTATTGTATGCTGCTTGTGTTCATTTTGATGATCCAACGTTGATGCTTAATGGCTAATTTAATGGTTTTTATCATGATTTTGAGCTAACACTTGGATGAAAATGTTGTGAACATTTGGATTCTCACATTGGTGTTTGATGAATGCAGGTTGAGTCTGGCAAGGCAGCGGTTGGAAGTGCTAAGAGAGACACAAAGGGATCCTCCATCCCTGAAGCAACAAAGAAAAATGAAGCTAGACCAAAGGAGTAGGATTCTTGAGGGTAGGATGACATCAGTCTGGTTTGAGGTTTCAGATACGAATATTGAACACCCTACAATGAGAGGGACTAGAACAATATGATGGGGTAGCTGGAGAGTAATATTAATGCTATTGAATGGAAAACTAGGGTTTCAGCTATGCCACTTTCGAATGGCTTGCAGAGGACATTCTTGATGACGAAGGCTAGAATGGAGCAAGAAATGGGTGACATGGGGGAAATACTTAATGCAATGCTACATCGAAGGTCATGCTTCCTCATTGTTTCGCTTTGTCTCTTCTTCACGCATTTTGGTCTGAGTTATATGGTAGATCCTGGCTCATTTGGTCAGTGCCCTTACATTTAATGCATGTTTGACTTTGTTTCAAACTCTTCTAGGGCCGACGTATTCTATAACTGACTTATTTTTGTAAACCCTAAACTGTGTCGACGCATCTGACGCATTTTATAAATATGGTGTTTTTCCTCTTTTCGTAAGGGATATTTTTTTGGTTGTTAGAGAAGTTAGAAATTTTTTAGAGATAGGTTAGAAAAGATGTTTTTTAGGGTTAGAAGAGTTAGAAAATTGTTAGAAGAGTTAGAAAATCATTGTTAGAAAGATTGGAAGAGTTAGGTTAGACAAGTTAGAGGGTAGAGAAACTAAAGAAGGGGAGTAGGAGTTAGATTTTTTATTCTGAGTAGTAACTATAACACAAGAAGATTCAAATTGTTGCTATCTTTGGAGATTTGATATAACTGAAGACATTTTTATAGTTCAGCAAAGAGAGGATGGTGATGTATCTTCTTGATTTTCTTAACATAGATGGAGATAGTTTAAAGATATGGGTTTCTATACACTAGTGATCTTGCCAGATTTGTAAATGTTGCTTATCTATTTCATTAATAGTAGGAGAAGCCAAATTTAAACCTTCTTTATATTATACTATAGAATGGTATTCATTTTGTGTTAATCATTTTGATTTGAAAAGCTTTCAAGGAATGAAATTTTATCTTATGTTTTGTTGGAATGATGATTTGCAATCTACTGTTAAAGTTTGCACTGTGAATGAATGAAATTGTGTATCAATTATAGGTTAATTTTATTCTGTAGTTTCTATTTTAGGAATTCCTTGGAAAGAAATAAGTCTAATTAGTTGAACGAATCAACATTCTTTTTAGTTTGAAAGTGTTAATCTATCTTTTTCTATTTCTTTAAAACCCCTGGTTAAAGTAGGTTTATATAGATGTTTGATCTTGTAACAATCTAGAAGCTCAAAACTAGTAGGCCCCTTGAACATTACAACCATATTGACCACTTTGCGAAACAACATTGTGGACCAAAATCAAAGACCTTGGGAGGTGATTAGTTTGATTACTAATTATCTCTTTTAGGAGAGGTGAGATACTTTCACTTTTATCTTACCTACATGTTGTGGGTCAATTTGGCACATCAACAATTCCCATCCTCAATTATACCTCTTTCAAATTCCTCTATGGACATACTTGGTTTTTCAAGCTTCATCTTCTTCTTTGCTTTCTCCTCTTCACTAGAGGGCTTGTCGTTAGTGACTGTTGTTGCTACTTGGGTTCCCATATGCTTTATTTCTCTAAATTCTTCATCAGATTATGTCTCTTCATCTTCTGAAATAGTTGTGTACACTCTTCTACTCTCATCCTTCTTCCTTTTACCAGATTCCTTAACTTGAGATTTTATAGGGGATAACTTCTTTGCATGACCAGATAGGGATGCTGAGCTCCTTGTTGATCTAGTTTGAGCAGAGGATGTTGCCAGACTAGCAGATTTAGTTTTAGTAGGATCTTTTCCTTTTTTTCTTTTAGCTTTTTCTCTCATCCTTCTAGCTTCTCTTACAACTTCTTTGGATATGCCCATGCTCTTTGCAAGGATTTCCACTTATTTCCTTACTCTTCGGACTATCATTGGTTTCTTCAATTTCTCATGGACTTGCATATCCTTTTCTGCATATGTTCTAAATCTTTCTTCTGATAGATCCTAAGGCTATCTGAACAAATGTTGTGCATATAGCTCCAAGATTCTTTCCTCAACTTCATAACCCATTGGAATAATCTAAATGGTTCTAGGTTCTGCCACTTCCATCAAGCAATGATCAATGTCCACCATAAAATAGATTGTATCCTTATACTTCTCCACAATAGAATTAGGAATTATTTCCCTAGCATGCATTATATTCTAAAAGTTCTTGAAATATCCCCAGATTGCAGTTTTCCTAGCTTGCATATCACCAATTCCATACAAGATATCTCTAATCTAAACAACACCAACCTTATCACTTTGCCAATGCACTTTCCCAACTCCCAGAACTTCATTCATGAAATAAAAGAAAAAGCATAGCAACAGATTATTGTATTTAAAGGAGCTCTTATTTTTCTTAATATTACCAAGATTTTCCATAAGTTGACTTCGAAGCAATTCACATAAATCATACTCTACATTCTCCTTTACCATTTGATACGCTACATATATCATTGTACCGGATACAACGTTTTATCAGCTGCAGTGATATATCTTGTAACCAATGACCATTGAGGAAAATTTAACACCCACATCAATGATGTTATCAATTGTCATCACTCTTCTATCAAATACAAAACAATTTTATCAGTGACTATTTGATTTTTCACAGACTTCAAAATTGGCAATCCATCAGAGGAACTTAAACATGTAACAACACTTATAGCTTCTTTTTGTAATCTTGTAGAGTTGACTCAACCACATGAATTTAGCATGAACTCGACTCAAGATGTACCAGACCCATTCGCTTTCATGAAACATGAGAAATTTCATAATCTGCATGGGTTTCTTCTCCTCTAGGGTTTTGAATTCAGGCTTAAGATAGAAATCCTCTCTAACAATGTTATTAGAATACAAATGTAGCAACTCCAAGCTCCCTAAATCCTCAATATTATCATGAATGTATGCCCTAATATATTCAATATGCAAAAAATCATATGAAACAGATGAAAATAAACCTAAGGGCTCAGTATCAACAAACTTGAAAGGATGCCACTTAAATTTTGGATGGGGTCTATCCCTGACTTCAACTACCAATGGAGTAGCCATTTTCACAAATTCACAGGTTTACAAGTTTTCCCGATAAGTACCTTTTTTCGGATTAGGGTTTGAACTTTGAATTACCTTCACACTTGAATTCTCAAATTTTACCAAAGTTCATTTTAGAGCTCTTCAAACTTCTTCTTCTCAAAATGCAAATTGACAAATGAAGGATAGAAATGAATTTTTATCATTCACACACCTAACCTTTTTGACGTAATAAATGCTTTTTCCCTAACTCATCCAGATACCCTATTACCATACACTCTAAAGGATAACTCTTCTATGAACCTTCAATTCTACATAAATACTCTCTCCAACTATTCAATAGCATTTGTAGATCATTATTGCAATCACTGAACTCATCCACATCCTGGTGTTGATTACCTATAGGGGGTTTCAAATATTTTCTTGATAGCTCCCCCTAGGCTAGAGGCCTTAACCTAATTCCTGGAGGAATTACCAGAAGCTGATTTTGGTGCTAGCTCATTTCCTACAACAAAGGGACTCTTTTTCACCCATTCCTTCTTTGTCTACTTGCTGATTTGATCTATAGTGACTTTCCCTTTTCCTTTTTCATCCTTCTACCTATTTCTTCTCTAATTTACCAAACCTCTTATGCAGAATCTAGTAGTATGACCAGTTTTGTTGCAATTGTAGCACATCACATTTCTTTGTCTAGACCAGTTTTTCCATTGATTTTATCTTGATCTGCACTGGTTAGCAATATGGCCAAATCTATTGCATGTATAACATCTAACATCTCTATAAAAGTTGTTCATCACATTTCTACATTCATTTGACTTATGACCATATTTGTTACAATTAAAGCACTGACCAGAGAATGATGGACCACTTGAATTCATTATAAGTCTACATTGGGTCACCATATGACTAAATTTATTGTAAAAATTACAATTATCATCAAAATTTTGAGCATTAGGTTGTCTTACCGGATACCTTCCAACATTGTTCATCTAATTTCCTTGTCTAAACCTCCTTTGTCCAGATCCAAAACTTTCTCCTTTCTCATATCCAATACCTTGCTTGTCACCATTAGTCCTCTAAATTATAATTAGTTCATCAAGCTTGGATGAGATAATCTTGAACTTTTCCTTGAATTCATTTGCAGTAGAAATTTCATCTCTAAGATCAACAATGTGCTTTTCAATCTCTTCCTCATTATGTTTGGATTGTTCCAACTCAAGTTCCAACTGAATGAATCCATCAGTACTTCAACTGCGTTCTTTAGATTTTTCTTTCAGGGATTGGGAAAGCTTTTCTTCATTCTTCTTCTTGTATTCAATTTCCTTAGTCATCCTCATCATAATAGATTCCATCTCATGCTTCACAATTGCATTATCCCTACAAAATTTTCACATTATTCTATGTTTTCCTTTAGGGCTTGACTCAGTTGTTCATCTATAATGCATTTACTGTCTTCCTGCTTGATTTTATCACAAAGTTCCCTCCTCTTCTCCCTAGACTTGTTGATTTTTTCTTTCAATGACTTAATGAATATCTTAGCACTCATGAGATTTGTTTGTAATTCCTAGACTTCAGATTTTTCCTAATCAAGATCATCTAGGGCCACCATAAGTTGGTGTTGAAGACTACTTGAATCCATTGAAACACTTTCCAAGATCTTCCCCAATATTTTAAACTTCTTTTGAGGAACTAAGCTCTAATACCAATTGTTGGAATCAAGCAACATTGAGAGGGGGCGTGAATCAACATTGTGAGATTTTTAACTTTATTAATCTAATCCTTAAAGTGTTGATAACATTCAACCAAAATAAAAATGCATGCACATAAGAAAAATAACCACAACACCATAACACAAGGATTTTTTATGTGGAAACCCTGTTAGGGGAAAAACCACAGTGGAGGTCAATCCACAATATTGTTCAGAGTATACTCAAAAGAAAATTTTACAAAATGAGAATGCACTTGCATTTAGGCACACTGCCTAGATCTCACTACTCAAAAAATAAAAGTCTCACTTCCTTACAAAGGTTTGAAATACTTCCTAGGATTTGAACTGACAAAGTAGCATCTAAAAATTCCTAATTATAGTTCTGGTTAGGCTCAATAATCAAATTTTGGATCTTCTATCTCATTCTACTCTTTTGCTCTGTTCTACTTCAATTCGCACCAAAAATCCTTAATGCACAAGTGAGACTGTGCATAATCACTCTACTTAACTTCTGACATTTGCAACATATAGCAAGTCACACCAACCACACACCAAAATTATATACTCAATCACTTACACATATCCGTTACTTAGGATTTAATCCCTTCAGGTTGGCTTCAATAAAATAAGAAATATTCATAAATTATCGGCTCAAATCATCCATAATATTCAATTTGCATCCACAAGAGTCAGCCACAACATAGTGAGAACCCAAACCAAAATGATTGAATACAAAAATGATTAAACAATAACTCCTCAACTATCCACGACACATTATATTCATCAAGTCGGCCTTCATACACTAATGAATAGAAAATTAGTTCACCAAACCTTCTAACTTTCACCCAAATTGATATGAGGCACCAATATTTATAGATAGCATAGATTATGCATTGAACAATACTCCTTGAGACCCACAACACAAAATAATAACAAAAAATTTGCATATGAATCAAAGAACACAAATCTACTGGATGCTCTGTTATAACATAACAGATAATCACTGATCTTCAATCTGTCTGCCAGTATGAGTAAATGATGACATGTAGATCAACTAGCTGACAAGGGTTTCCATCAATGACAACACCAGAAAACATGTGCAGTTTTTCTTTCCAACACAATTTTAACAATTTCACACAAGCTCTATTTACACACTTTAGTATAAAATAAGAACTAGTCATCAAATCTTGCATCTACTTCACCCCCATGTGCCATTGTGAGTAGATTTCCTAAGTTAGAGATCATTCTCAAACCTTGAAGTCTACCTTATTATGTGAACCCTTTTTCTAGTACCTATGAAACAACATGATTAAACAAGTTAGACGAGGAATTACAAGCTAAAAGAAGGATTCCCCATGAAATCAATTTACAAATAAAATTAGGAATGAAAATATTGAAGAACACAATGCAAATGATAAAAATAAGATAAAATCCTAATTAGATATGCAAACTCTCAATCCCATGGGGGAATTGGTGTCAATTTGATGTGGAAATTTGGCCCTTTTCCAATCCCTAAGATGCAAGATTTGAATGTTGAAGAGATTGATGATCCACTTTTGATGAAATGGTGAGATCTCCAAAAAAATTCTGCAATAACCTAGCTAAGAACTCAAGATGGATGAATGGAAATGGCTAAGTATTTTAGCATGGTAACTATGCTTGGATTGTGGATGATAAAATGAGGAGAGGATCTCTTCATTTATAGGATTTCAAGATGGATGAAAGCCCAAATTTGAGCAAGGTGGGACTAACATTCATCTAGTGATATGGTGCCACTTGTCAAGCTATGAATGGATGATGGTTGTGCAAGATTTGGGGTTTGTGCCAATAAATGCCAATATTTGAAATTCAAATTTGTTGAAATGACATGTAAGAGGGAAGGGAAAATGCAATAAATTCCACTTGGCTCAAGACAAAGGACATGTAAGAGGTTTTAAATGCCTTGTTTGATGTACATGTTGACTTGGAATTTTTGAATTCAAATTGAGAGAATATTCCAAAAGATGCCTTGTGAAGAAAATAGAGATTTAATAAATAAATTAAATCTATTTTCATGTGCAACTTGCATTATCTAGAGGATGTGACATGAGATAAGGTTAAATTAATCAAGGGTTTAATTAATTTAATAGGAGATTAGATGATGTGACTTATTTGACTTAGATTTATGGATTTATTTAAATCAGATAAGAGAGGAATATGGTAAGAGGCTAATTAAACAAAGATTTTGATTTATCTAATTAAAAGGGATGGTGTTAGATTAAATCAAATAAGGTTTTAATTTATTTTATTTAATGGATAGACTTTAGGGATTTAATCAAATAAATTGATTATTTAATTAAATAGGGATAATTAGATCAGATAAATTGATTTAATTAATAGGAGATTGACTTGATTAGATAAAATGATTTATTTAATTAAGAGATGAATATTGATGAATTTAATCAGATAAGGGAATTTGATTAAATGGTTAGACCAAGGAATGATTCAAGAAGAAATGGTTTTAGTAAGTCGGGATCAGGTGCACGATGTCAAATCAGTATATTTTTGATGTCTACATTTTGCCCCTCTTTGAAGCAATGCACTTGTTGCATTGGTTCAAAGAATACACGATCTCGATCAAAGCCAAAATTTTTGATTATCAAAAACTTGCCCTACTATTGCATGGTGAGAGAAAACATGCCATTATAATGCCCCCTTGAGAGATTGGACTAAAATTTCTATTTTTTGGGTGATCTCACAAAAAAAGTGGCAAAGTTCCTGATAGGTCTGAAAGGGGTCTAGGAGGCTAAAAACGTGTCTAAAGGTAATAAAACAATGAAAAACAAGCCTCAAATGGACGAAAATAGGTTCGAGGGTCCAAAACCCTAGCAGGACAGC
Source organism: Sequoia sempervirens (assembly GCA_007258455.2). Classification (NCBI taxonomy): domain Eukaryota; kingdom Viridiplantae; phylum Streptophyta; class Pinopsida; order Cupressales; family Cupressaceae; genus Sequoia; species Sequoia sempervirens. Next base: position 505,205,246 of record VDFB02193867.1, on the reverse strand, counting down.
CCTAGAGGGTCAAAAAACCCTAATTTGTAGGCTCAAAAGGGGCCCGAGGGGTCACTTTCAAGTCATTTTCACACACCTCCGCTAGCAAACTTTGAGAATCGAGCTCCGACCTCCTGATGATATGGTGCAACGACAGCTTCCTCTGCATATTTCATACCGAGTTCAGACATACAACTGGCCACCTGGCATCGGTGCCCTGGTATGTGACCCTAATTGAAGCTTCATTTTTTCATTTTAACGCATTTATTGCATGTTTAATGATGAGCTCACCTCCAGCGGCACTATTATAGCATCGCTCGGTGTTTAAAGTGCACCACTAATTGTCTCTTTGCACCACAGTGGTGTTGTTTAGCACTGCAGTGGTACAATTTAGAATTTAAAAACTCTACCACTGGGCTCGGGCTCGACTCGGACTCGCGGGCCATTTTGGAAAAGTGTGCCACGTCGACACCCTTTTCATGAAAAATGCAATGCTGGGGGCTAAAGTGTGCCACAGCGGCGCTATTTGGTGAAATTTTGTGTCCAGTGTCAGAGTTTGAGGAAACTCAAACTACGACGCCTTCACAAACTGTTTTGCTGGGAACCAGTTTGAGGCGTTAGGTCAGGAATTTTTGAAAAAAATTTAACATGTAAACTTTGCTGATACAGGACAGACCTAGGGAGCTCTATTCTCAGGAGCACCGGTCACAGGATTTGGCGAGTGTTCTCCAAGACTTCAGCGATAGAGATCAGGATTAGCTGGGTGTTGTAGGACTATGGCACATTACGTACGCAGCGCCTGTGCGCAGACACCTCAGGATGTTTTCAGCGCTGACAGAGCGGTGGCACAGTGAAACGTCGTCATTTCATCTTCCCATTAGTGAGGTGACCTTCACATTGGAGGACATCTAGCGCATATTACAATTTCCCATTTATGGCCACAGGGTGATCTACAACATGGAGGAGGGATGCATTTGCTGCACCCGAGTCCTCGCCACTCTAGACATTATCTACTGTGAGGGGCAAATCGAGCTGAAGAGGTATAGAGTTATAGCACCTCCCTTCCACTGGGTGATTGCGGTGATCATTTCAGGCTTAGTTTCCCTAGATAGACAAGGGCGGTACTTCAGTTCTAGATGGGGATATTGCTAGGAGAGGATGGTCCGGGACATGCCAGTTTGATTTGCATGGGGGCCCGTGCTTTTGGCTTCACTCTATAGGGATTTGCATGAGTATGTGTATGCAGATGGAAAAGCACTGGGAGTCGGAGTTACTTTGCTACATGTCTAGGCATGGGAGCACATTTTTGTGCTACATCCAAGAGTGGTTCCTATTTCGATGGCGGCAGAGGATGCCCTTGCGGCACAATACAGAGGGGGTGTGTCATTCACACATACTAGAGAGCATGGGATCCCCTATTGGAGGTGGGTCATAGATGAGATGCTCATGTTCACTTGGAGATCATACCTCGGTCAGCCCGGATGGGCTGATGATGCAGACCAACTCTTTTATTGTTGTCAGGAAAAATACATGTAGAGCCGAGAGCATACGATGATAGAGAGATACCTACCTGAGCGCGTGAAGCATCAGTTTGAAGAGCCACAGGATAGGCCAAATGATGGCTATGTAGCCATTTTTTGCACACAGCATGACACAAGTGTCATGGGGGCTTGGTATTCGTACTGCAGAGGCAGTTGACAGTTTTCAACATTTGGTGGTCTGACCTTGGGCCTACGATCAGGGATTGGTAGATCTGAGCATGACATAGGCATACAGGGATTGGTTTCAGCCTCCTCTCTGGTTGACTGTTCCAGGTGAGGACCTAGAGGCATATAGGGTCAGAGGCAAGGGTAGAAGATGAGCGTGAGGGCAAGGTCCAAGGATTGAGATCCAATGGGATCCACCAGAGATGCCCCCAGCTCTGCCAGGTCAGGGAGATGTCCCTATGCAGGACCAGTAGCAAGATCCGCTTGTCCCACCACCACGAGCCGAGGGTGAGGGTCAGATCCATGCACAGCCACATGCACAACTAGCAGGGCAGGCAAATGCATGAGATGCCTTGATTTTGTAGTTACAGGCATAGGTACATGTAGTGATGGCCGAGAGAGACTAGGCACAAGCTGAGAGGGAGCAGTTGAGAGCAAAGAGGGATCAGGCTATGCAGCAGAGATAGGTTGCAGAGCTACATGCAGTGATAGAGCTAGGTCATAGGTAGTAGATTGAGAGCATGATAGCCTCCTCATCTCAGGGTACAGTGTCGGTTTGATCTTACAGAGAGGTCATTCGAGAGGTAGACTACTACCGCCGGGCCTACCATGATACAGTTCCTAGAGCAGACTGGGTCCCAGAGTACTCAGAGTGGGCCAGTCAAAGACCACCAGAGGGTCATGGTGACCGAGGCAAGGGCAGTATCCATAGAGATCGGGTTTGATCCATATCTTTATGATGTACCTTTTGTCCTTTATGGGCTCATTTTTGATAGCCCAATGGGCATTTTGTACTGATTGACACATATGTATAGTGATCTGATTATTTTTTGTACTATGACAATTGATATATATATGAGCCGATTTTGATGCAATGCAATATGTTTTATTATTTATGCATGGATGGTTTATTTCTATATGCTTTGTAGTGATGTTTTTATGGATGCAAATGATGTTTATGCAATGATGTTATCTATTTTATGTCGATGTGATATGTGAAATGATATAATTTATAGTATATGCAATGATGTGAAAAAATGCTTATATATGAGATGATTTATGGATGAATATGATATGATGTGATGGCCGTGATATGATGCAAATGAGATGATGGTATGAGATGCTTAGAATGATAAATTTTATTATCCTAAATGATGATGTATGTGATGCAATGATATGTTAATGTGATGATATATATGCCTAATGAATTAATGCTTATGTTCCTATTGTTTATGATTATGAGATACTTTTGTTTATGTTATGTGATGATTTACGCAATGGTAATATGAATTGGTTATGAAATGAAAATGAATGCTTATGTAATGCTATGAGATGTAATGTTATGGGTGAAATGCGATGTCATGAATGGACCTATTTAAAATGCCATGTTTCCTATATGATATGCTTATGCAATATGCTAATGATTTGTGGATGCAAGATTGATGCCGGTGATGGTGATGATGATCAACTGTCATAGTACTTTGTTAGTGTGATTAGTAAGAAAAGAAGAAGTCATTTCAACAAGATGCAAGATAACACAAATGCAGATGATGATGATTACTTGCTGAGGAATTGGTATTTTCAAAGGGCCATATTTTCTTATGTTTGATAACACACGTGGTACGACACATCAAGGTATAGACAACTAGGATGGCGTGGTACTTAGTGTGATGGACTTTGACTCGACAATCAGATAGGAGTATTCTCGTTCACACTTGACATACGAAAACCTTGCTAGGATGCACTTCAGAAATTTCAAACACCCCGGACCAAAACATGGAAAGGTAAACCTTTCTATGCAATAGTCAACAAGTTGTCCTAGACCTCTTCCATACATACCTAACAAAGCAAGTATTCATCGAGGTTATATTACAAGAACATCCAACAAGCACAATAGACAAAAGATAATGATCGTTGCCCGATTCCTATTTCTCTAAATCCTTTGCTTTGGGATATCATTGAGACATCCTTGGAATGAGCGCAAATAAGATAAGTCAAAAGAAAAAGACCAAGTAAACAAACAAACTGATGCTCTTCAATACCGCTAATGGAAAAAGGATATGGTTTCTAAGGATGATGAATGAAACTTATTGCCAAAAGATAATGCCCATTGTAGGAAGGATTCATCATAGGACATGTTAGTGGATGGCGGCACGTCATTTTATTTATAAGGGAATTGATATGGAACCAATTCAAATGATGAGTTACCAATACGAAGAGATAACTAGCTTGCTTATGTACTGACTTAGACTTATGACTTGACGTTTTGAGTTCTACCTTAAGATGGTGCGAGACTTGTTTCCGATTGTTTTACTAAAGATTGATGATGATGATCAGTTTATTATGAGTAATGTTTATTGTGGGTATAAGCGAGATGAGATGGATTTTTCTCAAATATTTGGATGTTTTTGATGTTTTGCAATGTTCTGAGGCTGTTTTTGGTATTTTTTTTAGATTTTCCAAATGTTTTGATTTTTTGATTTTTTCAAATGTTTTTGGGATTTTCTGAGATTTTGACCAAGAAACCAACCTAGAGACCTATCCTAGGGGTCTCGAGGGCTGATCGACAGATTAGCCTTTCCTATGTTATACACGCAAAGACCACGTAGTTCGAATGATGAGTTGACCAATTTATAGATGAGATGTCAGTTTATTATGACGAACTCCTATAGGACTAACCTAAATGTCTCGAGGGATGATCAAGGATCAACCTTGCCTACGTTCAAGCTCAGAGATGACGTAGTTTGACAAGATGACCTTGTTTTTGGATTTTTTGAATGAATTTTGACCTGTTTTTGGATTTTGATATGTTTTGAATGTTTTTGGATTTTTTGATGTTTTGATGTTTTTGGATTTTCTGATTTTTTGATTTTTTGGATTTTCTGAGTTTCTAATTTTTTTGGATATTCTAATTTTTGAGGACTTTAAGACCATACACGAATCCAATCCAATAAGAACGTTCCCCTAGCATGATGTAATAGACTACTCTGATAAAGGCAGGACAAACTGACCTTGAGGATGGGTCGAGTAGTACTAGGAGGGATCATGATATGAACAGAAAACCAAGGTATGGTGCAGATACGAGTGGATGTGTGATGGATGGAGACCTAAATGTGATGGATGATGGAAGCGAAATGGATGGATGATTTAGATCAAGCCATAAATATCCTGGTGGATGGATAGTTCTTATTTACACAAGGCACCTGTTTGCCAAGTTTTCACCAAGGTACTTGCCCAAAGTGCCACCAAAGTGGTTTTCACTAGAGGACAATTTTTTTGATCCCTTTTTTGATTTTTTTGGATTTTTTTCTTTTTTGATTTTTTTGTTGTTACCAAGATGCCTGTTTGCCAATTTTTCACCGAAGTAACCATTTTTTAGGACTTTTTCTATTTTTTTGGATTTTTTGGTTCTATACCTTGAAAGAATTAGGCATAAATTTTTTGAGATGGGAGCTATTCATGGGCTCTTGTAGAGGTTCCCCTTCGGGTGTTGATAGTTGATATACGCCTGATTTGTAACTTGCTGTTATGATGAAAGGTCCTAACCAATTGGGTTCGAACTTGCCTTTGTTGTTGGGATTCAAGACATTCTTCTAATTTTCTTTTAAGACCAATTCTTCGACTTGGAAAGTCCTGCTTCTGATTTTCTTGTTGTAGCTTCATTTGAGTCTATTTTGATAGACTTGCAAGTGATTTAAAGCATCTATCCTTCTTTCATCTAGTAGCTCCAACTCATTTAATCTTGATACTCGATATTCCTCATATGTGATGAGGTTTTGCAATGATATTCTGAGGGATGGGATCTCAATCTCAATGGGGAGGACAACTTCTGATTCATAGACCAAGGAGAAGGGGGTAGTGCCAATGGGTGTGTGGATGTTGGTTCGATAAGCTTAGAGGGTGGGATTAAGCTGCAAATGCCAGTCACGACCTGCGTCATTGACTATTTTCTTGAGGATTTTAAGGATGGTTTTATTCGTGGCTTCTTCTTGGCCATTGCCTTAGGGATAGTATGGGGTGGAGAAGCAATGCTAGATTTTGAATTTCTCGCACAAGTCGCAAACCTCCTAGTTCTTGAATGGTGTCTCATTATCTGAGATAATGTCTTGTGGAACACCATAATGACAGATGAGATAGTTTAGGATAAATTTTGAGATTTGCTTCCCATTGATATACGTCATGGGTATGGCTTCCACCCACTTTGTGAAGTACTCAGTTGTAGTTATAATGAATTTGTGGCCATTGGATGAGGTGGGTGAGATTTTCCCAATGAGATCGAGTCTCCACTATGAAAAGGGCCATGGTGTGATAATCGAGTGAAGCTCTTGAGCTGGAGCATGGATGACATCCCCATGCTGCTGACATTGTAAACACCTTTTAGCATGATCATGTGCTTCTCACTCCATTGTGGGCCAATAATACCCCAGCCTCAGCAGTTTCTTGGCTATGGTTATTCCGCTCGAGTGTGAACCACAGATACCATTATGAACCTCAGTTAGAGCGGTTAATGCCTCCTCAGCATTTAGACAACATAGCAAGGTACCTTCTATGCTTCTACGATATAAGGTATCACCTAGGATGACAAATCTGGATGCCTTTTTGATAAAGGTTCATTTTAGGCTCAATGGTAAGTCAACGGGTATGAATCATATGTGAAGATATGTGTAGATGTCATGGTACCAAGGATCACCAGGACCAACAATTTCACACACGAATTCTAATTCTGGTACCTCGAATGCAGGAATGAGAAGTTGCTCAATCAAGAATTTGTATCTTGGGACATTGTTAGGGATATTCAGCAAGGATCCAATTATCGCCATCACATCTACTACTCTATTGTTGGTTCTTGGAATCTGCTCAAATGTTATGTCAATGAAGGATTCCTTTAGAGTCTCCACCAATTTCTTGTATAGAGTGAGCTTGTCATCCTTAGTCTGATATTCATTATTGACTTGATTTATGATCAACAGGGAGTCTCTGTAGACTTTGAGGGCTATTATATTCCATTGCACTACTATCCTAAGACCTATAGTCAAAGCCTCGTATTCTGCTATGTTATTTATGCAAGCAAATGCTAGTTTGTATGACCTTGGTATGTAGTCCCCCTATGGGGTGATGAAGAAGACACCAGCTTCTAATCTGTGTTGTGTATATGAGCTGTCGAAGTATAGTTTCCAGTGATCAGCAATGTTGAGGTTAAAAATAGACTCATCTGGAAACTCTGAGACAAGGGGATTCTCAGAATACATAGGTGCTTCTACTAGGTGATCTGCAATCACTTGACCCTTAATGGCTTTTCTCTCTACATACTCGATGTCATACTCTGATAATATCATTACCCATTTTTCCATTCTTCCTGTGAGCATTGCCTTTGATAAGAGATACTTGAGGGGATCAATTTTTGTGATGAGCTTTATCTTGTGTTCCAACATGTAATGTCTGAACTTTTGGAATGCAAATACTACTGCGAGGCAAGCTTTCTCGATGAATGAGTAATTTAGCTCATGACGGACCATTGTCCTACTAATATAGTAAATAGCCCTCTCTGTTTTGTTTTCATCATGCTGAGCTAAGAGAGCTCCTAGGGCTGCTATTGTTGCTGACACATATAAGATCAATGGCTTTCTCAGGATAGGTTGCATTAACACTGGTGGTGTCAATAGGTATTCCTTGATTTTGTTAAATGCCTCTTCACACTTTGTATCTAATTTGTATGCTACCCCATTATGGAGTAGGTGAGAATATGGATTCTGCTTGTTTTCTAGTTGTGCTATGAATCCTCAGATGGATTGAAGTCTTCCTTAGAGACCTCTTAGTTGTTTTAATGTCTTTGGTGCTTCCATCTCAAGGATTGCTTTTACTTTTATTGGATCCACCTCGATACCCCTCATAGAGACTATGTATCCTAGCAGTTTACCTGATTGTATGCCAAAGACACACTTCTTGCGATTTAGTATGACTTTGTATTCCTCCAATCCGTCAAAGATAGCACTTAGGGTTGCTATATGATCTTGTCTTTTTCTTGACTTAGCTAAAATGTTGTCAACATAGTCTTTGACTGTTTTGTGAATCATGTCATGGAATATTAGTGTCATGGCCCTTTGATAGGTTGATCCTGCATTCTTTAGGCCGAATGGCATCATGTTCTAGTAGTAGGTCCCCCATGGACAAGTGAAGGCAGTCTTATGTTGATCTTCCTTTGCTATCATGATCTAGTTATATCCTAAAAATCTATCCATTAGTGATAGCATCTCATGCCTTGCTATCATGTCTACTATCATGTCGATGTTGGGAAGTGGGAAATCATCCTTTGGATGTGTTTTGTTCAAATCTTTGAAGTCCATACAGATTCTGATAGCTCCGTCAGGTTTTGGAATAGGTACCAAATTTGATACCCATTCTAGATAATCAATTGGTTGGATAAATCCTTCATCTAACAACTTTTTGAGCTCCATTTTGACTAATAAGGCTATTTGAGGATGCATCTTTCAAAGCTTTTGTTTGACCAGTTTTGCTTCTAGATATACTGCTAAATGATGGACAACTGTCTCTGGATCTAGCCCTGGCATATTAGCACAACTCCATGCGAAGTTTATTTGTCTCTCCTTTAGGAATGCTACTAAGAGTTCTTTCTCTTCTGATAATAGAGATTCTGCATAGAATGTGATATGCGGGGTCTCCTCTGTTCCTATGTTGATCGGATTGCATTTTTTGGCCAAGACTTCTGACTTCTCTTGATGAATAGCTCTTAGGGGAAGATTGAATCCTTCATCCTTGGGTGCCTTAGAGATGTTTTCACCATTGGATACTTCCTTTCTTTTTACTATTTTCTTGTCAGAGAGTGCCACAGTGTGGTTTTCACTCAAGGACTTGGATATGATTCTTATTTTCTCACTTTTGCAACTAAAAGATTCAATCGTTTCCCCATAAAAGGCATGTGTGTCCAACACCATTATAAATCCTGCCTTGTCATCTGGAATGGTATCCCTCAATCCCATGAATTCTAAGAGCACTTCATCATTTTCGAATGTATCAAGAACTGTAGTCCTCATTGGTCATAGTTGATCAATTGGGGGTAGACTAGACGAATCTCATGATTTTGACTATCTAGTTCAAAGGATATGGTACTAATCATACACAAGGTGGTATCTTCGAATAGCCTAGGTAGATTGGATAAGGTATCTTCGTCGTTGCTACTAATATAGGGCTCAATTATAAAATTATGTGTCCCTACCTGTGACTATTGGTGAGTGTACTTGTACTAGTACTGGCTAAGGAGAAACATTAGTGGCTCTAACTAGAGGACTTCGGCCATGTATGGTTATTCTCGGAGTGGCACATCCAAGACCAAGATTTGTTATGGGTCGTGTCTCTAGCATGATAGGTATTGTGAGCCCATTGTCATTTTGTCCCAATCTTTGATTTATGTTGTAGCCCATTGCAAGCATCATGTGTAGGCCCTTGCTTCTTTCATCCATTGGTAAATTAGCTGCTGATCTTTCATCTTGATACAACATGTGAGATGGATCTACTTCAATGACCTCATGACCAAGGTCTCCCCATCTTATGAATTCGGGATAATCCTCATGATACGTTTGTGATGTGGAAGCTTGATTTTCTTGTGGGCGTCCCCGTGATCTAGGAGATTGTGGTAACTCTCCTATCACAAAATCATTGTTAGGGATTTTGTAGCTTCCACAACCATCATCCTAGATGATGAGATTGATTTCGAAGATGGTGGGAATGGCAAGAATGGTGGGTGTCTCTATTGTAGAAGTGGACGCGAGAGTGGTGGGATCGATGTATGGTGTGGATGGGCCTTCATCATTCTTTGGGACTTGGGGGATTTTGTAATACTTGGCTTCAAGATTTTTGCAATATGAGAATGGCTCAAGATCCCCATGGACGGTAACCTCTTGTCCATTATGTGTGAATTTCACACATTGGTGGAAGGTTGATGCTATGGCTTTCATCGCATGGATCCATGGGTGTCCCAGGAGGATATTGTATGGTAGTTCAAGGTCCAAGACCTGACATGTGGTTTCCATGAGTGTTGGCCCTACTTGGATAGGGAGCCTAATCGTGCCTCGAGATACTCTTTCTTGGTCATCATATGCTCTTATCGTGATGCCTTTTGCTTTGTCAATGGAATCTTCTGATATTTTCAACTGCTTAACGAGGCTAAGAAAATAGATGTTCAAACCTGCACCTCCATCCACCAAGACCCTTTTGATTTTTCTTTTGTGTACAATGGCTTCCAAGTGAAGTGCATGGTTGTGAGATGGTTAGGTGAGGAAATCTTGGTCAGAGAATGTAAGGAGATTAGGTGTTATGATATTTCCAACCATAGCTTGGAATTGCTTCACATCAAGATCTATGGGGATAGTGGATGAGGCTAGTGCTTCCTCAAGGATCTTTTTATGTGCTGATGAGATTTTTAACAACTCCATGATGGAGATGTGTGATGGAATTCTCTTGAGTTTCTCTACAACATTGTAGGTATGCGGAATGGCTCTAGATGAAGGGACTCTATGAGGTTGGGATGATCCTGCAATGGTGACTTTGCCGCCTCTTGTGGTGAATCCACAATCTTCAGCATGGGCGCCCTTGATGGTGATGACCATGCATTCCTCATTTAGGGAAGCAATGACTATTTCGTATACATGATTTACACTGCCCTTCCCTTTATCATTTTTATTCCCTTTGTTGCCATGATTTGGCATCGAATTCATGTAGATTTTAAGATCCTGATTTCCTGTGGGTGTTTCCACATTTATGATTTTCTTGTTGATAAGATTTTGGATGATATTTTTGAGTCTCATGCAGTTGTTCATGGTATGACCTTTGATTTTGTGAAATTCACAAAGTTGGTTCTCGTTATACCATGGAGGTTTGACATTAGGTTCTTGGTAGTTTTCAAATGTAGGAGGTTTGATAAGTTTTTCATCAATCAATTTTTTCATTACGTCCTCCAATGGTTCCCCCAAAATAGCGTATTTGCGTTTTGGATAAGTTTTGTGTTGTGGCAGTCCCCTTTGGTCATTGAGATTGTTGATGATTGAATTGTTATTAGGTTGATATGTTGTGTAATGAGTGTTTTTATGTTGTGTTTGGATTTGTGATGTGGGTGTATGTTGGCGTGGACCACTAATGACCACCTTGGCATCGACGATGCCATCATTATTGATGTTCTTGTTTCTTGCCCGTGTACGATGTTTATCGTTGTATTTTTATGGTGGGTGATTGTTTTGTGGCTCGTGATATGACGTTGATTCAGTAGGTTGGGTCACAAGGGCTCTTTCAATGCTGAGTGCCTTGGAGATCAATTGCTCATATGTGGTGATTCCCTAAACCTTGAGATGAAATGACAGGAAGCTTTCAAGGTTGGTTATGATTGTGTAGACTTGTTGTTCTTCCAGCATGGTCTACTTGCTCTGATTGGCCTTGGATTTCCATCGTTGAAGGAATGAGGTGAAAGACTCATTCTTTCCTTGTTTTAGAGTAGAGAGTTCTTTGAGACTGACATCCATTGCAATGTTACATGTGTGATTCCTAATGAATGCGTCTCTAATTTCTTTGAATGTTCTAATGCCTAAAGGTAAGCAAGAGAACCATTCAATAGCAAGACCTGCCAAGCTCCTAGGGAATAGCCACATCAGATAAGTATTGTCATATGTGACTTCCATACAATGAACCTAGAATTCCCTAATGTCATCTTCAGGGTTTCCCATCCCTCGATACTTGTCAAATTTGGGGATTTCAAATCCCTTGGGGAATGGTTTCATGTCTAGGCTCCTATCATATGGATAGGGACACAATTTGTTTGGTGCTTTGGTCATTCACCCTGATTGAAGGTCGAGCACTTGTTGCAAAAGCAACATAAGTTGTGTCATCACATCACTCTGGGGATCAGGGGGTGGGATGAAAGTGTTTTGGGTTGTGGTTTGGGTTATGGGTTGGATGGATGGGCTGGTTGGTGTGTTGTTTGATGGTATCTGCATGTTCTAGTGAGCAAAGTAGGCCTCTACTTGCTTTTGTATGAACGATGCCTATTGTTGATCCTATTGTTGTTATGCTAGGATTTTTGCTTGTTGATGTGCTTGTTGCTACTCCAATAACACTTGTTGTTGGGCTTGCTATTGTACTTGTTGTTGTTCCAACAACACTTGTTGTTGGGATACCAATTCTCCTACTTTTTGTTGGTCTTGGTATTGCTTCAATTCTTGTTGATATGCCTACAATTGTGTGGCTTGTGCAAGAAGTTGTGCTTGTGCTTGTCCTTGCTATGTTTGATATTGGGCTTGCGCTTGCGCTTGGGCCTGAGCTTGTACTGCTTGTGCTTGTGCGACTTGTTGTTGTAATAAGAGTTGTGCTTGCGTGACTCTTTGTGCTTGTAATGCTTGTGCGGCTTGGGTGGCTTGTTGTTGTTTCTATTGCAATAAAGCTTGAGCTTGCGTGGCTTGTTGTCCTTGTATTGCGGTTTGTGTAGCTTTGGTAGCTTATGCAACTTGAGCAACTTGTTGCACAACTTTTTGTTTCTGGACTTGTTGGTATCCTCTTTAGAAACTAGCTTGCAATGCTACATCATATTGATTTGATGTGGTGAACATTGGAGGTGGTGGAGGTGGTGGTGGATTTGGAATGGTGATAGATGATGATGTTGTGTTGATGTTTTGTGTGTTGGATAATGGTATTGATATGATTGGTCCTTTTGAGACCATGCTTTGTGATGCTAGGGGTGTGTTTGATGATGTTTCCATTGCTTGTGTGTTTTTCGTTTGTTGTTGCAATATCGACGACAATTTTTTAGTGTTTGGTGCAATGCTTTGATTGATGGTTGGGATGTATGTTTGATTGATACTTGGTAGGGGAGGAATCCCTAAACCAAGGAGTAGTGCAGATGATAATGACAATGGCAAAAGAGGTGGAAATGTAAGGGGCGTGAGTTGTGAAAACATCATGGTGTCGAATAAGCCCCCTAGTCCGAACGTATATCCCTCTTGTGAATTTGTGAGAAGAGATTTTTGTGGTGTTGCGTCAAAGAATGATGATGATGGATCGTGATGGAATGTGAGAGGAACATTCTTGTGTAATGGTTTTTTGGGTATGATTTGTTCCAAGGTGGTGTTTACATCCATGTTTTGATTATTAACAAGGGGATGTGATTGAAGAGCATTGAGGAATGTGTTTCCCTTGTTGACATTTGGTTGGGTTGGAGCAAACAATGTTGTGATTTGCAGAATGTTTTGTGTGACGTTTTGAGATGGGGGTGTAGATGAAATGGGGATGGTGGATGAAATTGGAGGAAATGATGTGTCCACGATAGTACTCACATCGAAATCCAAAGGCAACCTAGCCCCTTGTTTTGCTAGTTAAAGCATGTACAACGAAGGGTTAAGTCTCATCATAATGTTGATGATTCTATGGTTGTCTGGATTTTGGAGCATTTCTAGCATTTCCTCATGAGACATTCCGAAAGTGAGGTCGTATCCTTGATTTTCTTCTTGGGGATGTTGCAATGATGAAAGGGTCAACAGATTGCTTGATTCTATTGGATTCATTTCTGTGTTGGTTTGGCTAAGATCACTTGAAGCAGGTGTTTCTTTGTTGGCTTCCATACTCTTCTTGTATTGAGATCTTGTTTGGACCATAAAACATGGATCAAGAATATGGGAGATGAAATCTCTTGATTCTTTGGATTATCTCTATTTTATGTCCCAAAGTGAAAGTTTTTAGGATGCTTTTGAGGATCAAAGGTGATGATATGATGATGATACTAGGGATGGACGATATGGATGTTTTTGAATTTTGATCAATCTTGAATGAGACACTAGGCTTTTTAGGACTTTGGATTTTGATTTTGGATTTTGAGATTTTGAGATTTTGAGATTTTGTCCTTGACTTTTGATTATGCTTTTGATTTGGATTTGGATTTTTCAACAAAAATATCCTAAGATGTTGGATGATGATCTAAGGGATAGCTTTGTCCAAAGGATGATAATTTTAATATGTGTGAGGAGAAGGATGCATCTACCCACACCTATTCAAACAAGATGATTGTTTTACTAAGCATATGGAGAAGGATTCATCTACATACACTAAGCTAGACAAGATGATTTTGATAACTTTGACTAAGCATATGCAAAAGGATGCATTTACACATACCTAGCCAAAGGTGTTTTTGATAATGTTCTCAAGGATTTTGTCTCAATGATTTTGATGATGGTTTGGATTTTGTCATAAAGCCTAGTATCAAGGATGATTTCAAGATTTATCACAAGGTGATGATGGGGTGGATTTTGTTTTGATGTATGGATGAAATATTTTGATAATGTTTTGATCCTAAGATGAACCTAAAAGGACACTTTGTTTGCCTAGATCTAGGTATTGAAGAGCATGCAAATCCTTCTTAAAGACCTTCGTAACCAAGAAATTATTTCATTTGGACATGCATTTTTGGATTTTCAAACAATGACTTGTGCTTTGGGATTGTAAAGTCTTCAACACACATGAAAGTTCATTTTGCTTAGCTTTGCTTAATGTCTTTATTTTACCAAAAACACTTTCTTCAATTAGGTTTTCAAACTAAGATGTCCAATGTTTTAATTTCTTCAAACCCCACAAGATATGTTATGTGGAAATTTAATGAACTTAAGGCAAGGGGTTTTCCTATTGTTTACTTAAGGAGAAAAATTGAGATATAATCCAATGATTAGAAACCTCTAAGGATGTAAATCCAAAGGGAAAGCAATAACATATGGATTGAGTCAATTGTATTTGTCCTCAAGTGGGTTTGAAATTTGGATGATGTTAAGTGTTTGTTTTTTATTTGTTTTCGATCAAGCAATGTATTTTCAAACTGACTCACAAGCAATGCAACATCCTAGCTTAATGCGTACATTTTTCTTGGTGGGCTTGCCTCATGCCCTTCATAGAAGAGATGATTTTACATGCAACCAAGGATGAAATATAAAGGTATATTAAGAATGAAGTCTTAACCTCTATATTTCAACCAAGATCGGACATGGCAAGTAACCTCTAGGAATCTAAGTTCTAATGCACCACTTTGATAAACTCGCTCAATGGATCAATAGGCCACTAAAAAACAAGGGTTCTAGTACAGACTTTCCATTCATAGGAGTTGACCCAATGTGGCAAGAGTCCCCTTTGGTTCCATCTAGTCAGATTCAACCATGTGATATTGGCGTTTCTTCCAATATCCACATTTATATCCCAGCTGGAAATACTCTTGGCTTTAGAGTGTTATCGGTTGAGTTGTTCCCTTGGATGAGTACTTTGTCCCACAAGGTAGGCCCTCTAGGATAAACAAAAGTGAATGAAGAACAATATTCATAACTCGATCAATCCTTGTTGGGAATAAGGAGAGAGAATGTATGCAACAAAGCCCCCACTCACACTCGCACAATAGTTTGTTCAATTTTAAGCCCAAATTGAAGTGTGGAGGTGATTGATTTATCTCAACCCAAAGTCATGGAAAATACCTTTTGATTCTCAAGATCGCTATAAAGCACGAGAGAAGTGCATACGTCCTTTTCCAATGGCTTTAGTCTAAGTAAGCCCTCACAAAAACACAACTACACTTGTTCTTTTTAGATCCTCAAAGCAATATGTGAGTTCATTTTAGAGCACCAAATCACAACTGAAAAACATTTGTTCAATTATTTAATCCATAAACGAAATCTAGTAAGATGTTGATCCTAAGATTCTTTTTAAACCTTTTGCAAAAAAAAAAAAAAACAAAAAGGATCCTTTTTAAACCCAAATGAAAGCTAGTGTTCTAAGGAAAGAAAAAGATGACAAATTCTTGAAGAAGTGTTAAACAAACACTTAAGTGTTAAAAAAAACACTTTGATTAAACCCAATATTATCTCCATGCTTCTCCTTTCTTTGTGTTTGGCTTCCAACCTACAAAGTGGAAAAATAATCAGATTCTAGAAAAACACAGAAGTTAAAAAAATAGAAAACAGTAGATAAATAAATCATGAACCAAAAGCACCTGCTAAAAAACTAAATTCTCCCTTTTTCTATTTTCCAGCATCACAACTCGTGAAGGAATCATTGTTTTTTCCTTCTAGTGATGCTCTTGCAGTGCCACTTACCAGTCAACGGTGCTCTGTGTCGGGACAGAGAGCATGATTGTGTCGCTCTTTTCTCCCAGTGTTGTAGTTTTTGAAAGTGTCAGAGTTTTAAAATTTTTGAAAACTGGTGCAAATCGGCAAGTCCAGCAGCAAAGTTTAGAATTTGAATTTTTTTGTGGGATGAGTCCAGCGGTGCTAAAAAAGAAATGTTGACGAGCTCGCGGTGCTAAAACAGTGACCTTGGCAAGCCTACGGCGCGAAAACAGTGACGCTGACGAGCCCGCGTTAGAATTTCCTGTGTGTATAGAAAAGCATGGAATTTTTGAGAAAATGTTAGAAATTTTGATGTCTCGCCCTCCTTCTAGAGCCAAATGAGCGAACCCTTTTTCTAGTACCTGTAAAACAACATGAATAAACAAGTTAGACAAGGAATTACAAGCTAAAAGAAGGATTCCCCATGAAATCCATTTACAAATCAAACTAGGAATGAAAATATTGAAGAACACAATGCAAATGATAAAAACAAGATAAAATCCTAATTAGATATGCAAACTCTCAATCCCATGGGGGAATTGGTGCCAATTTGATGTGGAAATTTGGCCCTTTCCCAATCCCTAAGATGCAATATTTGAATTTTGAAGAGATTGATGATCCACTTTTGATGAAATGGTGAGAGCTCCAAACAAAATCTGCAATAACCTAGCTAAGAACTCAAGATGGATGAATGGAAATGGCTAAGTATTTTAGCATAGTAACTTTGCTTGGATTGTGGATGATAAAATGAGGAGATGAGCTCTTCATTTATAGGATTTCAAGATGGATGAATGCCCAAATTTGAGCAATGTGGGACTAACATTCATCTAGTGATATGGTGCCACTTGTCAAGCTATGAATGGATGATGGTTGTGCAAGATTTGGGGTTTGTGCCAATAAATGCCAATATTTGAAATTCAAATTTGTTGAAATGACATGTAAGAGGGAAGGGAAAATGCAATAAATTCCACTTGGCTCAAGACAAAGGACATGTAAGAGGTTTTAAATGCCTTGTTGGATGTACATGTTGACTTGGAATTTTTAATTCAAATTGAGAGAATATTCCAAAAGATGCTTTGTGAGGAAAATAGAGATTTAATAAATAAATTAAATCTATTTTCATGTGCAACTTGCATTATCTAGAGGATTTGATATGAGATGAGGTTAAATTAATCAAGGGTTTAATTAATTTAATAGGAGATTAGATGATGTGACTTATTTGACTTAGATTTATGGATTTATTTAAATCAGATAAGAGAGGAATATGGTAAGAGGCTAATTAAATAAAGATTTTGATTTATTTAATTAGAAGGGATGGTGTTAGGTTAAATCAAATAAGGTTTTAATTTATTTAATTTAATGGACATACTTTAGGGATTTAATCAAATAAATTGATTATTTAATTAAATAGGGATAATTAGATCAGATAAATTGATTTAATTAACAGGAGATTGACTTGATTAGATAAAATGATTTATTTAATTAAGAGATGAATATTGATGAATTTAATCAGATAAGGGAATTTGATTAAATGGTTAGACCGAGGAATGATTTAGGAAGAAATGGTGTTAGTAAGTTAGGATCAAGTGGACGATGTCAAATCAGTATATTTTCGATGTCTACACTTATCACTTAGCTGCACCCACCTAGGTATAGTAGGGCATAAAGAGTAGGAGGTTAATCATCAAATTTTCCTCATTTTTTTCCAAAAGCATATTAAGATATTGACACCCTCTTATGGTTGAAAAACCTAATTTTTTTAGACCTAATAGATTTGTGACTCTGATGGGGAAATCTAGCCAATTCTAAATCTAGACCCGTCACTAGAGAGTCATTGAAAACCATCATACCATAAGACTCCATTGGGTAGAGAAATAAGGATTTTATAAACCTTTTCTCACTTTTCATAAAAGTGAGTGGCAACTCTATCAAGCTTGTAGCAACAAGTGAATAACTAGGAAGATAAAATACACATCAACAAGAACTAATCCTAGAGTTCATAGCATTAAAGAATCCTATGAGATGAAAAGAAGTATTTCTTTGCACAAAGAGAGTCCAAAGAAGAATAACAATAAATGGATAGATAAAGTTGACTCTCCCTTCCAGAAAACCAATAATTCTAAAAACAAAATAGCTTCTAAACAACAAGACACTACATCTAATAACTAGGAGAATGTCTCAGAGAAACCACCTACATTGTATCAAAAATATAGTATAACTAGAAAGAAAGAAGATCCTAAGGAAACAAAGAAGTTTTATGCTCAAATGGATGAAGAAAATACAAAGGAAAAATGAATATGACTACAAGATGTCATTAGAACAAGGAGAAGAGACTTAGTATGGATTCATGTATCACTTTGCCCTTGTTGAAAATTATGATGGGATGAATACTCAAGAAATAGAAGAATATGTGGAATGGCAAAAAGAAGACCTTAAGAGAAGACAATAGTTGATTAAACAGAGTCAAGATCTAAGTCAACAAATGTCTCAATTAAATATCCATGCACCAAAACCACCAAAATATGTCCCTCCTCATAAATAGGGAGATAATATCAATACGCAAGGGTCATCTCAGAATACAGGTGTTCCAGGTACTTCAAAAGCCCCTTACAACATAGTTGGTAAGCCAAAGCAACATGCCTAACATAATGTGCCACCATAGAGATCTCAACCACAAAATATTGGCAACATTCCACAATCTAACCCACCATTAGGATAGCAATACATTCCACACCAACAACATCATGTACCATAGTAGAATATATATCCTCATTAGAACATCCAACAAAATGAGCACCAACCTCCACATGGATGCCAATATTTCCCTAATCGACCACCTCAGAATCCTTATCTGCAAAACCCTACAAGCATAAGTGGACAATTTGAATTGTTAGGATATCAACTATACCCATATCCCATTGATAAAAAGTAGAGAAATACTATCCCTAAATTCACAGGGAATAGTGCAACAACAACAAAAGAACACATAAGAAACTTCCATTCTTTTGTGCAAGATTTGGGAATGGAATAGGAGGATGTCCTTACGAGGTTGTTCATGATGTCTCTAAATAAAGAAACAAGGGATTGGTTCAATGTCTTACCAAATGCTTCAATCAACTCTGCAACAGACTTCCAAGATCAATTTCTAGAATAATATGGGAATCAATGTGCTCCTGAATTCACTCTACATGAATACATAAGTATCCAGAAACATCATAATGAATTAGTTTATGATTTTAATTAGAGATTCTCCAAGCTCTATAATAAAATACCACATGGATCCAAATTAGCTAACCCAACAGCCTTAAGTATCTATTTAAAGGATTTTGATCCTAAAACATGGTATGAACTCAAGAAAAAATTCCCTAGAAGTATGACTAAATTACAAAAGTTAGCCTTAGCTATCAAAAATTATAGGAAAGACATTGGCATGATTGGAAAAAGGGATAACCTTAGGATCCCACAAAGTCCCAACAATCCTGAGAACAGACAAGAAAATCATAATAGAAATGAAAGGCCAAGATTGCATGACATGCCCTATAGTACTACTTGGAAGGATGGAAGACTAGTAGGAAAACCAAATTAGAAAGAGAATCATGATCCCTTGAATAAACATGGAGCACATGTAGTAGATACTACACCATGGTGTTCACCTTACCATAAGCCCTATGCCCCTAAACATTGTGCGGTGGATCAAGCTTGTCAATAAGATGAGTGGTCACAAGAGCAAGACAAAGATGGCCACACTATGAATATGTTAAGATGGGGGTCTCATCAAAATAATGAAGGATACTCATCCTCTAAAGATGGGTACAAATATGATGTCAATAATCAAAATTACAATGTAAATATGGAGCAAGAAGTTTTTCTAATCAAGAAGAAAACACACAGAAGCAACATATGCATAGAATACAACACCTCAATTTTAGTTAAGAACACCAATAGAAGAAGAAAAGATGGCCATCACAGCAAAAGTTGTGGCTAAGGCAAAAGGGAGAAAATATAACCTAAGAAGTAGATCCACAGATGGTGATCACGGAACACCAAGACCATAAAAGAATATAAAAGCAAGGAGAATGTCCCATCTAATCAAAAGAGGGGTGAAACAAAGAATCCTTAGAAATTTGTTCAAAAGGAGACTGCAGATATTTAATCTGAGAAAACACTAAGTAACCACAAAGTTCAAAATGAATGGAAAAAGGTTACTAAAACTAAGAAGGTTGAACAAGGGATCACTACCCCTTCATTTGACATTGCTCAAGCACTGAATCAAATAAAGATGATAGTCCACTTGATGGAGTTGATGAAGATTGACAAGTTTAGCGAAACAAACCTCAGAATGATTACCAACACATCCCACAAACATAAGGATCAAAAGAAGGAAGTTAATATCATGGAGAGGGAAATTACAGTGACACCATAAGTATATTTGGGAGGTACACTCACAAAGAATCCCTCACAAGTAGATCCATTTTACACTACATTTGTGATCAACAACAAGTTGGTAAAAACCTACATGATTGACTCAGGGGAAAAATTCAATATCATGCCTCTGTATGTCATGAATGAATTAGGTCTATGGGATAAATACTACATATGGGAAGTGTTATTCCATGGATAAAAAATCAGCCCCTATAGTTGGAGTGATATGGGATGTGGAATTAAAATTGGTATTATACCTTGAGGGGAAATATAGCACAAACATTATTGTTGTAGACACTCCCCCCTACTATGGGATGTTATTATCAAGACAATGGACTGCAACATTAGGTGGGAATGTTTAGTTGGACTTGTCTTATGCCACAATACTTGTGAATGGAAGGGAAGTCAAGTTATATAGAGAGCCTAGATCTGAACATGTCATTGAGCTCTTTGATCCCAATCAAATGAATTTCTTTTGTGATGTAGATCTGGGGAGCTTTAGAATTGAACATTCAAACATTGAATTATTGAACACATATCTAATTGCAAGGGATGTCTCTAAGAATGAACATGGCATATGGAAAATGTACTTTGATGGAGTCTATAGTAGAGAAGGGAATGGAGTAGGAATTGTCTTCATTTCACGTAAAGGCACAACATTTAAATACTCATTTCTTCTAACATTCAAATGTGCAAATAATATAGCAAAATATGAAGCCCTGCTACTAGGTCTAAACATGGCCACAAAACATGGGATCAAAATATTAACCATCCTTGGGAATTTTGAATTAGTTGTTTCACAAGTAAGATCTAAATACTCCACAAAGAACAAAATATTGAGGCAATATAGAAATGCTCACGAAACATAGGATCAAAATATTTATCATCCTTAGGGATTCTAAATTAGTTATTTCACAAGTAAGATCTAAATACTCCAAAAATAAAAAAGTATTGAAGCAGTATAGAAATATTGTGTGGGATACTATAGAGCTCTTTGATGATTTCTCCATTGAGTGGGTAGATAGATCAAAAAAATTTATGGCTAACTTCTTGGAAAATGTGGCTTTGAAAAAAGATGATGTTACCTTGGTAGGAATTTTGTAGGTAGAGCTCAAGACCAAGCCTACAATTCTTGAGAACATCTACAATTGGAAAGATTTTAATGATGAAAAAAATCTAATCAAGTTCTTACAATGCATTGATCAATAGGCCCAAGAGATTGATTTTAATGCATTTGCGGAAGAAGTAGATGGTAAACAAATTGTATTCTGCCAGGAAGTTGTGCAACTCAAGACAAATAATATTCCTAAAGGATTAGTGGCATTCGAAAGAGTATTTAATGGGAATGATCGAGCAGTTATAAAGAAAACGCCAGTAAGAAGGGAGGACATTGAATAAATCAATCTAGGGACTGAATTAGCTCCAAAAAAGGTGTATAATGGGAAAAAGATAAGCCCTACAATTAGAAAAATGTTGATCACATTATTGATGAAATACAAGCGTGTATTCACATGGTCCTATGATGACCTTAAGGCATATAGAGAAGATCTCTTCAAACAAGAAATTCTATTAAAACTTGATGCAAAACCCTTTAGAAAAAAATAGAGACCATTAAATCCTACCCTAGAACCCAAGATGCATGAGGAACTTATGAAGCTCAGGGAAGGAGGTATCATCAAACACATCAAGCATTCTTCTTGGGTCTCCAACTTAGTTCCTATCAAAAAGAAGAATTGAGACATAAGTTTGTGTGTAGACTTTTTAAATTTGAATGTATCCTTCCTTAAAGAAAATTACCCACTCCCGAATATAGAGGCTTTGTTGCAAAGGGTAACAAGTTGTGAATTATTATCCATGATGGATAGATTTTTAGGGTACAACCAGCTGAAAGTTAAAGAATCGTAACAATATAAGATTGCATTTACTACCCCTTGGGGCACATATGTGTATGTAAGGATGCCATTTAGCCTCACAAATGTTGGTGCCACATTCCAAAGAGCTATGGATGTTTCTTTTGTTGATTTAATCAATATAATAATGGTAGTATACCAAGATGATCTCACTACATATTCGAAGAAAGCAGAAGACCATATTGGACACCTTGATAAAATATTCCTCGGAGCCTTGGAGAATGGCATTTCCCTAAATCCTAAGAAATGTCAATTTGTTGTAACGGAGGGAAAATTATTGGGGCACATAGTTTCCAAAGATGGAGTCAGAATTGATCCATAGAGGGTAGAAGCTATAGAATAGATTCCTATTCCTAAGACTGTAAGGGCCATTCAGTCTTTCCTTGAATTAATAAACTTTGTAAGAAAATTCATATCAAATTTTGCTGATATTGTCAAACCCATCTCAAATATGTTGAAGAAAGGGGCCAAGATTGATTGGACTATAGAAGCATTTGATGCACTTATATCCATAAAAAGAGCAATCAAGGAATCCCCACTACTAAAATCCCCTGATTTCAGTACACCCTTTAAGATATTTTCATTTGCATCATACCACACTATTGCAACAATAATGTTATAGAAGAATGATGAAGGATATGAGTAGCCTATATAATTCTTTAGTAAGTCTCTTCAAGGAGTATAATTAAAGTATGATATTACAGAGAAGTATGCATATGCACTTTTCAAAGTAGTAAAATCCTTCAAACCTTATTTGGTAGGAGAAAAAATAATTACATATGTTCCTAATGCTACAATCAAGGATGTATTTGTACAAACTGAAATTATAGGGAGAAGGTTGGTACAGGTGCACCCTTGGAAGAAGATGCCTCCATGAGGCAACTTTAAGTTTAGATTTATAAATGATAATATCCTAATGTAATAAGGTCTAAAAGGACTCAATAAGCATATAATAGGTCTTATATGGTTATTTTAGGTTCATTTGGGCATAAAATACAAAGTTGCAAAATTTGACAAATTGTTGTCATACCAAAATTATAAAAAATGCAACAAATTGCAAAATTAAGGAAGGCAAAGAGACAAGTATTAAATTTGGTTTGAGACATTGGTATTGGTTATTTAAGGCCTTTTTAGGATTTTCAAACTTTGAGGAAGGCTAGAGGTAGATGTATGAAGAATAAATTTAATGAAATTCTTAGCTTTTCTATAATTTTTCAGCATTTTCATTATTTTTTGGCCATTGTACAGCCTTGTACGGTGCTCACACCTCTCCTCCTCCATTCAAGGTGATATCCCTATGAATCTTCTTTGAATTTCTTTAGGTTGCATGCAATTTGATGAATTTTTGAGCGAGATATTAAAGTTTTTGTGGAAATGGGTAAAACCTTGATCTAGGGTATCGAGTGAGTATTCTAAATTGTGTTTCTTAAATTTCCTCTAGTGAAAACTGCTAAAAATTGGTATATAGTGATTTTTTAATGAATTCTAAAGGATTAAAAAGTTATAGAGGTGGAAGAGGTGGTTTGGGGCAGTTTCTAAGAAGCCCTAGGTCTATCATTGTGGAATATGAGTGGTAATTCTATGTACAATGGAGCTTTATGAGTTTTGATTGGTTTCTTTTGAGCCCTTCTTGTAAAAAATATTTTCAAAATATGTTTAGGTGTCTTGAGAATCCATTTCCAGTTAGGGATTGGTGAATTTATGAATTTTTGGATACCTTTTGTTGACTTCCGTATCTGGCAAAATATTAAGAACAATCAAGATTTTATGTTTTCAGGTTGTGAAAAGTGTTTCCTTTCGTGGCCATGAGTTAGAAGGTTATAGAGGTTCATATTGAAGTCTCTATAATTAAGATTTGATGATCTAAAGGTTCTTTTTTTCTTTTAAGTTTTGATCTTGCTTGACAGACTTGTAACAATCATCTTTCAGAGCCAAAACTTGAAGGTTTAGAATACATGTTTCTTGAAGTATCATGAATAAAGGTTTGAGGATGGTCTACTATGATTGTGTAGACCTATTTACATTTTTTTGTAATGTTGGTAAGGTGAAATGGGCTTGGGTTTGTATAGATGGTTGTTTGTGTGGTCTAAAAGGACCTTAATGTTGATTTAGGACAATCATTAGAAAACCCTTATGTATGAGGTGAATAATTTGATGATAGGGCCTAGGACAATTATTTTAGTGTTGCTCAAGGTGTTTTGAAAATAAACAAGTGGTTTTTGAGTTGTGTTCTCAGTTTGGTTTCTTTGAAAAAAGAGTTTTATGAAGTAAATTGCCTTGTAAATAAGAGTTCTTTGAAAGTTGTTTTCCTCTAAGGAAGTTTCAGTTTGGTGAGTTGATTGGTTTTCCAAGTGGTTTGGTTTTTTCTCCTACATTGCATCAAATGTGTAGATGGATTAATAGGATTCAAGAGTTTGATATTGAAATCCAAATCACTAAGGTAGTAAGAGGATAAGGGATGGAAAAGCTGATGGTTGAATCAAACCTTGAAGCATCTCAAATCTGCAACACAGGGGAAGAAGAAGGTATGATCACAAGCATAGAGAACATCCCATGGTATATTGACATAATGCATTACCTAAAAAAATAGAATTGGGTTGGTTTGTGCTCCTACATTGCATCAATTTGGTATCAAAGCTAGAAGGCTCTGGGAAAAGAGAGAGAGTTGGTATTTTTTTGTGGTTTTGTGTCGTGGTTGTGTGTAGGTTGAGAAGATAACCTGGTTGCTACCAAGAGAAGGAAGATAAAGTTAAGAGAAAGTGGAGTGGAAGCAAGGAGAGAATTGCTTGTGAAGATGGATATTTTGAGAAGGCATTTCCAAGCAGCAGAGTTATAGAAGAAAGAAGCAAAAGAGAGAAAGAGGCAAGAGAAGTTTGAAAAAGAGATAGCTGAGTTGAAGCAGGCTATGAGAAGGTTGGATACAAAGTTCCAGGAATTCTAGATGGAGATGGAAAGGTTGCATAGAAAAGTATTCAATTGGAACTTATAAGTGAGAAAGAAAATGGTATGTCCCATAAAGAATATTGTCAAAAGAAGGAAAAGACAAGAAAAGTTAGCAGTAAGAAGGAAAAAGGAAGAGTTCATGGATGAAGAAATCGCAGCCATTCCCAAGCATGAAGGTGAAGGAGAAACAAAGATAAAGGACCTAATTTTAGAGGAAGAAGACCTTGAGTTGGTGATAAGATTGAATGAAGAGATAACCATAGATGAATTGATCTTAGAGACTTAAAAATAATTGAAGAAAGATGGAGGTATTGTGGTAGGATTAATATATCATTTCTTTGTTGTACTAATTCTTTGGACTGGGAAACATTTGCAGATCAAGATGTAGTTTGAAGAAGGAAAAATGGATATTGTAACACTTTAGAGCATGAATGAGAAGATTCATAGAGAAAGGGAAAAATGGAAGCATGTTGTTATAGACCAACTTAAACCAAATGTGAAGATGAAGGTTTTAGGGTATAAAATACTACATGGAGGAGCATTTGATGATCCAAGAGGAACGGTACAAGTGCACCCTTGGAAGAACATGCCTCCATGAGGAAAATTTAATTTTAGATTTAGAAATGCTAATATCATGTTGTAATAAGGTCTAAAAGGACTCAATAGGCATGTAATAGGTCTTATATGGTTATTTTAGGTTCATTTGGGCATAAAATGTAAAGCTGCAAAATTTGACAAATTGTTGCCATAGCAAAATTGTAAATAATGCAACAAATTGCAAAATTAAGGAAGGTGAAGAGACAAGTAGTTGTAAAGTTGGTTTTAGGAATTTGGATTGGTTATTTAAGGCCTTTTGAGGCTTTTCAAACTTTGAGGAAGGCTAGAGGTAGATGTATGAAGAAGAAATTTAATGAAATTCTTAGTTTTTTTGTAAGTTTCTAGCATTTTCATTGTTTTTTGGTCATTATACGACCTCGTACGGTGCTCAAACCTCTTCCCCTACATTCAAGGTGATATCCATAGGAATATTTTTTTAATTTCTTTAGGTTTCGTGGAATTTTATGAATTTTTTAGTGAGTTATTAAAGTTATTGTGGAAACGGGTAAAACCTTGATCTAGGGTATGCAGTGAGTATTCTAAATTGTGTTTCTTAATTTTCCTCTAGTGAAAGTACTAAAAATTGGTATATAGTGAGTTTTAGATGTATTCAAAAGGATTACAAAGTTATAGAGCCTGGAGAGGTGGCTTGGGGTAGTTTCTAAGAAGCCCTAGGTCCATAATTGTGGAATATGATTGGTAATTCTTTGTACAATGGAGTTTTATGAGTTTTGATTAGTTTCTTTTGAGCCCTTCTTGTACAAAGTTTTTTTAAAAATATGATTAGGTGTCTTGAGAATCCATTTCTACATAGGGATTGGTGAATTTATGAGTTTTTGGAGATCTTTTATTGACTGCCTTGTCTAGGAGAATATTAAGAAAAGTCAAGATTTTGTGTTTTGAGGTTGTGAAAGGTGTTTCCTTTGGTAGAAATTAGTTAGAAGGTTATAGAGGTTTGTCTTGAAGTCTCTCTAATAATTATTTGATGATCTAAAGGTTCTTGTTTTCATTTAAGTACTGATCTTGCTTGACAGACTTGTAACAATCATCTTTTGGAGCCAAAATTTGAAGGTTTAGAATACATGTTTCTTGAAGTATCATGAATAAATGTTTGTAGATGCTCTACTATGATTTTTTAGACCTATTTACATTTTTTTTAATGTTAAGAAGGTAAAATGGGCTTGGGTTTGTATAGATGGTTGTTTGTGTGGTCTAAAAGGACCTAAATGCTAATTTAGGATAGTCAATTGGAAAAACCTTATGTATGAGATGAATAAGTTGATGATAGGGACTGGGACAATTATTTTAATGTTGCTCAAGGTTTTTTGTTAATAAACAAGTGGATTTTGAGTTGTTTTCTCAATTTGGTTGCTTTAAACAAAGAGTTTTATGAAGGAAATTGCCTTGTAAAGAAGAGTTCTTTGAAAGTTGTTTGCCTCTAAGGAATTTTTTAGTTTGATGAGTTGATTGATTTGTGCTCCTACATTTCATAAAAGGTGTAGATGGATTAATAGGATTCAAGAATTTTATATTGAAATCCAAATCACTAAGTTAGTAAGAGGACAAGGGCTGACCAAGATGATGGTTGAATTGAACCTTGAAGCATCTCAAATCTACAACATAGGGGAAGAAGAAGGTATGATCACACGCATATAAAACACCCCATGGTATATTGACATAATGTATTACCTAAAAAACCTGAAGTTTCATAATTACTTTAATGAAAATCAAAAGAGGACCTTGAAGCTACATGCCTAAAAATATGTCTTCATGAATTGAGACTTGTACTGGAAGAACAATGATGGAGTACTAATTTTATTCATGGATGAATCACAAGAAAATAATGTATTAAAGGAGATGCATGAAGGAGTATATGAAGGAAATGTTTTGGCAAAAACTACCGCCCACAAAATCTTAAGAGCCAGATACTATTGGCCCAGAGTTTTCAATGACTCTTCACTTATGTAAGAAAGTGGGAAGCCTACCAATTTTTTTTTGGAAAAATGAAATACCAAGGAGCATTACAACTTAGAACAATGTAGGTTGAGGCTATATTTCATCAATGGGGGATTGATTTTATTAGAGAAATACCAAAAAAATATAGTGGAGGTCACATATGGATATTAGTGACAATTGACTACTACACAAAATGGATAGAAGCCATCCCAACAAAGCAAGCCACTAGTAATGTTGTAATAAATTTTCTAATGGAAAACATCATCATAAGGTTTGGGACACCTAGAAGGATAATCACATGCAATGGTATGTGCTTCAAATCAGATGAATTCAATTTTTTTGTAAAACATATGGCATAACAATTTCATATGCATCCCCATACCATCCACAAGAAAATAGGCAGACTGAATCACTCAACAAGAGTATCCTAAAAATCATTAAGAATATGTTAGAAAAGAACAAAAAGGCCTGGGATTTTAAGTTAAGGATGGCATTCTAGGCAGATAGGATCATAGTGAAGAAATCAATTGGGAAATCACCTTTTGAATTGGTCTATGGGACACAAGCTAAAATTCCTATGCAAAATATTTTAACTGTGTATAAGTTCACGCTTCAACAAGAGCTAGATATCCCTGAACCTATGGAGGATAGGATGGAGCAATTGACAGAATTGGATGAAATTAGAAGATTGTCCCAAGAGAAAACCACAAAAAATGCAGTCATAGATGAAGTAATTTTTTGAAAAAAGGGTGAAAGATAGAAAGTTTGAATTGAATGACATGGTATTATTATGGAATGCAAGGTGTTAGAAACCAAGATCTAATTGCAAACTAGAAAAATCACCTTCCATAGAAGAGAAAAATGAAAAAGCAGAGATTTGCATGAAATGTGCAAATTGATATATTTGAAGTACAAAATATTACAAGAGATAATTTGCTTTATAAAAGTAAAGATGCATAAACCTAATCTTATCTTGAGCAACAAGATAGCACAATAAGATAAGGATAAAACCTATAACTTAGGAATTAAAATAAAGCCTAAGTAAACTTATGCAAAGTGTAATTAATAATTAATTACATCAACACCCCCCCATAAGTGCAACTTAGGGAGAAGCAAATTATTATGCAGATATGAGTCCCGACAACAAGGCTTGATCAGGTACACATGTAAAAATGCAAAGAGAGAGAAAACCCAGTGGGAAAACCCCCCCTCAGAGAGATGAACTGCTGCGAAGAAGCACTGGAAGAACTCTGATGAAGCAACACTAGAACCCCAAATCCGGCAAGCAAGGAAAGATACTTTTGTTTGTAAAATACCATATTAGAATCACAAATGCAATAGTAGACCCAATTCCAAGGAACACTGGAAACTCACATACTGGATCAACCCTATAATTTGTAAGCAACACTAGATGAAAGGATGAATGAACCCATAATGATAACAAATCTCGAATATGTGTCTCTCGAAGCCGATGCCAAATTGAATCTAGAATTACCCATAGGATGAGTACCATCAAGATTCTGGAACATTAACCATAAAAACATGGCCTTCAAATGAGAAAGATCTGAACCAATGTGGATCAAGAACTATAAAATCCCAATGTGAAGTGTGAACCGAAGCAAACCAAAGATGTGTCCATCTAAACAAGAAAGAAGCTAAAAGGAGACAACAAGAAACCAGAAAAACTCATGCAAGTTATCACTAATACGAAATATGGATTCAAGAACCCCACTCAATGGAACTTTATATCAGTTCATTATTACAATACCCAATGATTACAAAAGGAGAGAATGCAAAACTATAGAAACATAAGTGAAAATTCAAATCTAGAGCATGAAACAAAAATGAATGTATACATAAAATAAGTTACATATTTTCTATAAATGACCTCAGATCTGCATAAAGGCAAAAACTAGCTTTCCAACGCCATGAAAATTATGAAAAACAGATAAGCGAGTCAAAAGATATGCTTCCCAGAGTGAAAATGGAAACATCTGACTTCTGAGGCTCAAAAAGGAATCAAAAATATAAAACCAAAAAACCAAACCTACACCATTGTGTAGAGCTCAGAAACAAATTTTTGGCGATATCTTGTTTGCAAAAAAAAAATGTTGTATGTGAAAGTTACGCCCATTTTCGTGGAAGTGCTCCAAAAATGTTCAATTTGGCCATGTGAAGCCCTGATGGGCTAAAACAATTCGGCCCTTGGTCGCATGCAGGACCAGGGGCTGGCATGCAAGGAGTAAAGTCCAAAGCCCTTAGATGCTCATATGACTGGGGCTGGGGTTGGAGATCCGGCCGGCTAAATGTGTAGGGCACTAGTGGCCCACATGACCGGTTGCAAAAGCCCGCGGGGGCTGAGAACTCTAGCAGGGGGTTGTGGCATGGGGATCAGTTCCCAATGTGACCTCGATAGGGAGTTTAGGTGCTAGGGGCTGAAACCAACCTTGGCAGTGCTACATGGGAGAGCCACCGATGACGGTGGTGCACCGTTGGCCACCTCATGGTCGCCGGGTGGCAGATCCCTTCATAACGAGCGGTGTCGAATGTTTTAAAAAACTTTGATTTTTTTTTGAGTTTTTTTGAATTTTCCTCAAAAAATGTGCCTCGAGACGCGAGCTGGGGAGGCTGTACGATCTCCTTGGTAAAAAAAATTTGCATCTCCAGATGATTTTTCCCAAACTGGACACATTTTATATGGAAATAAGGGTTTTTGGGCACTACAAATCCAACGGCGAGGTCCGTTTGGACCCAAAGTGCTCTGAAAACCAAGTGAGCCCCAGATCTATTAGATATATCATTAAGCTTGAAACCCTTGTAGATCTGGCAAACAGTGATGAAAATAAATGAAATAAAAGCCATTTTTGACTTTTTCCAGTGATCTGAATCCAACAGAAAACCCTGATCTGATCCAAGATGCTCAAGAAATATGCTCAAGGAAAGAAACCCCCAAGGGACCTTGAACTAGCTTTGTAATGTGTTCCTCCAAAAAATCTAAGGGGCTACAAATCAAGGCTCTGATACCATGTTAGAAACCAAGATCTGATTGCAAACCAAAAAATCACCTTCCATAGAAGAGAAAAATGAAAAAGCAGAGATTTGCATGAAATGTGAAAATTGATATATTCGAAGTACAAAATATTACAAGAGATAATTTTCTTTATAAAAGAAAAGATGCATAAACCTACTCTTATCTTAAGCAACAAGATAGCTCGATAAGATAAGGATAAAACCTATAACTTAGGAATTAAAATAAAGCCTAAGTAAACTTATGCAAAGTTTAATTAATAATTAATTACACCAACACAAGGTCTCAAGATAAAGGGAAACATGGAAAATATGAAGCTCTATGGATAGGACCATTAGTTGTTACGAGCAAAGGTGGTGAAGATTCTTACTATCTTCAAAATATGTCAGGAGAAGATCGGGAATTGCCAATGCATGGAAAATTCTTGAAACACTTCTTTTTTTAAACTAATTTTCCATGCACGTTAGTTTTAGGAGAAGGTCAGGAATTTCCAATGCATGGACAATTCCTAAAATACTTCTTAAAAAATGATTTTCCATGCATAGTAGTTTTAGGGTTCCCATCCTATTCCCCATGCCATTTCATCACATGCATTCATGGTCTAAGTCCTAGAGATCATTTTTGGATTCTTGCAATGGCCTTACATTCATTCATCCCCAATCAGAGCCACTACTGGAGCTAAAATTCCCACCATGGACTTCACTTATCCTTTTCATTCCACCTCCATCACAAAAAAATTCACTCCTAATTTTTATTATATTTGAAAAATAAACACAAAATTCCTTCATATGCATAGCCCATAAAGTAAAGCATTTATGCAAAATAAATCCTTCCCTTAGATAACTCCCTCGGTAGCATGAGATATGTCACCAAGATAGTATAATATCGAAGAGAATTGTTCTAATGTATCCCCGACGAAGTCAATAGAAGGCTGATGAAGATATTGAGGAGACATCCTCAATTATCTCCCTGACATCTTGAAGAGAAATATGTCAAGGAGACATGGGTGCTTTGAAGAGAAAATCTAACATGTCTCATCAACAAGATATAGTCACAATGATACTCTAGAAATATGGGATTATTGCGCATTAAGGAAACAAAAAAAATCTCTCAAAAATTAAGAGATTATTATAAAATAAATGATAAATTACTCGTGAGAATAAGGTTGAGAAAATGGTCATATCAGAGAGACATGAAGACATCAAACATACGTTGATGGAAGTATTTTCGACATTATGAAAATAACACATTGAAAAGACAACTGAACATCAAGCAAACCTTTGTGAAAGTCTCTTCAACATGACAACACGACTGTAAATGTATATTATCAATGAGACTGGGGAATATCGAGGAGAGATGAGCACAGGTCACATAAGGGAAGTTGAAGGGAATGATGTTCGAGGAAGGAATGTGGGTATATTGAAGAGACATAATATAATAGAACAAATATGCTTACCGCTCTCATTGACATTAATAGGTCAAAATTTTAGAAGGAAAATGAAATACAACCATCGAAGAGACCTTACAAAATTGAAGAGAGAAATTCACATGTATCTTTGACATTTTAAAAAGATGACCAACGACATATCAAAGAGAGAAATTGGCATCCTTAATAGTATAGTTGATGTCTCTTCGATAATTTAAAATAATGTTTCACTAGGTTGACATGACTAATGAGATTATTGAAGAGACAACTTCCATTAGTGTGCAAGTTGATTAGAAACTTGGTGTGAGTGCCATTTATGAACTAGAGCTATCTCAAGCATGCCAATTTTTGATAAATCTAACTCCTAAGAAATCAGAATTACTGTGAATTGTGGTTAGATATTAAGAAGACTGAGTTGGATGATGGTGAATAGCTCAAAAATCACAACTTTCATTCAGGTAAGTTCTCTTGGCTTAGTTAAACATGTTTTTCAGAAATTAGCTTGAAGTACCTGGTACAGTTAGGGATTAAAATGGACAAAACCCATGAGAAACCAAAAGTGAAAAGGAAAAAAATGGAGGCCAAGCCATTAAACCAAGATTTGATAGATCAATGTCTCGAGTCTGGGATAAATTCAAGAAGATCAACTTAGTTAAACCCATCATTTGAAACATTGGAAGATAAACATAAAAATCTAGGAGACGTGTGGACTCCACATAGGGGTTATGCCAGTCTCGAACCCATGGAATTTCAACTTAGGAAATCTTGTGATACCTAATTTATTTTTCAACATAGAATTGATTAAAGTATTGGCTAGAAACTACAATCCAAAAACAAGGCTAATCCACTCTCATGATGGATCATAGTTTATTATCATAACACAGGATTACATTTGTATGGTTTTTTAATTAGACACATCCCTGAAAACAAAATTGTGGATGAGAGATTTTCTAGAAGAATACTAAACAATGGATACTAGCTACAAGAGGTGGAAGTTACCTTTGCACAAACCTAAACGTCCAAGAAATCAACCTAAAAGATTCTCCAGTGATGAAAATCCCTCATTCCCTTTGGATTCATTTGAGGAATATTACCATTACACCTACTATTCAGTCATCCAAGTACTAAGAGTTGATTCCCCTGCTAATATGACTATAGCTCCCATGGTTCTAGCTGTAGATATCCAAATCCAAAGCACCAAGCCATATGATTAAGTAGAATATTTATTTGAGGCCATTAATACTACTCTTATTTCCATTAAGAACAATAGTGATGCTATACACTTCAACAACTACTCACTTCTTATGCACATGATAATGTACGAAGGGAAGGTGATGGAAATATGGGGTGAAGAGTTAAGAATTAAAGATTTGGACAATGATGAGAACTATAAACCAATGCAAATGTGGACATCCATATGGGATAGTAGGTGTAGAAGATCCCAATATTTATATTTCAAGGAGTATTTTTTCAAACCCTTATATAAGCTATTGGGCCACATGTGTGACTATATAATTTATCCTTAGAAGTACAAAAATTCCTTAGACCAAAAGAGATGGATTCTAAAGAAAAATGGAATCATAATTGGGGGGATTGGTATGCATTTGAGGATTGCACTATGATCAAAGTGTATGGATTTGAGGCAGCCCCATTCTTACTACCCAAAACTGTGCCAAACAGAGTTGCATACCTTAAGATTATAAGGCAATTGGATTACTCAACCTTCATGCACCTAAAGAGCTATGGAAGGAATAATTTTATGCCTTTTGCTCTATGCTTTAGTGACTTCACTATCATTGTAGATGTAGGATATGACTTGGTTGGAAGAAATTTAGATTATTATGGTTTTCCAATGGGAAACAAAAGAGAGAAATTTGACCTTGAACACTTTATTTACAATGCCAAAATCTCACAAAAACTGAAGGGGTATGAACATGAGTTCCATGTAGATTATTTCATTAGGAACTACAATGAGAATCAAGTGGTGATGAGAAAGAATGCTTACAATAGAATTGTTATGGATGAGGCTTGGAGAAGAAACAATAATTCATTGTATGTGGACACATTTCATGAAATTGATGATCATATGGAAAGGGTTGAACATATGATTTTACATGAGGAAGAATTGACAAAAGATGTACCCCTTGTAGCTTTCAAAAGTAGAGGAAATATTGGTTTTAGTAGACAAGTTGAGAATATAGAACCATTAAGTCATTTATCACCATAGCCTACTCCAGAGGTCAGCTACTCAGCTGAAAGTCATGTTATAATTGAAGATGACATTGAGGAGGAACATGAAGTCACATAGATTGCCATTCCTACTATTCCCCAGTATCAAGAGCCACCAAAGAGAAATGGAATAAATTTGAAGCTCCTAATGATTTATCTGATGATGTGAGAGACATTGAGGAGGAACATGAAGTCACACAGATCGCCATTCCTACTGTTCCCCAGTATCAAGAGCCACCAAAGAGAAATGTAATAAATTTGAAGCTCCTAATGAGTTATCTGATGATGTTGAACATATGATTTTACATGAGGAAGAATTGACAAAAGATGTACCCCTTGTAGCTTTCAAAAGGAGAGGAAATATTGGTTTTAGTAGAAAAGTTGAGAATATAGAACCATTAAGTCATTTATCACCACAGCCTAATCCAGAGGTCAGCTACTCAGCTGAAAGTCATGTTATAATCGAAGATGACATTGAGGAGGAACATGAAGTCACACAGATCGCCATTCCTACTGTTCCCCAGTATCAAGAGCCACCAAAGAGAAATGTAATAAATTTGAAGCTCCTAATGAGTTATCTGATGATGTGAGGGATCGTGCCAACCAAGAATTCATTGTAGATAACCCATTTTTTCAAACTCTTGAGTAGAAGGATTTCATATATGAGTATAAAGGAAGAATGATAAGGGAAAGGAAAAAGGATATTAATCCTAAGAAAGAGGTAGAAGCCTTAAAGGAACTTCAACATGAGGTAGATGAATAAATGAACAATATGACTCCTGAAAGAGGAAGAGCAATACTACAAGAAGTTGGGGTCATGATTCTTCTAGGGTGGGATATTAGTTCAGCCATTGTATTTGACAACTTTTTGAAAAGAAAAAATAAAACCTTGCAATTAACTGATGAAGCCACTAACAACATATATACTGGAACAAGGTATAACCCTAATAATGCTACTTTACAAATATGGGCACTTTACCCACCAGGGAAAAGGCCTTCTGTTATCATTAATCATGATTAGGTTTTTGTACACATTCTAGTACAGAGAGTAGGGGATACAACTCCTATGGAGACTATTGATCTAAATGTGAATGTGGCCAACATTACCAAAGCTCAAATTCAAAATTTGGTTAGAGAAAATAAGGGTCTGATGGAGGAGAATGAGAGATTAAAATAGGAAGTAACCACTTATAGAGAAAGATTTCCTTCCTCCTTAGGGCTTTACTCACCCTTAATTGAACATGAAAGAAAGGTGCTTGAAGCGATGTCTAAGAAAACCTACTGGAACCATAAATATGAAAAGGCTTAAAAAGAACAAGAAGAATAAAAGAGAGAAATGAAATTCACTAAATTTAAAATGGAATTAGAAATGGATAGTAAGAGATTTGATTTAATATGTTCAGGCATCTTGACAAGGTCTAGGTCATCCATGAAAAAACATACGAAGCTTTGTTAGAACATAATAGATTGCATGAAAGAATCATGGAAGTGGAACCCCACATGAAAGCAAAGAAAGGTGATAACAAAGGTGTAATTCAAGAGTTTCAAGAGTTGATGAATGCATATGCTAGATTTTATAACATCCTAACACAAGAATTGAGTGATTTAAGTCAGCCACTAAGCATGGCTCTACCAAATTTCTTTGAGGAAGCATGTTTAAAAAGCCAAGATGCATGGAAGGATGGGATTTCTCAGTTTCTACTAGGTGCTCTTGATGACATTAGTTATGAAGATAGGGTACTCGAGAAGACACATGTGCAGCTTGGAAGAATCTTCAAACTTGAAAATGCAATGAAGGATATTATACATAATGTAGACATTCATGCTAAGAGTGGATATATCGAACATCTATCAAAGATCAACTTATTCATTGCACAAGCTAAATAGAGAGGAGTAATAGGATGTCAAAGATTGGTGGTTTTAGATGCATTGTCATGATGGATGAGCCTTGACCAGGTCTTTAGTGATCATGGGTGCTTGCTAGAGATTAATGGATCATAGTGCATCCACCATCAAAATTTGATGTTTTATGTTTATATTAATTAGGTTTTCATTATGAAACAATGTAACATTTTGAGAATGGGCCTGT
Organism: Sequoia sempervirens; assembly: GCA_007258455.2. Lineage (NCBI taxonomy): Eukaryota > Viridiplantae > Streptophyta > Pinopsida > Cupressales > Cupressaceae > Sequoia > Sequoia sempervirens. The sequence continues at coordinate 505,168,829 of VDFB02193867.1, read as the reverse complement.
AGATTGTTGCTTCCCATATAAATAGGGAAAACAAGGCTCAGCTTGGATCATCATACCATTATTACTACTAGTAGTAGTAGGTTACTCTCATATAATATATTCCATTCATCCATCTCATATTAATACACTTATTCTATTAATGTAATATCATTTTGAAGCAATATAATGGAGAATACTTCTTAATTGGTGACTTATATTCAATGTTCAATTTTGTGTCAATTTTCATGCTTATATGTTGCTATGTTGTCTCAAAAGTGGTTTCTTCAAATTATTTAAAATTACAAAATTTATTAGGACACTTTTTTTTTTGTTGCATGGTTGTTTTGATTGGGTTCTAGTGAGAGAGAATAAAAAATCCTTTCAATTAATTCATTTTAATTGGTTCCCTCAGGGATTAAAAATCCTTTCATAGCATCAAACTAATTTAAGGGATTAACACTAGGATTTATAAAGAAGATTACTATAGCAAAAAAGCTTGCACATTTCTACAAGGTGCAAACATTCAAAAATGCCCAAGAATTAGAGTTAAGTTGAATAGTAAATTCACCTATCATACAAATCTATCTCTATAATCACCATCCATCCACCCAATAGATTAGCCACTGTTCAATTTTAATAATTTCACACAAGCTCTATTTACACACTTTAGCATAAAATAGGAATTAGTCATCAAATCTTGCATCTACTTCAACCACCGTGTGCAATTGTGAGTATATTGCCTAAGTTAGAGATCATTCTCAAACCTTCAAGTCTACCTTATCACTCAGGTACACCTGCCTAGGTCTAGTAGAGCCTAAAGAGTAGGAGGTGAATCATCATGTTTGCCTCATTCGTTGGCCAAAAATGTATTAAGAGATTTTCACCCTCTTATGGTTGAAAAACTTGTGTTTTTGAAACCTAACACCTAGAAAGGCTCCACAGCCATGACCCCAATACCTCTACATATTTCATTTGCTATTGGACTGATACAAGGTTACTGGTTAAAGGGATTAAGTTTGTGATGAGTGAGGATTTTATTACCGCCATTACTGGGATGTCGATGGATGGCTAAAAGAATTTCAAGGAAAGAAAGAATAACAATGATACAATGGACTAGTTATTCAAAGACAATGAACAAAAGAAACTGGTAAAGATACCCTAATAGGGTTATGAACGGAATTCTCTGAAGTGTATTTGGGTTGATATAATAGAGGTCATTATGCAGTATGTTACCCTAGACTTTCTATATACTACTATTTTAGGGCACCATTTCACCCTGTTGAATCATTTTAGACATGGGTTACATGTTTCATTTCCTTTCTTTCTTCTATCATCATTGGAAGTGTCATTTTATGCTCATTTGAAGAATAGAAGGGCTACTATTCTTCTCGAGGGCTTCATACTACTCATAATGGAGCATGTGAGGGCCCATACTCCTACAAAGTTGGTTAAACGAAAGGAGAAGGCTTTAAGTGAGGAATCACTCTTGACTATTTTGGAGACTAGTGTTTATGGTGAAGTTGATTGGAATGAGGAGGGTGGTTCATCGTCCCCTATGGCAGAACCCTCTAAAAAAGAAAGGGAAACTTAAGAGGATGAGCATTGCTAAGAAGATTGTTTTGTAGGAATCAGATTCCTGTGGGTCCCCTTCTACTAGCAATGAAATTGATATTGTCTCTGGTGGCTCCCATTCCAAGGAGGATAATGAGCTTTATGGAAAGGTTTCTAGTGTAGATGGTTGTAAGGATAAAGTCCTTCCTGATGATGTAGGGGTTAAGGAAACTAAGGAAATTCCATGAAGGGATTCCAAAAAAATTGCAAAGATGAAAAAATAGGTTGCGAAAGGTGGTATGAAGGGTAACAAGGCTCTGGGTAAGGAGAAGGATGTCAAGCAAAATGATGTTGAAAACAATTATTCCCCTATTTGGTAATCACCCAACGTGGAGTTATCAGGTGAGAGTTCGTTGCACAAGTATGAGGGGTGAATCTAAATCTTGGAAAGCTAGAGCTAATGAAGGTTAATCCTCTCTCTAAGGATTTCTCAAACCTGAATGATGATAATACTTCCATGTTTGAGCTTCTAGATATGGCTCATTTGGGGCCTAGATGCACTTTTAAAATTGTCAAGTGGGTGTTACAAGAATTTAGAAAGGTAAATATTAAGATCAAGGGTCTAAAAGAGAATATACAAATCTTGTTGAAGGGTTCTTCTTTAGATATTTTATTTGAGAGACTGGTTAATTTAGAGTGCTCCTTTACAAACTTCAATACCCTGTGTGAGAATCACCTTTTTGAAATGGAGGAAAAGATTAATGAAGAAAATGTGGACATCAAGAAATTATTGTTGGTCAATCATAGTTTAGTCAAGAATAGTGTGGAGACCCTAGAGGTTTTATTTGGAAAGATTATCCAACTCAAAGAGGATCATTTATAATTTGCAGAGATGATCGAGAAGGACCAGTTTACAAAGGGTAAGGGGAAGAAGGTTGAAAGAGATGAGTTAAAAGGCCCATGTACCAAAATTATTGGAAACCTTAGGAAGACCTTTGAGGAGGAAAAATAATAATTAATGGACATGGTCACATTGCATCACAACCAGGAGATTGAGGTGGCTAACACCTTGAAGAATATGAAATCGTGTCTTTTTTTATGTTTTTAATTTATTTTTTGTTGTTGGGTTGCTATTTTTTGGCTGTTGGTTTACTTTTGGTTGTTGATGATGCTTTAATGTCTTTCTCTTTGAGAAACTTTCCCTCTTTTATGTTGTAAAGGGTTTTAGGTCCCTTCAAAACATCACACATCACACCTCACACTCACTATTTGTCTATCAAAAAGTCAAAGTATCATTTTAATTATATTCCATCTCAACTATATTAAACTATATGCACTTAACCAAAGTTTCATCAAGAAATGGATTAGAAATCTACCACCACAAAAGGGATCTCTCCAATAATATCATTGAAAGCATACATATTTATCATACAAATAGAATAATTGCTAACATTTAAGAGGATCCAATTCACATGATTAGTGGGGTAAGAACCATGGTCAACAACATCTTGATTCGACCTAAGAGAGAGAAAGGTAACAACCTCCTCCAAAACTCATGTCATAATTCTTTCAAAACATAGAGTTGATTGATCAACTGATACTACAAGTAGCTAAACACAAAAAACTAGTAATCT